>OX104064.1:121384621-121557689 GCA_944474145.2 Dicrocoelium dendriticum
GCAGGTCGTTCCGTACATTCACCATTCTGCGTTCAAAACAGAGTTGGTGAGCGACCCATTTCAAATCCGGTACGACAAGCTTATACCGGCGTCCTTGTGTGCTTCTTATTGTGCGCAGATGAAGCAGTGGTCTCAGCATAGGGTAATCACCCCGATGTAATATCCGGTGAGTCATGGTGATGTCAACCCTCATTCGACGATAAGCTAGGATGTACAGCCCTAGTTTCTTACGACGTTCTTCGTACGGCACACCTCGTATGTTGGGAATCAGCCTGGTGGCTACATGCTGCACTCGCTCAATCTTTTCTACCTCGCCCCGGGTGATAGGACAACACGCGGGAGAGTCATACTCTAGCATTGGTCGTATTACTGTGACGAAAAGGCGAGTGGCAATTTCGAACCAAGTGTCGAAGTTGCGCCTGAGCACCCAAAGCATACGAAGGCTGTTTTGGTAAATCCTATTCGTGTTGTCCATGGACTTTAGCTCGCAGCGTGAGAGTACACCGAGGTCGCCCACAAAAGGCGCGGGATGCAACGGTTGACCAGCCACCGTGTAGGTTTGACTGTGCTCACTTACCCAGCCTCATGCATTACGACTTGACCGGGTTGATCGGAAGATTGACCTCTGCAGACCACATGGAGAGGCAGTCAAGGTCCTACTGAAGCAAATTACAATCATCGGGTGTGCGGATTACTCTCCACACCTTCAAGTCATCTGCGAACAACGCATAAGGTGATTGGAGTAGCTCAGACACATCGTTTACATGGACCAGAAACAAAATCGGCCCCAATACAGTGCCTTGGGGCCCGCCGCTGCTCGATGGATACCAGTCGGTTAAATGGTTGTTAACCTGAACCCTCCACTTTCGATCAAGAAGGAAATTCCTGAATCATTGGTGCAGCGAACCACCAACACCGCACATCCTCAGCCTGTCAAGGAGCACTGCATGATTTACCTTGTCAAAACCCTTACTGAAGTCATTGTAAATGACGTCGACTGATTTGCCTTGGTTCAGTGCTTGTAATCATTCGTACCTCGTCAACAGTAAGTTGGTGATGCACAAACGACCTTTCACGAAACCATGCTGTCCGGGCGCCAAGAGGCTTTTCGACTCGGGAAGCTGCAGAAGACTCTTCTTCACGATCTTCTCGAGCGTCTTTGCCAAAACAGCGGTCAGGCAGATCGGCCGGTGGTTATCCACTTTGCTTGCGTTACTACTTTTCGGTATTGGCTTTACGACTGAGCATTTCCAGTCGCCCGGTAATATTCCAGTGGATAGTGACCTGTTGAACAGCTCAGTTACAGAAGACGCGATGATGGCCGATAGGGACTTGAGGACCAGTGGGTGGATTCCATCTGGCCCATCAGGCTTCCTCCCGTCAAGATTTGCTAGAAGCTTACGTACATCTTCAATACTACAGTCTAGGCTGTCAAGTTCAGTGTGAGCGGTACTCATCGAACTCGTTACATCTGAAAGGCTGAAGTCTTTCGTAAGGAGCAGGACACGTAAATGCATGACATTAAGGGACTTGGTTTGGCGCACCTACATAGCGTCTCCGAACGACGATACTTGGGGTGTATACACAATACAAAGAAATCACTGTGTCAAACTCGTCCGGGAGGATAAACTGAAGAACTGAACAAGGTCTAACGGAAAAGTTTCGCTCCAATCCCAAACTGCTATACAGACACGTAAACAATTTGCGCAGTGTTAAGCGTAGTATTCTTGCTCTGCACATAGCATGCGGATTAACCCAAAACGCACAAGAGGCGACCATGCTGAACCAACGAATTATCGCCCGATAACACTACTTCCTGTGCTCTCCAAGGTTATGGAGTCCATTGTAGCTGAAGCTTTGATGGGGTATCTGGAGAACAACCGAATTTTCGTTCCGGACCAGCACGGATTTCGCCAAAATCGGTCTTGTACCACTAATCTGTTGATTGCTCATGCACGCTGGACGGAATCTGTGGACGCTGGCGTAGGAGTCGACACGGCCTATTTGGATTTCTCAAAGGCATTCGACCGTCTAGACCATCGCATTCTCCTCCACACACTCCAGACATATGGAATCCGCGATCCTGTTCTTGGCTGGATAGGAGACTTTCCCATGTAACCTCACCTGAATGTGAATGTTTGAGGCATTCTATCGGAATCCATCGAAGTTCAGTGCTGCGTACCTCAGGACTCGGTACTTGGACTCCGCCCATTCTTGGTTTTCATAAATCATATCGCGAGCATGCTATCTTCTAACTCCATCGCAATGAGGCTGGACCTTACCGTCGTGCGATGGTTTGTGTGCCTCAGTGATCCATTGAGCTATGCTGGGTGGTGCATTTTTGCACCTTCAGAGCCATTTATACCAGATTGGTCCCTGGTTAGAGGCCAGACAAACTCAGCCTCCTGGTCCTCCAGGTTGGGGGTTGGAATGAGGGTGACTCCTTATTCCTTAAAACGGGCTCCTTGTAGCCCAACGCCAAACCCGCTGCCTTGCGGTCAGGTTTTTGAATCAAAGGCTTTGGTTGAGAACCCTAATCGTTCTCCTGTCTAGGCCTGGGCAACCTGACGCTATCCTGCCCACGCAATACAATGAATCTCTCTTCAAACAAATTTCTGATGCTCTGGCCACCGCAAAGGATAATCAACGGTGTCCTATCTGCTGCATCGAGCAGGGTGGATAGGAGTTTGGATTCTACTGCTCAAGTCTTCCCGTCTTCTTATTCCCCCTCTTACGCTTTTTTACTCCCATCGTCCTGTTCCAACTTCATTTTTATCCCCCCTGTTTTCAACCCCTAATTCTCGGCCCTCCCCCATCTTGCTTCAATAATCGCTTGTCTTTTACTTTTAACTCACATGTGAACGCGGAGCGTCATTCCTGCCCTGTCAACAGGCCCATGTCCAACCAAGCGGTCAAGCCCAGTTCATCGGCTTCCATTTGGAGCCCTCGATCACCCTTCTGATTGGCATGCCTCAATGTTCGCACATTACTTCAGATCGGTCGATAGGTAGCCCTTGCCCGAACATTAGAGACTCTCTCGATCGATATCTGCTGCTTATCGGTAACCCGCCTGCAAGACTCGAGCTCTGTGCTCACTCTGCGACCCCCTTCAGGTGACACTAGCAGCACTTTCTCATTGCGCCCATCCGGTGATGATACAGCTTCGAGCACCAGCCAAGCTGATGTTGGCGTTGCCCTGAGTCTACGGGCTGCAGCTACTCTGGTTGTTTGGATTCCGATCAATAGCCGGATGTGTGCGGTCCGATTGGCTGACTCCAAAGCTTCGCAGTCGCGTGTGACTAACTATTCATTATCGCTGCCCATGCACCGACAAACTCTAGCGATTATTCGGTAAAAGCCGACTTCTATCGTCAGCTGAACGAGCTTCTTAGCTACAGAATAAGCTCGGACACTGTAGTGCTGGCTGGGGATCTGAACACTCAAATTGGAATATTATCCACTGATGAGCTGCATCTGGGCGGTCAACATGGTGTAGACTCCCGTAATGATAACCGTGAGCGCTTACTTCATTTATGTGAGGATGCTGGCTTATTTCTTGCGAGCATTAATTTCCGACACAGCACCCGCCGGAAGGTGACTTGGCGCCTACCAGCCTCGAACCAGCTATGAACGCAAATCGATCACATTGCGATAAGTTATCGATGGAGAGACTGCATCCACAACTGTCGCTCGATTTGGAGCACATGTGTAGACACCGACTATGCACTTGTATGTGCTGACCACGCCCACGACCACACTGTGAGCGCATTGACACCAGCCAACTGGCGAAGCCAGCTGTTCTGAATGCCTATCAAAGTACGCTGTCATGCGAGTTGAATAAGCGCTCACTAGATGCAATTGAAACTTACTGGTCTCATATTCACCAGACCTTACTATCAGCAGGAGAATCCTCATGTGGTGTGTCTAATCGCCAACATGGACATTGGGTCTCTTCGCAGTCTCTGGAACTTATCGATTCTCGCCGATATATTCCTGATGCAAGCGAACACAATGAAACTCGCAAAGAGCTCCGGGCAAAACTCCGTGGTAGCCTGAAGAGAGACCGCGAATCCTGGTCGTCTCATCGTGCTTTAGAGATGGAAATAGCCGCACTTTTTGATAACCATCATAAGTTATTCCGGCTGATACGGGATACAGGCATTAGAAGATATGGTGTTAGTGAAACAATTTGTGACGAGAGTGGACAGCCTATCCACAACTTTTCAAAAAGCTTGAAGCGTTGGGCTGAGCACTTTGAAAGGCAGTTTAATCGGCCGGAATTGTTAGATTTCTTGTCGGTCATTGATCGCCCTGCTCCTTGGGCTGTCCCTTTGGATCCACCCTTTCGCTCGGAAGTCGAACGTGAGATCGAAGATTGAAGTTAACTAAAACTGCGGGACCAGTTAATCTTCTTCCACTCCTCTTCCAATTCGGGGGACCTGCTCTTGTGAATGATTTACACGCGTTACTAGTGAAACTGTGGGAGCAGGAAATTGTCCCAACCGACTGGAGTCGCTCCGTCATAGTCCCAGTTTTTAAGGGAGGCTCACGATCGGAATGCGGCAGCCATAGAGGAATCAGCCCGGTCTTCATCGCCTCCAAATTGCTTTCCTCTGTCATTCTTCACAGATTAACTGTTACTCGTGAAAGCCATATTCGTGAAGAGCAAGCCGGGTTTCGTCGAAGTCATGGCTGCATTGACCACATCTTCACCTTGCGTCAGTTGTTGGAGCACCGACACATATATTAGCGGCCCACCATTGTCGTGTTCCTCGATATCAAAGGTGCATTCGATTCGGTGGATAGACATGTACTTTGGGACTGTCTACTCAGGAAAGGTGTACCTGAGAAATATGTGAATATTATCCGAGCATTATATGGCTGTTGTTTGATATCCCCGGTGTGGCTGCGCTTGATGTGCATGTTGACAAGGTGCCTACCTGTCTATTACCCACTACCTCGTCCATACTGGCTCCAGGAGACAGTTGGTCCTTGCTGGAGGGGACGAGGTGCACGGTCCTTGTGGCCGTGTTAGGCTCGAAGAGTGGTTCCATGCACTCAGTGTGGAGCGGATTACGGTCCAGCCACCGCCTTGTGTGCGCTTGATTCCCCAAATACAGTGTGCTTGTGTTTGCCTGTGAAGGAGTGTGGGCCGGCTCCGTTGATGAAACGTGGCTCCCATCCGCACGCCTCCCGGTCTTATTCCTTCGGGTTTACACTGGATATGGGGTGTGTGGTTGGAACTGTGGGTGGTGCAGCGCAAGCCATCCATGGTCCCTCTGTAGGCGCAGGCGTCCTGTGGCTTGCCACAGTGACAGGCAAATCCGAAACCGGATGCCGCCAACCATATGCGCGTAGCTCGGGCAGAGTGAGGGCTTACGGCAAGTTGTCGTCGCCCTTTAATCTCTCCAGCGGCATGAGACAAGGATGCCTGCTGTCACCTTTCCTCTTCAACTTCGCTATTGACGAAGTCATGGAAATCGCGTTCACAGGACACGACTTAGAAAGTGTGGATCTGCTCCCAGGAGAACGACTTCTTGACTTACAGTACGCTGATGATATTGCCCTAATCTGTGACAGCTCGCAGACGTGCCAAGCGGCACTGGACAGACTGGCATTGGCTGTCCGTCACTTCGGGCTTTGCTTCGCACCCTCGAAGTGCAAAGCTTTCCTCCAAGATTGGTCTGGACCGCCTCCTACGCTGACCCTTGTTGGTGATCAGCTAGAAATCGTTCAAAAATTCAGCTACCCGGGAGGTTGTATCAGCGTCCGTGGGATTGAAGATGAGATCACGATCCGTATAGCAAAAGCTCGGGGCGCTTTTGCTAACCTTCGCCACCTATGGCGCCGGCGCGACATCACTCTCGTCTTGAAGGGTATAGTGTACAATGCAGCGGTATGTTCGACCCTACTGTACGGTTGTGAAACTTGGCCACTTAGATCAGCGGACATAAAGTGGCTATTTACATTCGACCACCGGTGCCTTCGCAATTTAGCTCACACCTGGTGGGAACACCGCATGAGCAACGAGCGTGTTCGACGCCTTGTCTATGGCACAGGAAAAGGAAGTGAACCGCCCAGCACCGTTATTTCACGCACCAGGCTCCGATGACTGGGCCACGTGTTGCGCATGCCAACGCACCGACTTCCGCGACGTGTGTTGTTTGCGCGCCGGGGGTGTGGATGGAAGAAGAGGATGGGTGGCCAAGCGATGACTTGGTCGAGAGGAATGAAGGCCCTCACTTCGGAGCTGGCCCCGGTTGGAGCTTCTCGGCTCCCTGGTTGGGGTCCGATAGACGATGAACACCTTTGGCTGGATACACTTGCTGACATGGCAAGGAGCCGACCTAAATGGCGTTCGTGCTGTGAGTTTCTTTGTCCCACCCCATCCCTCTTAGCCTCCCCCTCCAACCACGATATCAATATTTAGCCTTACGTAATTTCGTATAGTCATTTTTTGATGCACAGTAGACTTCTGGTAGCTTATCGGAACGATGCCCATCCGTTACCGGTAGCTCAGCCGGCTTGCACCAGTTGCATTTTTTTTTCCTTTTTTCTGTGTATTGCGGCACAGTAGCTGAGGTGTTTCCCCACCTCATGCTAACGTGTATGATGACGATTAGTGATATCTTCTAACTTTGCTATTTGCTAATGATCTAAAGGTATGGCATACTGTAGCTGCAGTGGAGGATCACACAGTGCTACAGGAGGATCTGGACAAAGCGTACACATGGTCCATCGAGAAGATGCTGCATTTCAACGTCACCAATTGCAAGGTTCTCAGTATACGGCACAAGCGTATGTACAAGTACTTCTCACGAGTGCCATCTCGGCCTACTTGTTCAAGATGACCTCGGTTGTTTGAGACGGACGGAAAAGGCATCTAAGAAAGCAAACCAGTACCTCGGCCTTCTTCGCAAAGCTTTCGGGAAGTTTGACCCTTCAATCTTTCCAAAAATGCTTAGTGCGTACGTGAGCCCACACGCGGAATACCCTATTTAAGCGTGGCAATCCTGGCTCAAGCGCCATCTCACCGCGCTCGATACGGCACAACATAGAGCAACGAAGAACGTCAGAATTTTGAACAGCCTCCCCTACCCACTCAGGCTGAAGACCCTCAAAATATACAGCGGACGTTACTGGCGTCTAATGGGCGATCTCATTGTTCTGTACCAGATCCTGAGAAACCCCAACCACCCATGCCATTCCCTTCTAATACTCAGTCAAAACACCACGCTAAGAGGTCATCAGTTTAAGCTGGTCACGCAGTACAGCCGCCTGGAATGTCGGCGAAACTATTTCTCCCTTCGAGTGGCACAGCCCTGGAACGCCCTCCCGGAACATGTAATTAATTCGCGCACCCTATCCCTTTTCAAAAAGCATCTTGATGATACTCTGTCACATTTACACTACGTGCAATAGCCCATGACCACCAGATGCTGGCACTGATACACAACCGACAGTGGATAGTGCCATAATTTTTTTGCGAATGTGTCACTCCAAACCCTTTGCACACAATTTGATAAATCATACTACTGTAGAAACTGGATTTCTGTATCCCGTTGACCCGAGATAGCTGCATACGAGTAAGCGTTATCGTTGCTATTTTTTTCTCTTGATTATTGTGTGATCAATAACCTCTCCCCTTATTGCTTTGTGTGCGCACATTCTAATTACAAACTCCCTTTATACGGCAGTGCAGTTAGATCTGTATTCACCCAAACCGACGATTCCATTATCCCTTTATCTATCTTTTCTCACTCTAACCACCCTACGGGACATGTCAAGCACCTGCTTTTTTACCCGTTATAAATCATTGTTCATTGTTCACGTGCGGTTTCGTCGGAAACCGTGTTGATCCGGTATGATGCTACTGCATCTTTCCAAGTATCCCATGACGTCCTCTTTAATGGCGGGGCCTTTAAATCGACTGTTGCCTTTTTCGTCGAACATCATTTTTACATTATCTGTTATATATAGCTCAGTATGGGAACATTACACCGACAGGTATTTTGTTAAATCAACTTCCAAGGTCACTGCGACCCTTTACTCTATCCAACATTGAATATGCACACAATATATCGCGTACGATCCCCGATATATTGTTGCTGGACACAAAATTCTACGTCAGTTGAAACGAATTCTGAAGAAACACTTTTATGAAACCTTTTCCGTTTTCAATAGATACAAATCCCGAAAATTCACTCCAACTTTTTGGGATCGTTGCTTGATTCATATAGATGACAGCGCATCCTCATTTTGATATCCATTTGTAAATTTTACATATTACTGGTAACCCTGTTGTAAATTTGCAGTTGATAATGTAAAATGCTGAAAATGCACTCTTTTGGGTACATAAATGTTGTATTGACTTGAATTGTATAGAGGATTACATGACCTTGGAAAGAACTAGGAGAAGAGTCACCCGGCGATACTTGGCGGTTTCATCGCGGTCCTAAATGACAAACCTTGCGCAAACACGTATATATGTAAAGCCACTGAGTGACTTCCAGCTTTCTGTACTCAGAATGACACGAACAAGCACCCCTACACGGCAATGAAGGTCAACTGCAGCATACTGAAGACTTATGCGGAGGGAAACAACTGCGAGCAACTTGCGTATATACTAAGCGTCAACCCGAAAACCGGCCGCAGTGGGTTACTATGAATATAATCGATCGAACAAAGTGCGAAGCATGGTGGGGGCGCTAAAGATCTCTGGCATAAAGCCACATTGTTTGGCTGGTAGAATGAGTATCGTCGGAACGCACGGTCACTCTCTAAACACCACCTGCGGTTGAAAGCTGCGTTGATACTTAAGGTGTGCCTTAGCACCATAACGCGACACTTGGACGGGAGGCTGATAGCAATAAAGAAATTGCACGCAGTTCCGGAATCCGCGAACACAAAAAGAGAAAAAGGCAATCAAAATCTTATATTTACAGAACAGTAGTAGGGAGATTTAAGGTAGAAATTCCTAACAGCTAGACTCACTCAGACAACCCTCCCGCCCGAAAAAGCACTGTACGGTAGTTTTATCCGTTCATGGTCTTAGTCACGGACTGGTAACAATCGCGTTGCGGGTTCGAGCGCTACAAGGGCCAGATGGAATGCGCACTGCTGACGCTTCACGACAATTCTGTGTCTAGGCACCGCTGTAGTCGAAGGGAGACGAGCGGTGTTAATTGACTAAATACATTGCGATCACCTTTGCCCTTGCACCAGAGGCTGTTCACCGCGTACAACTCGTGCGCTGTGTCAAGTGCCCAACCCTCAAGGACGGAACATTTATTTTATTGGAGCCCTGACTATCGATGGCATGATAGAGTATACTATTGTGAGAGGAAGTTACAACAAAGAATGGTGTGCGCAGTGGTTGCGTGGACTGTTGGATGCCAGGAATTCGGCTTTATCGAAAACTGCCTCATGATCTGTGATAACGCGCCATGCCATACGAATCTGGAACGCGTCTGCAAGGAGCAATCGTACCGTTCGGACAGCCTCCTGTGCCTTCCCCATATTCTCCATCACTCAACACGATTTGGGGCATTTACAGCATCCTAAAAGCACATGTGAAGCAAACTATGAGGCGGAGATATTCCGAGATGCTTCAGCAATATCCTAAGGATGTACTTTACAACATCGAATGGTATATGTGTTTCATGGAGCGAATTGTGTCAGAGGCACGGGCCTGCGTGACTTCTCAGCACTGCCAGCATATGATAGATCATGTGGGGAGGAATTACGCTCGCGCAATGCATGATACTAATATATAAATTGCTCCTATTTTGTTGGCATACATGTAGATAATTCGAACTGGTGTTGTCAATGCCATGTATCGCAAAGCCATTGATTCGACATCCAGGTATGAACGATTGTGTTCAGGTTAAGTGCTGTCACAGAGAGTTCTCGCATGTTCGTGTTAGGCGTTGCGAGACAACCAGAGGGTATCCGGATGATTCTTGGCAATTAGGACTACATTGCTGCTAATGATGAGAGGTCATGTGTTGTTACGTACTGTTGTGTCGCGAGTTGATGGCACGTAGTTGGTATCACGAAGAGGACTACTGTGCACAGAAAAAGAATAGTCACTCTGTCGCTCATTAGGTTAAGCATTATTGCAAAACATTTTGGAGTTGCGTAGTGCCATAGGTTATATATCACCGTGTGAGGACAGACACTGTGTGTTACTCAAGACAACGCATTAGATGTAAGTCACTTATCCATCTCGGGACGCGAAGTAGATGTTTTGTCGCTTATTGTTAAGCATTTCAGATGGCTATATGGTCGACTACGTTCTCTTCAGTGCCTAAATTGTGTCAATGTATGCGGTGCATCATAAGTCGTCCGCTACTTGCTAGCGGGGCAGCGTTTAAGGAATACGAACCACTCAAGCAATCAAAGTAGACGTCATCGCGATCGCCTGCACATTAACCACCCCTCCAATGCAAGCACCTTATAGCAAGTGCAGTGCTTCACCTTGACTTTGGTTTGGATGGTATGGGGTACTGCTTTTGGCTTACGGTGCACAGATCTTTCGCTACATACACGCCTAAAATATAAGAATGTAGCAGTCTTATCACGGCATTGGCGCTCTCAGCAGAGTGCCGCCCATGATGTTTTTCTCTTACCCAAATGACTAATTGTCATCCCAGAGTTCAGTGACAAGTTGCGCAAGCCACTTAGATCACCTTTTACACAAGAACGCCATGAAATTTCGTCACCCCAGACCCCGATCATTCCCAGTTATACACTTGTGACTGTCTTGATATTCGGACAGACCGAACCTACCCGAGCGCTGGCAGGTCGTCTTGACTGTGTAATTCCACGACCTTGGTCTTCTGATGTTCTTATTTTGAATTATAAAGGGAATTTCGTGTATAAAATTATGTTTTGGAATTTCCCGCTTCGTGCTGAAGATACAAATTACGGCGAGCAATTAGTTGCAACTATTTGGACGTATACCTTCTACCATGCAAATATCTCTGCTAAATCACCATGTCACGCTCCATTTTGTTGGTGCGTTCATTATTTAGTCTTGCTCTCTTCAGTACGCCCATCCTAAGAAACGTCAAGTGTTGTCTACTTGACCCGTTATATACCTTTGCCATCTGCGATTGTGAACTACGTGTTCACAGACCGTTTGGTAGGAAATTATGTGTTATCGACCTCGCAGAATTGTGTGCTTTACAGGTACAACTACCGTAGAAAGAGACTGAGGTGTTGCTCACCTATATGCTGTCAGTCAAGTACTTTTACTGGAGAAGAGGCGGTGAAATGGATAGATAAAGATGCCGAGCAACGATGGAGTGACTCCCATGTATGAACATACCACCAAACTGGGTACGGGATACGAATTCATTTGATGCGCACCGACTTGCGTGTCGGTTTCCCTTTCGTTCGGTCCGTACAGATCAGTCGATGCAAAATTCCGACAACCCGGTCGCCGTGTCTCATTGGATTCACGGACCAACAAGTCGGTGAACTGCATCCACCGTGAGGGTAAGCGATGCCCGCTGTAGCAAAGCAGGGCCTACTCGCCTTGTAACAAAATGGCCACAGTTGTATTTGGGCGCTATCCGTCTCAGTAGGCCGCCGCTCAAGACGACTTTCTATGATCCAAGGCGGTCACCTTCCAACCTGTATTTCGGTTGCACAGGCCCCTTTTGTCGATCTACTCGCAAGCCCGTCACACCACCCCGTCATATGCAGCTATGCACCTGTGACTGCCTCGCTATCCAGTTACGGTACCGTCGTATGCCCGAGCGTTGGTAGGTCGTCCAAAACCTTAGGCTGCGCCAGTGCAAAATCAGCTATAAGATCGCTACTGGGATGTCGCATTACCGTGTTCCCAGTTCCCACTGGTGCCGTTTGCAAGGCATGCCTTTACGTATCTGGTAGTCCAATTATATCCAGTCGCATCATGTGTTTGGACAACCTTGTGCCCCTAAGCTGCGTAGAACTAGCTTCAGATTAGGCACCGTTGCTGAGTGCAGGCTAGGCCGCCCACGCGTCAACGCCGCACAGCAGCGACTCGGACATTCATGCGACGGTTAGTAAGTTTATCGTTATTGGTTGCCTTGGGCTAGCTCGATACCAAAGTCACGATGCGCGCTTTGTGCGTGGTAATGATATCGGATGCAGTTCAATTGCATTAATGAGCCAGTTCAATCGGATCAAAGCGTTAGGGAGCAATTCAATTGCACTATGGATGCAGTCAGTCGGGAAAAGATGTAGTGTTGCGAAGGCAATTGAGGGCCTTAAGGAGCGTTTCAATTGTACTACGTTTGCAAATTCTTGGGAAATCACCAGCTGCTTGATCCGTTCTTATCACGCTACATGTTGCTTGCTAGCGGCTCGGTACGTTCCCTTCTGCTTGCGTGATTTCTGCTACAAATCCTTGCTTCCTTCACAGGCTTGCGTTTGTTGTGCACGCGTAGCTGCATAACAAAACGATCTGCCAGTCTAGAGAATTGCACGAAACTACGGGGCAAAATACGGAAGTGGCTCTTCCAGTTTGCATTGTACCCTTTCAACACTGAGGCTATGATCATCACCACTATTTCCATTCCGCCAGTCGACACACCGAGAAGCCCGCTTTCTAAGTTGTGACGCGCTCAGAATACGTCAATCGCAGACACCGCATTGTCGCCACTCAAACCTAGATGGCCAACCAGTAGATTGATACCAGGCTAGCTGGGGTAATTCCAAGTTGAAGAAGGAAGGATGTGGCATCTGCGCGAACCGATGTCACTTGCTTCATGTTGTTTTATCTTACTGGAGTCGGTGTCAAACCAATGTCTGATTGAACTGTGTCCTTGGCGTAACGGCTTCACAGCGTGTCTGAATTTGGTCAGAGCAGCTTTTGTTTACTTCCGAAGCTGGCGTGTCCTGGTATCAACTGTGGGCTGTAGTTCCGCATAGGCCAAGTTCTAACAATGCTCCGCTGAATACGCGAGTGTCGAGTGGTAGTATACTTCGTCACTCAGTGGTTGTGGAGTTCTCCGAGCTGGGCAACTTGGTTGCAGACGTTTCGCCAATGGATCAATGGATCCATTATTAGGTTTGCTTTCTACCAGCTACTGCTGCTTCACTGCTATCCACCGCGCACTGAAGATGCCACCTCGAATGGTGGCGAAACGTCTGCAACCAAGTTGCCCAGCTCGGAGAACTCCACAATCACTGAGCAAGCCTCCCGAGCTACCAATATTCCAATTCATTTCGAACTTCGTCACTCAGCAGTAGCGACCGAATTTGCGCATCTGTTACTGAGATGTTCTTCAACCGTTATAGTTTGCTTGCGAAATTGTGCGTTCGTTTCCCACCCATTCTCGCGTTTGGATTGAACATTATATTTCTATTGTACTGTTCCATTGTTCTGCAGCTATATCTGCCTCTCTCGAGCATATCCACTTTCGTTTTCCCTCCTAGACCTTGAAACCTAGCTCAGCCAACAGTTTCTTACACATTACTCGAACCGAGCACTCCATTTTTCTAACCATCCCTACCCTTTCCTTTTTCCAGGAATCGTACCATACAAATGTGCTTGGCTACTCTACACGTGCAGCACCAATGCTGTCTTCGTGTGCATGATTGTGTTTTGGGCATCTGGTGGTTCGAATTCGAGTGAGGAATTTGTGTCGCTTTTGCCCACGTTCCGTTTACTCGTTAATCCGTCCCGCGTATACTACTTGACTCCACTTACTTGATGTTCCTCTTTTAATCGCAGTCCTTAAATCGTAAATTCACCATGGAACACCATCTCGTCGTCAGTGCGCTATGCATGCTTTCTTCTGCACCATTTTACTAGTAGTCGAATTGTATTAATTATTCGTGTATGCTTTTCGTAGGAAACGCCGCATGCTTCACTGCACCTCTTGCATCAGTGTATGGACTGCTTCTATCCCTTCTTGTATTGATTTCGGAGTACCCCCATATTAAATATTGTTCCTCTCGGTCTAACACAACTCGCAAGCGACACGTTTCGACCGAATTTACCTGGTGAACGAATCTAGTGGTGGATACGGAAACGTATGCACAATGACAGCTCTCGTGACTGCACATCAATCCCTTCATGTCCTCAGTGCGCAGTGCCTAGCTCTCTTCCCCATACACCAACACCTGAAGCACTGCGACGTTGTGCTCACGATCAATGATCGATGCGTTTCTGCCTCATTGTGTTAAAAAAAGAAACCAACCTTTTCTGTAGCATTTATTTTGCCCAGTGCACAACATTTCAAGCACTATCTCCCTCAAAGTAGTTTCCTCGGCTGGTAATTCACCGTTTGGGACGGTGCTCCCATTTTTTAAAGCCTCCAGGAACCCAATTTATGGGATGGCGCGTAGGTCTCTTGTCGCATTTTGCTGGATCTCCTCTGGTTTGCAAATGACATCCTTTCCATGTTGTTTTAACTTTGGGAAGGAGGACAAAGTGTATTCGGGGCTATGTCGGGAGAAGATGCTATATTAGGTTCAACAAAATTTTGATGTTTTGCTAGATATCTGCGACATGAAATGATGCGCGACTCGACGTATTTCATTATGCAACATCTAAATCTGACTCCTCGACAGTTCAGGCATCTTCCTGCGCACGGCATCCTTCAAACGCGCTATTATTCCCTGATAAATTTCCTTGTTTGCTATCTGACCAAATGTTACAAATTTTTGATGGACAGTGCCTTTGTATGCAAATACGATTGCCAGGAGATCTGTTCTCGACAAATTCTATCTGGCAAATACATTGAGAAGGTTGACTGTGATAATCACAAGCTATTGCAGGTGGTTGAGCGTTTGAACTGGGTCAGTTTTATTCTAACAGAAATTAGTTCTATCGTCTCAGGTGGTGGGAGCCTATGCAGTCTCCTGATCTGACTCACCTGTAGAGCTCACTGACCTCTTTCTGATAACAATTTGGGTGGGCCGAGAACTGTACTCATCGTCGGTCATCAACTGTATTCCATGCGAATGGATCCTCGTAACGGTCACGAAAAAGTGTGAGATTGCAAGAACGCTTACGGCCTTTAGGATGAGACGTGCATATTTCTCAACATTATTTCATTTGGCGCCGCATCCACGCACAATGGTTGGGTCTCATTCCATTGTCCTATAACTGTTCATCTTGGTGTGGACTACAGTAAGTGAGTCGCAGTTGTGTTTTCTCAGCTTCAGTGTTAGTTTGTGGCGCCGGTACTGCCTACCAACCTAGTTGAGATCGCAACTCGCGAACCTATGTCTCTTGTGGCTGACTCGAGACAAGATTGCCATCGGACACTTTACAATTTCGCTGATGGAAACAAGTATCGCGACCAAATTCCAAACGCGAACCTTCGGTCCTCTTTACCAGGACATTGACTAGCCTCTTCTCCTTTTTTCCATCAAGATCCTAGTCACTTAAACGGCACACGTCGCAAGATTCGGTGTGTTGACTTGCGTAGCGCATTACCCTGTCATCGGAGCCTGGTGCGTGAAATAATGTTGCCCTTCCTGTGGCGAACACACCCGTTGGTCACGCGGGATTCCCACCGACTATTAACTAAACTGCATGGACACTGATGGTCGAACGCAATTAAGCTTTTCACATCTGTAGGCCTGATAGCCCAACTTTTGTCAACTTGACTTCACTGCCGAAACTACTGACTGCAGTGAACCTGGAACGTTTTAGTGGTACTACTACCTTTTATTGATCGTCTAGTTCACGACAGTGTAGTACCTCGTGCATCATTGGTCACAGATGAGGCGCTCAGGTGTTCTTCATTCCCAGCCCCTCTGCTGGGATAAAATCAGACCCTGTGCACCGGTGAAGAGAGGAAATATGGGTCACTCGCGGAGGTAGCGAATAATTAGACGAATTGTGCACTCTAACGGTAGTACACCAACTGTAAGCAAAAGCTTCCACCGTGTATACTATGACGCTATGAATGTCTTACAGACTAGAAAACTTAAAAGCGATCCTGAGTTCAGAGTCATTTGGAAGTACTCTGCGTGATTGGATTGCGACGCGTAACCTCATTATGAACCGCGATTCACATTGAAGCGAACATTGGCCACTTCAGTCACTAGAACCGTAGCTGAAGCAGCTGAAATTGGGTGTTGCGGTGTTTTCGGCCGGGCAGCATACAATTTCCATACGATCCGGTGTTCACTAAACAGTACAAGAATTAGTGGTTTTCCAAAATTACCGGAGGATCCATCTACCGCTATCTCTTTAAAATGTCTCACTTTCCGCAGCAACAGTTAACTGTCTTTACAAAGTAGGCTGCAAGGAATGTACACGTGTATACACTGGCCGAGCTGCTAAAATTTCCGCTATGATGGTTTCGCAACACATGACGTAGGGTGTGTGTCTACAAGGATATATGCTCATACTTCAGTTTTTCTCTCAACGGCTTTTTGTGCTCAATAAAATGCACTGTAGGTTAGCTTATGCCATTAAGCATTTTAGGACCTATACTTATATATATATATATATATATATATATATATATATATATATATATATGTATAAACAGCAGCCTATACCATAGACATGGGACAAATGTGCACAATAAGTACCAACATCGAACAATGAAAATATATAAGGAATAGTTTTTATATTTTTACACGCCGTTTTCTTTTTTTTGTCAGATTAGTGATTATGGTGTTGATCAGTAGAATCGGTGCATTGACTCATGCAAGTCTTCCATTGTTCCCGAGTACGCACTATGTCCTCAGGAGTCTCCAACCAGCGATGTTCTACATCTCCGAATCCCTAGCCACGAACTCGTACGGGGTCGATAACAGCTAGACTGAAAGTCAGCGCCTTAGCATTTTATCTATCGCCTTCTGATCGTTTGGTCACCGTGCTATTCCTTCCAGTGCGGGCTTGCGTGAGCGGATAGAGGGCGCCGTGTTAAACACTCACACGACATGCGTAAGACGCGATCTATCTAACTCAGTTGGCGCAATGATGTTACTAATGAAATTAAGGTTCTTATTACCCAGGACGCGACGTCTAAGATCGACGTTACAATCGTGGTGTTACCACCACACACATGCTATTCTCCGCAGACAACCGTTGCCAATGACCGAAATCCGGCGTAAATCACCTACATAGATCGGCCAGGACTCGCTTCCGTGTATCAGGACCACGCGAACACAAGCATTGTAGGCTGTGTCTTTTACTGTGAGTGAAACGACAGGACGACGGCACAGATGCCTCAGATCAGCGAAACCTGATCGGACTTTGGCAATACGGAGGGAAATCGCATCCAGTGGTGCCATCACAAGAAACGCAGCTCCCAAGGTAGATGAAGCTATCTACTTGTTCAAACTGCACACCTTTAGGAACCAGCTTGTCGGCAGCTGCATGCCAATCCTGGAGTAGGATGTCACACTTTGGTGGGGCGAATGTCATGTCATCCTTGATAGCTTCAATCGCCAAATGGTTTAGAACCACCTGCGTGATCTGTGGGTCCTCACGGAGCCAGGAAATACCATCCGCGCAGTCCAAGTCAGTCGCGCAGTTACCTGGAAGGAGCTCTACGCTAGAACCCTGGAGACATTACAGAGCACTTAGTAGGACATCCGCAATCGCAATGTTGACGAGAAACAGAGATAGGATCATCCCCGTCGCACACCGCTAGTGACGGCGAGAGGTGAAGAGAGCTTACTGTAAGCCCCCATTCTGCCAGAGACATTGTTCTATAAAGTTCAAAGTATGGCGGTGTGCGTTTCAAGTACCCCATTCCTTTGTAGACAATGACATATAACAAACCGATCGACCGAGTCGAACGCAGCTCGTATGTCCAAAAAGGCGGCAATAGTAGGCTGGCGATAAAGGTGGCGCTGCTCGAGAAGTTGGTGGGACGTAAACGTGTGGTCCACATACCCTCGACCGGGGTGGAAACCAGGTTGTTCCTCACGAGAGCGTACTTCTCAACATGTGTTATCCTGCGCTATAGAATGGATGTTAGCAATTTATTAGGGGCGGCGGAAATTAGATTCCTCTGTTTTTGACACATACGGTACGAACACCCTTTTTGCAGATGAGTGCCATCATCGATTCGCCCCAAGTGAATGAAACCTTCTCTTCCCATTAAATTATAGTGAACAGAGCTGTTAACTTGTTGACATTTGCCTCGCCACCGTACGTGAGAAGCTCCGGAGTAACTCCAAACCCGCAACTTTGAACCGCTTCAAGTGACGAAGTACAAGATTGATCTCCGCTTCGATGAATGGTTCCAGTGAAACGTTTCAAGCCACGCAATTGAGCATACTTAATAAATAATCAGAAGATGGAGACCAACTGAATTGAGAATGGAAGTGCTTAGCCCAGCAATCGATGCGCTTACTCCATATCTTCTGTAGACAGTGGTCCGAATGATCTGGCAAGTTTGCGTACATTTCCGGAGGAGCTGCTGTATCCTTCTCCGAAGTTCGCTGACCATCAAGTTTTGCGATCGTTACGCAGGATTTGCTTGAGCTGTTGGCTGAGGTTGCGGCGGAGTTCATCGCAGTTCGAACCAACTTGGATAGCTCGTCGACGGTCAAACCATTTCAAGGAGCCAGCAGAGCTCCAGCCTCTCAGTGGATGCTCAACGATTCCACAGTATGGTTGACCTGAGAAAAGCGAGGTCTGCAAGAAATTCTGGTGGTGTTCGATATTTGTAAATGGAGCACGAGTGAGCGCATTTGATAAGGATGATTGATAGGCCATTTGAGTGGAGGGGTTAGCTAGCTTGTTGGTATCAAGCCTACGGTGCTTTGGTTTCGAGGAACTACCGAAGCGCATGAAGATATCCGCACAGACCAGAGCGTGACTTTAGTCTAGGTAGGTGAACCAAATCGGTGTGAAATCCAGTACACTGCCAAGTCATCGGAAACTGATTACAATGCGATCAATTTGTGACCACGCTTTTATTGGTGAAGGGGGACGCCAAATGGCAGCGCGTCTCCTCGCACGTCTGATGTTTGTGCTCGCCTGAAAGAGCCAGTCGTCCTCACATAGCGTGCGAAATCTATCTCCGTTATCGGAGCGGTTCCTCAAGAGCATGACGGCCACCAAGATGACGTTCGCATAGCAACAGGCGATCGAACTGTGCATTGAAATCGGTAAGGACGAAGAATGCGAACTTTCATCGTGTGACGCATTTTGATTTCACACATACGATTTCACTCGATCTGTCAAATCTTGACTTTTTTATCCGTATTATACCATCGTTCCATTGTTCCTTTACAAGCATCTTGTCTGATATTGATTTATCTGCTCAGCTTTTACAGCTTGGCTGTGTGCAATCTGTTTTACATATGATATTTTTTCTTATCTTTAAAACAATTTAAAAACAAGGGCGTATCACTGTGTTGCTTTTTTCATTCATTTCCGAACACTGAATTTATTTCTTCTTATTTCAGCTTTGGAACAACAGTTGAAGAACAGCATTCCTGGTTGCCTTGTTCTCTTGGATTTGTGCCTGACAAGTGTGCCCTTCTACTTCTGTCATTTCATCTACGTTATACTGTTCTATTTCTTTTATCTTTCTGTGGCCGCCCTAATAATGCTTCTCGCGTACACTTTTGGGTTAGCGGACAAGAATCTCTCTGCTCCATCCACTCCCACTGCATTGATCGCCGGTTACCCCCTTTTGCCTAAGGGTTACGAAGACTTCTCCAACGTGCACCACATCATGATCACCCTGGTCGGCTGCATATCACTTGCCCTCATCGTTCATTCCATTCTGTTGTGTATAATCACGATTCGTGACTTCTTTTCTAGTCTGTTTCACGTGAGTACGGACAGTTTACTCGAAATTCAACCACTTCTCAGCGCTGATGACCCGTACACGAATTCGTTCACCACTGCATCCACGCCAGGCGCTATTTCAAATAACGGAGCAACAAGTTCAGCAAATGGACCTGGGCCTACGTTCAATCCTTCACCAAGTAAGGAAGGATAGTGGATCTAATGCATTATGGCTCCACACAACTGTTCAATATCTCGCCGTTACCTTTACCCACCAGAAGCCGCTTTGTTCATTGTCACTTTTCTCGGTTGGCTGAGGCATTATCAGCATTCTGCCCTTTTTTGTCCTGTCATTTTTTTCTATTGTCACCTTTTTATCAACTGCTTTTCAGAACCGTCTTAGTCCATATTCATTTTAGCCCATTTCCCTTTGTAATCATAACTAACTACAAATCGCATTATTCGCCACGTATTCTTCTTCACGCTAACCAGGCTTGAAATGCTGCGACATTTTAGTTATCTTCCATTTAGTCTTCGTTTGTGGCAGTCCGTTCTCTGTTGACTGCATAAAAACCCCGGTGAACCAAAATTAAGCGCAGCTCGGTGAGATCCGCTGCGTTGTACTAGCTCAACTTATCTTTGTCCACCATTTCACATCAGGCTGGTTGGTCGATGGTAAGAGTGGTTTCCTTAGCGTTCTGACGGTGTCCTGAATGATCACATTCCCTAGTCAATTGGCATTGCAATATGGACCGCCTGCGTGAGTGACTGATCTTGTTAACTTCACATAACCCACCGCTATGTCTGTCACGATGGCCTAGGAAATCGTGGTCTTTCTACTAACGCAGCCCAGCGATACGTTCACTATCGGTTCTCTGGTGAAATGCCAGCAGCCATGGACATCAGTTTGGTTCGTTTTGGAGGACCTCCGTTCATCTACTAGCGACTAACAAGGCGTTCTATTGCTTTAACAAATGTCATCTACATTTGTCTTTTGTAGGTGATTTCTCCGTCACCGGCCGTAATTCTTGATTATACTATCCTCCTGCTACTCCATCTGCTGTTCGGTTGGTCTCATTCAGATACATTTCTGGGTTCGTTTAGTCGTCAGTGGGTATAATGCGAATAATTTCACCAACTGCTACCTCTTATCAGTTCTAGATGAACCGCGAGATTGAACAGAAAGCCTGTTTTCTGTTCAATCTTCTTGCCTTTAACTTCACCCTTCAGTCAGCGGAGTTATTGTGACTCTTATTAGTGAAACTGAGTGCTGTTATCTCAATTTCACCCTATTCGGGTCACGCAATTTCTTCCATCCATGTGTTGCGTGTCCGATCCGCGAATCGTTTAAAGAGCGTGCCAGCCCACCGATTCCCACGACGTGCGTTCTTTGTGCCCCGGGGTGCGGATGGAAGAAGAGGACGGGTGACCAAGCGATGGCTTGGTCAAGAGGAATGAAGTTTCTTACTTCGAACTTGGCCTTGATTGAAGCCTCTCGGCTCCCTGTTTGGGGTTCGTAAGACCATGAACACTTTTCACTGGATACACTTGCCGACATAACAAGGAACCGACCTCAGTGACATAATATATCTCCTTTTTGCGACACAATAGCCGGCTGTTAGCCCTCTGGAACGATGTCCATCCGCCGTGCCTCTACTGCGTGATTTTCTTCTTTCCTTATGTATTGCAACACAATAGCTGCGGTGTTTTCCACCTCTTCTTAACGTGTATAATGATAACGGTGATCGTTTAATGATGCTTTCAGCAATCACTCCTAGCGCATGTGAATCAGCTTGGTGGCACACAACACATCGTCTCCGAGTTTTTACTTGCATGTGCTATCGCAGGTCTCTCAAATGGTCTGGCTTGCTATTGTTGACAACCGATCAATGTGTGTGTGTGTTCCGTGACCGTCTCGTTATCGATCGGTCTGCAAGCACAGACAGTCTTGGTGTCAGAAACCACTCCCGTTGCGGCATCGCGAAGTGTAGCAGATAGTTCTCACATCATTGGTTCTCTCTCTTTACCATTAGTTCTCGGACATACTACTTCCTTATTCTTCTTGCTATTGTACTTCTACCCCCAAATGTAGCACCCTTAATGAAAAACGCTGGTGTGGCTGTTATTACGCTCATCTTCCTTCGATCTTTTGCTTTTTACTCCCTTTATCTTGCCGTGCTGTGATCGGCTGCTTGCCATGATAATCTGACAAACCCCCCTCCTATTCAGCCTTTTCTTACTTCACACTAACTACCGAACACCCGACGAAATCGCTGCAACACACTGGCTTCTTCGGATATGGGAGGTATCGATCAAACTGTTGCTCGCGGTTGGCTTATATCGTGTAGCAAACAGTGCTTGTCAAGAGGATGCCGGCCGCGTTTGCTTACTATTCTCTTGTGCGACTGAATCGGATCAATTACATTACGACCCTCTTTACCTCTTATTCATCACGAGATTTAGACTTTTGTTTATGCACATATGTACACCACATTCTGCATCTCTCGCCTCGAGTACACGGGCTGAATACGGATAAGCTAAAATGTAAGGTGAAGAGTTCGTTCACGACTACCGGCTGGAGGCACCCTCATTGTCTTCACCAACATCGGTTTGTATCAAACCCCTTTAGTCTTTCACTAAAGTCCTCATCAGGCATCCGAATTTTACTGTCTCATACTTTGAACACCACTGTATACTCTCACCTGGCATTTGACAATCATCTCAGACTTGATCCATCCGAGGGTTTTTTGAGGCCAGCTGAGTCACTTGGACAAGCGTTTGGAACAGGTCACACATAGTAAAGCTGGTGATCTTTATCGCCTATATTTGTCTGTAGAGGTTGGGCTTAAGACGAGTGCATTTGGACACATTTCTACGCAATGTGGTCGATTTTCACATCAGAGGTTGAAATCGCCCATTGTGGTACAACCGTTGTTAGTTAACAAGCGAGGCCTCTTTCAGAGTTCACTGGTTTAGCAAGAGAATTTCCAGAACACTCACCACTTTGAGAACGGAGGTTAGTTCTGACGAGCATTGCATCGATGATATGGCGTTTTGTGTGGTAACGACCATTTATCCATACACAATTGATCAATGTACTCGTAAATGGGACCTGTCTTCAACATGACGTTCTAACAAACTGTTCTGGAAGATTGTTGTGGTTCTGCATCACCAACAATTATCCTTACGCATTTAGCCAATCTACATGGTCGATCAATGGATGTGTAATGATTGTGAATTCACCGGTAAAGCTCGTATGGCGTTCCAAGCCTCAGTCACTTACGGAGACGATTTGAGATAAGCTTATTGGTGTGGAGTGGGGTGTACGATACTGATGCACAGCATGCGTTACTGCCTGGATCACGCGCCTTATCGTCTATACTTGTGAAGTGTTGCTTCTAGGAGTGTGTTTGGCAACTGATCTCCTGGTGCTATGTTATAATGTCTGTTTCAATCAGGTGACATGCGTTGGTCACGTATGTTTTTTTCTTTTCAACTATCTCTTCGTGCACTGTTTGTAATGACTGCTCCTGGTTGGGTGAAACCGCAAGCTTGCTACTCAGTGCTACTGTGTAAGATATGAAGAAACATCTCAAGCTGAACCGATCGATTCGGAGGTAACAGTCACAAAACTATTGGTGCTGTAGCGTTCATTCTCGCTTTTACTTAGTCACCACAACTGATGCCTACGCTCTGTTATCCAATCCACTTTGATATTTGTTTTTTTTACAATCGGTAGCATTTTCAGCGAGGTAAATTGGGGGTACCGCATTCGCCGCTGTTCCCATCATGGTTGATCAACTGATCTGAGCCAAGCACAGATTTCAGGTGCTATTTGAATGCAGTCATCGACTTGTGTAGGGGTCTGCCACCGATCTCTGGTATTTGCAACATTTTGATAGCCAGTTTGTCATGGCATTGCCGCCAGCAGTGCGAGGTTACTCCATTGTTCCACTCCCTTTTGACTAACTGATCCGCACCGATTGCGGTCTTTAAAACCTGGCTTGAGTTTTCCGTTCGTCTATTTTGGAGTCCCTGATAATTCTTCTCACTTGTCGCTTCATTATCCGCACCGTTTGGGTTATGATCGCACGTGGATTGGATACTCTGCGACAGACTTACCGCGCGCCGATTTCTTTGCTCCTGTAATGACGTCAACCGTCATTTTGATATGAGTTGCGTTCACCTGACCCGGACTCTAACTGCCAAGAACTGGTTCAGGAAAGAATGCACACCGATACAAATCAATAGATGGCAAAATTGTGCCAAAGGTGTAGCGCCCCAAAAGATAACTGCTATCTTTTATATACAATTTCATCGCTGACAAATTGCACATTATTCTTTCTTGGTTTAATCTTCCTTACATCCGGCTCGACACTCGTCTGCTCTGTAACTTGTTGCGGTAACGTTTGCTCCTATCTCGCTTCATCCGTCCGCGTCTTTTGTAGCCCATCGAATACAATCCGCTGTGGCAGACTTCAATTGCCTTCTAATATGCGCGCTTGGTTACGCGCACCGTCTCGGACTAGCATTTACTAGTCCTACAAAGGTAATGAACCCCAAGAAAGCTTTGGGGCTACTGTCAGTTGCTTCTGTACACAGTTATAAGGACGACGCCAACTAACGGTCACGACCGCGACAAATTTTAGCATCCTGACGTTTTCGTCTCGATAGACAACTGTAAACGTTGAGTTTGAGTCCACTTTATGACCTGTACCGATTCGTGGCCTAGCCATGGATGAAGCCGGTAATTTGCTTTCAGCTCGTTGTCCGGTTGACTGTTGCGTTTCGGATTATGTTCGCCCATCCGCTTACCCTGACACTGATCTATTCTGCCAATGTAACTGCTTTTGCAACTACAGACGAATTGGCAAATACAACGTGTGCTGGCTGAGACCAGTTGCTTGGGTTCGACTAGATGCAACGGCAGTTCTATGGTCGTTCAAATAGACAGAGTTTGGGAGCGTTGAATGTACAGAGAATGCCTGTACAATGAACAATGAATTTATACGGGTTAAGAAGCGTTGCTTTCCAAGTCCCCTTAGATAGTTGGTGGGCATATCGAAATAATAATAACAGTAAAACAGCTAGTACTTTTGGTTCTGCGCAATCAGCTGACAATTCAGATATGTCGACCAGCTATCCGGAAAAGCACCAGACGGCCGCTTCGCCCTATTGGGGCTCATCAGTACTTTGAATATGAAAATAAGGCCTTATCATTTATTCCGCTGTGGTCCTGCAATCCGCTGAAATTCACAGCACTCACAGTTAACATCAAATACATCTATGGTAAACTCCGGATGTAGGATGGACGCGTAACGCAAAGTGGCAGTGTAAGTAGCTGAATGCCTCATCCAACCGTCTTTTAAATACTGTTAGTGTCAGTGCAGAGGCGACTGATTCAGGGAGAGCATTCCACTGGTGACAGACGCGGATGGAAAAGAAATTTCTGCGGCACTCTAGACGGCTATACTGTACAGCGAGTTTCAATGAGTGGCTTCTCAGGTTTGTATTGCTGCTGAGTTGCAGTAAAGGACGGCACACATGATGTGGGTCTTGCAGAAGCAAATATGCCATAATCAGATCGCCTCGTAGTCTGCGATACGTCCGCTGAATACGCCCAATCGTTGCAAACTCTCCTGGTATGGAAGATTACGCATTCCAATTACCTTCTTAGGTGCCCGACGTGGTGTCTGTTCCAGTGCATTAAGGTCGTGTTTCAGCCATGACTACAGAATTTGAATTACGTACTCGACATGGGGGCGAACATACGCACTGAGCATTTGTCGAAATATGGAACTGTTTATTTGTCTAAACGCTCGTCTCAACAGCCCGACGTGTTGGTTCCCAGTCATCGAGGCCTTTTCGGATTGCCTGGAACAACCCGGGTCATCTTGAACCAGCACACCCACGTCACGTTCGGCATATGATTGTTGCAGTACACTCGTTCTGAGCTGGTATGAGTATATATATATATATATATATATATATATATATATATATATATATATATATATATATATATATATATATATATATATATATATATATATATATATATATATATATATATATATATATATTGCAACAGTCTATGAATAGACATTGCACCATCGGAAACCATGGAACTCAAAACAAGGTACAGAAATAGTAAAAGAAAACACAACACAACACAACAATGTCCACGGTTTCGTCAGAGGGCGAAATACTACCCGGTTGCCCAAGCCGAAGTAGGGTGTTGACTTAGGGGACACCACCCCGAGCCTTTGGCTGAATAGCCTGTCCGCAAGGCAGCGGAGCGAATTCAGGGAATCGCGCCCATTGGGAGCCGGTGAGTGATTGATCAGTTCATACGCCTTTCGTTTGTTCCTTTGCCAAACAGGGGCCCAATGCTCCCCGAAATTACAGCATCAACTTGCTGGAATACAATGCTTCGCCAGGATGAAGCAAGGGGTAGTGACTTTATTTAGTGGCGAGTCACGTCCGCCACGTCACAGTGTTGTTAAACGGACATATGTGGCTTTTTATAGGGAGAACGCTTGCCAGGCGAAAACCCACCACGTCCTGGAACACTGCCGCCGAACCATTTGCTGGAACGGGAAAATCCCGAACCACCCAGCTGGCACCACGAGGAGGTTGTTCGACAAGCCAGCTGGTATGAGTAGCTGCTCTGATATCGGATGGAAAGTATTTTGCATTTACTGACCTTGAAATGCAGTACATTTTGGGTTGACCATTGATATACCGGATCTAGGTCACTCTGAAGCAGATGCTGGCTGGCTTTCACCTGGATCCTGCGCCAAATCTTGATATTGTCCTCAAAGTTTGAAACCGTTCCCTGCGCAGGGTCATGAATAAACACCAAAATAAACGGGGACGTAGTGCTGAGCCTTGCGGCATACTACACTCAACTTGTATGGGGTCCGATAAAGAGCTCCAAACTCTAACCACTGATTGCCGTTGAAGTAGAAAGTTGGCAATCCAGCTGAAAAGCGGATCAACGATCCCGTAATACAGGAGCTTGGTGAGTAGTATCTGGTGGTCTAGACGTTTGAAAGCCTTCGAAAAATCCAGTTAGATCGCATCAATACCTTCCCAATCATCAGCTGACTCGGTTAGTGAATTCGTTGTGCATGACCGTTGTCGACGGAAGCCGTGCTCCTCAGGCGTGACGACGTTAGGGTTTTCCAAATAAGATACCAGTGCATCGGCAACGATAGATTCCATGACCTAGGAGAATATAGGAAGTAGGGGTACTGGGCGGTAGTTGGAGGGATCAGTTTTGCTTCCACCTTTGTGAATCGGGGTTATTATTCCAAGCTTCCACATATCGGGAACTTGGTTCTGATCTCAGCAGGGCTGGAAAAACTGCGCTAAAGTTTCTGCCATTTGGCTTGCTGCTGCTTTCGTTGCCTCTGGACGAATGGTGTCAACACTTGGCCAGCTGTGTTTGCGTAGAGACGTCAGATTTCGCAATACAGCCTCCGCGGTAAAGTGATGTGGGTTAGTCCTGGCGAGGAGACGACAAAGGTTGGAAAATCGATTGGTGGCAAGACCAGCTGGAACATGGAGGCATATTGCATTCGCAACATGTTTGCTGCTTCCACAGCCATTCTTGTTGGGCCATCGGCCCTACTAAGTGCAGAAAATCCTTGCCTCAACTTTCGTAGGCCACTGGCATGCTTCTACAGCAGTTTGTGGTTAGCGCTGAAGGTCTTTACGATATTCTGTTGATATGTGGTTTTGTCTTCTCTTAGCAGTTGAGTGTATTGGTTGCGTTGGGCTACGTAGTTGTCCCAAGTTTCTGGTACTAATGCTTCTCTGTACAAACGCCATGCTGCGTTACCTACGGTCATCTATTTTCGAGTTCTACTCCTAACGAAAAGAACTGCTTTCCACTTATTGCAAACTCTTATCTCCGAAGCCTCTGCAATCAGCTAACTGAATTTGTTAACGAACTCAAGCAGGGCAGCTTCCGGGGGTTCTTCGGCAGGGAACAACTAAGTTGTAGCGCTGATGAGCTGGGCTGATCGATCGCAGCTTATTATGGTTCACACAGTGTCATCGTTCTCATTGTGATATTTCGCTAAGTAGACGAAGTTGAAACTGATCACTGCGACACAATGGGCAGTCTAAAGCCAACACACCAATCATACGCTCCTAGTTGGTAAGCACAAGATCCAGCACAGATGGCCTGTTACCTGTTCTGAACCGAGTGGGCAAATTGATGTGATTGGGAAGCGGAACAATGATTACGAGCTTCTGTAGATCTCATTAACTGGAAAATTCCCAATTAACCATCAAGAACAAGGGACCGAAGGCAAACAATTGTTTTCGATGAATTCATCATCAGACCTTTACAATCATTTGGGTACAAGAGCAATGGGCGTAACAGTGGTTTCGATCACCCCACAAATGTATGGCTTACCGAAAATCCACAAGGCTGGCATACCTCTTAGACCGATATTGTCAATGAATAATTCTCCGTATCACAAACTGTCCAGATGGTTAGTCAGGATACTAGCGCTAGTCAGACAAATGATCGTGAGACACACTGTCAAAGACACCTTCGAACTTCTGCAAAGTATGAACATAGCAAACAAAGTAATGTGTTAAAATGTTTTGGAAAACTGGTAGCTCGGGTTGATAATTCAGTTGCTCATTTGTTCGCCGAGCTGCGAAATTGGTTTGCAAACGTTTCACCGTCATGCGAGACGACATCATCAATGCGTCGAGATGTGGAGTGTAATCTCGCTGATTGAGTTGCCGACCCGTGATCGGCGTGCAGGTGACATTTCAAAAGTGACAGCTTCGATCTGTGTCCCGTGATCTCAACCGATTTCCCCGTGGCGGAGGTCGTCGCTTGGGTTGTTCCTATTCAAGCAGCGACTCATAATTTCCCTAACTTCTCTCCGTCGGACGGGTTGGTAAACTGGGTCAATCTCAATATGCATGTTGATCGAGTCTTGTGTTGGGGACCACGCTTCCAGGAATTCCCTTGCTCTTCTGGTTTCACCTCGTGCCAGGACTTCTGTTTTGGCCCAATCAAAGCTGTGTCCTTTTTCACCCACGTGTGCTGAGACTAGCGAAGATGCATAGTGTCTTTTGCATGCTCTTGTAATCGTGTTGTTAATTTGCTGCCTGTTTGGCCAACATAGTCCTTTTCGCAATTTCTACAAAGTAGTCTATATACAGCATTGCTTTGCTCATGAGCTTCCAGTTTCTCTTTCGGTTTCGACAGTTTTTCTCAGTGTAACAGTTGGTTTGTGAGCTACGATGAAGTGATATTGTTTGAATAGTCTTGCTGCCTTTCCTGGATGTCTTGGTAACCGGAACCATGGAAGGGAGGCTGCAAACATCAGTTTACAGAAAATGGACACATACGGACCAAATTCTGAATTTTAACAGTAACCATCCGAAATGCCACAAAGTATGCTGTGTGCGGACACTATTTGGTAGAGTGCAAACACACTGCAGTACCACGGAGGCATAGCAACAAGAAGAAAAGCATCTATTTAAATATTTCCAACTCAACGGATATCCACGAAGCTTCACCCGAAGGTGTCTGAACCACAACAAACCAAACAGACAGTCTACGCCAACGACGGAGAGACGCGTTGTTTTACCTTATATGAAGAATATATCCGGAATGGCAGCAAGACTATTCAAACAATATCACTTCATCGTAGCTCACAAACCAACTGTTACACTGAGAAAAACTGTCGAAACCGAAAGAGAAACTGGAAGCTCATGAGCAAAGCAATGCTGTATATAGACTACTTTGTAGAAATTGCGAAAAGGACTATGTTGGCCAAACAGGCAGCAAATTAACAACACGATTACAAGAGCATGCAAAAGACACTATGCATCTTCGCTAGTCTCAGCACACGTGGGTGAAAAAGGACACAGCTTTGATTGGGCCAAAACAGAAGTCCTGGCACGAGGTGCAACCAGAAGAGCAAGGGAATTCCTGGAAGCGTGGTTCCCAACACAAGACTCGAGCAACATGCATATTGAGATTGACCCAGTTTACCAACCCGTCCGACGGAGAGAAGTTAGGGAAATTATGAGTCGCTGCTTGAATAGGAACAACCCAAGCGACGACCTCTGCCACGGGGAAATCGGTTGAGATCACGGGACACAGATCGAAGCTGTCACTTTTGAAATGTCACCTGCACGCCGATCACGGGTCGACAATTCAATCAGCGAGATTACACTCCACATCTCGACGCATTGATGATGTCGTCTCGCATGACGGTGAAACGTTTGCAAACCAATTTCGCAGCTCGGCGAACAAATGAGCAACTGAAAGTAATGTGTTCCCTGGATGTTTAATCACTTTTTACTCAAGTCCCATTAATAGAGACGGAGAAATACCTATGCGATTTCGTAGCGAGTAGAAAAGTGTGCTGGTACTCGTCGAATACCTAAACAATTTACTTCTCTTATGCACCGAGAATGGACATTTCTTATTCGTTGCGTCGAGGCGGTACCAGGGCTATAACTAGCTCTGGTATGGCTCATCTGTTTGACAATGAACATGAAGTCGACCCAATCCGCGCCTCTCGAATACTATACTAGGTTCCGCCACTCCGATCGAAAGCCTACGTCTCCGCACCCTCGCTACAGCCGAGGCTATCAGTATTCGGTTGCATCAACCGCTTTTGCGTTCACGAAAGAAACTGATCGACGCTCTTAAGCTAACTTGGCAGATTGATTGGACGATTCGGAGGCCAAGAGCAATCGTTTGACTACATATTTGCCCTGGTTTGCACTTATCGTTTATTGCTGCTTTATACCCCCGGTTAGCACGGGATCTAATATCATTTGAACGGACCGAAACCACTGTTGTACCCATATGATTGTAAAGGTCTGACAATGAATTCATCGAAAACAATTATTTACCTTCGGTCACTTCTGTAGATCGGCTTTGAATTGTTTTCTGATCTTGGCAAGAGTTTCTGCACAATTACGTTGAAATCACCCATGATAAATATGCGAGTTTACTTTCGCTGTAAACTGCATCTTAAAGCAGCCGGTAGGTAGCAGTCGGTTTTTTGTGTAGAGTTTGGGGGCGGTACAATAAGGCAAGCGTCTCTGTCTTTTAACTACCTGCGGCACCAAAGATAGTCAGGGAACTCTGAGTCTGAATCCTCCACGGCTTCGCACTGTAAGTCGCTTCGGTAATACAGGATTGCCCACCCCCTCTTTTGTGAGTCTATCATTCCGGATCAGTGACATGCCCGGTAGCGAAACTTCAGCCTCTGTCATTTCCGTGTGCAACCGCGTCTGGGTTATACCAATGATATGACCCGGAAGCTTGGTGGTCTTTCAGTTCTGCCAGTTCATTAAAAAACCTTATAATTCGTATACATGCAGACCAGTTTCTCGGTCTCTAAGAGCCCGCAAAGGGCTATAGTGGTCAATTGCCGACTGATGAGATGTCAGCAGTTACTCGTTCTTTTGCTGGGGTAATGATACCTCGTCTAAAACTTGATTTGGCCAAGGTGCGTCCCAATCTCCGTTTAGATCTACGTCATAGTCAAATAAAGCAGTAGTCAAGTCAAGCTTCTGTACATTCATTGGTACACTTGCTGCTTCAGGTGCTTCGTTGTTTGAATTTGCAATGCTTCTGCGACCTTTAACCGAACTTCAGAAGGAAGACTTCCGACTTCTCCGCCATCGACCCAAAACATCCGTTGCGTGTTGCTCTGATTGAACCACAAGTTTTAGGATTTAAGGGCCGCATCCTCAACATTTTGATGAGAGAGGGATCCTGGTGAGCGACAGCGTCACAATATTATCCAAAGAAAGTGCTTCACGCATGAATCGCCACTCTTCTAATTCGTGCTTTCCGGTCTCTTGAACTTCTACTTTCTACAAACTCTTGAACATCGTTAGAAGGATGTTCTGGCACGCCATGTATGAAGATTGTGTTTAGGCGGTCTTTCTTGCTGTGTCCTTCCGCGTTTCTATTTGATTGTCGCGCTCTCCAAGGGACATCAGGATAGGTGCGTATTCCACAGGATCCGTGTTTTAGTGCGCTTGCGGAGAGCAAAACATTTTCTACGTCGGTGGAGGATTCTATTGTTGCTCGGATAACTCCATAGTGTGGCGAGTTCGGTCGACGAGTAATTACTAGTGTTAGGACCCAATGGGCAGGCGGTAATCGTTTGCTAAAGTGGCTTACACTAGGTGTGTTCGTCCATACCTTGGAGACGTTCGCTCATCTGCGTGATCTCCATGGAGTGTTCCCCAACTGGTGCTTGCCTCTGTGTTCACTTCTCGTGCGCATGGAACTGTAATCCTGATGTCATCTTCAACTTTGGGGAAGTCGGCAGGGCTCGCTGTTTGTGTGTCATCTTGCACCACCACACTACTTATACCCGGCGCAGTAGTATCTACCTTTAATCCACCACAGTGGTAGGTTCATGGGCTTGGCTTTGACACACGTCAGCACGCACAATGAGTTCCATTGGTCTTGGTTGTCCGATAACTTACCACGCAATGTGATGGCGGTAGATTCACAGGCATTTGAGCATACAACAGTCCGGCCACTATTGTTGGATTCCTTTTTCGTTGCTCTGCAAGATAGGCTACTCGTTTGTCCTGACCTGCTTACAAATGTTGATTTTTTTACTGTTTGTCCCTCTATTCGCGTTAACCATGTTTACAACAAAAGAGGCCGCAACGGCGGCCTCTCGGCTGACCTTTACAACAATTTCTGCAAATGTAACTGATGTTCCGGGGGGCTTTGTCTCGATAAGTGACATTTGAGCTACAGGTACCGAGAGTTGGTGTTCGGCAGTTTCATCCTTGTTAATGCCAGATGTCAGGTGTATTGGAATTTGCTTAACCAAACGTTTCGAGTGGTGTCTGATTTTCGTTGCAATGCGTACTGTTTGACTCTCATAGGTAGGGTCAGTTTTCGTGCGGTGTTCTACCAAACTTGGAGAAGACAACGGAGATATGGACGTGGCTGATTGCAGTTCAGTGGAAGCGGCTTGTGCAGCATTCCGTTGCTTAGAAGCCGCTACGCTTCTGTGGTGCATACTCGCTTCCATTAAAGTAATCTTTCGTTTATCTTCTGCATGGGTTCGGTGGTTAACCAGTTGCACTTCTGAATTAGTATAAGCAAACACTTAAAGAGTGGGACGGTAGAGAACGCAGTACAGAACCAAAGCGCATCTTGTGAACTATTTTGCTCTCGGACTTGTTGCTGGGACACATCTGCACATTTCAGACGATACCATTCCAAACAGTGCGAGCGAGTCAAACCTATTGTAGCTAATCGATAACATGCTCCTAACCCTCAAATGCCCTTTACTTGAAGGCTTTTGGGATTCGCATTTCTGCCATTCAACGTGAGGTCGTAACCTGATGCAGTGGGTTGGTTGGCTTTCGGTAGTTTTCCATTTTTGAGAGCGGCGCACATCGGTCAGGCGAGCGTGGTGGTTGCAAGCAGCACACTAGGTTACCGGTGCTACCGTTTAATACCGGATTTGAAGCGGGTGGTGAATCTGTGTTATAACTTGCCTCCGCACGTAGTCGAGGCCAAATCGTTCTCGGAATTTAAAAATGTTCTTTGACAAACACTTTGCCGATATGACACGTCGAAAATTATCGTCAACACAATTGGTCAGTATACCCGTTTAAGCGACAAATTTCGCTTGGAACTTTCGAATGACGTATTTCTGCCAGGACCAAAATACCAAATTTGGTACTGGATAACGATACTATTTATGTATGAATAGATGACCATATATAATAAATACGTCAACGACGGTGCTTCCTAACTCAGAACGACTACAATGACAATAGTTGCGGTCCGAGTCAACAAGTCTAGCTTCGGAGCGCCCGGTGTACGAAGTCACGTCACTAAGGTGCACATTGCAACATACTGTGCATCTTAGTGCCACGACAGGGGCATGTAAAGCAATAGGATTGGTGGACCACGCAAATGGGATGTGGAGTGGGTAAGCCCTATCAGTGGATGAAGTGGGTCTGTTTGGAACGTTCGCCGACTGAGTCACAGACACGGAGGAAGGAATGACCAGACAGTTATGATCGGTGGTGGCAAAAGCTCAGCAGACAGCCATACTCGGTGGGGCGCCAAGTTCGCGAAACTATTCTAATCGGTGCGGAAGATAGCGCTGGCAGACAATCATAAACAGTGAAGCAAATGCGTAAGGGCAAGTTGGCATCGTGTGAATGCGATGTGATAATATTTTTAGGGAGTGTAGGACGGAACAAGTTGGCTACTGGGGTTCACGACGAAGTGGGGAGATATAGTCGAAATGTTTGGTAGGGGAAGTGAATATGGAGAGGAGATCGCGACCTCCGAATGTTCTCTACTATCTGAGAAATTTTAGATCTAGCTACACAGAGATATCTTCTTGCTGCTTCCATCCACTAGTCAGTGCCTCAGTACCCGCACTCTGTATTATCCATTGGTTCAAGTATTTCGTACGTGCACCGTGTCCAGTGGTTATCTACCTGTCGTTTGCACTTGGGCATTCCGTTGACGTCATCATTTTCTTTTTTCGATTCAAGTAAGAGCTTCATGCACCCGGGTGGATATTCACCTGTTACACGCCTTCAGCATTATAAAACGAATACACGGGTGAGTGGCAGGCCCTTGTACGGGAATAAAGGAATGTGTACCCTTGTCTAGTTGATGAACATGATATACAGTCAGATAGTGCACCATAAAGGGGGTGACCTGCATCAACGAGTATTTTTGAGACACGCCTTTTTCATGAACTTGAATGAGTAGACACAATAATGTCAACAAAATTCGGCTTTGGAATACCACCACATCGAGACAGTTGTGCCCGTGACCTCTCTAGAATTTTGAATTGCTTCCTTAAGAAACCGGGGCTTGTCACATGGGAGCAATAAGTCCAGTGACGTAAGACACAAGCGGTGATAAATCGCAGTATTATGTGGCGGGGGACAGTGGAGGATTGCAAACGAGCAGGGTAAAAAGAAAGCCTCCTCACTTCTGTAAAACTTCATACACATGGAGTGACCATGATAGATCATCGATGAGTGTAACACCTAGATACTCCACAGACTCGGTGGAATGCAACCGCTCATCATCTATGTGAACTTCAGGGCTATCCATTGGAAGTTGCTGATAACGATCGTCATTGTGAAGGGAAAAAGCACTTCACCGCGTTTTAATTCCTTGAGTGATAAAAAGTGAACTCTGGACTAAGATCGTCCAGATAGGCTTGTAACCTGATTTATGAGACTGAGGTTGGATGCTGGATACCCAAGACCACGTCGTCTGTATAGTTCAGCGATGTCGCTTCGTCAGGAGCGAGTAATGAGGCGATATAAGTGAAAAAATGGTATGGTGACAATGTGGCTCTTTGAAGCACCCCAGTGGCTGTGATGAGTAGCGAGGAACTTTTACCCCCCAAGTCGAATCAACTGGGCACCTCCAGAGAAATAGTTCCTTAGAAGATGAACAGTGAATGGTTGGATTCCGGTATCACATAAGACTCTCAAAAGAAGCTCATGGTATACACTACCGAATGCATCGCTATAGTCGAGGAAACATACTCGCACGGATTCGATCTTAATGTCCAGTGACGTCAGCACTGAATGTACAAGATAGGCTAATGCATCTTCAGTAGTCGTCAGTCTACGACAAACAAACTGAAGCGAATCATCTGGAAAAGTTTGAGTCATTATACTTTCAAAAATAATCTCAAAGACTTTCAGGTTTACTGAGTTGTAATCAATTGGCCGGTATTTATCTGAGCCATTCTTTGGCATTGGTGTAATTTTAGCATTTCTCCAACAGTTGGTAAATTTACATTCTTGTTTGCATAATGTGTATAGGTCAGCAAGTAGCTGGGCCGAGAAATCAGCACACACCTTGAGGACAATGGGAAATACTCCGTCCGGGCCACTTGCTTTGTTGGAATTTAGCTCCGGCAGTTGGTTACGTACTGTATTCTCGTCAATTGCAGATGAAGAGAATGTGGGACTGTCCACTCTGGGGTAGAAAGGGTACGAAGTGTAGTTAGCACTGCAACAACAAAATTTTCGGTTCAAATCTTCAAGGTCCACCTCAGGATTTGACGCTCGGTGTGATACACCACTAAGTTGTTTCAGCATTCGCCAGTCCTCGACAACTGTTGTTTCCAAGAATGGTCTGGACATATAGATGGTTTAAACCGCACAAACTCTAACTTGATAGAAATAGGAAGCAACTTCACTGCAACGTGCTCTCTATGTAGGGACGCTTTCGCTTTGAGTCTACGCTCTTTTCAGTAGTCTGAACAACGTAATGAGAAGGCGAACGGTGGTACAGGTTTGCATAACCAAGCCAATCATCTCCAGGGCTGTGGTCAATGTTGTTGGCTTGGGGTGCATGACAATCACAGGTTGATAACTATTTGCTTTTAGACGCAAACAAGTGGTCTAATCTTTTATATCGCCACAGCTTCGGCAAATCGTAAAATTTGTATGACTCAGCAAGATTCGAAGCGCTTATAAGGGATTAATTTGATTACTGGTCGCCAAAATGTGTGTTCTTATGGATGACGCCGGCGGCTTACTCGAGGGTATATCGTCGGTTCCACCGAGGTAAATGAGTCCAAGTTACACATATTGGTGGGCGCAATGTGGTTTGGTGCAGCTAATTTCATTTTCCTTTGGAAGGTAACGACAACTTTCGGATTCTGCTGATCATTACCGTCTCTGCAGCACGTTACCTGCGTCGAATGCCCGAGATAAGGTGTTTTGTTGTCCTTGTGGCCGCTTTATCCTTGAACGGTAGTTCAATGTATCTCACTTTGTCTCCGTCAACATCTTTTCTTTAGACGGTCTAACTTGGTTGTTGTTTACAATGAATCGCTTCTGTTAGCCATTCTCCATGAGCACTTTGGGATGACTTCAACTTCCTTAGCTAGCCATATACGTCTGGCACGGGTGCACATTGTCTTTACCAGCGCGCGTTTGTGTGCTATTGGTGAATTGCAGGTATTGGCTTCCGGTATACATATCGCTTAATTAGCCAAATACCCCTGCGATTGATGAGAATGTCATTGCATGGAAGACGTTCAGATCATTCGAATTAACATGTCATCTTCAGGTTGGCATGAACACTATTCACTTGGTGTACTAATCGTTCAATTTCTATCCTGGTACAATAGAAAACGAGGATGTCATCAGCATATCGTTCGTAATACGGCAGCAAGTAAACCGTTCGGTTGCTTGGAATCGAGACTGAATAGGTGGAGGGTCTAGGAGAACATGATTGGGAAGTCAGCAGCCCGATACCATGTTACTCAAACGCGGTTGTACACTTGCACATCTCTACAACATCCATCTTCATTAAGCTCACATGCACATCATGGGTGTAGTCTTTGGTGATATTGACCGAATGTCGAGAACCTACCAACTGAACACCGATGTATGGTACCGGCATCCACGCAGCGGCGGCGCACCAATAAGTGCTAACATGCTACCCAGAAAACACTACTATAGTGCATCATTCCATTATCTCTAAACACAGGATGCATACGCACAATATCAGACAAACACCTAGCTATCCTGGTTTTAAAGAAACTGGATATATCGAAGCTATGCATTTTAACCATCCACGGATCCATCCAAACTCATCACACAAATATGTGAGGGAGCCATCTCGTAGACACCAACGCCATAACACAAATTTCATGATACGCAGTTTGATGTGCGGTTCCGGCCGATTTGCCTTGTCAAATAATGACACATTTGTTTTCTTACTACGGTGCGAATTTTATCTTATCGGAGTCTCTCATGCTATTCGCTGAAAATAAATGTCCATGTCAAAGTCGGAAAAGCGAACCGAAATCTTGACTTGTTTGCCGCATCGCTCAGTTGCCCGTGCTTGAAGTTGGATGGACGGAAGGCCAGATGTAGCGGAGGACTCTGGAGTGACCGATGCAGAAGACACCGCTGCAGGCGAGCGCAACTATGCGGTAGTACCAGGAGAGGTTGGATACTGATCTTCGAATGGGGTATAAGATCAAACTCCGTAACATGTGTAATTAACTCGTTTCGATTTTTCCTGTTACTTGTACTAACTGGTCAATTTGACTGTTTTCTCTTTTAAGCCCTATAGATGAATGTATTGGCCTGATGATGAATCATTGAAAGCGATTGCTCACCAAACGGTCTCCTTGTTCTCATTAACCTCGAGAAGGTTGATAGACACCACTGTTTTGTTATCATTCTGGTCTAAGGCAAAAAGCTTTGAAGTTCGTTACAGAACTCTGAAAGGGCCATTGTAGGGAGGCCAGAGAGGTCGTCGCATTACATCAGTGCAGACGAAGGCGTAAGTGCACGTATGGACTCTGCTATACGTTTGCACATCTCTGCTCTGCTCACGAGGAAGAGTCGGGCGTAGTGAACTCATGCGCTGTGCTAGGGCGGATGCAAACTTAGAAGGGGGCGTACACGGTGATGTGGTGTGGAACGAATTCTCTCTGCAAGTTTAGTGTTTTGCCATAAACCAACTGCTGGTGTGCACTACAATTCATCTTTAATGCTCCGCGAATGGCGAGACGTTTTCGTTCCAATTAGGGTCTTACAGAGCGTTTGGTCAATCCGCTGGTTGCTGTATGATGCCCTACCTTATGAGTGCGGCTGTAGCCTAAAATCTTACCGAACCTATCGAATTGTGAAGATTCGAAAGACGCTCCACTTTCGGTTGCAGTGGTAGACGTGATCCATGGTACGAGACTTAACAATTCAATAAAGTCTAAATAACACAATGAAAAGACGGGTGCTGCACCATGAAATCATTTCGCACTTTCTGATCACATGCAAACGAGCAACACTTAACGATCATGAAAAGGGCGGAATCATTATTTTACATGGCCTCAGTATGGGCATGGAAGAAACATAAGGGCATAAACTCCATTAAGTTACCAATGCCTCCAGGTAAGCTTACGCAATCAGCCTCTGCCACAACAACTTTGTCCGTAGCTGTGGAAGCAGTTAAATCGACAGTACAGTCCGGTGTCTGCGCAAGCGAATCGGTGAGCACACCCGGAAATGGGTTGCAACGATTGTGGCCAAACAATCTCAGTAATAGGTGTCAAGATCCAAATTTCCGGTCTCATCGATTGCCAGGCACCTGCTTGGAACGGGGCATCAAATTCAACCTAATTTGGGGCTTACGGCTATCTACCGCAATGAAAATGTTGTTAAATTTAATTTTTCCACTATTCGATTCAGTGAAAAATTGCACAATGACGATGACATGTCACATTTGTGAATCCTACAATACCGTGAGTCAGACCTTTTAAATGTTACATGATAACGATATTCACGGCTGACAATTTTTATAACCTTTTTCATCATATTTCGAAACAGTTGCACATAATTCATTTCTACTTGCTCTATAATACAGTATTCAGATACTCAAGCTCGCGGAGTCTGTGGTAAGTAATTACAGTCGTCTGGACCTAAGTGTGCAAAAGCAGCTTCCTTGGGGATAGTGATACTTGTCTCAAACGCTGTGATTCTGTTGGAGTTTGCATATTATTTTTCTTCCATTCCAATGCCATTCAAATCATTGATTTTGTCCTTTCGTGATTGTTAAATGTCGCACGATTGCATGTGACCAGAAAGCGCGAAATGATATCATCGTGCAACACCCGTGTTTTCATTGTATTATTTAGACTAATACATGGAACCCAGTGATTCAATAAAGCTTGAGTCACAGTCTCGTCCGTGCAGTCTCTTGCAGGAATAGCTTCTGGCTATCTGGTAAAGCGGTCGACACATGTTCGAATTACGGAGGAGTAGTAGGGGGAGTTGAATGCTAAAGGTAGAAATTCGTCACATCTAGACTCACTCAGACAGCCATCACACGCCCGGGAAAGCACCGTATGCGCGTTTCATCCTTTCGGGAATCGTCAGCAATGCGCATTCCATCGGACCGTAGTAGGGTTCGAAACTGCAACTCGAATGTTGCCAGCCCGTAGTTGATACCACTGAGCTACGGGGGACGGTAACGACAATCGTAAATAAGTTAGTAGATGTGATATAGCACCGCTCACTATCCACTGACTTACGCGTTACTGCCGTGCAGAGGACAGGTAGCCCCTCACCAATCGCCGAGCTTACCAAACTTAAGTAGCCAATTAACTTATGGCATTATAAGCAGTTTGGCCTGCTTACTGATTACAGAGGAGTAGTAGGGGGAGTTGAATGGTAAAGGTAGTAATTCGTCACATCTAGGCTCACTCACCTATACGATTCACCTCCCCCTACTACTCTTCTGTAATCAGTACGCAGACCAAACTGCTTATAATGCCATAAATTAATTGGCAGCTTAAGTTTGGTAAGCTCGTCGCTTGGTGAGGGGGGCTACCTTGGCCTCTGCACGGCAGTAACATGTAAGTCAGTGGATAGTGAGCGGCGCTAAATCTCATCTAGTAACTTATTTACGATGGTCGTTGCCGTGCCCCCCAGCTCAGTAATCTCAACCATTGACTAGCAACAGTCGAGTTGCGGGTTCGGGCCTTACCAGGGTCCGATGGAATGCGCGTTGCTGACGATTCCCGAAAGAATGAAACGCACGTACAGTGTTTTTCCGGGCGTGTGATGGCTGTCTGAGTGAGTCTAGATGTGACGAATTCCTACCTTTACCATTCAACTCTCCATACTACTCCTCTGTAATCAGTACGCAGACCAAACGGCTTATAATGCCATAAGTTAATTGGCGGCTTAAGTTTGGTAAGCTCGTCGCTTGGTGAGGGGGCTACCCTGTCCTCTGCACGTCAGTAACGTGTAAGTCAGTGGATAGTGAGCGGCGCTATATCACGTTTAGTAACTTATTTACGATGGTCGTTGCCGTGCCCCGTAGCTCAGTGTTATCAGCCACGGGCTGGCAACAGTCGAGTTGCGCGTTCGAGCCCTACCGGGGTCCGATTTAATGTACATGTAAGAATGTATACAAATCCGCGTGAAGGAGCCATGGGACCTGCTAGGTCTAAATGTGCATGCGTGAGTCCCGGGCGGGTAATGAGCCAATAGGACTGCGGGTATGACGATGTGTTTTGGGGCGTTGGCGTTGAAGGCCGGCGCGAGCCTAGGTACAAACGTTTTGTTACTCTTGGCCAAATACAACGTTCGGTGAGCAGTTTCAAAGATGCACGGATACCCGGATGTGATAGTGAGTGATCTATCACATCCAGGCATCCGTGCAACGCGCAAACTCATTTCCGACCGTTTTGTGTGGCCGGCACTGAACAAAGACGTGCAGACCATGGTGAGGAATTGTCTACCATGTCAACGTTCCAAAGTGCACCGCCATACACAGGTACCTCTTGGCGAGTTCACTGTTCCCGATGCTCGTTTTAGTCACGTGCACATCGACACCTTCGGTCCGCTGCCGCCGTCGAGTTTATTTAAGTACCTACTTACTTGTATCGATCGTTACACTCGTTGGCCCGTGGCAGTACCCATCGCGGACATTTTTGCAGAGACGGTAGCACGTAACTTTGTGGCTCATTGGATCGCCCATTATGGTGTCCCATCCACCATAACAACGGATCGCGGTGCGCAATTTGAATTAACCCTCTTTCGAGACTTCACGACTATCCTCGGAGCTAAACGAATAAGAACAACTGCGTACCATCCAACAGTGAACGGGTTAGTCGAACGTTTTCATCGCCACCTCAAAAAATCTTTGATGGCATATTCTGACACTACCAGTTGGACAGAAAACTTACCGCTGGTTCTATTAGATCTCCGAACGACGTTTAAAGCTGATTTAGGTTGCTCTGCCGCGGAGCTGGTATACGGTACCACGCTAAAGCTCCTACAGACTGTGTAGAAGACTGCGCGTCTGAAGGTGTCGAACACGAGGGGTCTAGGACAACCAATGGAAACGTCACACAGGGTAATGCCTTCCGTGTCTTGAAGAATAACGGATTGCGTATGCAGTGAAGTGGAGTACATGGTGTGTTGGATGTCTCTATCTTGAGCCTGAGCCGATACCATGAAGGCAAGGTCGACAGTAGGCAATGAGTGAGGTTGACGTGTGAGAGAGCGTCGGCGACGAGATTGTCTACACCTGAGACATAACGTGTCAGCAGTGAACTACGTTACAAATTCTAAGTACCTAGTTTCTCGCGGCGAGTATTGAGTTGAGTTGAAATCAAGCATGAAGGGCTTGTGGTCAGTGTAGACCGTGAAAACCCGGCCTTTTAGTGTGTGCCGGAAGTGACGGATAGCTAAATAGATGGCAAGCAGTTTTGTGTCAAGCGTGCTTTAGCGGGATTCCGCCGGTTGCATGCGTTTGGAGAAGAAACCGAGAGGTTGCCGTTGCTCACCAATGCTTTTGGAGGACAGTTCCTATCGCGTCTTCTGGGAAATCAGTCGAAATGGAGATTTACTGTCTTTTTAGAATTAACAATGTCTATATTGGAGATAACATCCTTGAGCTCGGTAAAGGCTGCGTGTACTGTGTCCGGGAAAGTGAAGTTATGTTCGTTCTCTCTGAGGAGCCCATCAAAGGCTGCATGGTCCGAGCACATCGATGGATAAAGCGTCGATGGTAGTCGACTATACCACAAAATTGACGAATGTGCTTGGATGAAGTCACAGCTGGAAAGTCTAATTGCCTAGGTCTTATCAGGAGGAACCTCGATTAGACGAAGTGGCTTAGAAATTCTACCGTTGACTTGCCGAATTTACCCGTAGTCGCGCTAACTGTGACCCCGTGTTAGGTTAATCGCTGGAAGAGAAATCGAAAGTGATCAAGAGTTTCTACTGTTGAACCAACTACCAAAGTCTCATCGAGGTGATTATATAGGAAGTCTAAACCACGGGTACCATTTCTCGGCGTTGTACAGTTCAAATTTATTTTTCAAAAATTCGAACGAACCGAAGACGGTGGTGACCGCTGTTTTGGGTGTCATTTTCTTTTACAGATATTTGATGATATGGCCGAACCAGATAGATCTTACTGAAGATCGTTTTACCTGTAAAGCGCGGATTGAAGTCCTGTATTTGTGGGATGAGGCGCCCATCAGGGCTAATTTGTTGGTTCAGTGCGCAATAGTCACCGGAAGGGCGTCAGTCCCCAGACCTCTTAGGAACCATCTATAATGTGGAGGACCAATGGCGGATTATCCCGAGTCCGAACCTGTGCCTAAACACTGCCCTAGCTAGCTGCAGTTTCTCCGGTGGAACTCGGCGGGCCATTACTCCGCATGTAGTGCGTAAGTTGCGACACCATGGGAAGAGCCGCGTTCATTGGCTGAATTAGTTTACAGTAGTGGGATAATAGTTCGACGTAGTCTGGTGAATGGTGTAGACTGGAGTGACAGATACGATTCCGGCGCCGATGTCACTTACAATGAGTGTCGTTCAAAGATCAACTATATTCTGGCGTTTCGCATCAAACATGAGGTCCAAATGCATGAGGAACGCTATGTCAATTATGGCAAATTGGGCTGTGACAACTGAATACGCAGCGGAACGTTCGCCGATCACCAAGGTTCAGTGTAGGCGACCGATGACTGTGGGTGGCTATTGGTATGCCATTAGGGGAAGTTAGGTTTGTCGGCAGAGAATCGGTCAGTGTCAAGTAGGAACCGATTCATAATCCCTAATATAAATGAGCAACGGTATAATAAGGGTAAAAAGCTTAGGCTTGCAGGTCGCGTGGGATGATTTGTACCAGAAACAATAATGTGAAACGCGCATATATCGTCACCCTATAATATGCTTGTTAACATGCTGAGGCTGATGTTGCATTCTTGATGCTTCTTCACCGCAGTTGGGCTAAACCAACTTACACTTAAACTAGGTCTTTTTAAGCTGGCTAAATTTCATTCTGCTTTACTTGGTTTGTTCTGCCTCCCTGAATAATGTTCTATTAACTGGCCACGTTGCTTACACTAATTGCGCTTATCTTCGGTAATATTGTTGCGTTTGTAGCATTTTAAGTAACTTGTGGACATTTCTTACTTATCACGGATTTGTTGCTAATCAACTTACTTCATATGGTAATTTAGCGAAGAGTTATGCCACCGTATCTGTATGCATTATTGGATTTATTTTATTTCAGCTTGTCGTTTAAAGTGAATGGCTGTTGTTTGATATCCCTGGTATGGTTGCGCTTGATGTGTATGTTGACAAGGTGCCTACCTGTCTATTACCCACTACATCGTTCATACTGGCTCCAGGAGACAGTTGGTCGTTGCTGGAGGGGACGGGGTGCACGGTTCTTGTGGCCGTGCTAGGCTCAAAGAGCGGTTCCATGCACTCAGTGTGGAGCGGACTACGGTCCAGCCACCGCCTTGTGTGCGGTTGATTCCCCAAATACAGCGTGCTTGTGTTTGCCTGTGAAGGAGTGTGGGCCGGCTCCGTTGATGAAACGTGGTTCCCATCCGCATGCCTCCCGGTCTTATTCCTTCGGGTTTACACTGGATATGGGGTATGTGGTTGGAGCTGTGGGTGGTGCAGCGCAAGCCATCCATGGTCCCTCTGTAGGCGCAGGCGTCCTGTGGCTTGCCACAGTGACAGGCAAATCCGAAACCGGATGCCGCCAACCATGTATGTTCTGTGCCCCATGCTGAGGCTGATGTTGCATTCTTGATGCTTCTTCACCGCAGTTGGGCTAAACCAACTTACACTTAAACTAGGTCTCTTTAAGCTGCATAAATTTCATTCCAGTTTATTTGGTTAGTTTTGCCTATCTGAATAGTCTTCTATTAGCTGGCCACTTCGCTTACGCTAATTGCGCTTATCCTCGGTAATGTTATTGCGTTTGTAGCATTTTTGAGTAACTTGTGGACATTTTTTGCTTATCACGGATTCATTGCTAACCAACTTACTTCATATGCTAACTTAGCGAAGAGTTATGCCACCCACCGTATCTGTATGCATTATTGGATTTATGTTATTTCATTTTGTCGTTTCAAGTGATTGGCTGTTGCGTGCTATCCCCGGTGTGGCTGCGCTTGATGTGCATGTTGACAAGGTGCCTACCTGTCTATTACCCACTACCTCGTCCATACTGGCTCCAGGAGACAGTTGGTCGTTGCTGGGGGGGACGGGGTGCACGGTCCTTGTGGCCGTGCTAGGCTCGAAGAGTGGTTCCATGCACTCAGTGTGGAACGGACTACGGTCCAGCCACCGCCTTGTGTGCGGTTGATTCCCCAAATACAGTGTGCTTGTGTTTGCCTGTGAAGGAGTGTGGGCCGGCTCCGTTGATGAAACGTGGTTCCCATCCACATGCCTCCCGGTCTTATTCCTTCGGGTTTACACTGGATATGGGGTGTGTGGTTGGAGCTGTGGGTGGTGCAGCGCAAGCCACCCATGGTCCCTCTGTAGGCGCAGGCGTCCTGTGGCTTGCCACAGTGACAGGCAAATCCGAAACCGGATGCCGCCAACCATATGGTTCTACCCCGATTTCTTGGAGATCGGTAAAACAATGTTCGTCTGCTTCTTGCCTTCACTCGATGAGCAGAATTCAGATCGAGTAAGCAGGCGATGTAAAGCATCGTCGAGTCCTCTTTTTAATCAGTAGCGTGGGCACTAAATGACAAAAGTCGAGCGACAAATTCATATTTCGACGCCAGTCCAGCTAACTGTATTGAGTGGCCAGTTTTTTAGTTGGTGGCCCCTCAGTTTTGTGTTACGGTTATTTTTTAGTAGGTGGCAGCAAGCGTGATCAAGGTTTTTCAAAATCTAGCAATTGACGCCGCCCTGTTGAAGACGATAAATTCCTCTGTTAACTCTCGAGGCTTTCAATCGCAGTTGATATGGCAAGTGGAACAATCCCTTTACTTTTTTGTTCCCCCTTCGCTGTGGAATCTCCAATGCAACTAGATTGCGTTTTAGCTAGAATTGTCACGCCTGAATCGCGTCCTGTACATGCAGCTTCACATATGCGTTGAGCGTTTGGGAGAAGATGGGGGGTTCGAATGTCATCCGTACGAGACCAGCATGTTGGTTCTCGGTTTCGGACACCTTCAAGGACCATTCCAAACAGCCAAGGACGTTCGGGATCATCACCACGAGGTCTCGGTCTTCAAGATATAGTTTCCAACCTTATCTCCATTGGTTAGTTTGCGGCGTACATGTACAATTTTCCACTTGTCCGCATTGAACGAAACTGGATTTACCTTTGGTCATTCAGAAGCATAGTCTAGGTCTTGTTGCAGTAAGTCGTGCTATTCTTGACTACCGATTGCCTGCTATATCTCGATGTCATCGATAAAAAGCAGGAAATTCGACTCGACGGCACGCCTAAGATCGCTGATGAAAACCATAAATAAGTGCAGCTCCAACATTTAACTTTGTGGGACACCGCAGTCCACATTAATTGGATCAGAAAATGAGCTCCGAACCCGAGCCTGAAGCCGCTGCTGAAGAAGGAGATTTTCCATCCGCCCAAGGACAAGTTTCCTACTTGCAGCTTTTGGAGAAAGATGCAGTGATTTAAGCGGTAGTAGATTTTAGAATTGTCGAAATAGATGACATCGGTACCGGTCCCACCAACAGCTGCTTCGGCCAAACAGTCACGCGCAATCAGTAGATTGGTAGTACATGACCGATGTTGGAATTAATGTTATTCCTACACTGTGATGTTAGATCTTTCTAAATAGCCCATTAGTGCATCAGCTATGACCTTTAAGAGTACTTGGAAAAGAATCACTGGGCGATAGCATGATCCGAACGGCTACCACTCTTGAAAATTAACATAATGATACCCTGCTTCCACACGCTAGAAGCCTGCTATTCACCCCGATATCATTAAAAATTCGGGTTAATGGCTCAGCTATCCTCGTAGTTGCTACTTTCATTGCTTTCAAGAGAGTGTTATCGACTCCCGGGAGAACTCTAGATTCGCAGCGATAGCACATTCCTGAAAACAGTCAAGGTACTAAAACTGACGTGTGCAAATACCGGCATCTGGATGAATGGAACAAGCATGTCACAGTCTGGTGGCGCGTCGAAATATTGTAGCCGTAGAACCTTGACTGTATCCTCGATGGTTTGAGCACATCCACTTACTGAGGTAAGTGGGAGAACACGCCTCACGTTCCAAAGGCTGTTCACATGTTCGTACATAACCTTGTTGTTAACACAAAACCATTCAGCTAAGTGCTGTTGGTGTACTAATTTGTGCTCACGGAGAAGTTTGATACAGTGATTATACTGCATTACATAGTTGCTCAAATTGTCAGGACTAGGGTTTTCTCTGTACACACGCCACACTGCGGCTCGTACTGCCATGCTTTTCCGGGTTCTGTTCCGAATGCATGATGAAGCTGTTGTGGAACGAATGAACTTGTTTTTCGATGCGGATATAATCTGATCACCGTACATGACGGCAAACTTCATCAATGCACTATCAATGGAACGTTCATCCACTTATGGGGCCGTGTACCGTCCGTCGGTAAGTATACAAATTTATTTATTTATTTATTTAGTTGGCTTCTCCAACCATTTCACTTATTATGTTGTAATATAGTATTGTACAAAACAAGTCGATTTGTTCCCGTTGATACTCACTATAATAATAATGGTAATAATAATAAGTATTATTATTATAGTGTTGCTACGCAATCACTCAGTCGAAGAGGACTCTCCACCGTTGCTTTATCTATCATGAGCTCTTCGTTCGTGGACACTAAAGAACGGATGGTTTATTTCCTGCTCTGAATCTGATGGGCGAACTGACATGGATGAAGAATAGAATGCTTGCAATAAACTCTTGTAAGTCGGTCTTGAGTTGCTCGCTAGAGGATGCTGGAACTTCCAAACCGTGAACATTTAAGTCGCATGAGATGACAATATGACTGTATCGTCGTCGCGAGAGTTATCACCTCAGGAAATTTTTTCAAAAAACGATTGGACACCGAGTTAAACGTCCTACAGCTCGTTACAGACGAACTTGCATCTTTGGAAGCATGACCTACAGTGACACACGTAAATCTGTGCAGGCGAGTGAGCAATCCGATTGTGATCTGCAATAAGCATTAACCATTACCATTTGTTATTTCGTTTCTCCTGGTACTATCTCACTTGCACAAACCTCCTTCTATACGGCACTCCATCACCATATCGATGCGTATTTTGTTTGCTCCACTTACGTAATACTCGAATTTCAATTCCTTCTATTGCCAACTTACGCGACATGCTAAGCCTCTGCTGTTTTACCCGTTATAAACCACTGTTCCAATAATGTCAGGCAAGAATCCATCTCTGGGGTGGAAACTGGCGGACGTTATACAACTTGCACAAGGCAAGTGTCGTTACGATTCGGTCGCTGACTGCGCCAGAGGAAGTATGCTCAGCGCTACCGGATCGTCTACTGGTTCGCACTGCGGTGGTGTAAAAGTCCTTGCTGAGGCGGTCGTTTCGTACAAAGGACATACTATACATCGCGACTTCCTCATCGGTATTTTCTGACTGCAACCAAGTTTTAGTTTTTTGCTTGACGTAGCCGCAGTTCGGCAAATTCGTTCAGGAAATCTTGTGCGTTGCTGCCCATACGGGAGTGTTTCGGTGGTGAAGCGGCAGACATGTGTCTTTGATGTCCTGTGTAGCAGAACTAATTCCTTCAGGGACAAGCGTCTATTCGGCATTGAACTCAGCGAAAAGTACAACATGTTTGGTAAGCCACGCCTCGATATAAATCGTCTGTACTCTTCCATCACTTACGACCATCATGAGCCATCGAGCTCCCTTCTTTCACTCAGTTAAACCAACGGTGAGTAACTCACACGAATGTCGTCCGATCCATGTCCAGTGATCGAACCCGTTATGTCCGTTCCCATTGATTTTCTAACCCGCTCTTTCGATTCATCCATTCACTCTGCTAGCATGCTCCCATCACATTGTGCCGACCAATGAAAAGTCCGCCGCTATTCGTTTTATGGCTAAGACAATGCCGAACTTATTTGTGCCAGACCCATGCGTCCCCGCCAATTTCCTCCTTGCTCATACTCTTGTATGTGATGTATGGAGTATGTCCACCAATTTCGTCGGCTAACAATACTGTTACCTGCTTCGTTGTAGATAAGTGGTACGGTTACATTGCTGCTCGTATAATTGTTCAGGGGACGCAGCTTTAATCCGAAACACAGAATGCAGTCTGCTGCGACCCACATGCCAGCACTCTAACACCTTTTCTGACATCTCTCTGGATGGGAACACCCCGTTGACAATCTTCGGGCCACATACCTTGTAGCTTGACGATCTGTTTGGCCTTGTAATTAATCTAGCTACGAAACTTTCTAAAGAGAGCGTCTCGCGAATGTAGCGCCGCGGCTCCTGGTCGTTGGTGATTTCTTCGCACACATCCTGTCCTCAAGCCTCACAAACATCTCGTACCCTAATGGTCCTGGCTATGGATTCCTTCTGGTGTTCTTCCAAGCCGTGTTTCGCCTGTTTTCTCTCGCTCCATGGCATTTCCGGGAAGGTGTGGATGGCAAGTGATCCATTCCGGAGACGAGCTGTCCATAAGAGAACTTCTTCTGCTTCATCGGCGTAAGTCAGTACAACTCGGGGTAGTCTCGGTTCACCATGGGGCTTTGAGTTTGAGTGACTGGTAACCCGCATCTACTTGACGGCCTTAACCACAACACTCAGGATGTCACATGTGAGGCTTCACTGACTCACGTCGTAGTGTTGTTTTCTTTTTAGGGAATTTCGTGCCTATTCTAGGACGTTGGTGTAGATTACTGATAGTCAACTAGCTGGTCTCCTAATGACCATTTGTGCAGCTAGGGTTGAGGTTGACTGCCCTGCTGGTCTCCATAAATTCTGTGAAGACTGTGTGATTCCAGGTTTGTCTTCTTCCTTTATTTTGGGTCCAGTGGGAGTAACTGAAGGCTTAAGTCTCCGGGTGCCTTTGGAAACAACTAGATTTTAACCAACACTCCTGTCAACGCCCTTCTGAGATTTGGACTGTGGACGAGACTGTTGTCGTACTTATTATAATCAGACTGGCGATGGTCTATTCGGGCCTATTTGAGCCACTGGGGGTACTAATATTGAGTAAAGTTCAAAGCTACTGGTGACGCATTTTGATGAGCTGCCTAGTCTCCTTCCTCAGTTTTGGAGCAGAGTCTATTATGGACAAATGAGACCTACCGTCTGTCACGCGTTCTTCTAATGAAGTGATTTTGGTGTTCCTCATTCGTTCAACCGTTACCACCAGCCTTTCCTGTTTCTAAGGTAGATCATGTGTAATTTTGACAGATGGGATGACCATGCATACCGCACAGAAACACATTGAGTATGGTTTGCCACTGCACGGCTTCACCTGTTTTTATACCAACGCACAACGTCTTTTAAGCAAACTGACGGAGCTTCGCCTACGTCAGACCTCAATGTCAAGCGACCTCGTTATGATAACCGAGACCTGGTTGAATGAAGCGATCACTGATGCAGAAATCGCACTACCTGGGATGTCTATTCTACGCAACGATCGACCAAGTAGAGGAGGTGGAGTAGTACTTTATTATCTCAGCAAACTACACATTGATCTCATCGATGACCCAGAGGTTCAGATTGTCGATGCGCTTTGGTGTCGTCTTCAACTTAGCCGTGGGTACGCATGTTTGTTGGGTGTGGTGTATCGCCCTCCGTCGGCTACTTTGGAAATGGACAACCGCCTAGCCTCCACAATGAAGACCATTCTCTTGCAGTCATGCAGCCACATTCTCCTGGTTGGCGACTTCAATATTCATACCATAGAAACCCCAGCCTGTATCAACGAACATTTCAAAATGGAAGTACAGGAGATAATCAGTGGGCTACCACTTTACAATCACATCACATCTCCCACAAGATTCAGGACGGGAAACAAACCGGGTGTCCTGGATCTTGTATTCACCAATGAAGAGCTTATGATCGAAACGGTGTCGATAGGCCGTAGCGACCATGCAACCCTCATGTTCAAGTACATCTGTTATGCAGAGTATTCCTCAGAAAACACCGAGGAATGTCAGCTCATTACGGCTTACGGCGCTCTACTCAAACTTATAAATCCTACGAATTGGGCATTTCTAGCAGAACGATCCCCCGATGACGCCTGGTCTGAATTTGCTCACCAATTCAACACGTTAGTAACTAGTGCTTCTAGGAAAAAACCTTCGCGAGCGAAGACAGTAAAATCATTCATACGCAGCAGGACACGCAAGTGTATCGTTACGAGGAATTTACTCTGGCGAAGATACAAGGAGTCATCGAGTGCCGAAACATGGGAAGCCTACACTATCCAAAGGAATCACTGCGTAAACCTGGTACGCGAAGATAAAAGACAGCACCAACAGAATCTAGCCGAGAAATTCCTTTCAAACCCCAATATCCTGTACAGACACGTTAACAAGCTCCGCAAAGTACAGCGAGGAATTCCTGCTTTAAACACAGTGTGTGGACTCGCACAAAACGCAACCGAGGCCGCCAACGCCCTATGTCAATAATTCACCCAGAACTTCCAGAGCACGACATCGTCGCATACACTGTTCCCAATTGTTGTACCACCACCAGGACTTAGCCACATCACGTTTACGACTACAGATGTTATGAAAAGGCTAATTGCCCTGCGCGAGCATACCTCTCCCGGTGTTGATAATATTCGTCCAAAAGCGTTGAAAATGGCTGCAGTAAATCTGGCGGACCCCCTCTGCAAGTTCTTCCAACGATGTTTCGATGAGATGCGCGTGCCAACAATGTGGTAACAAGGCATCGTCACTCCCATCTATAAGGGAGGAAGTCGTACAGATCCGGCCAACTATCGCCCGGTAACACTACTTCCGGTGCTCTCCAAAATCATGGAAGCGATTGTTGCCGAAGCGCTGATGAACTTGGAAGAACGCAATATCATAGCACAAGAACAACATGGGTTTCGCAAGAACCGATCTTGTACTTCAAACTTGCTGCTTGCCAGATCCAGTTGGACTGGGACCGTTGACAGCGCCGTAGGTGTTGACGCAGTATATCTGGACTTCTCAAAGGTGTTCGACCGTCGAAACCACTGTATCCTCCTTCACATGCTGCAGTGTTGTGGAATTGGCGACCCAATCCTCGGTTGGATAGCTAACTTCTTGCTTCAACGACATCTGAATGTAAGAGTTCGCGGCGTCATCTCTGACCCAATCGACGTTAAGTGCGGAGTGCCCCAGGGCTCAGTACTTGGTCCACGACTATTCCTGGTTTACATAAACGATCTCGCAACAGTAATCAACCCCAACTCCTTACTCTTCGCTGATGATCTCAAGATATGGCGGGCCATTAGAACAATCAGCGACAATGCAGCACTTCAGGGTGATCTGGACAGGGTCTACGAATGGTCGACTCAGAACCTGCTTCAGTTCAACGCTACAAAGTGCAAGGTGCTGAGCATACACCATAAAGCCACTTGCGAATACAGACTGGGGGATCAAATATTGCAGCGCACTACAACGGAATGCGATCTGGGCGTGATAGTTCAGGAAGATCTGGGTTGTTCCCGTCAGGCCGAGAAAGCCTCCAAAAAAGCTAACCAAAACCTTGGCCTTTTGAGGAGGGCATTCGGGCGCTTCGATCCTTCCATCTTTTCTCAGATGCTCAACGCCTACATTCGGCCTCATTCTGAGTACGCCATCCACGCCTGGCAGCCATGGCAAAAGCAAGACCTTACCGCTCTTGAACTGCCACCAGTACTGCACCAGTACCTTTTGCCAATCCCAGAAGATGTATTTACTAAGCTCATTGGTGGCACTTACTTTGTAAAGCTAGATTTATCAGGTGTTTATTTTCAAATTGAAGTCGACGATGCATCAGTGAAGCTGCTGACAATCATTACGTACCGAAGTGTTTGCCAACTCAACCGTTTGGTGTCAAATCAGCTCCTGCGATTTTTCAACAATTTACGGATCTGATGTTAGCTAGGTTATCAGGAGTCGCAGCTTATTTGGACGACATTATAATCAAATGGTCTACCCATCGAGAGCTGACGGAAGACTGGAGTTAGTTCTCAACCGTGTTACTGACTACACATTCCACTTGAATGCAGAAAAGTAAAATACTAACATGAAGTATGTAAATTACCTTGGCTTTATCATCGACAAAGATGGCTGTCGTCCGGATCCTTCCAACATAAGTGTCATCAAACAGATGCCGCCCTGACAATATCGCGAAGCTCAGATCATTCTTGGGGTTGTTCAGTCACTACGGCCCATTTGTTCCCGAAGTGCATCGGCTACGAGGACCGCTAAATGAACTTCTGGTGAAGGATCGCAAATGGGTATGATCACCCGAATACCAAGCTGCACTTAATGTTAAATCTATATTGTGTTCTAACCTATTGCTATAACGCATTTTAATGCGGAGCTGGAGATAGTGCATCTTGCTGGCGCTTCAGACTACGGACTTGTAGTGCTCATATCTCAGATTTTCCCCAGTGGTTCGGAGAAAGCTGTGGCACATACAGCCAGATCACTCACCTCCCCAGCGGAACGCAACTATAGGCAGATCGAGAAATAAGCTTCGGCTATAGTGCTTGCAGTCAAGCGATTACACAAAAGGCTACTAGACGAAAATTTACACTGTTCACAGAGCATAAACCCTTGGTTGAAATCTTTGGATCAAAGAAAAACATTCTGGTCTGCACGTCGAGTCGTCTCCAACACCGGGCAACCGTTCTACTTGGTTACGTTTTCGTCGTCAAATATCAATCTACGCACAACATTGGTCAGGTGGATGCGTTATCTTGTTTAATTGGTAGACAGCATCAAGAACCAGGGGATTTGGTAGTTGCTCAAATCTCCGTAGAACCCCAAGTAAATCAAGTTGGGTCTGACATTTTCAGTGTCTTACCAGTAACGTTCGAAATGTTGCAGGAAACGGCTCGTCATGATTCTACTCTACAACGTGTGATCAATTTCCACCTCAATGGCTGACGTAAGAGTTACAATGTATGTGCTTCAACAATTCCACTAACGGAAGGAAGCACTATCAGTCGTCAGCAATTGTCTACTGTCTTCAGATCGCGTCGTCATTCTTCAAGAGAGAGTCCGACAATTTCATACTGGTCGCCAAGGATTGAATCGCATGAAATCGCTAATACGAAGGTGTGTATTGAGCCTATATGGATTCCAAGCTCGAGTATTGAACGAAGAATTGCCCCCGTGCCGTTGTCTCTAAACAGCCAAGGAAGACGGAATTGCAATCCTGGTCAATACCAACGGAACCATAGTCCAGGGTACACGTTGACTTTGTGGGTCCAATTGACGGTCATCATTTTCTCACCGTTGTCGATGCCCACAGTAAATGGCCTGATGTGATTCCATTTGTGAGAACTACCACAGGAGCCACTGTCTGCTCTTTGGCAGGTCTTTTCTCATTTCGTTATTGCCCACACTTTGGTTACGGACAATTGTACACAGTTCACCTCCTCTGAATTTGTTGACTACTGTCGCAGAAATGCGACCGCCCATATTAGATCACCACCATTCCACCCATAATCAGATGGACAAGAAGAACGCTTTGTAGATGCACTCAAAACATTCCTGCTAAAAATGGAGGGAGAAGGTACCTAGGCGTAGATACATGACACATTTCTCCCGACTTATCGCACAACTCCCAATCCACCGACATCGAATGCACTATCCCGGACTGAAACTCTGTTTCCAAGGAAAATTTGTGTGCCGTATGATGCCCTCAGACACAGTAAGGAACAATTACTATCCCGCAAGTTCCAGATGGAACGTCAATTCAACATTCGGCACGGTGCTTAAAACCGAGCCCATCATGCTGGCCAACAAGTTCTGGCAGGAGATTGTCGCATCCACCATCCGAAATAGGCTATGGGCCGTGTGCTATACTAACGTGGTGACGTGATCTACGGTATCCAAGTGGAGACAGCGAATCGGGTGAGACGTGTCAATCAGCTGCTAGATGTAGGGATTGGAGAACAACTGCAAAAGTAAGTAGCTGCAGCGCAATTACCTCTGGACATACTGACCGCCAGGTGATGCGCACACTTCCCAGCGTACCCCTACACATCAACCATATGATTCGCCCCGAAACCTGGCAGCTCAGAGGCTGAAGTGGCGAAGCAAATTCGTGTAATCCATGCAAGTCAACCGCAAGCTGAAATCCTACAACGCTATTCGAAGGGAGGAAGTGTTAGGAAGGAATACCCTAAGCGAACAACCGAGGCACCCGTCGTCGTTACAGAGCCAAGGCATGACAGGCGAGCGAAACCCGCCCGCCCTGATTGGGATGAACAGAAAGCCAATCGGATGCAACGGTCATTTAAGACGAGGGTGGTACTACTAGTTTGGCTGTAAGTTGACGCTTCCTTTGTTTGCCACGCGAGCTTTAGATACCATTCGCGAACTTTCGAGTATTTTACTTTATAATGTACGGTGTGCTTGGCTAATACATCCCTGTTCCTCTACTAGTCCGATTCGGGTGCCCGGGACCTTAAGTTCCGATTGAGAATCAACCGTCAATTCAAGCGAATGATGACCATTTCACAGACCATATGAAGTACGCAGCTTGATGAATTCCCAAGTGCCAACAACTCTTGGACCCTTCGAAATTCCCTTGTGCCATGGAGACTCGGTGGAAACAACATTCATTGCTTCCAAGCGTGGACACTGCGGAATGATAAGCAGGACTGATGCGTCCCAAGTACATTTGGTCTACTAAGGTCATGTGTCAGCTTTTTTCGGTTTACATTAACGTTGAAAGGGAGGAAAGGCTTTTTACAACCGAGTTCGTGCAGTATCACTCGGCAAAATGTCAATGACACTTAAAGTATTTTACTCGCTATTTGTAACGGCGTCCAGTCGTTGAAGAATCGTTTACGGAATACAATCGGTGTCATTTCGTGAATGCATCCTCGCTTCTTTGACCCTCAAAATATACAACTAGCATCTTAACGGACAGTTCGATTGACAATTTTAAACGCGGCTTATATTACCAAGCCTCAGTTTGTCAGTTGATAGCTAGGCCCACGGGATGTTCTCTCCCCCGGTTATCGTGAAAAACAGGTGAAGTTTGCAAGCCTAGGTGCAATTCAAAGACTCCATTGGAAAATATCGTAGATTCCTAAAGTATATAGATGCGAACACTTAGATACTATGTTACGCTTGAGCCGCATCCCGCTACATGTTTAGCTGAGCACGAGGCACGACTACTTCGGTCAGTAAGCTGGGGTAATTGCATCTGCGGACAACCGTAATATTTCAGTGTAAATAGTATCCTAGAGGTTTCACTATGATGCGTTTGATAGATGCCATCTGAAGCGCAAAATATCGGACGGCATGGCACTGATGATAGTATGCTTTACGTTACCGCTAAGAGGGTCACAAGAGAGGAGCCAACTCTGTCAACACTGTAGTACTATCGGACACCCTTGGAGTGGTCTGCTCATTTCCACACGACACAATCGTACTGTGAGGCGTATTTCACGTACCTTAGTCCACGTTATCGGCATTCACTCAACTGAAATCTTGGTTCAGTCTCAACGACAGTGTTTGATCCTGATTATTGAGACCTCCGAATAAAATGCTACTTTTACTCACGACGAACCCATTGCATCTATCGCCACAGTGGGGGGGGGGGGGTAACTGCATTTCGGGCTTTGAAATAGGCTTGCCAAATAACCAATCAGCTGCTTGATAGGGTTCCTCGTTTTATTGGTTCATCCGCAGCCGGTAACATAAATTGCGTTTCGGAGAGAATGGTGATATCGTATTTGCCGATTTTTCGAGCAAAATGTGTTCATCACGTCTCGTGTGAGCAACCTACCTTTAAGAAATGCGCTTAAGGACGCCTCTTGTCCACCTGAAGTGTTCGCCGAATCTGGTGGTGCTCTGTTTCTTCGTCTACAAAACCACCGAGTCTTTGCTGCAAGCTGCAAACCGAATTCATGTATATCATACTGTATGTAACGGGATTGCAAATGTCAATACTAGTGAGAGTGTTTGTCGATCCACGGAAACTAATAGTCCATCACTTTCTGAAGGTATTTTCTTCAACCACACAGACGAGCTGAGGGCAGGATTTCCCCGAAACCTCACATGGAGTATGGAGAATTCGAAGTTTTTGGACCAGGAAATTAGCATACAACGGCACTCCGGTATGTACCTGGTGATTTACAGATGTCTTCTTAATATCCCGGCCACTGTGGCTTGTTTGTTCTTTGGTTCGTGGTCTAAGCGATTGGGTCACAAGTGGGTCATGTTAATCCCCTGCGTTGGCGCCATACTTGCATGCGGCTGGTTTAGTTGTGGCCTAATACCCTGGTTGAAACCCATCCCAGACGTGCTGTGCTTCATTATGGTCGGAGCACTTACAAACGGTCTGTGTGGAAAGAGTAGCGCTATGAGCATGGGAGCCAATAGCTACATCACCGATATCAGTTCCACAAAACAACGTACCAAATTGTTAGGTCGTTTAATGGGGATGAACTGTTTCGGCCTGTGTATCGGCCATGGTTTGTTGGCACTGTTCTTTCGATACAAAGGAATCGCTGAAGTGTTCGTGTTTGCTGTCAGTAGCAATACATTTATTTTGCTTATACTGTTGTTTCTTGTGCAAGATTCGAAAGAGGTCTGTGCGCAAGCAATTCTGAATGGACCTCGAACTAAGCCAAATGAGTTGGACAAGGACCATGGCGAATCAACTGCGGCTTCCTTAAACCCCAAAGATTCAGTTTGCTGGTGTATAGCAATCTGTCAGACTGTCAAAAACTCTTATATATTTCTGATCGAGAAAAGAAGTGGCCAATTAAGAACGATAATACTCTTCCTCCTTGGTAGTGTGTTGTTCAATCAAATGGCCAAATCTGGAGAGCAGGATGCTATACTGCTGTTTGTCAAAAACAAACCTTTTCGATGGACAGCTGAAATGTATGGTTACTATATAGCTGTATACTATGGATGTATGGCTATACTACTGACCTTGGTGTTGCCACTGATCGAATATCGACTCGCACCTCACGATACTACTCTTATTATGCTTGGTATATCATTCAAAATTGCTCGTCTCCTTACTACGGCTCTAAGTCAGAGTACAGCCATCCTATTCGTAGCTGCCGTGGGGGGCTCTGCAGCTGGATTTATCAGTTCTGGCATACGATCGCTGCTCAGCAAACTCGTCCATAGTGATGACGTTGGAGCAAGCTTTGCTTTGGTGTCTTGCATGGAGTCAGTGTCAAATTTATTTGGAGGAAGTTTATTCACCGGACTATACAATTTGACAATAACCATATTCCCTGGAACTATATTCGTCATCGATGCGGTGCTGCACGCGTGCATTCTTGGAGCTTTCATATGGCTACGTATCAAACTTTCTCACTTTGAAGAACAGGTGAATATTGCTGAGATGAAATAACTCTTCTATGTGTAGCAAATCTAACGGTTTCCAGTTAAAACAGAGTCTAATTTATCCCTGCATACATGTCTAATGTCATTTCTTGCTACCGTACTTCAACCTTTAGTTAAGCCTGTCATTTTTCGTTGCTCGTGTGTTTGAATATCTGTAGCGTTAAAAGTCATAGAGTTAATACCACCTTGAAGTACGGAATAATTTGATAATATAAGAGGTGTCTAAATTAGGTGTACCTAAGTGGATTGGGCTATCACAAACGGCTTTACCTCCCGATAGATTATTACAAGCGACACTGTTGAGAAGAACTAGTCGATAACTGTGATTGGCAAGTGGATTGCCTGACATTACCGGTAGAACCAAGTAATTCTTTTGATCATGCTAAACCCACTGTAGTACAATGAACATTGATTTGAACAATGAACAATGATTTATCACGGGATAAAAGCTAGTGCTTGACACTTCCCGTAGGATGGTTGAAGTGAATATGATAAAATCAAAATATGTCTGGGTCATCTATCGAACGTCTGCCGATATGAATAGTTTGATAAGCAACATCAGTGTAAAATTAAAATAAATTATCGGGCGGAAACATGCAGAAAGACACTGGGGTGCAGTGATCATTGAGGTAAAGAGTGAGAAAAGTAAAATATGGTCGCTCACTTAGGTCCATTTGATACATAAAGCCTGTAGAAATGCATCCTTGGCGTAATCCACAGTAGGGGAATTTAGGTAACAAAATGTTGGGAGCTAAGAGCGACATCTAATCGTTTTTTGAAAACATCCAGGGTAGGAGAGGATACAACTGAGTCAGGAAGTGCGTTCCAAGGTTTGCAAACCCGGAGGGAAAAGTAATTCCGTCGACACTCTAGACGGCTGTATTGTTCCTTCAACTTTAGTAGTTCAAGGGGCGATTCGAACGGATCAGCATGAGAAGGTAACAGTAATCCACAAAATGTATGGGCCTCTAGGTGTATGATACGTTTAACTCGAGTTTATTATATTTTTCACTAGAACATACAAAGGACTTGTTAGTTCTTGAGTGGCGACTCGGACAAACTTAACGGAATCTTAACTAGTTGGAGTAATAAAACTCCGTGCTTAGGTATTAGCCCCTACTTAAAATGCAACCAAGTTGTAGTCCAAATTTCCAGTAGCTTGGCAGCAACCAGTTATGAAATCATTATATCTCCTTAGTGCTTGCTTTCAAAACCCACTAGTTCACAGTAGATCCGACACTGAATGCAACAGAGTTGCACATAGCAACTACGGGCCACTCTGAACCTAAAAGAAGTCGCGACTGACCGTGTAATCATTGCCAATTTTCAGCTTTTCGCTTGACGAAATTAGAACTCTACATGAATTGGCGCTCACAGTTCTCATATGGTCCATCGAATCTTCCCAAGTCTTACAACGGAAAAGCTGGCTTTTTGACAGCCTACAGTGGTATATTGAGCAGTTCATATTCCCCGTTGTTTGGGCCTTACATGTTAGAACAACAGCAATGGCAAGTGGCTGATGCTGTCCGCTCGGATCAATTCAAGCCATGACGGGCTTCGCACTTGGTCACCAATCAACTATGAACTTATACGAGTCAAGGAGCACTGCTTTACAACTCCCATTGGATAGTTGTTGGGGATATCGAAATGATAATAAGAATAAACCACTTAATACTTTAAATGTGAAGAAGACTTATCATTTGCTCCGCTGAAGTTCTGTAATTCGCGTAAATTCCCATCACCCACAGTTAACATCAAATAAATTCAAGGTACACTTCAGTAGTAGGATGGAGACGTAACGCCAAGTAAAATTGCTAACTCTTAATGCAGCGTATTTTCAACATGTTGGCTGTTCTCTTGCTTCTGGACTGGTTAGTGCTCAAGTAGTGTAAGTTGAGTCATGAGCAATTAGTTCAGAATTTCGGGAATCGTCAGCAGTGCGTATTCCATCAGACCCTGGTGGGGCTCGAACCCGCAACTCGACTGTTGTCAGTCCGTGGTTGATACCACTGAACTACGGGGGACGGCAACGACCATCGTAAATAAGTTAGTAGATGTGATGTAGCACCGCTCACTATCCACTGACTCACATGTTACTGCCGTGTAGAGGACAGGGTAGCCTCCTCACCAAACGACGGGCTTACTAAACCTAAGCCGCCAATTAACATATGGCATTATAAGCAGTTTGGTCTGCGTACTGATTTCAGAGGAGTAGTAGGGGGAGTTGAATGGTAAAGGTAGAAATCCGTCACCTCTAGGCTCACTCACCTATACGATTCACTCTACTACTCTTCTGTAGTCAGTACGCAGACCAAACTGCTTGTAATGCCATAAGTTAATTGGCGGCTTATGTTTAGTAAGCTCGTCGCTTGGTGAGGCGGCTACCCTGTCCTCTGCACGGCAGTAACGTGTAAGTCAGTGGATAGTGAGTTGCGCTACATCAAATCTATTAAGTTTTTTTTACGATGGTCGTTGCCGTCCACCGTAGCTCATTGGTCTCAACCACGGACTGGGAACGGTCGAGTTGCGGGTTCGAGTTCTACTGGGGTCCGATGGAATGTGCACTGCTGACGATTCCCGAAAGGATGCAACGCGCGTACAGTGCTTTTCCAGGCGTGTCACGGCTGTCTGATTGAGCCTAGATGTGATGAATTTCTACCTATAACATTCACCTCCCTCTACTACTCTTCTGTAGTTCAGAACTGTCAGCTGAATCCTGGGCTTAGAGAACACCTCAACAGATTCCTTTTCAGTGGTTCGGACTCTTTAGCTCCGCGGTGGCAAGGTCTAACACAAAGAACTGACCAATGTTCTCAACAATCATGGGACGAGATGGCTACTCTAGCTAGCTGAAAGGAATGGTTCACATTGGCATTATTCACGAAGGGTAAACGCAACATATGTGCCAAGGCGGGGCTATCACTTTGACGGACGTTGTGACAAGTTTACTGGCCTCCGTTTAGCTACACTGCATTTCTGCCCAAACATAATCTTGGATGATAGCAAGGCAAGCGGACGTTCCACCTGGATGGAGGTCTACAGACAAAAATATCGCTTTGCGGGAGATGATACAGCGGTATCACTCGTAGATCAGGTCAAATATAGCTACTTCCCTCGGTTTCTAGAGCACAGCGCCCCGGTCAGATGTTCCTTTCTGTTCGACCCATTTGATTGAAATGCATTATCATGAAATATGTGGACCCGTACACATCCTCAAACCAGACCATGGAAGATGGAGATACCGCGAAAAATAGAATTCTTTTGGAGCAAAGACAGGCTTCTCTGGTCTTAAGCCTTGGGTACACAGTACCAAAGTAAGCGCGATTGTATTAGACAATGGTGAGAGCAGGTCTCTTTGGCTTAACATTGCCAAGTAACTTACGTTCCCTACCCATGGTGTAATCCGCGGCATTAAAGTGTTGGGTCGGTAAAGCACCCGGGCTACCATTTAACTAATAAATCTGACTAAATAGTGTGGCGTTGAGTGTGTGGAATACTTCTACCCACCTTCCAATTAATAGAGGGACATATAGTTTGCTTACCGAATGTTGGCTACCATAAGGCAGTTAGACGAAAGCGAAGTCGCCGACTATTGAACTGGGTGCTGCAGGTAATCAACCTTTCTCAGTTGCATTTGGCTTGATAGTGCGGGATGTGGTGAGCAGCGGGCAACCTGAGCCGGTTCATGAGGAATGTGGTCGTTTACAGATCTAATATTCACTGACCTTTGAGAAGTCCAGCATGCGGTAGTTGGTGTTCCTGTAAAGTGCGAATTCTTAAGGACCGCATGATTACACTACAACCTATTTCCAGAGTGAGACACAACTGAAGATTGGAAGCGCCGGTTATAGCTGCATAATTGCTACATCGAGTACCATTATAGTCTGATGCATTTACGATAACCATGATACACAGAGCTTCCCGGACTTTTACAAAATATCCTCTCATAAAATGGAAGATCTGTTGTCGAGGATTAGCCTGAGCAGAAGTGTGCTCTGATCTGAGGGCCACTTCCGCTGACCGCTAGATCTAAATGATCTTCCATACAGCAGCATCTGCCATTTTGTGGTGAAAAAGTCTGGGCCTCTAGAGGCTGTGGTGAGTGGGAAAGAACAAATAAAGACTCACCCGTTCCATTGCGTCGTCAAACAGTTCCGAATGGAGAACTTTCTCAAAAGCGGCAACCCCGATCATCGCAATATGGTCACCACCGTAGGCCTCTGTATAATCTCGTACGGCTTCCCCTGTAACCGTGGTTATGCCTCTGTCCAATCCATCGGATATAATCCAACATCCTTGCCAGAGAAAAGAAAGTTTCATAAAGTCGGGGTCGACCATCAATTGTTGGAGATTATAGAAGATTGCAACTAAGGCGCTTCTTATGAAAATGAGCGCAAATGTCAGAAGGAACATACAAATAATCGCCTTTTGAGAACCACCCTAAGTGGTGGATAAAATGTTTGAAAGTGAACTATAGTAGACAACTTGTGACCATCTGGCGGATTAAGTGTGCCCAGGATGTTCATGGGAAAACGATTTAGACGAATGAGCCAAAAGCAGCGCAATCCACGAGAGGGAAAACAGCGATGTTCCACCTATCATTACGGAATTGTGCATGGTGTCTGCTTTCATACCTTTAGCAGGTAATATAATGGATCTTGCTGAACAGTGTACTTTCCCAAGCAGGCCAACAATCGATCTTTTGATCAGTTGTACTGTAATACATGAATAGTAGATAACATACTGCACACGTGTTTCACAGAACCGTAGCATTATTTTGACGTTCCAATCTGTTGCTGACTTCATCCTGCCCATATTCTCACAAATAAACCTAGTTGTACTCATTCGACCCGGAAATACCAGCTCTAACTGGCGGAGCACTATGTGTAAGAATTATTCCAATAGCTAAATCGTTTTATTGATTTCGGAGGAGATTTGTTGGACACGCACACGCACAATCACCCTAATAAATATATAAATATATACAGTCGATTCCGGTTAATCGGACCACACCGGGACCAGACCATTTTGGTCCTATTAAGCGGCTGGTCCGATTAACCGAATTTACCCGATGTAACAAGATGGGACGTGCTATACATAACATAGGAAACTACTATTATGACCTGTATTGGCGGCATATATTTATAGCAAACACACAAAAAAGAACTGCTTTGATAACGAACTTTGTTCACTGAAAAATAAATTTACAAACAAATTCTTCGTAACGACCTACAAGATATTCAGCATGCGAAGTACAGTTTTATACAAAGGGATTACCGAATTCCATTCAGCGTTTGAAGACCGTAACCAGTGTGGTTTTGACGCATTCTTTTAACAGACTGCATTCGCACAAAATCACCACAAACATGTAATGCAGTAATAGGACTACCTTCATTTCCATTCTGCATGAAATAGCGGTGCAATGTTTCAATGCATTTCCTTGCATCCTGTTTTGTGACTGGAATCAACATGTTAGGGTTCTCTTCATCACTTCCATGGTCTTCTGTTGCTGTCGTGTGTTTCGCTGCTATTCGAGCAAAATGGCAGCATCGCATTCTTCATTTCCATCATAGAGTTGAAGTTCGTTGTCGATTGACAAAAATTCTTCGTAATTTTCAACTTATTTCAGCTCCACATTCTCGCCGTCATTTTCATTTACAATCACCATATCCACATCCATCTCCGAGACAATATGCTTAAAGCCACAGTGAGAAAAACAGTTTCGAATTGTCGCAGTGCTCATTTTTCGCCAACTTTCGGCCACTAATGTAACGGCTTGCAAAATGTTGACCTTTGCACTGATTTCTCCGGCCGTCGAGGATGAGGTCAGCAAGCGTTCCTCAATTGATTCGAGGATGTAATTCACCAACCTTGAACAATAAAAGGTTTTCAAATTTTTTATGATGCCCATGTCCATTGCCTGTACCAAAGATGTGGTCTTGGGAGGCAGAAATTCCATCTGGATATTCTTCAAGAAATCCAAATTTGAATGTGCTGCACAATTGTCGAGAAGTAATAACACTTTTCTCGACTGGCGTTGTAGCTCTGTGTCCCAATCCTTCACTCATTCTTTAAAAAGTGTAGAGCTCATCCATGCATTTCTGTTCGCACGATACACAACTGGTAAACTCTCCATTCTGAGTCCCTTAAAGCAGCGAGGCTTGACACATTTTCCTATAACCAGCAACATCCTCTTGTCTGTTCCGGACATGTTTGAGCAGCACAAGACAGTTACGCGATCCATTGCTTTTTTGCAGCCAGACAGAGTAACATGTTTGTAACTTAAGGAGCCGTCCGGTGTAGCCCTATAGTACAACCCGGTTTCATCAGCATTATAGATGTCATCTGCTGAAAATTTTTCAAGAAGATCTGGTAGTTTTGTTGATTTCCATTCTTCAACTCGAGCGCTATTGGCACTTTCTTCCTCACCATATGCTTTCTTAAATTTTACATCATGTCTAGATTTCCATCCAGACAACCAGCCGTCCGTAGCTGTAAAATCTTCGTGGCTTAGCATTTTAGCGAGTTCTTCTGCTTTGTACTTTAACATTGGGCCACTTACTCGCACGGCTCGTCCAGTAACAAAGGCAAACCAATCATCAAGGGCCTCATCGACGTCTGGATCATTGCCTTCACGCTTTCGTTTTTGGGAAGTGCCTCGTCGTCCTTCACATTGTGCCCATTCTTCTCGCAGATCTTTCTCTTGTTTTATCAGGCGCGATATTGTAGATTTTGCCAAGCAGGTAATTTCCACCAATCGACGCTGACTAATGGTTGGTCCCTGTTCCTTGATCTGATCTAGGAAACGAATCTTCTCAGCTAACGTCAAGCCCCGTCGTGGCATTTTCATAAAATGCAACAAGACACGCACAGTTCACTGAGGTGAACTCGAGTCTGTCTCCCGAGATTTCTATGGTTGACCTAGTCACCTGCTGTCCTATGATTTGCTGGACCTGTGTGTCCGCGATCACTTGCCGTGCTCGAGAGTAGGCCCGCAATGCGGGCTCAAGGCGTTCGGCTCAATGGACGTGCGGTACATCGATCGAGCGGTTAACGACATGTGAACAAGCATGTATGTCTTCGCTCTACCTACAAGTTTTGGAAACTACAGTCAGTTTCGGGCGGTTCTGAAGCCAATTAGATAGATGTGCCTCAAGGTTGCCACAGTTCAGTTTATCCAAAGGCCAACTCGGATTACCGTAACTGAATGATACGCTTTCTTGCCCGACATATGAACGGTGGGTTTAGTCCAGACATCCAGGCACAGAACTTGATTTTAACACCTCTGTTACCTGCCACCTTCTATCGTCTGGTCCGATTAAGCGGAATTCCGGTCCTAATAAGCGGCTAAAATTAGGCTAGCGTAACAGGATTCGTTTCGGTTCTTCAGAATTTGGCCCGAATAAGCGGCTGGTCCTATTACCTGATGGTCCTATTAACCGGAATCGACTATATATATAGGTATGTATAAAGTAGTTACACTTATTCCAACAAGCTCACACTATGCCTTTCAGCAAGTTTTTTTCTCCCACTTTCGGACATTCTGTTCTGTAGTTGCAGCTACTTCTGCAACTTCTAGCCCCATTTCTGTGTCAACACTGTTAACCATAACACCAACGCTCCATGGGTCGCTCAACTTCCTCATCGCCGGCAACAATCGATACGCTCTGCCTTTGTGTCAGCCTGCGTCCCCGCCTAGAACAACCCTCAGTAGGAGGACAACCCACACCGGCAGTCACCTGCTTTTATGTGGCGTTTCGATGAACGTGTGAACTGGAACCAGCATGCAGTACGGCGGTATAAAGCCAGAGCTGGTCAGTTTTATCCCGTTCCAGTTCACACAGAACATTAGGCTGACCTGAGACATGCCTAGTTTGTTAAAGCCCCACCAAAGTTCGGCCGCGATCTACAAACCATTGAGAAGGTGTCCTTTGTGCTACGGGCTAAGTGGTTTAAATACCCGAAAACAACCATCATAATGTTTTTTGATCAATTGAATCCATAGCGCTTTCTAACTCCTCCTTAAGTAAATCATGGTGCGCCATAGATCTCTTAAGATCGTCCTTAACGCTGTCAAATTGCATCCAACGACAGCGAAAGCTTCCAAACACTACTGTCCATTGAGTGAACACCCAAAAATCAGCCAACATCACCCCACTCTGTGTGTTCAACTACTATACTTTCAGCTGATTTGCGATCGGCCACTAAACGAACAGTACGCATTTCTTAGGATCATTTGCGTCCGTTGAATACATTTAGATAGCATTAAGGACCACCTTGAGGGATCTGTGAAGGAACCTGAGTTCCTTAAGGAATTTTCAAGCGCTATGGATACATCGGCCGAGTAAAGTTATACTCTGTTCTTCCCGAGGCTCTAAGCTCACATTAGAACTTACCGCTAAAGTCAGCTACTTACAATCAGGGCTTGACGAAATGAATCAATGCTAGCTTTACTTGAATCCCGTTAAGATCATTTAGTCTGACTAGATTTTCGTCAGCAACCCAACCGAAAATATTGATCCTGTTCTACTTGGAAGGGCGGGATGGCTGATTGACTCTATCGTGTCGGAGGTACGTGAAAAAAACCGTAGGTCGAACATGCGATTGTTTTTACTATACTAGCAGATTCAGTTTGGACAAAGTAAAAACGACAGTACTGAGTGCTTGTAGAATCTTCGAGGTCGTCTGTCAATGTCTGCGTTCAAAAAGGGAACATACCGAGATACTGTTTTTCGATCGTTTTGAAATTGGTAATCGAAGAATATCTAGGTTGCTTCTTGCCTAGCCAACACATCATCATTGAGCGCATCCAGTTCAATTATATGCTGAGTAAGTCGGATCATTTAGTTCTACAAGGATCCCACCTCAAACGGCAACCAGACGGCTTAGAAACCAAGGCAGACCAGGTGGGTCAACCAAAGCCATCAACTTGGAACACCACAACTCACATCTAGGAATGGTAAGATCTAGTAACACTACCCCAAATTCTATCTCAACGCCTACTGTATGACAACTCAATGTACTAGACGCTAGCAGTCCTGATCACAAACTCGTCGCTCCAAACTTTTTCGGTTTAGTAACTACAGAGATACTGAAGATGCTGAACACCTGATTGATAAGAGTCGAGTAAATGCACCAGAAAGCAGTTACAAACGCCGTGGTGAGTTCTCAGATTTTTGAGCTGATGTCGTAAACACAAATCTATCACACAGCTACCGCCTTTATGACTTGACGGCTGATATCTGCATGAAATATGCAGCTAAGAGAAGATCGACAGCATTTAACGCTTTGTCAGCAACTCACTTGCCACGGTAGCGCAACGCGCTGCTTCGAGAGTACAAGAACCCGCATCAATTGTCTTCTGGCCACACTTGACTACCATGCTCCAGTATACCAGCTTACTTCTCTGCTTCCAGTCTTCAGAAATCCCAGACAAAGAAATAATGAAAAACATTGGAAGCCCGAGAATACCACCTCCCGTAGATTACAGCCACCCACCCATACAATTCACCTCTTTAATACAGGCCTTTTACAATAGCAGGAGTGGTTCCGCATTCATTCCCACTACTGACACATCCACCAGAGACAGTCTATCTTGTTCCACTCTTCTTGCAGTTCATCTACTTGACACAGCAAGCTCAATATTAGGTAAATCCCAACCTGGATTCGGGACACTTTCTCCCCAGCATGCTATCGATAAGCGTGTTTCCAACAACTGCTTGTTTAATTTCTGTACCAGTCATTGTTATTTTTCAATTACTGAGGAACACAGTTACCAAACTAACATGTTCTATAAAAAATAGCTTGTATTTTCTAAGCATACATACTCAGTTAAGCGCTGAACATGTAATTTTCACTGATATATGGTGTCCTCTGATCATTTGAATTCTAATTTCGAGATTCCCAAATAGCGCCTCTTTCGGAAAGATCGCGGCACAACAAAGGGAGGCGGATGTGTCGTATATATGCTCGAAACTTCACTGTGGAGCTGAATGACGACCCACAGTTAATGTCCCTGAATCCATGGCTATCAGTCGTTGCAGCCTGTACTGCAATATTTCTCGGTTGCGTCTATCATCTCCGAAAGCGACAGCCGAGAATATCGATATTGCCTCCTCGGCCTTTGATTTCGTATATGTGTTAGCACACTGAGTAAAGATGATCGTCGGTAATTGCAATTTGCAACAAAGCACTTGGTCACCACAACCACGCTCATCTTTGCACACAGATTTCTTCTTGGTTCTCCGAGCTTGTGTCAGGCCTCAGTAGGTCACCAAACTAATTAGGTTGGTCAAATGACTGGATTTAACATTCACGCTGGGGACCACCGATACCAAAATTATTGTCTTATACAACGTCCCTGGTAGTCACCACAAGATGCTCCGGCATAAGTTCTACATCATACTTCACTCTGCTACCCAAAATAGTGTCCAAAGTATTAGCTGGGAGCGTGTCCAATAGCCAATCCGGTCTTCCAACCTGGATGCGCATTTTCTCTTCACTAGCATCTGCATTGCAGTGGAAGCGTTCTACAGGCAGGTACATTGTATTATGACCATACTTGTCCAACTTCATAAAAATTCCACTCCGGGTTCTAAGAATTTAAGTGAAACTTCGGATAACATGGAAACAAGTAAGACAAATTCGAAATGCAAGAAGCCTAACGTTTTGAATAATGTTACCATTACACGAATCTATTGCCTATATCAGACGCTTATAAGTGATGCGGATCAAAAAGACGGATGAGAAAGTCTTGCGGATAGAACTATTATGGGTAATCCGTCGTCGAATTAACAATAGAGATTCTTCGATCATGGGATTAAGTGGTGAGAAAGATCGTCAATTTAACCACTTCCTGGTTGTTCGTAAGGCGTTTAGTTTTCATTCTCTGCTTTCATGAACCTAGAAATGGATTCTATACCTTCATGCCCGGAACAGCAAGCCTCATATGCAACGAAAAGCTTTCTCTTTTAAATATATAACACATTTTCATGTCTATCAAACCATCGCTCAAGCTGTATTCCGCTGGCAGCACCAAACCGTCATTAAACTCGAGGGACCCAGCAAATCGCTGTTTTTGGTAAACATGTTCACCTTACCATTAGAAGCTGATGAGTTTCCGAACCAGTGGGAAACACTGCTTTTTACCACCTTTCCATAAAATGGGACCTAAACATAGCGTCAGTACGTCGGGGCCTATCCAGTACACACCTATAATTGTCCGACTGCTCGAAAACGTTATTGAAAGTGGAACAATGCTATTTTCCTATCGTCTGGTTCAAATTAACGAATCTTGTCATGCATTACTCGATGAACGCTCATGTGCCACTTGTCAGTTGCACTACATGGACTACATCACAGAATCCATTAACTCTAGTTGTACAATTATCCTTTTATTCCTGGATATTCAAAAGGCATTCGATCAGGTGCTTCACAAGCGACTGCAGAACTAAACGAGTCTTTTGGGATCCGAGACCCAGTATGGAGGTGCTTAACCTTGCACCTGAAAAGATGTCCCCAGATCGTCACTCTGAGTGACCACTATTCTCATCCATGCCCAGTCACCTTTGGCGTCACCCAAGTAAGCGTACTTGGTCCTACTAGTTTCTTAAACATAATTCGGCGACATCAGCGTATCCATCAAACTTCGTAGAACATCTTTATTTGCCGGCGACATTAAGGTTATCTGTAGGTTTCAGCGAGATATACTCCAGAGCACGACGTTGCTAGTGCAAGAAGAGATTGACTCAGTCGACAAATGATGTGACACATGGATGATGAAGGTCTCAGCTACTAACTCAAGCATCATGTTCTACGGATCCTCGCTCCCTGAAAATTTGGGCAAATTCAATAATAAACGCATCTGTGTGAAAATTTCTGTTCTCTATGAATGTGATATTCTTCGAACTACAACTTTCAGAGCAGGCCGAATATCAAATAGCACGCACCAAAAGATGTATGACTAACAGAGGCCATAAAATCCATAACGGCCCCGCCAAAATATAAGTTTTCATAATACTCAATTCATCCTTAAATACCGCAGCATCACTTATGGGAATATGCGGACGGGTGACATAAAAGCTCTAGAAAACCTGCAAATATCATTCTCTAAACGTGTGCTGTGTAAATCGTCCACCTTCAATGATCAGGGGTGTTATCAACAGCTTTGCGTCAAGCGTCTTTGAGTGCGACGTCTGGAACATGCTGGTCATGCGCAATCTCAGAAAACCCACAAACATAATTCCAGCCATCTACATTAGGACTGCAGCACTACTTTGCTTGGAGGCTTCGCAACAAAACTCGTAAACTAATTGTGCGAAGCATCAGGACAGCTATGCGATCAAGTCAGTCCTGTCCTGTAAAAAAAACCTTCCAGCCACTTCCAGATCTTGCATAACCACAAGAACATCCTGTATGAAACTTGGACATCTCCTGAATCAGAACTCAGTGCTGACCACGTTGTTGTCTGAAAAATCACCACATGAGCTCTTCTAAGGTCAACAGAGAAATATACAACAAGTGGGAGAGACTGATACACAAATATCAGCACCAACAAAAGCGACGTATTTCAGAATGTTTTGATAAAACACCCTTCAGAATACATAGCCCACTCATACATGAGCGTACTTGTTCTCGTACAAATGATCTGCCCCTAACTCGTAGACAGCCTTTCGAACGTTCAATATAAGTATGATTATTACTCAGAGACAAATGGTACATTCGACACTTCTAGGTGTTAATTCGGAGCAGCGGATTATAAGCCCAAAGTGCCGTGAAAATCAGTTGCCGCCAAGTTAGCCGGTGGTGCAACCAGACGTTGAGGACTGGCGAACCGACGAAAAAGAACCTCGAAAACCAAATCTGAAAGTAATATTTTCCTACACTATCCAGCTGCTTAGTCCAACAACGTAACTAAACTATTTGCGTTGGTGAAGAAAAGCGTACACATACATAAAGCTTGGTACACTTTACATAGAATTAGTGAAGTGTGTTGCCAACTTCATCCATCGGTGTACGTCCACATGTAAGTACAGGTTAGGCCAGCAATTTATTCGCGTGGTTGCTTGTCGCAGTAATGAGCAGACGGTTCATAGGCACAGCAGAAAACTCAAGGCAAATTTCGGAATGTCTGTCTACCTATTGATAGTCATTACTGGTTGCACTGTAGAGTTGTTTAAAAGAACCCAGAATAAGGTGGAACCGGCACGAGTAAACGCAGTCAGGTGGTACTGATTCAGTTCGAGAAGCCCAGAGTGGTTGTTTTATCCTTTAGGGATCCGATGACAGAGTGCGCCCCCTCAAGGAAATTAAGGGCTGCGAGACGTTTCACCGGATAGGATTAGTATCATCAGTCGAAGTTGTCAACTTGTCTCCATCTGTACATCTCCACCCAGCACATTACCGGCACTAGCAGGACTAAATAAACAAGCCTTGTAACAATCCCTTGGTGGTGGCAACGGGCATGGATGTAAAAATCGACAAGACCAATGTCATGATCATCAAATTGGAACTCAACAGCACTGGTGCGGTATGCATTCGTCATAGTTGGAGAGACAGATTCTGAGACGACGTGGTGACATCCGGTGTTCCCATCAGTAGGAGACGGATTTCTGGCAGCGTCTACATGTGGTTATTTACACAAAACCACAATCCCTAACCTATAGTAAAAAGCGACAGATAAAGGGAAGAGAACACAAAGGGCAAGTGAATGGGTTCTTACCAGTGCTCTCAGCTGCTTTCCACAGGCCATTTTTCAACGTCACCTTGAACCTTTTGCTCAATATCGCACGTGACCCGATGATACTGATAAGTAGCGTGGGCGGTTTAAGATTCCATCGGTCGGCCAACAGATGCTTCCAGTGAGCCGGCTTTGGAAGGGCACAGACGCGAGCGAACTTCGGAATTCGTAAAAGAAACAGGAAGGTCAAAGTACATACATATCGAAACACGGGTTATGGTGACATTCTAATCACAATACGAGCTGACCGCTTAGAATGTCGTTAGAAAGACACTAACTTATGGTGGTACTGAGTTCAGCTAGAAATACAGAAGGCATATTTGCTCAAACGCGATAGATCACGCTTGTTAGTTACTTACGGTATAATCAACGTGAACGGTAGATACGGAAACACGTAGTAATTACGCATCAAAACTTCATGCACTACACGCTGTGTCTACACCCTTAAAATTTTAGTATTCAAATCGACTTCATTTTGCCATCAACGCATTTTCAAATGACAGTTCCAGCAAGAGCGAGGAAGTGGTAGTCCAACCGGAAATCCAATCGTGTTCTCACTACCTTTTGCACCGTGTGTTGTGGGACGGAAAAAGGGATACGCCCAGTCTCAAGGGGATGGCGCTGGAATAGGAAATCCTTTCTGCACCCGGAAGTGCACTTGCAAAAGTACTGAAGTGTTGGAGAGCCGTCGCTATGGTGTTCATCGATTCCATACTGTATTATCGGCAATTTTGTCGAAGCTTAGAGTAGCTGGTTGAACCAAAACCCTTGGTCTGTATCAGATCTCTGCTGTGTCCGCGTTTCTGGATGACAGGATGCGTGAGTGACAAAGTGAAAATCACCTCACCCGCGAATTCAAAGGTAGTTGCGTTCACCAGATGCTGCAGGTAAAGTAGAATACCTCTTGTCAGGAGCTATATCAGTCTGGACAGGAAGTTGTGTGACAGTAGAGAGCAAGCTCCGGATTAGTTTTTGCCTAGAGTGTCTGAGAACACTTTCAGAGGTACAAAGCTTCAAGCGCTAGGAAAGAGCCAGTCCACTCGAATCGGCCAAAACACCAAACTTGAAAGGAAACTCAAATGTCTAAGCGCCAACAGTTGTAAACTATTTAAGGCTAAACCAACGAGATTCGTTGTAACACAAATCACTCACTACGTTAAGTCCCAGCGTCCTTGGGGCCTTTTTAGTAAGCAACATGGTCATCGTATCATGAGACCTATGTGTTTGTTTGATGACCGAACACCAATGCGATGAACAGTAAGTTTGAACTGTACATAAATATATCCTCTAATGCACGGCCAGCACGGTAGGCTAGCGAAGACGAGTATAGGAATTGAAATGTAAGCTGCAAAAGTAAGCCTGCCAGCAAAATGTGAACTGCAACGAATGGTTTTGCTGCACACCCATGAAAAATCATGACCCAAGCGGGAGAAAATAGTATAAGTTACAAGTTACAAAAGCATTACCACGAATATGGTCGCATCATCGGCCCACCTGTATCCCGAACATCAGGCTTCTTGACCATGTGCTTTAAAACACTTCAAGTTAGGTATACAGAATGTGGGAGGATCATACGCTAAGAAGTCAGTCAGGGTTGCAGAGTGAAAGGTATGAAAATCTCTTTCAGTGTGATGTTGAAGAGCTTGCGGAAGGCTACGACTAACCATAGGGAAGGCGCTGTAGATCGATGTCCTTGCATTCGGACATCAAGTATTAATTTACCGTTTGACAGTAGACGTCCAAATATGTCACAGGTTATCGTTCCTTTAATTGAAAGATGCGTTTAACACCGTACCGGGAACAATCCTGCACATCAGGCTGCGTGCATCCGCATCTGGTGTAGCCGGTAGCTTCCAAGGGTTTCATGGGGAATGTGAAAGCGCATGGGAAGTCGGAGCGGCTGGATAAGCCATGCGGAGATTGGTTGACGTTTAATACCAGTTGACACAATCATACAACCACGATATATCCCATATCGTTCAGTTCACGGACGATCATTCCAAAGTGGATGTGAACCGAGAGTATTTGGATTTAACTGATATCACCGGTTGGTTACTTTAGACGCAAATGAAACATTGTGTGGTGTTACAACTGAATCCCACCCAGAGCAGACCATAAATATTGAGTACCCGGAGTTTCCGTTAGTGTGGAAAACTGGACGACGAATGTGCAGTTAACGCAGTCAACGATGGGTATCTAGGACCATTGCAAGATGACATCGTTTCGTGTTCTCAGATCACTGGTAACATGGCAACGGAAGTTGCGTTACCAAGACGTGGCGCAGCTGATTTTAGTACGAACTGGTGATGATGTAGGTGCTGGTAGACAGTGCCAGTGGATCAACGCCGATAGAGTAAACAAATCAAGCATACGGTTGCCCATCTGCATCAGAATGGAATGTTGTATCAGGAAGATAAACGTCGGGTACGGAAACGACAGGTGCCCATGCTGACCTACGTCAAGCTAACGGTGCTGTAGATTTGCGGTCGTGTGTGCCTCAGTCAAGCCAGCCTTCGCAGTCACCAACGTGGCCATGAGGAGATGGTTTCGAAGAAGCGACGAGTAAGACTAAGAGGTAAGCATCAGCGGCGTGCATGCTAAGTACGCCGCTTTTCACTCCATTGAATAATCCAGACTAATAATACAGCGGATGCGGTCCGAATTCTACAACATCGCGGTTGTTAGAATCAACGTGTGCCTATGTATTTGTATGCTTGCATTTTAGGTATTTACCTGCGAATATCACCAAGGTAGTCGCGCTTGCTGTGAATGTTGTCAAAGTGCCTGTAGAAAATCGTCAACTCGATTAATGGCCCCAGGGGATTGCTGATCGTTGTCGTGGAAGTCGAGGAGCACAACCTTCGTGACCATGTAACCTCAAAGATTGGTTCCATCTAGTGCGAAGCAGGCTGCGGCCCGGCTAGCGCCTTGTCTACGTCTAGTACGCATGATCCCCCAAGTAGACTGACTGAAGGAGTGTGGGCTAGCTTCCCTGGTGAGATGTAGCTCCCATTCCTAAGCCACTCAGTCCTACTCCTTCGGATTTACACTGTATATGAGGTGTGTGGACGGAACTGTAAGTGTTGGCGCGAAAGCCCCTCATGATCCGCAATAGGCGCTGGCGTCCTATGGCTGTTCGTAGTCTTGGTGTCATAAATCCGGAAACGAATGTCGGAAACTTGGTCAGAAAGGGGAAGCAAACAGACAGAGAGGAACGGATCCCTGAGCTGCGGCAAATATCATGAAAACCCACGGAAGCTTTAGGACGATACAAAGTTGGATTTGGAGTACCGTCGCATAGCTGGACTGCAACACGCAATCTCTATTGAGACTTTGATTCACTTTGAAGTAGACTTCGCTCAATCAGGTCAAGGGACCGTATTCAAAATGGCGGTGCTTGGGCGCTGTTTCTTTCAACACTGACACCGCACGACCGACGGTTTCGTCCTTGTTTGAACCCAGGTCTACTTTAAAGTGAACCCAGGTCTCAAAAGGAATTGCTTGTCGCAATCCAACAACACTGCGGGCACTCCAAATTCAACATGGAATTTCCTGCTGCTGTGCCAAGCGTTGCTCATGGAGCTCAGTGCTACATTGGTAAACTTGTCAGCTGTTAATCCATAGGCCTCGAGCTCCATCCCAGCCCAGACTGTCTCCAACTGATGAATCCAAACCAGGACGAAACCGGTCTTGGGGTGTCAGCGTTGAGAGGAGCAACAGTGATGCATCTCCTCTTTAGGGCCCCTGTTGTTATTTCTGTACAGAGAGTAAAACGGAGCCGATTAAGGATCACAGCCACGGTAAACTCTAGCATTGGCACTTCCGTTCCGTTAGGAAACCATAGCTGTTGGATCGGGTCAATTTGATTATCTGCCCCGAATAGGTGTTGGATGATGGACGGCACCGGAAGTTCGCCCGTTATTTCTGGGCTTGTTACGTGTTGCGTCATCATCTTAGCAATCCGCTCCGGAATAGTCTTAGCAACCCAATTACCCAGAGAGAGATCTGTTTTGTCAAAATAACTGCATCCTCAGCTACAAACCAATTGGTAGGTACAATGGGTTACGAAGATGCAATTAACATATGCTTGACTGCAGGCATCGGTGGTTTTCTGGTCGCCCAGTGTTGAATGTTGGCTGTGTAGCCTTGTTCACCTATCGTGCAGATTACACCATGATATCAACATTGTAGGGTAACTGCAGGTGTAGGGAAACTTTAGTTCCTTTGATCAATTGATCCGGGTACGGAGATGCGGTCGACCCAGCTGCCAAGACTTACATCGCCAGAATAACGAAACATAACGGAGGCAAGAACGTGAGGCCAAACGCGAGTATAATGTAAAGAAAATATAATTAAGGTGGAGATGCGTTAAACTAAGTAGGATATGATGCGAATTAGCAGACAGATGCAAGAAACCAAACGCACAAACAGCACTGACTACTCGAGTGCGTCATGTCTGATACGGTCTCTGTAGCAGCAGCTTCCCGGTTAAGAGCGATTTCTGATCCGGCCGTAAATCATGCGTGTCCTTTTATTTATTCGCAGATTGTACAAGAGCGAACGCAATGATTGCGGATGGCGAAATTTACGTGTACGAATGCATACCAATGGAACGTGAATACTTTCCTTATACTGAAATAAATTTTTCCTGCCCTAGCAGGTTTTCTGTACCGTGAATGGTGCTTGCCGTGATATACCTTTTTCCTTGGTCCTGCCGTCTTCTATTTCGTTCGAGTCATCGTGTGGCGGTCGTGCTGTTTGTCGGGTTTCGCCGCGTATGTTCACAGTTGGTTGATCATCTCTCTCAGCTAAACCAAATTCGCATTGCTCACCTTACTTTTCGGACCACTACTTTGGACCATCCCAGGGCCCCCATGCACGGAGACGACATTTATCAACCCGACCAGCTATTGACTAATTTTCTCATGCCTCTCTGCCACCTTATGGAATGGCCACCGCGCGGATACGCCGAATTTGGCGCAGAACGGTGTAAATCGCAGTCGAAGGACATCGCAGTGCGAAGGACATGGCCTAGCCAACGTAAGTGGATAAGATCCAGCAAAGACTCGAGTGTGGCATCAGCAGACTTCTTGCCAAAACCAACTAGTGGACTTCTACATTGCTCACCCGGTGTTCCCACCAAACGTGGGCAATACTGCACAAGCACCAAACACGGCCAAGTGTTTAGTGTCTTCACTGCGAAAAAGCCAGGTCTCTGACTCATACAATGACAGGCTGAAATTCTTCCGTCTCCGTACATGATTTAGCCTACGGAAAGCCACACGAGCCTTGCTGATACGCGAATTAACCTAAGTGGTATGATTACCAGAGGCGACACAGGTACCAATCCACCAGTTCCAACGGCTGTTCGGTAATAGCTAAAACCGGTTGCGCGTACGTCTAGTAATGCAGCAGTACTTTGCACTTTGAAGAGGCAAAGCACATGTTGAAGAGTGCAGAGCTACCATTAACATCATCATCAGCAGCAGCAACAGCAGTACATCAGCCATTTGAACTGATGCTTCGCTGCCATACAACCATGATGACCTATGAAATAAAGAATAAGAAGAGGGAGAGAAGGGGGACTTACCTGAAAACCTTAATGCCATAAGCAAACATTCAAGATCAAGGGGCCTACGACTTGTGTAGATAACATACCGTCATAAACAGCTAGCTATCGTGCTAGCTATCGGCATCGGCGAGGCAGCTTCCTTGCGGTTTTCACTGCTCCGAGTCATAATCAGCCATTCCCCCGCACATAACAGCATCAAACGCACTTTAAACAGGCAATCCGATTAAGAGACGACAGCCGACATGCTACTGGTGTCGGTTGAGAGACATATCCTGTAACGTCTCGAGCCAAAGACAAGGTGAGTCACGCGGACTCCAGCCAGGAAGGCGAGACGGACCAACGGCACTTAGTTTAATCGTCAGTGACTTCATTTCCCGCTGCCAAGTCAACTTCTGTCCACCTCGAGCCTTACGCCACCCTACACCTGGCAGACTAAACAAGGCCCTCCAAGGTAAGCGGTGACCAGGCATACGTAGCACGTGCCCGAGCCAACGCAACTTATTCAATGCTATCTGTTGTTCTAGGGAGCTAGCATGATTATCACTATCTAGTACTCGCCTACGCACATCATCGTTACGGACACGCTGGTGACATCCGAATCCAGCAATGATTCGCAGACAACGATGATCAAAGACTTGAAGGTGCCTCAGGTCTTCAAACCGAAGGGGCCAAGTGTCACTCCCATCGAGCAGAACGGACCTCAATGTGGCCTTGTATACACGGCATTTCAGATGGAGGGAAACTCCCTTCTGTCGCCAAAGATGCCACAGGTTCAAGAAGCCCGCTCTGGCCTTTGCAATGCGTGGCCTGACGTCAGTTTCTATGCGCCCATCATTGCTGAATCAGATGCCAAGATAAGAGAAGCGATCAACCACCTCGAGTTCTTCGTTAGTAAGGGTCAAGGGGTCATAAAGTGGTTGGTGGTCCTGCAGCAACATTTTGCACTTTGAAGGTGTGAAGTGTATACCAAATAATGGGACCAGTCTGGACAAGCCGAGATCTTATTCCTTTGAAGCTCAGTGTCATTAGAACGAGACAGCGAATGTTCGGTACGCAGTGCGTCATGATAGGCTTGACTGACCGAAGGCTGGGACAACTACAAATTTGCCAATCGAAGGAGACACTTGGTGCGCCTCCAGGTAAAGTTCATGGAGAAACGACAGCGCATCAAGACATGATCAGAGTCGACACAGGTACTCCAGTAGGAGCGGCAATCCAGGATGGAAGCATGCCACCTGTAACTTACGACTATGTGGTCAATTTAAGTCCATGGCTGGCCAACTACAGGAGGACGCCAAGTGGCACTTCGGCGCCCACTGTGTCTAAAAGCAGTGATACTAAGAAACAACTGGTGCTCCGCACACATTTGCAGCAGACACTCGCCGTTATCAGTCCGTTCGAAGTTAAACCCATAATTACCACCCAGCTGAGCTTCTGAAGTGCTCAGACGCCCTACTTGTGCGTTCATATCCCCTGCAAGTACTATAATACCTGAACTAGTGGCACTGCGTAGTAGCGCGTTCAATTCGTGATAGAATGTGTCCTTGACAGCATTTGAACTGCAGTCGGTGGGAGCATAAGCGGAAATCACAAAAAGCAGCATTTTGTACTACATCGTAAATCAACCTTAGTTGAGGTCTTCAAACTGGCTGCACACAAACGGATGTTCGCCGGAATCCAATCAACCAACCATGGCTCAGCCTTGGAGCTTAGAATGATACCTACACCAGCTTGACCCGTGAGTATTGCGTCGGCGTCTCCGGATGCGTGCAACCAATAACGAGAGGATAAGCCGGGTGCAGTTAATAACCCCGTTAGGGTCATTGATCCTAGTTTCGAACACACAACACACATCAATACCCAGTGTGTCCAATGTACGTGCGAGTGCAGCCTGTTGATATATTTGTTTTAGGGTGCGAATGTCGAACGTCGCCATGAAAACGGGACAGCGTGGCCTTATAAGGGACTGTTGCCGATAGGCTTCCGGTGCGCGTCGCGAGAAGGCGGCTGCAGATCGTTCTGTGACGCTTCGATTGCTGTCAATTAAGCTGGGAATTATAGAAGGAAGGTTAGTAATGGGGGTCACGATGGGAGTAAGAGAAACAGGTGGAAAAGAAAGAAGGGAGGAACCAGCAGTAGCATGTTTTCGCTTATCTACCCTGCTACATGCAGCAGATAGGGCGACCCTTGATAATCTACGCGACGGCCGATGCAGTATGAAGTTTACGTTTGAAGCAAAGTCATGATTGTATGTGGGCTGAGATAGTGCCAGGGCGCCCAGACCTAGACAGGAGGACGATTAGAGTATTCATCCAAAGCCTTTGGATTAAAAACATGTCCGCATGGTAGCGGGGAGGTGGCAATTGTTTAGTTTTACAGAAATGGACGCCATCTCATTTCAAACACCCAACCTGGAGGACCAGGAGACTGAGTTGGTCTGACCTCTCACCATTGACCAAACTGGTAGGAGTAGCTCTCAAGGGGCCCGGAGGCACCACCCAGTGTAGCTCAATGAGTCAAGGAGGTGCGCAAACCTTCGCACCACGTTAAGGTCCAGTCTCTTTGCGACGGGTGCGTCCGTCCGTTCAATAATACTTTCAACGCCACTGTGTCAGACCCAAGAAGAGCTATGTCGCCCACATAATCAAGGTTTATCAGTTGGTCACTGAGAAAACGTCCACCCCGGTGGAGTCTGGAAGAACGGAGTCATACGTAATGAATTCGATCATAACACTGAAGAGGAAAGGACAACTTATGCGAACGCACTTGTAATGGGGAACTCCAATGGCAGCTGTCCGTAGAATATTCACAGGCTTAGGTAGTTACGACTTCAAGGATAGACAGTGTCACAAGCTGGCTCGGTCAGCATTGTGGAAGGCGGCTTACAAAGCAAGGAAGGTCAAGGTAGTAGGTCGTCTGTAATTGTCTGTTCTCTACCATTTGGCGAAGAATAAAGAGGTGGTCGATGCAACCAAAGATATGGCTTTGCTTTCAATGATTCTGCTTTTCGAGGACCAGCAGTCCGTCGAAGCATGATGCCCGTGAGAAGTTTGGTATTGGAAAGGAGGCTAATGCTTCAATGAAATTCACAAAGTGTGCGCCGACCCTTCTTGAAGATGAGCACGACAGTTGACAGTCGTCTCCAATAATGTACTCGTTGGTGTCTCAAAGTCGTGTTAAATAGAGATGCAGGTACAGCCAACAAAGAGTTACTTCTATCTTTCAACAAAGATAGAGACCGGTCGTGGGGTCCAGGAGCCTTGTTTTTTCTAACTCTGAAAGCTCACGTCGAATCTTCTCCAATGTGAGGCGTGTGACATCAAGTTTCCACGTCGGCTTAGGTAATTCGACAAGGGGTGGTTTCGCAGCAGCCCCGTTGAACTGCTCTACGAAATGTTCCGCCCAACGGGCTAGTCGACGAACTTGAGAACAGATCAGCCGTCAATATTTCTCAGCTATTGTCCTACTAACTGAGGGCATTGTTGTAGCCGTCTTTCCGATGAGCTAGAATAACGCTCCGTTGTTCTCAATAGCACTGTCTCTCCCCATCTCACGGACCCTTGTCACCCACCAAAGTTTGTGATCGATTCGAAGAATCCTTGTCAGCCGTTCTTTCAGAGTGGTACGGACACACTGAAACTCGGTACCAATTACACCTGTTTCCATGATTCCATCAAACTGCCCGATGCTTCAGAGATCCATACACAATTCGGACGTCTCAAGTTGAGGGTACAGCAAGCATCAAATGCATACTTCATACCAAAATTGGGACGATCCAAGTCGGTGTTCGGCACACCAACCTCACTCATCACTGACATTTGGTGGACCAGTTCTTCATGACATTGTTAAACTGCAAACTAGGAGTTCAACTTAGAGGTAAGAAGTTTGGCGTTTCTTTGAAGCCAGAGGAGTGAGCCCCAGGCGTGCGCGCACTTGAGCATGGTCGAAATCGAGGCATATGATCCAAATTGTCGGGCAGTCTTGGACTGATGTGCGCCATTTGTAGCTGATGACAATATGGTCAATCTGTGTCCAGTTCATTAAGGGATTCGGTAGGTGCTGGGTGACATAGTGTGAACGTGTGTGCTAGAAAGGATTATTGCTAAGCTAAAGATTGTGGTCGGCGCACAGTTGGTGGAATCGATCACGATTGATTGTTTGGCCTACTTCAACCCCGAAGCAGCCTACCAGCTTTCGTTCAGCTTCTGAAAAGCGAGCACTTGGGCGTTCACGTTAGCAGCAAAAATCACAAAATCATTATCCTTCATCATGCGAAGAAGAGACGAAAGGTGGTGAAAAAAGTCCTTTTCGATGCTATCAGTAGGAGTATAAACGTAGGAGATGAAAAGGCACGTTGTCATCAGAATATTCTTAGTATCCCCAATGGAAGTTCGAATACTAACCGTACACGTGCGATTGCCCACTGGTATCTAGTTAAGCAGATTATCTTCAGCATGTCTACTGAGGGTGATGCTAACACCTTAAATACATTGAGCCTTTGATACAGTATCGCCAGAGAGGAGAAGAGTTTAGTCATTTTCGTCAGATATAGAACCAGAGAGTCGAAGAATCATCATGACACTATTATCTTATCGGCACACATAAATACGAAGAAAGTGAAGAGTAAGAGTTACTATCGTCTGTTGGCTGATTTGACTTAAAGTGCTGACCTTAAAAGAGCCGATGTGAAATGGGACTCTAGGTTTGATGAACGCGCTCCATGTATCGATAGCATCAGCTGCGAGGTCAACGGCCATCACTTGCTCAGTAGCTAGAGATGAGAGTTGGGAATGGGATATGGGCATGTTGGCTACAGTAAAAACCTTTTTGTTTTATTTACCGTCGTGTGCCTATGAAGTATTATCCATTGGTCTGCAATGTGTGCATGATGAACAATATTTCCGACTCCACACAGTCGGCAGTGCATAGTGTACTGGCTGACTCAGAAGTGTCTTGACAGATGTGCGCTTGCATTGAAAAGGGGTAAAGAGGTTAAAGTTCTCACCAAGTCCTGACCATGTACCTTGCATGTGAACAGAATAGTTTATCGAGCCGTCTTCTCCTGCTCAACGCTACACGCGGAAAAGCCAGGCAGTTGTTGTCCTCTAGCTCCCAAGTGGGCATTGGGATGTGTGTTGTTTAGCGCATAGAGAAGAGACCGAGTGGTTTGTACACTTGGTGCAATAACTAATATCTTATCCTTGTACCGCCAGTGCGGGAACATCAGCTTGAGGTACGGTTTACACTTCGACTTGACGATTACTATGAACATGTCCACCAGTACCACCGTCTTACTCCTTGTGGATAGAAATATCTAGCAGTCACCCTAAAGCTTCCGTGGGGTTCATGAATATGCTAAGGCTTAGGGATCTATTGCCTTTTGTGCGTGTGCTTCCCCAACTGACTAAGCCCAAAAAATTACTCTCACATTATATATACATTTATATAATTAATCTACACATGTATTTTTGTTCGTCGCAGTTAACTGACAATTCGGATAAGTCAACTACCTATCCGGAAAAGCACCAGACGGCCGTTTCGCCCTATTGGGGCTCGTCAGTGGTGCGCATCCTTCGGTCCTCTAGTGAGGATCGAACCCATGACTGCTAGTGGCTTGTGCCAACTAGCCCGCTGCTTATGCAACTGAGCCATGGAGGACGGTAGCCGACCACCACGAATTGTTATTTAACTGCGATATAGCCTGACCCATACATATGTATATGTCCCATGCTGGGGATGATGTTGCATTCTAAATGCTTCTTCGCCGCGATCGGGCTAAACCAACTTACATTTAAACTGGGTCTTTTTAAGCTGGATAAATTTCATTCCACTTTATTTGGTTTGTGCTACTTACTTGAGAAATCTTCTATTAAATTACACACGTTGCTTACGCTCATTGTGGTTACCTTCGTTTATTGTGTTTGTAGTGTTTTTGAGTAGCTGCTGGACATTTTGTACTTATCGCGGATCCCTTGCTAACTAACGTACTTCATATGCTAATTTAGCGAAGAGTTATGTTGGCATAGCCGTATGCTTTAACCGGTTTGTTTTAGTTGATAATGTCATTTCAAGTGATTGGCTGTTGTTTGACATCCCCGATGTGGCTGTGCTTGACGTGAATGTTGACAAGGTGTCTACATATCTATTAACCACTACCTCGTCCATACAGGCTGCAGGAGACAGTTGGTCGTTGCTGGAGGGGACCGGGTGCACGGTCCTTGTGGTCGTGTTAGGCTCGAAGAATGGTTTCATGCACTTAGTGAGGAGCGGACTACGGTCCAGCCATCGTCTTGCGTGCGACTGTTTCCCAAATACAGCGTGGCGCGGCTCTGTTGATGAAACGTGCCTTCAATCCACATTCCTCCTGGTTTTATTCCTTCGGGTTTACACTGGATACGGAGTGTGTGATTGGAGCTGTGCCTGTTGCAGCCTATGCCACCCATGGGCCCTCTGTAGGCGCAGGCCTCCTATGGCTGGCCACAGCGAAAGGCAAATTGGAAACCGGGTGCCGCCAAACATATATATATATATATATATATATATATATATATATATATATATATATATATATATATATAGTAATATATATATATATATATATATATATATATATATATATACCCAGAGCCACACCAACTTACACATAAACAGATCTTCCGAAACTGGATAAGAGTATTACAGTTTATTAAATTTGCTCAGTTCCGTTATTCTGCCGCAGATTCCCTGTTGATTTCGCGCGTTTCTTATCCTTCATCTTCTATGTTGTTTGCTCGATATCCCCGGTGTGGTTGCACTAGATGTGAATGTTTACGATTTGCCTACTTGTTTAACACCCTCCACCTCGATTACTGGTTGCAGCAGACCGTTAATCATTGATGGCGGGACGGGGTGCACGGTCCTCGTGGCCTTGATTGCCTCATAGAGTGGTTCCATGCACCCAGGGTGGAGCGGAGTACGGCCCTCCACCGCTGTGTATACGTCCGGTACGCATGATCCCTGACTGGTAGACAGCACTGCTGCTGCTGCTGCCTCTGCTGCTGTGCCTTTTGGAAAATGTGGGTCTGCTCCGTTGGTAAATGTAGCTCCCATCAACAAACCGCCCGGTATTAATACTTCGGGTTTACTCTGGATATGAGTGTGTGGATATAACTGGAGTTAGTGCAAGGTGATCCACCCATATTACTTCAGTAGGTTCAGGCGTCCTGTGGTTGTCCTATGGAGGTTGCATTGACAGACTGACGGATACTGCCAAACATATACCAAGGACTGATGATACTCTGACCAACTGAGCTCCACAACGTCCTGATTCAACGTAACTGCTATAGTTGCTTAAGATGTAATCTTCCGTCAGCGGTTTCCGTCAGGTTGGTAAGCTCACTTTGGGGGTCACACTCACACCACAACATATTCGCTGTCCTCAATCATGGCCACACTACTTGCGGTTCAGACAGGCTGGCGCTAGCCGGAAATCCAAATTCTCATTTTAATGTATCAACCAGAGCAGTGTCCAATTTGGGTGGCATTCGAACACAGTGAAACGAGCTCCTAAGTTTTCAACAAATGCAACCGTGCTACGCTAACACTCAAGAGCTCTACGGTCGTTACCGATGCAGTCGCATAGCTACTGCGCTCTTCTCCGTCAAGGGTTTTCCCTTCTCGGTCTTCACCAAGCGCAGTCATCATACGCTCATTCGGAACGGATTAACTTTAGTATCTAGTGGGAAACGTGCTATGGAATTATTCCCTAACAATCGTGATTTCTGCGACGCAAGTTGTTTTAGCACTTCTCATTATCAGTTGTACGGATATAGCCTCATTGCTTTAACAACCTTCCCAGCTGCGAAATTGCATTCTAAGAAGGATTCTCTGCTCTATCCAGCAAACAGAAGCTAACACTATAGAACCATTTCTTGAGAAGCTGCACTCAGTTTGTGGTGTTGATTACATTCGCCCATCGGTAACAACCAGCCGCCGGAGTCTACCTACTACAAGGCTAGTTAAAGTGGCAAATCTTACACACACCTCCGTAAATCGGTGAGCAAGCCAAACTGCGTGTACGTCATTCCCGCGACAAACACGCCCACGATAACCGAGGGCAACAGCGCGATTGCGATAAAGAACTTGAAGACCATTTACCCTCTACCCTACATGACGGGATAGGTGTAGTGTTCGGTCGCTACAACACCTGTCACAGAAATTAGCAAATTTAGTGAGGAAACGTGGAGACTAGCAATGCGACCTCGTGGTCAGGACAGGGCTGCCTTACTCTAACCGTGCTATTCTATTCTACGCTAAATATAGTGGAGTAAGTCAAGTAGAATTGAAGAGGCTCAACAATGTGACTGATGGGCTCTACTTTTGCCGGGAAGGCTGAGTTACTCTAATTGTTAATTATTTACTTGTGCTTAAGAACAAGGCGAAAATTTAACCGAAACAACTGAGCAGACGGTAAATCTATGCCTCGCCATCACAATCCAAGAAAACCGATTCTGTTCCTCAGCAACCTCATCTGTGCTTCGTCCGTAGGTCAAAGAGTAAAGTCAGCCTTGCTAACCGTCCCGCGGTATCTGTAGCACTTACTCTGACACATTCTACCCCATTAATCAGGCAAGTCACAGTCGACGTCCTTGCTAGTACCCATGCGTGGAACCTATACGCAATGATCCGGTTATGACACCGACAGCGCAGATGAGGAGCCAATCTGTTGTAGGAAAGTTCGGGTAACTTACGCATCTTGCTTCTCGACAAACGTATCGGGAGCGACACACGTAGGTTCATCTTTTGTACGGAACACAAGCGGGATAACGCAACTTTTACCGTTAACTCCAGAGGCGCGTCCTAAGCCATCAAGATAAACAGTACCAACTTTCAAACAAACAGTCGATAGACAGAACGCTGGCGTGCACTTACGTTACGGAGTCAAATTCTGGCACAATAAAAGTCTATTTGAAACCAGTAGAATGCCGTCTTCGACGCGATTGTTATTCAGATTGAGCTCACTATACTGCGACACGTAGTGCATCAGCCGACCTCGTTGCGGTATAGCGAACCACTAATACTTCGAGTAAAGCTTGACTCAGCAGGTCAGACAGAGACCAACCTGCTCTCTGCAGTTCTTCTTCGCAACTACCCTAGTGGGTTTCGCATATTACCCGATCTTACTTAGAATGATCGCCCAAAGGAAGCGGATAACCAAAGCGGCCGTACTAAATGCGATAACAACAATTAATATTTGTTCTTGGTGCTCACGAGCTTCCGGATTCGCCTGATCACGAATCGCCAACCCGTGCAAAAGAGCAGTGGTGTTACGTTCGCGAAGCACTTGATCTGGACAATTTTATCGCTAAATCGTTAACAACAGTTGCGCGTCACACAATTATAAATGTTTCGGTCCAAACTTAATGAAAGTGGTGCTACACACCGAAGAAATGACACAAGTTGTGGTTGGTTGAAGTTTCGCGCTAGGTTGCCAGCCGAGATCCGACTATAGGCAGTAGGTGTACTGCCACGAGTGGTCAGAAATTCGATGGAACCAGCAACTTCAGTAAATGCACTGTTTCCACAGTCATGCGGAAATACCGAGACAAAGGCGCCGGAGGCACGCGACAGGACGGAACGAAGCAAGATAGCGCACGCTGGTTTAGGACACTCTGGAAGGCCATGCAGCTCGACTGAATTTCATAAATCAACGAGCAACAAAAGCGATTGTTGGCCTACCATCTTAAGGTCGACATACAAGAATGAAGCGATCACTGATGCAGAAATCGCACTACCTGGGATGTCTATTCTACGCAACGATCGACCAAGTAGAGGAGGTGGAGTACTACTTTTTTATCGCAGCGAACTACACATTGACCTCATCGATGACCCAGAGGTTCTGATTGTCGATGCGCTTTTGGTGTCGTCTTCACCTAAGCCGTGGGGACGCATGTTTATTGGGTGTGGTGTATCACCCTCCGTCGGCTACTTTAGAATTGGACAACCGCCTAGCCTCCACAATGAAGACCATTCTCTCACATTCGTACAGCCACATTCTCCTGGTTGGTGGCTTCAATATTCATACCATAGAAACCACAGCCTGTATCAACGAACACTTCAAAATGGACGTACAGGAGATAATTAGTGGACTAGCACTTTACAATCACATCACATCTTCCACAAGATTCAGACGGGAAACAAACTGGGTGTCCTGGATCTCGTATTCACCAACCAAGAGCTTATGATCGAAACGGTATCAATAGAGAGTCCTTTGAGCCGTAGCGACCATGCAACCATCTTCAATTACATCTCTTATGCAGAGTATTCCTCAGAAAACACAGAGGAGTGTCAGTTCATTACGGATTACGGCGCTCTAACCAAACTTATAAATGCTACAAACTGGGCATTTCTAGTAGAACGATCCCCGATGTCGCCTGGTCTGATTTTGCCCACCAATTCAACACGTTAGTAACTAGTGCTTCTAGGAAAAGCAAAGTAAAATCATTCATACGCAGCAGGACACGGAAGTGTATCGTCACGAGGAATTTACTCTACTTCACACCCGAAGGAGGGACCCTCTGTCCCGCATTAACATATCAGGGGGACCAGAGTTTTGGGATATACCCGAAAGGCAATGGGCCGAGTGCCATGCGTCAGTGAGCTGACATACGCGGAATTGTGCGTCCTGGATATCAGCTAGAAAAACGGTGGTATCTAACTCCTACCCAGCGTTCGCCACGAGGCGTCCAGGATATGAGCGCACAGTACCATATTAGCAGCAGCGGGTCGACGATCTGTTAGGATCGCGCCACCACAAACCTCAGCGCACCATGGATTCGACAGAACTGCTCAGCGATAGCATCGAACAACTAGAATAAACACTTTATGAAATGACTTTTAATTTCTACGGATGAAGACTCCTCATCTTAACGCGAGCACATCACAGACAAGGTTCACTTCTGTTTGAGCTGTGTTGTATTATTAAGACAATCTATTTGCAAAATGACGGATTCTCATATCCATTGCTCAGGCATCTGTGGAAGAAAAAGGAGTAAGCCTATAAACATAAGTTAAACTGCCCGTGTTAAACCTCTGCCCTTGTCTATAAAAGATGAAGTAACAGTATGTACATTTGGACCGTTTTAGGCAAGCACAGTTGCTGTGACCTGCGGAGGCTTCTAAGGCAACTCGCTGGAAAGCAATCTTGCGGAAGACTCAGACTGAGGATGTAGACAAACTCAACGATGAATTCAGTTCCTCATCACCTGACACACTCCCCCCGCCTTCCTCCACCACCACAGAGCCGCGCACTTTAGTTAATTTCACAAGTGTTTACAGGGAGCTCACAAGACTGAAACCAAAGTTGTGACCCGGATGCCTTATCAATAATCGCTCTGAAAGCCTGAGCAGATGTCTTAAGGACATCTGTGGCAGGGATTTTAAATCGGTGCTTAACGACTGGTATCAACCCCGGTATTTGGAAATCAACCAGAACAACTAACTTGCCTACAAAATGATCTCGGAAGTGTCGGTCAGTCGCATGCACATCCGTCCTGTTAAAAGTACTGTAAAAACTACTGATCCCCCGCATTTTCACGGACAATCATACTGTTGATGTCAAACAGTTCACCTACAAACCACGGCGCTCTACATTGGACGCCGTTTCTTCCCTTGTGCATTCCATCGTGTGCGCACTGGTTTAACCATGCAAGAGCGTACAACTCCCGTTTCTCAATTATACCAACGCCTCGACGGATCAGTACTGCTCAACATTTTGTACGAAAATGGCGTACCCCATATGTAGGTAATGTGACGCGAGTATTTCACAAATCGTACAACTTGACGCAGCTTTGCGGCAAAAAACCTTATGTACTCCCAGTCAACCGTGGCGTTTTGCAGGGATCTATCCTTTCCCCCTCTTTATTCTCCATATACGTCGTTTTCCCATTTCGTTGAAGTCCATAGGTTGTAGATATGCAGATGACGTCGTCCTGGGTTGAACAGCCCTAATCATCGAGGACTCCTTGAAACTCCAACGGGGGTAAATGAACTAGTGACTTGGTCGAACTCCCGATCCCCCTCTTACAACCCTTCTATGTCTTGTGACCTGAGGTTCAGTTTTCTACATCCCAAGACTTCGGTTCTTGTACACATCTCCCCTCCCATAATTGTGGATGATCAAAGCATGCCTCACAAATCTACTATAAAACATCTCGGAGCTCTTCTATTTCATAATTTACCTTGGTCTACACACACCCTTGAAACATTTTCAAAAGGTTCACATTTTACGCTCTCAGGCTCAAATTGATTTCTGTTTCCCGTGCCTTAACGGCATGTAGTCGTCGTCACGGCTTATACGATTCCCGTCATATTACCCGGACGTCTTCAAAAGGATTATATCCTTCCTGTCTGTTCGCAAAAATTTATTTTCCGTTGCCCTGAACTAAGCAGAGAAGTGATTATGGATTTTATCGTAAACATTTCGGCGCATACATAAACTTTTCATCCATGATTTTAAATGACCCTTTCCACCCTATGAATACTATCATAGCCAGTGCTTCACTCATCGCTTCCACACAGTCGAGATTTACAAGTTTATATTCTCGTATATTGTCGTATCGAAACTCCATCCTGCCTTATGTATCACGCTTACTACTCGACCCATCAGGAATGAAACATCGGTTGCGTGATCGTACGTTTGCCTGATGACGTGGATTTTCCGTCTTACTGCTGTCATGTTCCACTTTCGCATTGACACTTTGTAGTAGTATAACCCACAGTGTAGGTGTGATGTGCTGAAAACACGCCCAGCTGGGTAGCTAAAGCTTGTTTTGATTTGACTTGACACCACACGAACTGTTGCAAAGCGCAACCGTACGTAAAGCGATCAACAGCGAATGCTGGAACACGCGCACACTACTCGACCGGAAGACGTATGGGTGTCCTGAGCGATGCACGGCAGCCAGAATGACACCAGTGCCTAAAAAGGATGTCAGAAATATCGGCCAATTGCATGAACGTCAGTGCTGTTAAAGATGTTGGAAAAAACTGATCCCACTCATTTCCACAGGCGACCATGCTGACGATGTCAAAAAGTTTGGCTATAGACCAGGGCACTCTACATCGGATGCTGTTCCATACCTGGTATAATCCATTGTGTTCGATAATAGATGTAAGAGCGTGGACCCCTATTTCCTGATTACACCAGCGCATTTAGGAGCCTCGACAGATCATTGCTGTTAAACATTTTGTCAGAAAATGGCGTCCTCCCATATGCACGTAATGTGATCACTTCACCTGACGCAGCTATGCGGCAGAAAACCTGAGCTCCCAACCAATCATGGTGATTTGCAGGGAGCCATCCTATCCCTCTTTTTCATTCTCCACCTACGTCGAAACTATTCGCATTCAATAGAACTGCATAGGCTGTAAATATGCTGGTGACATCCTGGGTTGCATAGGCCCAATAATGGTTATATAAACTCTTGGTGCCTCTCTCCAAATGTTTCAGCTAATTCATCATGGTCCACTCTCAATAAACAGACTTTGGCAATTCTGGGAAAGCACCAGAAGCCGGTGTTTCGACCTGCTAGGTCTCGTCAGTAGTGCGCCTTCCATCGGACCCCTGCCAGGTTCTGCTCCCATGACTTACAGATACCAGCAGTTAGTGTCACTTCGCCATGGGTGACAGCCGCGGACCTGCGTGATTGCCAGTTGACTATGATATAGCCCCGCTCATCTTCCACTAACGTGCCAGTTACGAACTGTGCGGAGGATAGTAGTCAGCCCCACGAGCTAGGACATTCCGCATAGCGCCTATGTACGACATAAGACTTGGAAGCTATACGAACAGATTTTTATATTACCAATGGGTAGTGGGGATTTTGTATAATTCAGGTACTTCACCGTGATCGCTCTCAATCAACAGGCTTTGCCAAGTGTAGTAAAGCACCAGTCACCGATGTTGCGACCTTCTGGGTCTCTTCAGTGGTGCGCCTTCCATCGTACCCCTGCAGAGTTCCGCCCCCATGACTTATGGATGCCAGTGGTTAGTGCCACTGCGCCATGGGTGAGGTAGCATTCTGTTTTCTACATCCCAAGAGACTTAGGTCGCTTGTACATATCTCCCTTCCCAGGATTGTGGTTGATGTAAGCATAATTCCTTCCCTGCCGTAAAGTATTTCGGAATTTTCTTATCTCATAATTTAGCGGCCCAAACATATGCTAGAAACTTTAAAAATGGTTAGAAGACTCTCTTCTTGCGCTCTCAGGCTCAAATTGCTTTCCGTTTCCCGTGAGTTAACGGAATGTATTGGCCCTCACTGGTTGTACTATTCCCCTGTTAGCTTACCCGGACGTCTTCAAAAGGATTATATCCTTCTTATCCGTTTGGTAACATCCATTTTTCGTTGCTCCTTCACTAAGTAGAAAACTGCTTGTGGATTTTATTGTTGAGACATTTCGATGTATACATAAATGTTTTATCCATGATTCGAAACGACCCCGTCCATCCTTGAAATACCATCGTTTTACCTATTCCTACCACACAGATGAAACTTGCAATTTTACATTCTTGTAGCACTTCGTACTGAAACTCCATCTCGTCTTATCTATCACGCTTACTAGTCGACCCATCAGGACTGAAAAACCCGCTTGCGTGACCGTAAGCTTGACTGAAGATGTGCCTTTTTCATTTCACTGCTTTTACGTGTTGTATTATTACCCGCAGTTTAAGTGCTGAAAATGCACCCATCTGGATGTGTGAAGCTTATTTTAACTTTATTTTTAGTAGAATACATGTTTTCTTCACGCTAGATTTTAGAGAGCAATGTGGCTAGTCGGTTGGTGATTAGACGCAGTCATAGTTGAACAGATCTGGAAAAAGTCCATCTGAACCGGTAGCCTTAAATCGCAGGCCCAACTTCCGGTTCGCAGTGTTCGTAAGACACACAAACTGACGATGAGGGCAAATTTCTGCGACGGTCAAACGGATCCAGATCATCAAAGAGTACCGAGTAAGACTGCAGATTAACTATCCGGAAGAAAGCATTGTCCACTGCATGAAAGTCCAGTGTTGTTCAATATGGTGGATCGCAGCTGAGTGAATCATCCAAGGAAGATTGATAACTCAGCTGAAACAAGGGAGCAGCGAGCCTACTTGTATCAATATTGCGGTGCTATTTTCGGGACCCCCCGCGAAACTTATGCAAACGTTGGCACATATGAGTGCGTGGTCTGAGTCATAGAAGCCTAACCAAAATTATCTGGGATCCCGTACCCCACTCTCTAAAACTGATACGATATGATCAATTTGAGACTAGGCTTAAGTTAGTGAAGAGTACTGATCATATGGACGGTGAAACCAATCTAGACTGACTTCCACCATAGCATAGATAGTAGTGGCCATTTTCTAATACTGCGAGATGCTTAAACGGTAGTTTAGAGACGGTTAATGGGCACATTCCTGACTATTAATGTTATAGACCACACCAGGACGCAAACCTGCTTACGTCTGAAAGGCGCGCTAGGAAAATTCTATTTCGTTTTGAAATCCTTGCATCGTCACTCTCGAAGCGGTGTACGGATCGACGCAAAATAGTTCATTATGATGAGAAACATTATATGCATAACTCGGGATACCCGTAGCTCAAGTTCTGTGTTCAGTTGTTGAGGTGTTCACTGACCTAAGTAATTTGACTGCAGACTTTTAGTCCACAGTGGAGGCAAGATCATCAACACAGGAGGGTTAGTGGTTTCGTTACAGCTAGTGTGACAGGAGGCGAACCACTAAGCCTGCTGCACTGATAATGTCATCTCAACCGTGGACAAAACGTCGGCAATCGAACTGACCAGCTCGGCTGACAACTCAGTGATTGAGCTACCTTATCCCTCCATGTCACTTCAATGTTGTCATCGCAGTTACTAAAAATTGTGCTGTTCTTACTCGGTGCATGAGCCATGTGCATTTCTTACAACCACACTAAGCAACCACATTAATCGTACTGGATAGCCTGAAGATGTACACCGAAGCATTCCCATAGGATTTTCAAAATTCAAGGAGCGACTCCAGGAACGGGCCAACAGTTTTACGAGTACTGAGCAAACAATTGGGGCAACTATGGAGAGGGTGGTTAACTCTAGACTTGACTGCAATACACTTTATGGAAAACAAGATCCAAAGGTACAAAAGGATGCGACGGCGTACTTAGGATATGTTGCGGGAGAGATTTCTGAAGCCAAAAATACAAATTTAGAACGACTCCTTTGGCAAACGCTCAATGGTCCCTCCCATAAGAAGTGTGAGAAAAGTGTTGGGACAGGTGTCACAAAAGATTTACTTCAAACTTCTCCTTCAAAGGAATCCACATGGAGTATGCAATTATGATCTCAGCTCTCTGCAACAAACATTGCTTAAAGTTATAGTACATACATATATTCTGTTTTAGGTCATCAAACAATGAGCACAAGGTAACGATAAATTTGATGCTTCACGTACGATCGGGAAGACATCGTCAGAAACACCGGGCTTGTTGCAACTAGTGTATGGAGACGACAGAATGTCACGTTCGCTAGTTTCTGAGAGGTGTAAAAGGTTTAAAGATTGATGTGAGGGCGTGGAAGATAACCTTAGGAGCGGAAGGCCATCGATGACAAGGACTGAGATCAACATTGGACAAGTCAGGCAAATGGTACGTAGAGATCGTGACTGACTACTCGACCGATGGAAAATAAACTGGGCATGATTGCGGACAGCCTTGGAAGATTCTCACTAAAAATGTGGACAGGCAGAAAGTCAGCGCAAAGAGGCTACCAAATCTGCCGAACAATGACAAGAAAGATGGGCCCGTGCGAGTGTGCCAAGACATTCTCAATCGTCTAGCAACCGAACCAGATATGCTAGAAAGAGTCATCACTGGTGGTAAGTCATGGATCTTTGAGTGCGACCCGGAAAAAATGCCAGAGCCCTCTAGTGAAAGAGTCCGAGGTCGCCAAGCCCGACAGTCGGAGTTCAAAGCCAAAGCCATGTTGATCATGTACTCGATGTCAGGGAGACATCGCGGGTTCTTACACCAGGGCCAAAAGATTAAGCAATATGGCTACGATCGTTTGCTACGTCCAGTGCGTGATTACAGGTGAAATTTATGGCAGGACAACTTGTGGCTGCTTCACCATGACAACGCGCCTGTTCAAAATGAACCCCAAAACAGTTCCTAGTCGAGAATATCGCTGTGCTAGAGCAAGCACCCTACGAACACAATCTAGATCTGTAGTATATTTTACTTTTCCGCAAGCTCAAGACGGTCAGCAAAGGGAGCTGTTTTGAAGACCTGAATGACATCCAAGAAGCCGTGATGACGGAGCTGCGGAGGATCCAAGCGTGGCAGAGGAGGATGGGAAAGTGCATTACACTCCAAGGGAATTAGTTTGAAGAGGCAAATTCAATGTAAAATTTGGGTCTGAAACAAATCATTTGTGACACTAGTCCTGGAAATGTTCTGAAAACCATGTAAGTGGCTGTGACAACGTCTTCGGGTAATTCAAAGCTAAGATTACTGAGGATATCTGTTATATCCGTGTAGCTTTTCACAGCCACGCCGACCAGTGGAAATTGCGTATTGCTCACTTATGGAGAAATGCTGTGTAGTACAACGCTGCATACTCCCCACTGTGAGCAGCTGGATCAGAGAACTAAACGCTGCACATCAAGGATACCGAGAGACTGATAGTGTTGGACCATGTGCGATCCCGCATTGTGGCCTGTGGGTGGTGGGAACGGCGAGTGGGCGATTTCGCCAGTTAGCGACAAACGTCGGGTGCTGTTCGTCTGCAATGTGACAGTTCACTAACGGTTTAGTACATGTTTATACTCACAAGGAAGAGACATCGGGACCGCGACTCGATTCCAGGACACAAAAAGTGCCAGCCGAAGCATATAATCCCCATAACACCGTGGCATGAGCCATATTTGTTCCAACTGCTAACGATTAGTTGAGGGACTATTTGGAAGCACCGCTTTCATTACGGTCAAAGTGGCCGATATTCAAGCTGAAACGAACTGTAGTCAAGACTGGGATTGCGTGTTTCGAGTCATTCACACATGGAGTGCTCCAAGATGCCATTCAATGAGCTTGCTAGTCGCTGGTGGTCAAACTTGCTGGCACCGTAGTAGACCTTCTGTCAAGTTTGAGTCTCTTACCTTGACTATATGACGCTTTTCTGATGACCACTGACCGTCTGTCGCCGTATGTATAGTTTTCCAATACTGTGCCTAGTTATTTACAGCTTCAGGGTGAACATTTGATGATACAATGTGGACACATAAGGCAGGTGGCTGAAATATTGAACTAACCAATGCCGTATTCCTGGATGGCGCTGGACGGAACTATAACGCAAACGACTGGAAGCTTTTGGGACAAGACGCAACTGCGAGGCTAATGGCGTTCGTTCACTACCCACTACGATTGTCACAAAGTATTGTCTGTGTTTGATTGTGGTTTGTTCATTTCCGCACAGTGCTCATTATTGACCACACTATGACTGCGGCGGCGCGGTGTAGTGATCGGATCTCTGGCATTCCAATGCCAAATCATGCTGAACTAAGTGAACTGAACACTAAGCCGATTCACCTGGCAGGTACCGCGTGAACAAAGACAGTCTACGTGACAAAGTCAAAGCGTTAGTGGCGTACCTTTGACTCCCCCAATAGACTCCATCATTGTAGAAATTTTCCTTTCCTATCTATGCTGTTGTTGAACATCCTAAAACTCGGTTCTTGAATTACAGCAGTCTAAATAATCTGGACAGCATTCTCCTGTAAATAATCGTCTAACAAGTTGATAGTTCGATGAGCGGATGTTAAGAAGACCGCGGCTGATGAGACAAAGACTTTAGCTCCAAGTAAAACGATGTAGGGGAATGAGGTTCACTACTGTCGTCTTTCGAATGAATGGATACAAGGTGATCACGGAAGGAATACATATTTGGAGCACGTTTAAGCTATCAAATACCCTGTGCTAAAGGGAGCACTTCATCTCTTGAGACGGGCAAGTGGGTATAATTCACGTACAGTGGGGATTAGTAAATAAAAGGTTTTGACCGAAACAATAATTGGGTGGACAATGGAACCGTACTCGGCAAAAGTGACAACTAGAAATAAATACAGGCAACAAAGAAAGGATTAGAAAGATCCAGAGTAAGACGAACAGATGCAGTAGAAACTTAACTGAGAAGACAAGACTAAGCAACGGTTGAGTACGGAGCTCCAATTAAATCACAAACCTAGCCACTGCCAGGAGCACAAGACATGCACACACTGAGGCAACACAAAGCTAATCAGCAGAGTTCATCATATACGAAATTTGGAGCAGTACTTACTTTTACAGTCTCTTCCATACCCGACATATGAATTTCGCCATAGCTTTGAAAACAAGACATATCGTCCGCCCTTATTGTCATGGACTGATAGCGTTTTGGGTTACGAACTCCCATACTGACTGTCGAGGGCTCACCAGTATTATTTCCAACCATGTAGCTACGATAAGCCTATAGACTGTTATAAGATTTCAAACGATATATGGTTAAAATTAGACAAGGCAGAGATCGGATAAGCGTACGAAATAGCGGACTGCGTTGATTGGTCCGCTACGTCCAGGCCTGCCAATAAACCTTAGCTGATGTGGTGCGCAATTGGTTACGAGCGATTTTACAGTACGTAGCTGATTGAGCGACAGGCGATCATACTTCAGTCGTAACAGCTGAGGTATAATTAATGGTACAAAATAAAGAAAAAGCTTAGGAATGACAGTGACGAGCCAACTGGATAACGTATTACAAGCAAGCACAGTAAATTAAGGGTGGTGGGTAACGGGGGAAGGGTGCGAGGTAGAGCGCTAAATAAACGCATCAATGAAGTAATACCAAGGGATTATTCGCAAAATAAAAATATCACACATATGAACTGAAAAAGCATCAAAACAGTAGTCAGGATTAAAAGAGGCAGCTGAGCAAGCTGTTCGAGTAATCGAGTGTAGAAAGGTAAGAAAAATAGCAAATCCGTTGAGGAGATGTGCCAAAACCTGAGATAAGAACAAGCACAGTTGTGCTGAGAGAATGAAATTCAGGACATCGATGCAGCTGTCAAGTTTTGCGTGATCAAGAGATGGCCATGTGATCGAATTGGGACAATTCATTTAATGGGTCAGATTGGTTGATGGAATTTCCGGCGACCCCACATCTAGCCAAAGGTGAATCCTCAGTTGCGGAAAGGTCGGGTTCGACCAGTGGTTTTTTTATAGGGGCATGCATTCGCCAGTGCACGATTGGCTGTCGATTGGGAACGTGACACTTGGTTGAAACTATGTAACTCTCTTTGACCGTCAGAACTACTGCCGTCATCAAGTTTTTCGCTGCCTGGATAAGAGCGGTAGCATTGTCGACCTGGGAAGTATGAAAAATCGAAACTAATGAGGACAGGTTGAATACAAACAAAACAAATGAATGTGACCGGCAAACGAGGGAACTCTTGTATCTCAACCACTGTGAAGTCACTGGCGAAAAGTGAAGTACAAATGAATTAGATACGCTACTCATTTATAGGCAGTAGTGCAATAAATCAGACAAAGAAACTGAAAGTGAGGGGAACAGACGGGACAGTTCGGAACAAGGCTTTACCCAAACTGGAATGGAAATTACCGCTTCATTCCGGGTGGCATGGATACCCGCCTTTACACGACTAGTGATGTTCAGTTGGTGACAATGGAGAATGATGCGTTGGAGATAGGCCAGCAGATCCCTTCGACTTGCCGAATCGGGACAAATGTCGGCGATGTTACGACATAGTTGATCGAGTCGTTCACCGAGATGAGAAATTTGTTGAGCAGCCTGGAGAATAATGAGGCGGAGACGACATGTTTAACACGGAATTGATGAAAAATGAATCCTTGTACACGGCGAAAAAATAGCAAAGGTCCAATGAGATGAAAGAAAAGGGCACTTGCCTGAATGACTTCCATGGTGGAATGCAAAGGTCCTTTGCCACGAGTGAAATCCGTCATTTCCATCATGATGACGCACATCTTTTTGGCTAGCACAACGATTTCATTTGCTGAATCATCCCACTTGATTACTTCCCGCATAAAACGTTTCTTCTCCTCTAGAAAACCTGCAAATTCTTGAGCCAGAGACTCATGCTCTTGGTCGATGGGCATAGCGAACGATGTCTGGCGCTCGGATTGCTGGTTTTCCTGAGAAAAATGGGTTGTCGTCGCTGGGGACACGGGAGTAGTCAGAGGTGCCGTATCACCTAAGGTTATTCATATGAGAAAGAGGAACAAAGCCGGATGAGGTATGCGTATGTAGTGGAGAAATCCAATTGACGGCTAAGAGGCACAAATCGTCTGCACCTCTACGCAACTGATTCAAGAAAGATTGCAATAAAAATGATAAAGAACGATTTCATTTAGATGTATGGGAATAAGAACTAATTCTCAGTACCGGAACAAGACAGAGCATGCAGACACCTGAAAGCGAATTGGAGAAAATTCACCAATGAAAGTGGCGCCAGTGGAACACGTTAAACGGAATGAGGTATGTGAACGAGATAAGGCATGCGAATGCACGAGTTGAAACCCGATCGCAATGTATGCGAATGAAGAGACAAGTACTTCGGTAATGAAAGCACACTTTAAGAGTGAGCTCGAATTAAGCGGATTATCCAGTCTGACTGCTAGAGACGTCTCACACAGCACTGATATTTGGTAGCTCAAGAAATTAACGTGAAGGAAATACTCACACATAGAGTAGAAATACCGAGTTCGTGTGGCATTGCGAAGAACCGATAAACAAGATGGTAACCAAGGTAAGACGCAAACACTAAACAAACATAGATGATACTGAGGCGACACCGAAGCGCATGTTCAACAATGTAATTTGGTGGTGTGAGAGTTGGAGTGTATAGGAAGGACAACACACCAAGCTTGTCGAAAACAAAGAAGCGACACACCGGGAAATGGATTAATCGAACAACGACGAACAAAATTGGACGAACAACAGTAGGCCACGGTGACTCAATAAGAAAGTGATTGGTCAACAACAAATGCGCACCCCAACGTCAACGATCATACATTGTTACGATACGTAAATGGTGCTAAGCCAAAGAAGGCTGGCTGAAAAACCGGCGGGGGGAATTTCCATACACACACATGGAGAGAAGGATAGGAGTGAAGAGTGGATTTGAGAACGCTAGTAAAAAACGAACGCACCTCCGGTGCAAAACAGGAAAGTGAGAATTTAAAAACAAAAAGAAAGTGAAGCGGGCAAATACCATCAAGAAGACAAAATTAATAATACATGAATCGCACGGGGAAAGGATTAGAGTACAGCAATAAAGTCCCCCCAGATTTGTTTGTCCACCATTGGCTGGTTAGCATGAGGGGGTCTGCTTTGTAACCCACAGGCCAATGTTTCGAATCTGTATAAGTGCGGACGAAACTGCAGCTTTGTAACCCGCAAGCGGCTGGTGGCCATCCTGTGGCGGCGAACCACCAGCATGGTGTACTGGTGTTGACTCTCCATCCTACATGTGGTACCAACAACATGCCATTTCTAGTATCAATGTAGCGCGCAAACGATTGAACTGAATGGAAAAGTTCGCTATTCCAGCACAGCTGAAACAATTAACCTTAGATCACTAATAGTAGAAATACCATCCAGCAAAAACTGAGGCGCAAAAGAGAAGGCCAGATACACTGATAAGATAACTGAAAGAGATAAGTTGCACAGGTAGGCTGTTTTAAGCTATCCACAAGACAGGCCTCACGAAGGATACAGCGTGGAGATAGCAGCCGTACCAATAACGACGGCATACACAATAAGGAACACATTTTGGCTCCTTCAGGAAGGATCGAAAAAGACGCAAAACATGCAGCCGAATAGGTCAAGATAAACTTAGGCCTGTCAGTGAAAAGAGAATAGATTAATTCCTAGTCGTTTTGTTGTCGTGGGACGTTATGTAAGGGTAACAACGACAGTGTGTTTCCATGGTACCAAATGCGACGTTTAAACACTAGTGGAAAGAGGGGTGTTAGGTACAACTGGGTATGGTCACATCTTCAATATCCAAAAGGTACGTCAGTAAAGTGTAGACCCAACCACTGACTATACTGGGGTCATGAGCATCAGCGCTACTCGACCACCTCACGAGTGGGCGTGAATCCATGACTGGGAAAAGAATGAGTAAATTTTTCACAGCTTAGGCACACTCGTGAAAAGTTAAACTTGTCTCTCATCAGAAGAGTACACAGCAGGTAGCAGTCATCATCATCATCGAGAATGCACCAGCGTTTATACTGTTACACAACTATGATTAAATTCGTGAAGATCAATAAGAGAAAACAGGGGTCTAATGTTGAACCTAAACGTCCTAAGAGGTAAGATGCCTACACAGTCATAAACATCAGGCCATCACGTGAAGACAAAGTGGCAAAGGAAAGACGTCGCCTTGGCGAATTACATTATTCCGTGTCATAATCAACCATATACGAGAGATGACAGACACACACGGACACACATCAAACAGCCAATCCGGATAGAAGACGACAGCAAACGTGTCACTGATGCTGACTGCGGGCCATATCCTGTAAAGCCTCGAACCGAGTTGCATGAAATCGAGCTTGGAAGTACAGATGAACCCATATTAGGCAGGTACTTAATTGCCGCGGCCGTGAAACCTTTCGCCCCTATCTGATCTTACGATATCCTAAGATAGGTAAACAATGAACCGGAGTAGCTAACCCAAGCTAAAGACAACGGAGCTAATTCTACGTTGTTTGCTACACCAGGGCGGACGATCTAATTCTCTTTGGGTCTGATGCGTTAGCTATGCAAACACTACTGCACGGACTTCTGCGTAGCGCTGCAAGCTTCGGATGTACTTTGCACCTTCAAAATGCAGTGTTATTGTAGGACTGGGCCGACACACCTCTGGTTTTAGCTAGTTCCGAAAAACCAATTGGAGTGGTGGATCGGTTGATTTACCTTAATAGCCGTGTCACCTTTGGTGGTCACATCACTGAAGAGGTTACTTCGCGTATCAGCAGGGCCTGTGTGGCTTTCCAGATGCTTAACCATCTATGGAGACCACGACATATCAGCTTGTCAGTGAAACGTAGGGTGTATAACGCTGTGATAAGGTCGGTGCTACTTATCGATCAGAGACCTGGCCAGTTGGTAATGAAGACATTAAACGCTTGGCCGTGTTTGATCAACAGTGATTGCGAAGTGTTGTTCACGTCTGGTGGGAATACCGGGCGAGCAATGCTGAGATCCGCCAGTTGGTTTTGGACCTTCTGGTGCGTCTCTCGAGTGTTTGCTGAATCGTAGTCGCTTGCGTTGGCTAGGCCATGTCCTCCGTATGCCCGTTGATCGGCTTTCTCGGCATGCACTATACGTCGTGACTGCACCCAGTTGGGCGAAGCCTCGGAGTGGCCAGTCCATGACATGGCATAGAAGTTTAAAGAATTTGACAGAGGCTTGGTCAGGCGGGTGCATGCCGTCTTCCTGGATGCAGATCTCGGGACAGTCCACACCAATAGTTGGATACCCTGTCAGACATGGCGCAGTCCCGAAATCAGTCGCGTTTCTGCATTCGGCTTTTTTCATCTAGTTGTTAATTTTCGTTCCATTCTTTTCTTTCTGCTTTCATTTGCTCTACGTTCAATTTACACCCAACCCCATTGTCCTACTGGTGTTATTTATTGTTATTTTTACCGTGTGAATGGTAACTGGATCTACCTACCGCACTTCGGTGCTCTGAGCATAGTTGATCAACAGAATTGAAGTGAACTGCTACTCCAGGGTTGCTCATTGTCAGCTGCACGTAAATTGCTGCCATGCAGTATAAGCAATGCTTCGAGAGTAACAATGATCAAATACTGAAAAGTGCCGCAGATAAACAATCTCCCTCCCTTACGAAATCACAGATGTCACATTAAGAAATGCGGTTTCATCCAGCTCAGCACGTTTCACATTGAGGCGCCAATGGCTACCAATGTAGCTGTCAACATAGGTGAATTGAGCAAGTGTCTTCAGCTGCTCACTGTGAACATTTTATGGGCTAGGAGGTGATTGATGAACTTGTATCAACATGTTGAGCCGTGTGGGTGAGAAGTGTATACGGAAGGAAGAAAAAGCTGAGCTTATCTAGAGTTAGCTGTGCCAAATGACAATTATCGAATAGCAAGGTAGCATCCTCCGTGATGTGTGGATCAATCAAGTTCTTCCATACAGCAGATTAGTGACATCATAAGAGGACTCTTCAGGACGGGGAAATTGGACAATCCAAGCGAACTCTAACTGTTGTCAAAAAGGCGTCAGATAATTCGCTGTATACTCCGATGCGATATGTGGGGCTGAAGTACAAAGATATTTACATATTTCATAGGAGCACCTTTCTGAGCAAATATTTGGAGGATGGAGCAATCGGCCGTGTCGAGCGCACTCCTGAAGTCAAGAAACACAACAATACTCAACCTGTGTGCATGTGACGCAGCCGTAGCACCCACCGCAATATTAAACTATGGCCCATACAGCCTGATCCTGCACAGATACCAACCTGTTCGTCCCTCATTCGTAAAGCTCGCTCCACGGTAAATCGATACAGGAGCATATCAATCAAGTCCGTCACTCCTGGCTTCGATCTGATAAAACTGTGCCTTGCAAGAAAGATGCGACTGTTCTTCTAGTGTATTGCTGCTATGCTCGATTAGCCTTATGTAGCTCGGACGATTTTGCCTCGCCATGCACATTCGAATAAGTGGGTGCTTTATTTGTAAACTACATCCCCATCATCGTTAAGCGGAGAGAGAGACTACAGTCCATTAGTGCGAACATGTTGATGGAAGTGGAAGTAGGTATAATCAAAGGCTCATCAGGGACCTCTAAATTAACTGGTTATGGAACAACTAATGCACCTGAACACTGTGGCTCACAGGAGATCAGACGAAATGTTGATGATGTATTCTGCCTAACGAGCTAGATGACATTTCATATGGGAAGTTAGGGCACTGAGGCACATAGACAGGTGATGTCTTGAGGTCAGCAGTGCGCATTAGTGCAGTGAGGCTGAGGAAGTTAAGTACCCCCATGACTTTGCAATTTACACATGTCATCAACATCGAGTGCTGGAGCGTGTGCAGTTTGGCTCCACCGGAATACGAGTGAGCGCCCCGAGCAACGCACTGCACCGGAACTCGCGCGGGCTATGGCATTGACATTGCTGCACTCAGTGAGGCTCAGCTAACTTACTAAGGCGAGCTGCATGAAGCTGGTGCTGGTTGCACGTTCTAAGGGGTGGAATACGTCACCACAGCACCACGTGAACCTGGGGTTTGGTTTACAGTAGCCGACTTCCTAAATGGTCAGCTGGTGGGGGGAGCCAAAAGTCACCAGCCCACAAATGATGACCTTACGCCTACGACTTGGAAGAGGGAAATTTGCAACTTTTATTAGCATATACGGTTCGACCATGTGTTATCCTGATGACACGAAGCATCAGTTAACACTCAGTTGTCCTCCGTGATACGGTTTGTGCCGAGGAACGACCAGCAATTTCTACACAGTGAATTCAACGCGCGCGTTCGGCGTGATGCCGCGCTGTGAACAGACGTCGTCGGTCCCGGTGGTAGTGGCACAGCTAATGGGAAGGGTAACTGGCCGCTTTCACTGTGCGCCACTCACGGCTTGAGGATCACGAATACTCGGGGTTTGCACTGGGTGCCAGTGAGAAAGCAACTTGGACGCATCCACGGAGTGGTCACGCCCACCTGTTCGACTATGTCATCGAACGCCAAAGTGACATGAGTGAAGTGCGCATGATACGTTTCCTGCGCGAAGGTGAGTGTGGTGTGATCACAAGTTGGTGCGTACCAAATTGTACATATATTTTCGGAAATTTACGTATTGCACTCATGCCGTGAACCGGCGTAAATTTAATGTCCACTCCCGTAGGTACTGTTGAGCACAGAACATGCTCGGAGAATGTGATAGCTCCTCGCCTTAGCGATGTCGACTGCATTGCATCAGCCGCCAGATGACGGCTGCGGAAAAGCAAACTGTCTAACGCATAAACTGTAAGCAGCCCGATTCGTTTGATGACAATAGTGCGATCATTGGCGCATCCGTGTAGGAAAAGAATGCAGAAATCGCTGCACATGTGGCAGACCTCAGTGACCTAGACAAAAAGAGTCAGTTTCGCAAACTTCGAAGGTGGCTGACTCGAGAGCTCCGTCACATAAAAAATGCATGGTGGACGTAGAAGGCGAAGCAGATGGAATAACACGCCGAATGCTGCCAACACAAGGAAGTCTTTGACTACCTGAAGGCGGTGAATAGACCGATGCTAGAGCCGCTGAGGACGTGGCTCGATGCGACTACATGCGCTGCCTGTACATAGACTGCAGTCATAATGCAGATCGGTCGAAACAACTTCGATTGTCTCTTGAACAACCATCCAGAGGTTGGCTGGACTGTGTTGCATGGGCCGCAACAACAAGAGACGAAGTGTCATGCCGACACACCGACAATGGATGAGGCGCAGAGAGCACTTGCTCAGCTGCGAAACGGAAAGTGTGCTGGTGCCGACGGGATCCCGCCTGAAGTATCGAAACACGGCGGACCCGCGTTGGTGACTGCGCTGCACCACTTGGTGCAACGCGTATGCACTGAGGAGGAGGTGTCTCCTGAGCTGAAGGATGCGCCTGTGCTGCCACTGTACAAGAGCAAAGGAAGCAAGACATGTACGAATTAACGTGACATCAAGTTGCTGAGTTGTGTGGGCAAAATGATTGCCCGAATCCTGCAAAACCGCCTCGTCAGTCAGGTTGTGGAACCTAACGTGGCCGAAAAGCAGTGTGGATTCCGTTCTGGTCGCAGCACTATAGATATGGTGTTTGCGGCTCGTCAGTTACAGAAGAAGTGCAGAGAACGACACCAGCCATTGTACTCGCTTTTTGTTGATTTCACCAAGACATTTGATACAGTGAACTGCGAGGCATTGTGGCTGGTGTTGAGTAAGTTTGGTTGCCCGCGTAATTTTGTAAGTTTGATTGAATGTCTGCACAGGGGTATGCGGGCGAGGGTGCAGCTGAGTGGAGAGACCTCGGATGACTTTGCAGTTGTCTCCGGTGTGAAGCAAGGCTGCGTCTTAGCTCCTGCCCTGTTTAATATATATCCTCACGCAATGTTGTGCTTTTGATGCGGTTTGTGCTCACGGTGTTCGTGTGAAGCACCGTATTGATGGTGGGTTGCTGAACATCCGTCGTTTCGGTGCGAGAACTCTAGTCTGTGAGACAACTATCCGTATGTTGCTGTTTGCTGACGACTGTGCGTTGTTTGCACACAGCGCGGATGAGCTGCAACAAATGACTAGTGCTCTGGCTTCGATAGCGACCAAATTCGGGCTCACCATCAACACAAGCAAAACTGTCTGTCTCTTTCAGCCTTCACTGGAAGTGCAATCTACAGTGGTGAGGCAAATCAGCTTTGGAGATGACGTATTGGAAACCAACCGCCGCTTCTGCTACCCAGTGTGCCTCGCATCCGCGTCTCGAAGGCAGCGGCGGCATTCGCGAAGCGTGAGTACCGAGTGTGGAACAACCATCAGCTTACCATTGGCACGAAGCTGATGGTGTACAAATCCATGGTGCTGTCCGTTCTATACGGCAGTGAAACATGGACGATGTACTGGCGAGATGTGCGATATCTCGAGCGGTTCCATCAGCAGTGCTTGCGACGGATTTTACGCATCGGTTGGGGCGACAGAGTTGCAGACACGAAGTGTTGCGCCGTAGTGGAATGTATGCAGTGGACTGCATACTTTTGCTGAGACACCTGAGGTGGCTCGGTCATGTGATCCGTATGGATTCAACGCGGATACAGAAGCAATTCATATGGTCAGCTGAGTATAGGGAAGCGGCACGTGGGGAAACCAAAGTTACGTTACCAGGACATGATCAAAGTGAGCCTCACACGTTCTAATCTTGATTGCAGGTCATGGGAATCGAAGGCTATCCGGGAATCAGATAAAAACATAAAAAGGGAAAATATATAATGATGATTGAAAGCTGGGCTGAAGGGAATCGCCTACCCGTGCGGTCGATCAGGCAATCGATCAAGCGGACGAATGCGTTTTCAAACACCCGGCTAATTGGACTTTTGCCTCAGAGTTGAGAGGACTGTGTTTTTCGGCGGCATTGGCAGAGTTTTTGTTAACACGTTTTTCGTGGTCAAGGCTGTTGGAATCTTGATTTTTCTTCGGCTGGGCTAGAATTGCTGCGGAGAAATTTCTGGGTGGTTAATTCGGAATAGCGAAAAAGGGAAGATCTAACAATGGCGACGGACAAGCACGGAAATGTTACAAATTTTTCTGCCGAACATTTTCAAAAGCTGCTTCTTCAGCAACAATCCCAGATGGAAGCACAAATGAAACTGATTGAAAGTTTAACGCAGTGCTTAAACGTACAATCAAACGGAGCAGCTACACGAGACACGCAGACTGTTTCACTTGATCTTACGAATTCAATCACTGAATTTCATTATGATGCTGATTCCGAATCCAGTTTCGAGGCGTGGTTCAAACGTTGGGAGGATATGTTCCAGACGGATTTCAACCGTCAAGATGATTCATGGAAAGTGCGCCTTTTGCTCCGCAAGCTCGGAACTAATGAACATACAAGATTCCTTGACCACATATTGCCCAAAGAGCCGAAGGACATCACTTTCAACGAAGCAGTGGCAACACTCAAAGAAATTTTTGGTGAGTCGACATCATTGTTTAGCATTCGCTATCAATGTCTAAAAATTGTAAAGCGTGATACAGACGATTATGGGGCACTAGCAGACATGGTTAACCGCGAATGTGAACGTTTCAAGTTACGCTGTTTGACGGATGACCAGTTTAAGTGTCTTATATTTGTCAGTGCTTTACAGTCTCCAAGCGACGCGGAAATCCGCACTCGGCTCCTTGCTAAGTTGGATCAAGACCCAGATTTGACATTGAAGTCTCTTGTAGGCGAATGCAAACGGTTAATTACCTTGAAACATGACACGGCTATGATTGAGCAGAGTCGCCCCACCATTGCCGATACTGTTCATGCTGTGCAAAAAGCAAGAAAGCCTGGCTTGAATAAGTCGTTCAACAGAAAGCCGAACAAGCCGCCTACACCTTGTTGGTCATGTGGTGAATGGCATTTCGCACGATACTGTCCATTCAAGCGTCATATTTGTGATAAGTGCCATAAACGCGGCCACAAGGAAGACTTTTGCCATCAGTCCCGGCCAAGAAATGTGAAGCAGTCCTACCGAAGGAAGAATTTCAGAAAACCTGACACAGAATCACTATCGGTGATTGCTACGTTTCACAGCGATTCTAAAACACGCCGCCGATTTATCACTGTGCTTATCAACGGAATCCCAACCCGGCTGCAGTTCGATACGGCATCAGATATAACGATCATTTCCAAGAACACTTGGAAGCACATAAAGAAGCCGAAAATGATTGATTCCAACAAAATCGCTCACAATGCATCCGGTGGAGTGCTGAAGTTGGTCGGAGAAATAAATTGCAAAATTGCATTCAACGGAGTGGAAAAGGCCGGAACCTGCTACTTGTCTGATCGACCAATCTTGAACCTCCTTGGACTCGACTGGATGGAAAAATTACAACTGTTTGATGCTCCAATGAGTCAGATGTGCAATACAGTACAAACCGACCCAGTACATTCATCATCGTCGACAGAAGACCAGAAAGCTAGAGCAGCTAGCTAAAAGTTGTGGCAACTGCGCTACCGCCTCAAGGGCACCGCCAAAGACTGAACTCCGCTCATGGCCTAAACCAACTAAACCTTGGAGTCGTGTTCATGTAGACTTTGCAGGCCCAATCAATGGCCAGAACTTTCTCATAGTGGTCGACGCTTATAGCAAGTGGCCCGAAGTGTTCCTCATGAGAAGTACGAAAACCAGCGACACCGTCTCTAGGTTGCGACAAATCTTCAGCAGGTTCGGCTGCCCTGAAACATTGGTGACGGACAATGAAGCACAGTTTACTTCGGCCACATTCACGGAATTCTGCCAACGTTGCGCCATCAAACACGTTCGGTCTCCACCATTTCACCCACAATCGAATGGCCAAGCGGAGAGGTTTGTGGATACATTCAAACGCGCTCTCCTCAAATCAAGGGGGGAGGGAGACATAGAGGAGGTGATCGACCGCTTCCTATTTCTGTACCGATCTACACAAAATCCACAAACGCCGGGTGGAATATCACCAGCAGAAGCAATGATGAAGAGAAAACTTTGCATGCCATATGATGCAGTTCGGTCATCCTCCGAGTCCATAGCTGGTGAAAGGAACCTAAAGATGGAACGTGACTTTAATCGGCGGTTTGGTGCCAAGCAACGTTCGTTTAGACCGGGTCAGCCAGTACTTGTGCGTGATTATCAGGGTGGACACGCGAAATGGACGCCAGGCACGAACCAATGCAAGCGCGGAAGCGTCATTTACGATGTGCTGGTTGGAACGCAGGTATGGGTACGCCATGCAAACCAACTGCGAACAACAATGTGTCAGCCACAAGCAACAGAATCCGCCAAGCTTCCATTTGACCTGTTGACAGACAGCTTCAACTTGCCTACAGAGCCAGTAGAAGAACCCTGTCATCAGACGAATAGTACCAGACCGCAGAGTACGGAATTCGAATCCAGAACATTACGGCCAAGGCGATGTACCGGTAGGCGGAGAATCCCTTCCAGGAGGCTCCAGGTTAATCCCCGGCTAGCATCCTACACAACGGCAGCAGCTTCAGGAGGGGAGGTATCCGGGAATCAGATAAAAACATGAAAAAGGGAAAATATATAATGATGATTGAAAGCTGGGCTGAAGGGAATCGCCTACCCGTGCGGTCGATCAGGCAATCGATCAAGCGGACGAATGCGTTTTCAAACACCCGGCTAATTGGACTTTTGCCTCAGAGTTGAGAGGACTGTGTTTTTTGGCGGCATTGGCAGAGTTTTTGTTAACACGTTTTTCGTGGTCAAGGCTGTTGGAATCTTGATTTTTCTTCGGCTGGGCTAGAATTGCTGCGGAGAAATTTCTGGATGGTTAATTCGGAATAGCGAAAAAGGGAAGATCTAACAAAGGCGGTTGATCGGCGTGCATGGCGTAATTTGATCACAAAGGACGTTGCCGAGATGTAAGAGTCTTCCTGCATGCAGAGAAGAAGCGGCAAGCAACGATGGGTTGTTTTCCATCGACATCGAGCGCATGGGGCTGTAGAACATGCGGTCGCGAGTGCCTGGGTCAGGCAGGCATAGTGAGCCATGAGCGAGGCCACTCGGGACCACTACCGAAGCGACGAGGGGTGCTGCAGAAAACGTAGGCAGAACCGGCGCAGCGTTTGTAGGTACGCTGCATTCGATTTACTAACCGCGTGCTTGCATACTAAGTCTATTTATTTCAGGTGGTGGGTTTTCAATTTTGCCTAAATGCTTTTCTTTCTCAAGTAAATGTCCACCTGTGTGCTCTTCCATAAACCTGCACAACTCGCTTAAGCCAATTGTAGTTAATTTCGATAACATTTTCGCGTTTGTGTCATTTCCGTAAAATATAATTTCTGACCCCCTGAACTTATCTCGGATCCTTTGTTAACAAGTTATTTTATATGCCCATTAATTTAAAATTTTTGTCACGTTTCCTTACGCATTACTCGATTTATTTTCTTTGTTAGCTTTCTCTCAAGTGATTGGCTGTTGCTTGATATTCCCGGTGTGGCTGCGCTTGATGTGCATGTTGACAAGGTGCTTACCTGTCTATTACCCACTACATCGTCCATCTAGCTCCAGGAGACAGTTGGTCGTTGCTAGAGCGGACGGGGCGCACGGTTCTTGTGACCGTGTTAAGATCAAAGAGTGGTTCCATGCACTCAGTGTGGAGCGGACTACGGTCCAGCCACCGTCTCCTGTGCGTTTGATTCCCAAATACAGCGTGCTTGTGTTTGCCTGTGAAGGAGTGTAGGCCGGCTCCGTTGATAAAACGTGGCTCCCATCCACATGCCTCCCGGTCTTATTCATTCGGATTTACACTGGATGTGGGGTGTGTGGTTAGAGCTGTGGGTGGTGCAGCGCAAGCCACCTATGGTCCCTGTGTAGGCGCAGGCGTCCTGTGGCTGGCCACAGTGACAGGCAAATCCGAAACCGGATGCCGCCAACCATATATATGGATGACATGTTGTGCCAACAGAATCATAGGGGAATGGGGTAAAAGCAGTATTTTGTCCAGCTTCCCACTGAAAATATTTGAATTTTTTATAGTTTATTCTCTTAGAGTAGAAAAGTGAGATCACCGCAACACGCTGAAATACATGTCTACCACTGTCCTCGGTCTTGAACGACGAATTCCATTGTTTGAGAAATGTAAAGCAGTTAGTTCCCTTCAGAAATTTGAAAAGCACGGTAAGAAGACGAAAACTGGTAGATGCATGCATTTCGTATTGTCTCCTCAGTACCATTAACAATAACCGGTATGCAACTATATACTTAAATATGTGTGTGACCGAATAAGCATAAGGTGAAAAATGAATGACGGAGGTTCCACACTTATGTCCACGGCAGTCGTAAGCTGATAAATAATTGCTTTTGAACACACAGGGCCGGCTTCATCCGGCTTATCGCAACCGCCTCGGCGAAACGGAGGAAGCGGGGATTAGGGTGACGTAATACAAGTGTGAACGCTGATCCGAGCTCTATCCGGTGACGCGTAGTCAGTAGGTGTTTACCTATTGAGGAAGCTGGCGGTTTGCGCAAGCGCGGAATTTCAGTGGGACAGGGATTCTGGTCAATTTCACGTTGAAACCACCTTGGCACGTGTACCTTTATTCGGGAAGTCAAAGACCGATTGGTTCTGCCTATGTAACTGTCTCCGCAGTCGCATACGAATTTGTATATGCAGTGTGAATTGGCCCCTATCGGTTGAGCTGCCGTGGACATAAGTGTGGAACTTCCGTCATTCATTTTTCACCTTATGCTTATTCGGTCACACACATATTTAAGTATATAGTTGCATACCGGTTATTGTTAATGGTACTGAGGAGACAATACGAAATGCATGCATCTACCAGTTTTCGTCTTCTTACCGTGCTTTTCGAATTCCATTGTCTCCAATGAGCGACAATCAGTGTCACTGCGACGCCAACCAGGGAGTGGAGGACAACCGACCGACGCCAACTCTTTCGTCATCTTTTTCATACCGCCTCTCCACGCCTCCTCCTCCGGCCCTGTCCAGCAACCCTAAATAACGCACGACGCGGAAAACGCCGAACAAACATGTACATTATCTGTCTAAGCCACCTCAGTGAGACGATCACCTCGAGCGAGTGGGTACTTCCACCCAAGATACACTAACTTCCACATTGGTCATGTGGCGCATCCACCACACACGAGCAATGGACCGCAAGAAACGGTGCTCGAAGACAGACAGACGACGCAAATCAACGCTACGAACAGGCCGTCTCTTAACCGTAAAATAGTGCAGCGCGGACAGTCGCTCAATGAACCCGCCATTTGATGGATACACGGATGTCATGGCGGCACCCCAAGTGCCTCAGCTTAAAGAGAGCGAGGGGAGCTCTTGAGATATGCATCGGATTCTTGTCTCCAAATGCCGACAAACAGGGACGAAGCTTCACAAGTAGACAAAACCCTCACCTACCTGGACTAACTGATCTTGAAAGTGCTCCCCCAAACGAGCCATATGGCGTCCTTTATTGTGAATCGTGGCACCTCTACTATCTATGACTGTCTCACTAACGCCTGGCTTCCTAGGATCAGTAGTGTGGATCAATTGGAAGAGCTTACGATAGTTGCCTAGAGCTCTTTCCTGCTCCATTTCTTGAGCCCAACTGGTACGCCTGACTTCCTTGTCAGCACGCAGTCTCCGCTTTAGTTCCTATCTAACAGTCCGTCTGGTTCAAGTGTACTAAGAGCGAGCCAGAAGTTTTCTTCTGGATTCCAACAGGTTCCTCGACCACTCGGATATCCAGTGACTGATGCAGTGATGATTGACAGTGCCTCAAGCGGACGCTCCTACATGGTGCATGGCGCCGAGATCCTATTCTACTGGAGCACAGTGTCATTAAGCCAAAACAGCGAAAGTCCAGTACGCAAAGCATCCTGGTACGCTTGTCTGACGGAGAGCTGAGAGAAATTCTTAGTTGCAAATCGAGGGAGGCGCTTGATACGCCTCCCGGTAAAGTTCATGGGAAAACGATAGTACACTAAAGTCGACACAAGTATCCCAAAACGAGTGACAATCCACACCACCTGTAACTTATGGCAACGTGAACTATTTTAGTCCATCGCTGGCTAGCTTTAGGGGGACACCAAATGGCACTTCGACGTCCACTGTGTCTAAAAGCGGTTCCACTAAGAAACAGCTGGTGCGCCGCGCAGTGTCGCAGCAGACGCTCGCCGTTATCTGTCCGGTTGGAGTTAAGTCTATGTTTAACATCTAGCAGAGCATCTGAAGAGCTCAAAGGACCTAGTTGCGCATTCATATCCCCTGCAACAACAACGAGACCTGAATTGGCAACAACAACGAGATGTGAATTGGCAACACCGCGAAGTAGGATATCCAGTTCGGAGTAGAAGGTGTCCCTAGCAGCATCGGAAATGCAGTCGGCGGGAGCATAAGCGGAAACCACAAACAAACAGCGTCTTGTACTGCTTCGTGAACCAACCTTAGTTGAAGTCATCAAACGGCTGTTCGCGGGAACCCAATCAAGCAATGACGACTCAGCCTTGGAGATGATAATGATGCCGACCCCAGGTTGACCAGAGATTGCCGCATCAGCGTCTCCGGATGTGGGCAAGTAATAGCGAGAGGACAATGGGGACGCAGTTAATTTAACAAGCCCGTGACGACCACCGATCCTTGTCGAACCGCAATGATGACAACAAAGGAAGGCGAAAGCTTACCATAAGCCCTAACTATACCCGAGGTCAGACTATACAGAGCGTAGTACGGAAACGAGCTGCCCGGGAATGTCATTCCTCAACAGATAGTGTCACATTGAAGCCCTGTCGACAGAGTCGAAAGCAGCACGGGTATCGAGGAATACGACCGCTGATGGTTTTCGATACACATGGCGAAGCTCGAGGATTTAGCGGTGTGTGAAAGTTTAATCGATGCAGCGGCAACCAGGGCGGAACGCAACCTGTACTTCTTTCTGTAGCAATCTACGCGTTGCGGATGGACTGCGAAGTATGAAGAACACCGGAAGCTCACAAACGACAGGAATCAGACGTATACCTCAGTGACTGGAGCACATTGTGCACAGGCCCTTTATTAACCAAACTCTTGAAAACAGAGCGACGAGTTTTCGAAGTAGCCAGAGGTAGGCTATAAGGGGCGGGTGCTTTATAACGCTTCATGAGGAGTTCTTGTCATATTTCCTGGTGAGAGAGGATCTGCGAAGTGAGAACGCTCAAGATTAGTGCGCCTCCAGAGGAGGCAGATGAAGCTGGCGGTCAGCAAAATTGCGAGTCGAAATGTTTAGCTCATCGCTCCAGCCGTCGTTGAAGATCAGCCATTAAGGAGTCATTCTCTTCGCGGATTATTTCATTTACTGCATATCGGAAGCTTTCGGTGAACTGGATATGATGGAAAGATTTGCTGGTATTACCAGAGTGAGAAGCGTTTCATCTCTTTAGCACGTTTAAACCACCAGGCTTCCCGATCCGTTTGTAAACTGCGCAATTGTCGAACAAGGGACCGGCGTTCTTTACTACAAGTGGCTACGGCCGGGACTGAGTTGCGTCTGTCAATAAGCAACAATGAGACAGCGGAAATCTAGCTCTTGGGCGGGTGACGGGCAACTGCACAAGTGTTGATTTTGGCAAAAATCAAGGTATTTTAATATGCGTTCATTGTAACGTAATGTTATCATCAAAGGTTAAGTCAAAAATGTTTGCCAGTGAAGCCAACATGATGAGGTTTTGTTGCATAGTTGTAACGACGCTCCCCCGATTGGACAGGTGACCGTAACTGAGACAGAATATCCCAGCTACCTACTTTAGAGGAACACAGCATTAATAACACCAGCAATAAAGACTATCTGATGACTGTAATAGTTGTTAAGTCTGCATATTTTGTTGCAAGTGTTTGCCAAACAGTCAAGGCAACAACGACAATAAATTGCAATGCGGATAGACGAAGCGTTGTGTTGATGAGTGTGCATCGGATATTTATGCATGTCATCTCTAACAAGCCATCGTCAATGGTTGTTTGGGTAGGTTGTCTCAACGATTGGGTCTTTTGTTTGTGTCCTGATTGATTCAAAAGCAGGTGAACTTTGAAAACGGTCTCTTGGATTCGTCATACTGATTTGTTCATATGATATTCTACACCGTTAGGGCCTATCAATTGAGTTGGTAGGTCCTTGCACTAACAGAAGTAAAAAGTAGGAAAAGAGAAGCAGCAGCAACAACCCCGCCGCATGGAGCAAAGTGACACCTTAGAGAGTGCGCAATCGCTGACGCAGGCGTAGGTTAGGGTGTTTTGGAACAGCCATTGTTGCACGTTGACTGGGATGGTGTTGAGTGCACAAACCTTGGATGAAGAACGCTAAAAGTCCACGTCAATTTCGCCTTTGAGAGCCAAAACAGAGTGCGAACAGCAATCAAAAAACTGTTGCTCGCGAATGGTAGGGTCATTCATAGTGAACATTGACTTCAAGGGTTATTCCATTGTAGGTAATTATCCTGATCCGTTACGTGCCGTCTGCTTGAGTTCGGTTGTTCGTTTTCCGCGTTCGAGCCAACTCATACCTACCCTGTTTGCTCATGCTAGGCAGCACAAAATCTATTTCGTGTAATTGTGGTCAGTCAACGTGGACGGCGGTTGACAAGCTTGCAATCCGATAATCCCAGCTACCATAACCGCCTGAAAAAACCTAAACAAAGGGCAGTATGAATATAATTATAATCCAAAATTTAGACCACCCTAGTTCAAACGTCCAACCTGGGGAACCAGAAAAGTTTCGCAGATCGCTTAATGTTCACCAACCTGGTGAAGCTACGGCTCAAGGAGGCATCACCTGGTATACCAAATTGGGTCTGAGAAGTATGCAAACCATCCAGCATCGTCACAACAAAAGACAGAACACATTAAACTGGAGAGTTACCCGTCGGAAACAGTGGAGAAGCACCATGATTTCGAGTGAAATGCGAAACATATTTGTTCAAAAACACAAGCCTGTAAGTACCGTCAGGTGAAGTAAGCGACTTTCCAGTTGTACTGTTACTGAACGTGACACATGCCGCTTAATGACCACGGAGGCTCATAATCCTAGGAATGAGTTTTGGATTACGGTGAGATGCTGATCTAGATTACAGAAAACAGGCCAGATTCCAACAGTAAGAGATAGAGTTAAAACTATGGAGAAATATCACGTAATGTGGTGTAACGGACCGTTAATCCTCCAAGATAAAAGGTGCCGTTCCCGAAGTGGACAGCTAGGAGCTCTGGTCTGCGTATCGATCGCAGGGGAATGTCTTAAAGCAGACAAGACAAGTGCGCGCTGACAAAATGGAGAACGAATTTGACAACGGATGTCAGTGGAGTGATTCACATGAAAGCCAAAACGGGTCAGTATGCCATTCCAATGACAGCGATGAGGACAGACATGGAAAGCGAACGAATCGTTACAGATCACCCCAGTCAAACAGGACAACGACGAATAGGCATACCGATCAAACTGTTTTCCGCATCGAGAAAAGCGAATGCCAACTGGAGTGTCGTTTCCAATTCAGTATTGGTGACTATACGGATGGATGGCAGAAGTTGGAGAAGGGAAGACGAACCGCAATGAGGCGACAAGCGTGTGATGGAGATAAACAAACACAATGTGGCCAAAACACTAGCATGCTATCTGTGAAAGCTGGGGAGGGATAGAAACAGTGGTCTATCACAGCTGTAAAACAGTTTAACCAAACATGGAAATGTGACCATGTGCATAAAGCGGCATTGTACATGACCCAGGATGCAAATAACGTGGAAACTCACGATGATCGAACGGAGTGAATCTTTCCCTCTGGCTGACAGGCAATCTGACGATATCCGAAGCACCAGACGGATAGTGAAGGCGACTGCTTGATTCGTGGGACCTAAGTGCCTCAAAGTCCGATGGTAAGCCGGTTTCGTTTAAAACAACAAGGCGCATAGTGTGTAGCGCTTGGCACAGATTGCGGCCAGCTGCTTTGAAACGCATCTCGTCAGGCGGTTGATTTGCAGCCAATCGGCTCAACGCATCTCGTGAGACTTCAATGAAGTGCGGAGTGTACTGAGTGGCCGGTGAAAGAGGAGGTGGAAAAACAATGGACGAGGGAAGAGAAGAAATCGTTGCAACACATAATAAAATGGGTAATACAAGCACAAAAGTTTTCCTATCCCGATGAATCCTATTAGCTGCGAGACGTAACTAACGCATAGCAAGAAAGATGACCCACTAAGGGTCGATAAAGAGCGCAAGTTACGCGGGGTATGGCTGAAGGCGTATGAGAGTGCCAAGTAGCGTTGTTCGAAAGAAGCAAACAGCATGATGGACGACGGAGCGGTAGCATGCATAGATGAATAATCATCCGCAAATTGATCAGAACAGGCGTTGAACGGGAGGCCAACTGTTACATCCGGACAAATCGATGTCGGAATGTTACCGGTGATAAAACGGGAACATCAACTGACACTCACCTTGTCTTGTAGAGCCGTGACTTGTTCCAGCACGTGGGCGGAATAATGCGAATCACTTGCGCGTGCGGCTACTTTACGCGAGACCAGTTCGCACGTATGTGAGGCGCGTCGTTGCATGGAAAACGAGGTCTGCCGGAGACCGTCTTCACGTCTCTCCTGTAAAAAGTCGATAGTGAAAGAAAAACAGAAGTGTAAATGGTACAACGAACGCCGCAGTGATTGTGAATTGCAAAGTGAATTCCCGTAAGCAATGTGGATTCGAACAAAAGCAAACACACCAGCTTGATGCCCCGAAAAATTGATTATGGGGACGTGGAACGCTGGCATCGGAGGCTTGATAAAAGTGAGCAGTAGCCAAAAGCTCAGAGGAAATAACCACGCACCAAGAACAGAGAGTACACCAAAAAGGTGGAATGCTCACAATCATCATCCTCATCATACACGTTAGCTAGAGGTGGGGAACACCTCAGCTACTGTGCCGCAATACATAGAAAAAAGGAGAAAAAAAGCAACTGGTGCAAGCCAGTTGAGCTACCGGTAATGGATGGGCATCGTTCCGGTAAGCTACCAGCCGACTGCTGTGCATCAAAAAAATTACTATGCGAAATTATATAAGGCTAAATAATGAGATCGTGGATGGAGGGGGAGGCTAAGAGGGATGGGGTGGGACAAAGAAACTCAGCACGAACGCCACTGAGGTCGGCTCTTAGCCATATCAGCAAGTGTGTCACAAACGGTGTGCTCACAAACGGTAGAATGAATGGGCTGGATGGAGAAGGGCCGACTCGTGTCGGTCTTTTCGTGAGTGGTGATGAAGAAAATTGAGACCAATTCGATGTTAGGAATACGTCCAGCAGAAAGTTATTTGCTTTGTGGTTTGGAATCAACAAGGAGCTTAACGGCATCCGTAGAGGCTAATCTTTCTGTGAATGGTCTCAACCGATCGTGACAGATGGGCGATGATGTAAGATGAAAGTTGAAACGGAAGACAGCATTCAAAGTAGTAGTTCGTTATATACAGCCATAATCCGAACAAAGAAAAACGGTTCGTCAGAATGAAAGCGCAATACAAGTTAATCATCACCAGTAACCATAAGACTCAAAGAGCGACGTCAAACAGTGAGATGCACATGATCATCGGCGAGTGAGTCGAAATTTTAAGGTGAGGCGGAGTGCTGAAGTTTCACGTTGGGAGTAAAGTGACACAGACAGCTCATGATCAAGAAACCTAGGGGAACATATGGAAGAAGTAGGATATTTGAGTTAGTAAAACAAACAACAACCGATACCAATGCTATTCCCGATCGGTTGAAGGTTACATATAGAGAGATGAATAAAGGGTGAGATTGACTCAAAATGCTAGTTGCTAGCACTAGATTCGGAACGACAGTGGCATACGAGTAGCTGATAAAAGAAATATTGCAGAAGAGGATGTCATAAATCTTATAATCTTCGTCTGAATGAGCCGTTATGTTCTCAACAGTGGTACCACATTCTATCCAAAGGTAGGGTGTATTACAACAGCTAGGGCAGAACTGTTGGAAGCTCGACCGCCGAATGCTTTATGTTCTTGCTGTCACGCATAAGCACAGGACACGGTAATCAGACGCTACATGTTCAGTCGCAGATAAAGCATGAGTGCCTCGGTCATGGTGTTGGCATGCATGGGCAGCAAGAGACCTGGTGTTAGCGAAACTATACGCGACGAGAGTAGACAGCCGATTCACAGCTTGTCAAAACGCTTGGAGCGTTGGCCGATCAGTTTGAAAACCAAATCTATCAATCAGAGTTGTCGGCTTCTCCACCGCCATTGATCGCCTTACTCCCATGGCCATCCCCGTGGATCCGACCTCACGCACAGAAATCGCACGTGAGATCAGACTGTCGAAATTGCATAAGGCCGCAGGAACAGATAGACTTCCTCCAACCCACTTCAAATTCGGGGACCTGCTCTTGTAGATGATGTACACAAGTGTCTAGTGGAAATTGAAAGTAGGAAAGTGTGCCGACAGACTGGAGCCGCTTCGTCATAGTCCCAATTTGCAAGGGAGCTCCCCGTTCGGAATGCGGCAATCATAGAGGAATCAGTCTGATCTCAAATGACTCTAGATTGCTTGTGTCTGTCGTGCGCTACAGACTGAATGGCGCTCGCGAAATCCAGATGCAGTAGGAGCAAGCCGTGTTCCGTCGAGGTCGGGGCTGCATCGACCACATCTTAACCTTGTGTCAACCGTTGGAGCACCGCCACATTTATTGGCGACCCACCGTTGTCATGTTTCTCGACATTAAAAGTGCCTTCGATTCATGGGATCGATGTGTCCTTTGGGGCTGTCTGCTCAGGAATGGTATGCCCGAAAAAGACGTAAACATTGTCAGAGCGCTGTACACGCATAGTGACCCGTAGCCTAGATGTAACGAGCTTGTCTCGTAAACTTGCGGCACGGGTTCGAATCCCCGTAGGGGTGGGCGTCCTCGCGGTATACTCAGCCCGCGTGCGACTGGTGGTGGTCGCACGGTAACGAAGCGCCGTTACGGCGTACAGCTGACACATTATTATTTGAACAACGAAATGAGAAGACGAATACTGGCAGATGCTAGCATTTCGTATTATCTCGTCAGTACCAATACAATAACAGGGAAATTCTTTTATATGTCTTACAGGGCACAGGCAAACCAATCAAATTTATTGTTGTGATCATTGTTATCAGATTACGTCCACGGCAACCGCAGGTTGACAACTAATTGCTTTTGGACACACAAAGCTGGTCTAATTCGGCTTATCGCGACGGCCTCGGCAAATCGTAAAAGGCGTGCATTAGTATGACGTAACAAGATCCGGAAAGCTGATAAGGGATTGACCTGGTGACGAGTCGCCAAGATGTGCCTGCCTATGGAGGACGCTGGCGGCTTACGCGAACACGTATCATCGGAGGTGGATTGGGTAACTTCACGCTGAACCCAGTTTGGTAGGTGTTCCTTCACTCGGGAATCTAAAACCCGTTCGGTCCTGCCGATGTAACTGATACCACAGTCACACACGAATTGGTAGACACAATGGGATTTGGCGCCGACGGGTTCATCTTCCTTTACTGAAGGTAACGGCAACTTTCGGGTTCTGTTGATAATTACCGCCTCCGCAGCACAGTATGTACGCTGAATGGCCGAGACAATCCGTTTGGTTATTCTTTTCGTTGCAGTGTCACCCTTGAATGGGAGCTCAATGTACACCTTCTTCTTAGGGGCTGTCAACACCATCTCCTTGGGCGGTCTAACTTGGCTATGTTTGTCTATGAATCGCTTTGGGTAGCCATTCTCCATAAGTGTCTTAGTGATCAGCTCTAACTCTTCAGCCAGGCAGTCGTTGGAGCAGATACGTCTGGCCCGAGTGAATAATGTTTTTACTAGCGCACGCTTGTGTGCCATCGGTGAGAAGCTAGTGAAGTGTAGATATTGGCCGGACCACGTTGGCTTCCGGTATACAGATCGCTTAATCAGCCCATTATCCCTGCGACTCATGAGAATGTCGAGGTACGGAAGGCGCCCATTCGATTCGAATTCAAAAGTCACAATCAGGTTGTCATGAACATTATTAAGTTGATCTACTAGTTGTTCGATTTGCATCTTTGAGGAACCGAAAACAAGGATATCATCCACGTATCGTTTGTAATACGGCAGCTGAGAAATCTGTCTACTTAGTTTCCTCTCAAGCATCAGCATGAAAAAATCAGCCAGTACGGGTCCCAACGGACTACCCATAGCTACTCCGTCAATTTGGCGATACGTGTTGTGGTCGAATCGGAAAGCGACATTCTCCGTGCAAAGTAACAGGGACTGTCTCAGGAGGTCTGTCGGTATTGGCAGACGGAAATTCTCCTCTTCTATCAGGCGGCAAATGTAATCAACTGTCTCAAGCAAAGGGACATTAGTAAATAACGATTGAACGTCCACTGAACACATAACCTTGTCGGCTAGGCTGATTTGGTCTAGGTCTTCAATTATTTCAAAAGAGTCCTTAATGCTGTGCAAATTGTAGTGCTGCCTTAGTGGTGCAAGGATCCGAACTAACCAACGGGCCAATTTGTGCTGCGGGGAATTTACCATGGACAAAATGGGTCTTAGTGGCATGCCCTGCTTGTGAGTTTTTGGTAACCCGTATAGCTGTGGTGTCGAGGAACCGCTCGGCTTCAGGTGCTTGTAGGTGGTTTCATTAATTACACGATGTAGGAGAAGCGTTTCAAGGTGTCGGGTTATACGGGCCTCTACTTCTGTCAGACATTCTATCTTGTTGGTGTGTTGAAACTTGCTTTCATCACTTAAAACGCTTAACATTTTTTGTACGTAATCATTCTTGTTCATGACAACTGCTCCTGAACCTTTGTCCGGTTTTAGTACAACCACTCCCTTATTTCTCAGCTCTCGTAGTGCTTTTAAATGACGGCTTGTAAGCGCACACTTTTCATTTACCGGTACCATGAGGACTTCATAAGCAATGTCGGTCAGCTTATTCCTAAACCAACTGACAGCATCAGGACTGGTTGACTGAAGTTCAGCGACTTGGTCGAAAAAATTCTCAAACTGTGCTTCAACAAACAATCGATTCAGCTTATTGGGAGTAACTTTGTAATCTATCCCCAAGGCTAGTGCTTCTAGCTGCATATCATCAAGCTGTACGTTTGATACATTCAAGACGTACTTACCGAGATCACGTGTAACGGGTTGGTCATTTGCTTCCATCAGGGATTTCAGTAGACGCTTTCTGCAAGTTGCTTTCGTGCGAGCGATAAGTCTCTGGCAAAAGATTGAGAAGACAATCCGGCAGCATAGGGACAGGCTCTCCACAACCGGCATCAGGCGAGTATGTGTCTCCATCAGAGTTGTTAGCTTTGCCTTGGTCGTGTCTAATTGCGCTGATGCAATGCGTCTTAGATTGCGATTGGAAGGCGCGAGCTTGTTTCTGCGTAATAGTTTCAGCATTGAACGCGGGTAACGGCGTAGGGTGACACACTCGGAAAGAAAGGATATTTCCACACGTTTGCATGCTAGCTTGCATCTTAGGTTGACAATACGATGCAGCAAACGGTTAGTTTCGGGGGGAATTCGTCGCTTAAGAAATTTAAAACAGTTAGTCCCCTTCAGTAGTTTGAACAACGAAATGAGAAGACGAATACTGGCAGATGCTAGCATTTCGTATTATCTCGTCAGTACCAATACAATAACAGGGAAATTCTTTTATATGTCTTACAGGGCACAGTCAAACCAATCAAATTTATTGTTGTGGTCATTGTTATCAGATTACGTCCACGGCAACCGCAGGTTGACAACTAATTGCTTTTGGACACACAAAGCTGGTCTAATTCGGCTTATCGCGACGGCCTCGGCAAATCGTAAAAGGCGTGCATTAGTATGACGTAACAAGATCCGGAAAGCTGATAAGGGATTGACCTGGTGACGAGTCGCCAAGATGTGCCTGCCTATGGAGGACGCTGGCGGCTTACGCGAACACGTATCATCGGAGGTGGATTGGGTAACTTCACGCTGAACCCAGTTTGGTAGGTGTTCCTTCACTCGGGAATCTAAAACCATTATTTATTATTATTTACATTTATTATTATTATTATTATTATTATTATTTACACGCATAGTTCGAGCAGAGTGAGAGTTTATGGAGAAATGTCGCCGTCCTTCAGTGTCTTGTGGTGTGAGACAAGGCTGCTCCCTGTCACCGTGCCCCTTTAACTTCGTTATGTATGAAATGGTGGGAACAGAGTTCGATGGACACGACATACAAGGTGTGGAGCAGCTTCTTGGCGAGCCTTATTGACTTGCAGTATGCTGACGACACTGCGCTCACACGTGACAGCGTTCAAACGTGCAAAGCTGCACTGGACAGATTAGTACTGGATGTCAAATGTTTTGGGCTATGCTTCGCTCCATTGAAATGCAAAGTCTTTCTCCAAGATTAGCAGGGACGTACACTTGCGCTGACTGTTGTACTGCCTCTTCTTTCCCTATGCTCTCTGCCACTGACAACTGTTGTACTGCTTGCTTTACTGCACAGTGAGACTGCAACTGTCTGACTGATCAGTCACGCGCCCAGCCAACCGAAGGAATACAAAAGCCAGAACTCGGTAGACAGAGAGTATATCTACAGGATAGGTTAACTCTATTTATTGGTAAACAAGACATGCTAATTTAGGAGTTCAAAGTCACTCATTCTTCTGTGTCTGGTTTTCAGCCAGTGCGAGTGAATCCCGCTCCACGGGTTTATCATATTGACGGAATAGTTTGATCCCTTTGATGCGGGATGGTATTTTCTGGTCGATCAATTCTCACTCGATTCCCAAATTCAGCGGAAAGGTCAAGGGTCGTAGCATGCCCGTGCTGATGACCTTTGCAAGCAGCGGACAGCCTACGTGCTCTGCCTACGCCTCTGTTACCGACTCACGTTGGTGATCAGCTAGAAGTAGTTCAGGGATTCAAATATCTGGGCAGCTATATTATCGTCCGGAGGATTGAAGATGAGGTCAAGAAATGTATAGTAAGAGCAAGAGGTGCTTTTGCCAATCTCCGCCATCTGTGGCGGCGACGCGACAGCACTCTTACCCTGAAGGGCAGAGTTTCCAATGCAGTCGTACGTTCAACCCTCCGGCACCGCTGTGAAACCTGGCCCATCAGGTCGACAGACATAAAGAGGCTAGCCACGTTCGATCATCGCCGCCTTCACAGCTTAGCTCATATATGGTTGGAGCACCACATGAGCAATGAATTTGTTCGGCGTCGCGTATTTGGTGTAGGAAGAGCGAGTAAACCGCTCAGCCCCAGTGTATCACGCACCAGACTCCGATGACCTGGGCACGTGTTGCGTATGCCAGCCAACAGACTCCCGCGACGTGCGTTGTTTGCACGACGAGAGTGTGGATGGACGAAGTGGAGAGAAGGCCAAGCAATGACGGTCAAAAGGAGTAAAATCCTCACTTCGAAGTTGGCATAGGTTGGTGCATCTCGACTATCGGGTTGGAGTCCGAAGGACGATGAGCACGTTTGATTGGACACATTCGCTGACATGGCTAGGAGCCGGCCCCAATGGCGTTTGTGTTGTGAGTTACTTTGTCCATTCCCCACTCCTTTTGATTCCCTCTCCAAGCATGATCTCATAGTAAAGTAATAAGATGATACTTAACGTCATATAACTTGATTTCTCGAATTTTTGTAGTGTTATTTTTAATATCTTATCTTTCTATATTGCGGCACATTAGCGGAGGCGTGTTTCTCAACCTCAGCTAAAGTGTATTGGTGATGAGGATGATGATGAGGATGCTGGTATGTTACATACAATGCGGATGAATGGGTTCGTTGTCGTCATTCATCTCCTGTGCACGTACGGGATCGCAAGCGTGGTATCAAGCGAATTGAAGGTGTAGGTAGAGAAGCATGCGAATCCAGTGAAAAAGATACTCGATGCCCATTCAATGAAGGTTATGAAATAACTCAAATTGACCAAATCTTACAAATGTAAAAGATCCGCGAAAATGGAAATCGCACACATGCGCTGCGGTTCGTTGTCGAGCTGAACGGTGATAGATGTGCGCGGTACCATGCATAATATGCGTGCGGGCAAATAAATACAGTAACGCAGGAATACAGGAGATCGGCACAGACTGACTAACTCACCGACAGAGCTTGCAAGCTTTGCTCAAAATCACACGTCATTTGATCGTCCATCAAGGCGAGAAAATCATGCACATTTGTGAGTTCAGACAAGGAGGAATAAAGAATTTGCATCGCATTCCTATACGCTGTCTGGAAAGCCTCAAAGGTAGCTTCGACTGACTGAAGAATAAAATAGAAAAAGATCAATCGATAACGAATGATCCCCAATGAACAGCCGAAATTATTCACAGAAAACAGAAAGTTGACAGAGTGGACCACATGTATCAATGATTGCAAAGCTATACATTATTTTTGCAAGAAACGATTGATATGCCGGGAGGAGATTCTGCTTAAAGTTGTACGTTTCAGCATACCAATCAGCTTCATGTGAGGAAGATGACGCTTTAAATGTCATGGACTAGGGTCAGGCAAACGGAAGTACAGATACATGGGAGAAAGTTGTTAAGTAAAGAAACGAAATGGGAGATGAGAAACAATTGTCATCGCCTGGACTGCACGAGCTAACTAGCAATCAAGGACCCGAATCACGATGTAATTTAATTGGGAGTTGACCCACAACAAATGGCAGCAAGAATGCTTGTAACTTGGCAGTGAGTCATCGATTAGGTGGTATGAAGTCAGCAGCGGCTGACACACTACAGTAGCGTGCCGCGAATGCAATATCCACTTCCGACCTTGGTTTAGAGACGACAGACCCAATTTGGCATGAGCACTGTTGGGTGACTGCGCAATAACTGAGGCACACAAATCGCATTCGTTATCCTTAGCGGTAGAAACTGTATCGCACAAGTAAAGTCCGAACAAAGGATTCTGCTCACGATTCCCTCTCGCACGTAAGTGGAAGCAGCTTACTATTTTCGCATGAATGGCTCAATGCATGCAACAACTGTAATGCAGCCTATACAAGGAGGCATAGGTGATCTAGCATGAAGTGCAGAGTAGGTGACGGGACAGTTTTGTACCAACGAATTACACGATACAATTAATCGCGTCAGCAAAATGAATAAAAAAGCACGTCGAACTCAATTGGTGATTAGTTAGAAAAATTAGAGCAATGCGACTGATAAAGGGCAACCTAGACGGGACGATTTCGATTCGGTTGTAACTGACTACACCCGAGTTTGTTCAACAAAGACTGCGTGCTTAAGCCAGATAAAAGCGGCGTTAAGCCAGTGTTGCAATGTCCCGTACGCTGAAGTATGGAGGAACCGCACCATGTGCTCAAGTGGAGGAGAACGTGTACACCACATCACAGTCCCCAGTTATATGCACGCGGATGTAGCTAAGAGGGTTTCGGTCGGAAGGAATTTATTTCGTTAATCACATCGGTAAGAAGAAAAAATATGACCAAACCATATATAGGTAGAAAAAACAAGCCCAATGACAACAACCTGAGTGTTAATATTAAGGAGTATGTGGCACATCAACAAGAGTACGTCGGTAAACGAAAAGTACGTAATGACTAACTGGAAGAATTAAGCAACGAATTTTCGCTCAATTTCGGCTAACCAATTTACATCGACGATGGAAAAGGTTAGCACGCAAAGTACACTGTTTCCGAGTCAGATGCGGCGAGGGCGTTCAGTAGACAAAACTCCGGAGGTGCAGAACCCACAAGAACAGGCGGTTCAAGGAAGAAAAACTAACATAAACACAGAATCACTTGATTCCATCGATCGTGTAATCAGGCTTGATACTAAATGACCACAGCGATTAAAGAAGCTGCTAATATTTATAGTTTTGGAGATTGTGTGGATTTAAGTAGACAAAGGCTGTGTGTTGGCGAAGTCACAACCGTCTCAAGAACGCATAAATATGGGTATGCTGTAGTCGTCGACCTATTGGCTTATCATCGCTAAGCGAAAAGCAGGAAAAGAAAAAATTAAATAGTAATGTGTCAGCTGTACGTCGTAACAGCGCTTCGCTGCCACGCTAACACCACCAGCCGCGCGCGGGCTGAGTAGACTGCGAGGACGCCCACCCCTACGCGGATTCGAACCGGTGACCTTATGGTTGCAAACCAGACGCGCAGACTACTCGGCCGAGAAGCGGCAAGCAGTAGAGTGAACGGAAAGTTATACATGTCAGATAAACGGTTCAAGGAATGATACAAACTGCGAATTTTGCTAACCTAGTGTTATTCCAGTTTTAAATTGTTGTGTCATCAAGAAATTCTTTAAGAACTGCCCCTAACTGACAGTGGAAGGAGACCGAGGAGCGGTGGAAAGATTCCCATATATGGGTACACAGCCTGAGAAGCGAAGACGAGACCGAGGACCTAACATCGTTGAAGGAAGTTCACCCTCTAAACGGGAAAGTTCAAAGAGTAACCTTACCAGCTGCATCAAGTGGGGCTCACATGTCATGCAAGACGACGATAATTGGCCGACTGAACGTTTGGAGTAGTGGATCGTAAAGAAGTCAAGCCATGTAAACACAAGAATGAATTTTACACACACATAATGGATGGATACTTACTGGTAACATGCATATCCCAACAAAAATGCAATATATATATATATATATATATATATATATATATATATATAAAGTGTGTACGGGTGGCGGCATCCGGTTTCGGATTTGCCTATCACTGTGACAAGACACGGGACGCCTGAGCCTACAGACGGACAACGGGTGGCTTGCGCTGCACCACCCACAGCTCCAACCACCCACCCCACATCCAGTGTAAACCCGAAGGAATAAGACCGGGAGGCATGTGGATGGGAGCCACGTTTCATCAGCGCATCCGGCCCACACTCCTTCACAGGCAAACACAAGCACGCTGTATTTGGGAAATCAAGCGCACACAAGGCGGTGGCTGGACCGTAGTCCGCTCCACACTGAGTGCATGGAACCACTCTTCGAGCCTAACACGGCCACAAGGACCGTGCACCCCGTCCCCTCCAGCAACGACCAACTGTCTCCTGGAGCCAGTATGAACGATGTAGTGGGTAATAGACAGGTAGGCACCTTGTCAACATGCACATCAAGCGCAGACACGCAGGAAATATAAAGCAATAGCCAATCACTTGAAACGACAATATCAAATAAAATAAATCGAATAATGCATACAGATATGCCGACATAGCTCTTTAATAAATAAGCATTTGAAATAAATTAGTTGTCAAAATATCCGCTATAGTTTCAAGACGTCAGAAAATATTTTAGGAAAATGCCACAAATAGGAAAATGCTGTCAAAGTTAACTACACGTAACTTGAGCGAGGTGTGCAAGTTGATAGAAGATAGTACAGTAGGCAATAATGAGACAATATAGCAAACCCACCACCTGAAATAAAGAGATCCAGCATGCAAGCAAGCGGTTAGTAAATTAAATGCAGCGTACCTACAAACGCTGCGACATATATATATATATATATATATATATATATATATATATATATATAAACTCCGGTACAAATATTGTGCCATCAAAAATGACGGAATAAGAAAACAGGATAGGAATAGGAAGAAAAAGAGCATGCAGCATTTTTCACTCACAGTTGGGTATTTCTAACTGTTTGTTTTATTGGGGAAGGGAAATCACCGCAACACGCAGACATACACCTCCGCCATTGACCTCGTTTCTGAGCCATGACCTTTACCGTCTCCAACCAGTGACCCTACTTATCTCTGAAATCCAAACTAGAGAGTCGAGAACAATCGACAATGCCAACTGTTTCGTCCGCTTTTTCACGTGGCTCCTCCATGTTGTAGGTTGTCCACGGCACCGTCTCATCGAGTCCTGTCGAGCAACCGCGAACAACGCCCGACACGGAAAACGATGAGCGGGCATGCGAAGTACGTGTTTAAGCCACCGCAGCGGGACGAACTCCGCAAGTGAGCAGCTGCCTCCACTCAAGACACGCTGTCTGACTTCCACAATGGTCACGTGGTGCAGCCACCATACACGGGCAATGAATCGCAAGCGACGGTGCTCAAAGACAGAGAGACGGCGCAGGTCGACGATACGAACAGGCCAAGTCTCGCAACCGTGCAACAGTAAAGCGTGGACAGTCGCACAATAAACCCGCCCTTTAACGGATAGACGGATGTCATGGCGGATCCACAAGTGCCTCAGCTTAGAGAAAGCGAGGCGAGCTCTTGAGATATGTATCGAAACCTTGTCTTCAACCGCTCCACTGGCTGTGATGCAGCTACTCAGGTAGGCAAAACTCTTCGTAACTTCCAGTGTCTTACCACCAAGAGTGAGTGCAGTTACAGGCATCCGAAAGTCTTGCACTTGGATGGGGAAAAAGCCATCCAATAATTCGGAATACCTGTAGCTCGGGTTGGTAGTTAACGTTTCGATTCGTTCTCCGAGCTGAGTAATTTAATGACAAACGTTTCACTACTTCCCTCAGTGGCATCTTCAGTGCACTGCTCCGTAGAAAAAAATCTCACGGAAAGTGCAATGAAGATGCCACTGAGTGAAGTCGTGAAACGTTTGTCATTAAATTACTCAGCTTGGAGAACGAATCAAAACGTTAAGTAATCCAACACTTTGAAGCTTCAATCGCCAAGCGGTTGAGTGCAAGTTGGACGGCCTGTGGACCGTCACGCAGCAAGATGATATCATCAGCGTAGTCCAAGTCAACAACTCGGCTACCTAGGAGGAGCCCAACGCTAGCGCTCAATGAATTATCCAGAGCATTTCATTAAGACATCCACAATGGCAAAATTGAAAAGGAATGGGGAGATAGGGCATCCTTGTCGAACTCCACTGGTGACAACAAAGGAAGGCGAAAGCTTGCCATAAGCCCTAACTCTACCCGAGGTCAGACTGTACATAGCACGCAGTACGGAAACGAACTTTCCGGCAACGCCATTTTTCAACAAAAAGTGCCACAATGCAGACCTGCCGACAGAATCGAATGTAGCGCGGATACCGAGGAACACGACAATCGTTGGATTTTGGTACCCATGGCGGAGATCGAGGTCGAGCACTTAATCAACGCGCATGCCAGCGCAATTGGATACGTACTAAATACAGCTGGCTTCGCCAGTTGGCTGGTGTCTATGCGCTCATAGCTTCGTTGCAGGTGTCCGCCAAAGCGAACCCGGAAATCGGTTAATGCAAGTGTATGGTCGCAATCCATGATCGAGCCTTAAATCGACCGGGAGTAGAGACACATCCTTTCCAGCGGTAACTAATCGCAATTGCATCCACAGCTGGATCGAAGATGGTGTGCATCAGGAAGGAAAGAGTAAAGTTGGAAGAGGACGATGAAGATGAAAATGCGAAAGAGGAGGGGTAAGAAGACAATAAGGTCTGAGCAATAAGATCCTCACCCCTATCCACTTTACTCGGTGCAGCAGATAGGACATCGTTGATTATCCTCTGCGACAGCCACAGTATGATGATAAGGTCGTTTCACTGTGGGAGAAAAATATTGTCAAGTCGCTCAGGCCTAGAAAGGTGGGCGATAAGGGTTCTCAAGCAGTTTTTGGTTCAAAAACCTGACCACAATACAGCGGTGTTTTGGCACTGGGCTACAGAGAGTCCGTTTCATGGAGTAAGGAGACGCTCTCACTCAAACGCCCAACCTGGAGGGAGTTTGTATGGTCTCCAAATATTGACCAATCTGGTATGATTGTTCTGAAGGTGCTCAGTGCATCACCGAAACATGCACCACGTTAAGGTACAACCCGCACAAATAGCAATGGGTGGGCACTAACCGTCTGTGTCCAGGGCGCAGTCAGGAATAGCGATCGCAATGAATGGCTTTTTCCTCTCAACCCTTAGATAATAAGTTTATTTCCCTCCATCATAAATGAATGAAGCTTTAAAAACGCCACAAGTTCTAGAGATGCGTACAAACATAAGCACAGATGGCCAAGCTAACGACTGATTGCTTCGAGTAGTTGTTCGGTGAATGGGAAAGGTAAAAGGTCTGTATACTAAGCCCTGAAGGTGCAAAACAGACTCCAAAGTGTGTAGGAATCTGTCAGCTTTTACAGCGGAGTTTGGTCAAAAGAAAACTATGCCGTCGGTCAGTTAAAAATCCTCTACTTCGAAAGGAGTGGAACAGGACAGAATAGAGACATTCGTGATCTTTTCGATCATGAGGTTAAAGTGAAAGAGATACGACCATCCCTAAGAGCTGCTTCTCCGTGGTAAACACACCCTTTTGTTGAATAGTGAATCTTGGTACATAGTCCAGAGTAGAAGGAAATGTGTCTAGTGCACTCCACTACAAGGAGGAACGATTAACTGTTCTCCAGACTATAACGATCGTTGTTAAGCATGATGCAGTTTGAGTAACTGGTGAGAAATAGAGGTGCGGTTCATGGCCACTCGTCAATATGACAAAGTAGTCCAACTTTCATCGATAAGAATTTGTCAAGAATGAGTGAACAGTCAAAGTATGGTGAGAGTGAGTGACTTTCAGGCAGTGAAGATAAAACATCACGATGACTCACCCAAAACATGTTTTGATCAGTCTTATAAGTGGGGAAGGTAGGTGACCAAGGATAGTCAGATGATACCTCCTTCTTGAGCCGAAAATAGCAGAACAGAGTAGCCAAATCAGGCACTAGTGAGCCGCGATTGCCTTTTGTCAAGGGTAGAGGAAGGCTAACAATGCTAGTTGCCTTGGAGCGCTTCAGCATCATGTCACAGGCGACTTCAGATGAGTCAATTAAACAGAAATGCACGTCGAACTGATAGAGCTGCTCATCAAGATGTTCAGTCCAGTGTACACGTTTGATTGCAAGTGAACTAGATGCTCATTTTAGCTGTTGTCTTGCTGATGGTGCCCACCAGTATAGTCTATGGGGCAGCATGACATCACGCCACGGAGCAAAGATGTCATCTACAATGTCGTAGTGTAGCCGATCTTACCCTATGGACAGATAAGGCCACTGCGAATTCAATCGGTTCAGTCGTGCTGGACCAAGGATGTTCTGGATCCATTCTCGATATCTGGTGGGGGTGCTGGATCGGTTATAAAGAATGCCTCCAGCTGATGTCTAACAGCAGACATTCCTAGGTCCCAATGTGCATCGAGTATATTAAGAAATCACGGACAGCGACCACCGATGTCCGAGAAGCACCGTTCGTATGGTGGATGTATAACGAGTGAACAAGGTCGAAATCTGCCTGGGCATTCAGTTTCGGTGTGACGGCAGAGGCTGAAACAACGTCCGACTAGGAATTCTAGAATTGACCGGGAGTATGAGTGGGCGGTAAGGACTCATGAGATGTAGAAAGGTTGATCGACTGGGGACAGTAGTGTTGTTTCAGTTGATCAGGAACATGGGTTCATGGTCCTGAGCGACTACAAGATACCCAGTTCATCCACTGTTAAGTGCCTAGGTGTATACTGATCTCACCATCTATCTTGATCAACACACGCTGACGAAAAGAGCGGAAATTATCATTCTATGCCCTCAGACTCAAAAAGCTTTTAGTAGCCTACGCTTTAATTGACAAATTCGTGTTTTTCCCCATTGGTCATATTGCTCGCCTTTCGTTTTTCGTGGTCTTCTACAAAATGATTTCACATTGATTGTGCGTTCCATCAAGCTCATTCCCAAGTGTAGTGGATTGTCCTGAGAGTCACTGGTTGGCTTCGTTGTGCATGTTTGAAATGACGCTTTTCAAACCCCTCACGCTGATTCACCTAAATCCCTCTTTTGCTCATCTACCCGCTCTAAATTTAGGGTTTCATTTCCTCGTACAACACGTTATCACAACTCGAGCTTACCGTATCTATCCCGTTTTCTTGTGGACTCCAAGAAACTTAACAGCACCACGCGTGAACGCCTAATGGAGTGATGTGCATGCATGTTTTACGCTTTTATTGCAATTCCACGACCACGTTATGCTTCAATACATTCGCAGCGATAGTGTAAAATGCGGAAAATGTTCCCAGTCGGGTTCATAAAGCCTAGTTCGACTTGACTTGAAGAAAGCTTTCGGTTAGTGAGATAATAACTGATTCATTGTCAATCATGTCCACTGACCTATTGTTGGGGCAGTTGGCAGTCCACCGTAAGCCCAGTGACTACTCTCGGTAGGCATTACATGCCGCCACTGTGTCTAGTTGGGCGAAAACGCTAGGTGGTTAGCCGCCGATAAGGTTACCCAAAGGTATGAAGATATTGACCGTGAGACTTGGTTAGACTGATGCTTGCTCTTGTCGTGGATATGAATCTTGGAATGAACAACGCCAGTGGTGCAGTCGCGCAATCAGTGACGTTACTGTGTTTAGAGTTGCTTTGCCAAACTCCCCACACATGCTGTCCAAGTTTCCTTGCTATGGTTATTTATTGATACCATGGAGATACGACGAATCGGAACTTCGGCGCTTGGATCACGCTGAAGTGAGCTAAGATTCGTCGGCTGCAGTTGGACAGCGAATGCTTCAATGCCATACTGGGTAGCACATTGAACTTGAACCGCCTATGCAAGTCTGACCATGTCCATCGCATAGCCACCGATTACCTCGTAGAGATGTGATCAATCGCCCATGCCTGAGCTGCTGTTTGAGTCCGTTTAGTGGCCAGGTTGCGACATATAACAAGGCAAGCAAAACATGAAGGGAAAACTGCTGCCTCAGGGATCGCAGAACTCACATGACAAGTCAAGAGAGAGAATTCAGTGTCGCTGTTGCCCTCTATCTAAAATGCGGATTTTCCCCAAATTTTTCGCGATCCGGGGTAGCTAAATAGCAGATTGACTATCAAATCTAAAGCCAACATTCAAACCACACAGATGTGATTAGGTTATTATGCACATCAACAGGGCACATAACTGAAAGATGAAACTACATATTATGAAAAGCGAACTCACTTTGGAATGCGGGTACTTAAAAAGCAAGTAAGCTGTGCTGATCACTTGGGGACATAATTGTTCCAACTGGCTACAAGCTAACTGGGCGAGCCACGAGGAGTCTTCGTTAGAAGTCAACGAGCACAGTTCATAGGCCCCTGCGACCATCGCGGCTGAATGATCCTGAATATGTGCACCGTGGGTAAGAAATTAGCAGAAAAATGGAGTAAAGAATAAAAGTGGATAAAAATCGACCTAAGGCGTGCGACGAGATATAATGGGCGAAGCTAAAATGAATTTGGAAGTCCAGAAGTGGGGGGATCGAACTGTAAGCAAGGGAATGAAGAGTTCGCGATGATTCCTGTTAATTATGGTTACTCACGGTACCATAGGGCCATTGGTGTCAGGTGTAACACTTTAAGTAATGACAAGATTAGGGTATGTTGCTTTCATGGTTAGTTGGTTTCAGATGAAATTACAAGACGATCCAAGCAAACACACTCAGGAATGACAGGGCAGAAAACTGTAAGAAACTAGCAGAAAATGTGCTGAAGTAGTCGCAGGAACTTGGCAACAATGTGTCTAAATAGATTTATCACATCTCGACTCAGTCAGACAGTCATCACGCAAGAAGGGAAGCACTGTACGGTCGTTTCTTACTTTCGATAATCGTCAGCAATGCGCAGTTCATCTGACCCCTGTGTGGCGCGAACCCGTAACTCGACTGCTGCCAGTCCGTGGTTGAAACCACTGAGCTACGGAGGACGGCAACGACCAATGTGAGTCAGTTACTAGATGTGATATAGCGCCGTTCACTATCCACTGACTTGCACATTACTGCCGTGCAGAGGGGAGGGCAGCCTCCTAAGTCGCCAATTAACTCATGGTATTATGAGCAGTTTGGTCTGCGTATTGAGTACAAAAGAATAGTAGAAGGAATCGAATGTCAATATTCACGTCTCAGGCTGTCTTATTCAAAGTCACAGCAAGAAAAATAAAAACGGGTACTATCTACACACAGTGGGGATATGATGATGCGTAGCGTCGATATTTTGACTGTCTCCTGAAGTTGGCCGAGGGACAATGGTATAAGATAATCATCAACACTTCGGATTCAAGTGAAAGCCAGAGAGCACGCCGTAAATTGTGACCCGGTAGAGCGGGGGTGACGGTGGAGCGCCATCATATGGTACGGGAAAGCGATCGTTACGAAAGGACTCGTGCATTGTCTTAATTTGGGGAACGTGTTAAGATAAAAGGGTTAACAAATTCCTATTTAACTGAATCATTGTGTAATCAATGTACGAAGGTAAAAGTGAACAATGCGTCCTTTTGCTAAGCTATACTGTAAAAACGAAAACAAGCATTCTGTTCAAGCATCTCGCTCCCATGCGTTGGGTCTCAAAGTGATCGAAGAAAAATCAGGATGTCGAGCAAACGCAGCAGGATTGATATCATGAAATAAAGCTTATCAGATTCAGCGGAAACGATGCGAGCGAAACCAGCAACCATAACTACTGTTCGTCGACTTCAGCAAAACGTTCGATAAAAAGGCTTGGTCCTGGGTATGTCCGGATATCTCGGCAGGTATAGTTAGTTAAGTGAGCGTTTGCATAAAGACACCCGGCCAGATGAGCAGCTTGGATGATTTCCAGTGTAAGGAACGCTAGGAATCGCCTCGACCTCAAGGTACTCCTACGAAATCGATGGAGTTAAGGACAGCGAGTTAGCCAAATTCGATCTAGTTGTACAACTGCTTCCAGGTGATCACCTTCAAGACTTGTTACAACGCACAAGCGTGTCAATCTGCACCGGAACTCAGTCGTTTCGGGACGTGCCATGCACCCTTGAAATGCCAAGTCATTCCCCAAGAGTGGCATGGCCCCATCCCTGCGCTGACCCTTGGTGGTGATCAGTTAGGCAGCTATACAAATGCATCAGTCTCGCCCAGAAGAACAGTGTTTACAACGCAGTCATACCTTCAACCGCAATATGCAGTTGTGAAACCTGGCTCATCAGATCGAGTTAAAGAGGCTAGTAACGTTCCACAATCGCTACCTTCGCAGTTTAGTCCATGCCTGGTGGAAACACCACATGGGCAATGAGCGCGTTCGGCGTCGCCTATTTGGTGCAGGAACAGCAAGTGAACCGCTCCGATGGTTAATGTTGTGTATACCAGCAGACTGGCTCCCGCGAAGTGGGTGGATCTGGGTAGAAGAAAAGAGGGGACCAATCAATGAGATGGTCAAGAAGAATGAAATCCCTCACTTCAAAGTTGGCGTCCAAAGCACCAGAAACACGTTTGGTTGGATGCACTTGTCAACACCGCCAGGAGCCGATATAAACATCGTCCGTGTTGGGGTTCTTTGTCCCTACCCGTCTGATGTTACTTACTGGGTTTCGTAGAGGTCGGGGCTGCATCGACCACATCTTCACCTTGCGTTAATTGTTGGAGCACCGCCATATTTATTGGCGACCCACCGTTGTCGTGTTTCTTGACATATAAAGTGCATTCGACACAGTCGATCGATGTGCCCTTTGGAACTGTTTGCTGAGGAAAGGTGTGTCTGATAAACACCTAAACATTATCAAAGCGCTATACGCGAATGGTTCGGGCAGAGTGAGGGTTTAGGGCAAACTGTCGCCACCCTTAAGTATCGCCAACGGTGTGAGACAAGGTAGCCCGCTGTTACCTTTCCTACTTAACTTCGCAGTTGACGAAGTCATGGAAACAGCATTCGCGGGACACGACCTAGAAGGTGTGGAGCTACTTCCTGGTGAGCGACTCTTTGACTTGGAGTATGAGGACGATATTACCGTAACCTGTGACAGCACCCAAACATGCCAAGCAGCACTGGAAAGATTAGCACTGGCTGTTTGTCGTTTTGGGCTATGCTTTGCTCCATCGAAATGCAAAGTACTTCTCTAAGATTGGCAAGGACTCACCCCCGCGCTAATGCTTTGTGGTGATCAGCTAGAAGTTGTTCAGGAACTTAACTACCCGGGCAGCTATATTAGCGCTCGTGGGATCGAAGATGAGGTTATGAACCGCATAACAAAAGCTAGAGGTGCTTTCGCCAATCTCCGCTACCTGTGGCGCCGACGCGACATCACTGTTGCCCTGAAGGGCAGATTTTCCAATGTGGCCATTCGTTCAACCCTCCGGCACACTTGTGAAACCTGGCCCATCAGGTCGACAGACATAAAGTGGCTACTCACGTGCGATCATCGCTGCCTTCGCAGCTTAACTCGTCTGTTGGGAGCACCGCGTGAGCAATGAGCGTGTACAGCGTCGTGTATTTGGTGCAGGAAAAGCGAGTGAACCGCTCAGCACCATTATATCACGTATCGGGTTTCTATGGCTGGGCCATGTGTTGCGCATGCCAGCACGCCGACTCCCGCGACATGCGTTGTTTGCGCGCCGGGGATGCGGTTGAAAGAGGAGGGGAGGCCAAGCGATGAGTTGGTCGAGAGAGATGAAAACCCTCACTTCGAAGTTGGCGTCGGTTGGTGCATCCCGACTGCCTGGCTGGGATCCGAAGGACGATGAACACGTTAGGTTGGACACACTTGTTGATATGGCCAAGGACCGGCCCCAATGTCGTTTGTGTTGTGAATTTCTTTGTCCATCCCCTTTTCTTTAGGTTCCTCCTCCAATCCCGATCTCATGCAAATTGCATATAATATTTAACATCATATATTTGTAGTTTAATTTTTAGTCTCGTCCTTTTGTATTGCGGCACATTAGCTGAGGTGTGTTTCGCACGTTCAGCTAACGTGTACTGATGACGATGTTACTTATTGTAGGGTCATTTAGAAGCCCCTATTGTGTGGTTCGATTACGACGCGTAATCGTAATGTGAACCGTGATTCCCATTGCAGTGAACATTCGTCAATTCTATATTTCTTTTTCATATCTCCGCTGAGCGATCGATAATGAGTCTCTTCTTTGCGAACGATTGTCTGGAATCGATGCACTAACTCTCTCCCCAGTCTAGAAGCTTCAGTTAGTCGTAATTAACAATAATCTATATGTAGATTATCTTTACTGCTCTTTACTCCTTATAAACCCTTGGCTGGAGCGCAAAATGCTCTCGAAATATTGCAAATGAATGTAATTATTAGTCTTTCTTGACCATTCTGAGGGAACTGTACATTCACAAGTCAGGCAAAATTAGGATTTACGGCAGATTTTCCCCTTCGTTTGCTGTCACCAGCGGTGTTCACCAAGGTTGTCCTATTTCGCCTTTCCTCTTCATGTTGCTATTGAAGATGTGCAACGAGCGCTGGAAGGTGTCCCGAATTGCGGTGTTGAGCTTCTCCCTGGCGCCAGAATCGCAGACTTGGACTACGCCGATGACATCGCTTTGCTGGGTGACGATCTGCAAACCGTCCAAAACACCTTGAACCGCTTAGCGATTGAGGTATCTAATTATGGCTTGTATTTCACCCATGCCAAATGTAAAATGCTATTTCAGGATTGGCAGGGGCCTGCGTCCGCGCTCACCATTGCTGGTGACATTCTGGAACAAGTGGATTGCTTCACTTATCTAGGGAGTCGCATCACGGCTGGTGGCGGTGTTGGAGATGAGGTTTCACAGCGCATTGCAAAAGCCCGCCTTGCTTTCATCAAACTGAGACACCTATGGCGTCGTCGTGACGTCAGTCTCAAGCTCAAGGACAGAGTGTACAATGCTTCCGTGCGTACGGTCCTGCTGTACGGCTGTGAGACCTGGCTTGTTCGCTACGAAGACATGAGACGACTGTCAATTGGCGGTTGAACTGTTCGCTGAGCTTCGCAACAGTTCAACCGCCATCTGAACAAACTGAACTGCCAGTCTTCAATTCTATAGACGACTGTCAGTTTTTGGCAACCGTTGTCTGCGAAGGATCGTTGGTGTGTGGCGGCAACATCACATAAGCAATACGGAGGTATGTGAACGAGTGCTTGGAGCGAACAACCCAAGCCTTCAAAACGTTGTTCTCCGACACCGCATGCGTTGGTTTGGCCACGTACTGCGGATGCCAGCCTATTACCTTCCCCGGCGAGCGTTGTTTCCGCTTCCCGGATGCGACTGGGAAAAGTATCGTGGTGGACAACCAATGACATGGAAAAGGGGTATGATGAAAGCAGCCTCAAGTTTAACTTCAGTCGGACTAGTGCGCCTCCCAGATAGGGGACCAGGTGACTCGGAAATCCTGTGGATGCAAACGTTGCATGTGATGGCACGTAACAATCAGTCGCGCCAGTGTTGTTGTGACGTTTTATCTGATGCCTAATCACAAGTATACATTTAAATAGTTAAAAAACAAAAAAAGCAAAAGGGCGTGTGTAAAACCCAAAAAGAACTGTTCTTATTTTGTTTTCTTACGTAGGCCTATGGTCTTCTATTTTGCCATTGTTCTGATGGTATATTGTCTAAATACAGACATGCGAATATATATATATATATATATATATATATATATATATATATCCTGGACATAATTAAAAGCATGGGAATCGAAGGCGGTTGATCGGCGTGCATGGTGCGATTTGTTCACGAAGTCGGTTGCCGAGGTGCAGGAGAAAGCCCTCATGCATGCAAAGAAGTGGCAAGTGCGGAAACGGCAAGCACCGTGGGTTGTTCTCCATCGACATCAGGCGCATGGTGCTGTAGAACATACGGTCGCGAGTGCCTTAGTCAGGACGCTTAGTGAACCATGAGCGAGGCCACTCGGGACCACTACAGAAGCGACGACGGGTCTTGCAGAGAAGGCAGGCAGCACCGGCGCAGCGTTTGTAGGTACGCTGCATTCGATTTACTAACCGAGTGCTTGCATGCTAAGTCTCTTTATTTCAAGTGGTGGGTTTTCAATTTTGCCCTAATGCTTTTCTTCCTCATATAAATGTCTACCTGTACTCTATTCCATTAACTTGCACACCTCGCTTAAGCCATTTGTATTCGATTTCCATAACGTTTTTGTGTTCGTGGCATTTCCGTAAGGTATACTTTCTGACCTCGTGAACTTATCTAGGATACGTTTGTAAACAACTTATTTCATATGCTCATTAACTTAAGGCTTATGTCACCGTTTCCTTATGCATTAATCGAATTATTTTCTTTGTATCTCTCTCTCAAGTGATTGGCTGTTGTTTGATATCCCCGGTGTGGCTACGCTTGATGTGCATGTTGACAACGTGCCTACCTGTCTATTACCCACTACCTCGTCCATACTCGCTCCAGGAGACAGTTGGTCGTTGCTGGAGGGGACGGGGTGCACAGTCCTTGAGTGGTTCCATGCACTCAGTGTAAAGCGGACTACGGTCCAGCCACCGCCTTGTGTGAGCTTGATTCCCAAATACAGCGTGCTTGTGTTTGCTGTGAAGGAGTGTGGGCCGGCTCCGTTGATGAAACGTGGCTCCCATCCGCATGCCTCCCGGTCTTATTCCTTCGGGTTTACACTGCATATGGAGTGCGTGGTTGGAGCTGTGGGTGGTGCAACGCAAACCACCCATGGTCCCTCTGTAGGCGCAGGCGTCCTGTGGCTGGCCACAGTGACAGGCAAATCCGAAACCGGATGCCGCCAACCATATATATATATATATATATATATATATATATATATATATATATGTATATATATATATATATATATATATATATGTAGCACAATCAAGGGTGATCGATTTCTGCAACTTTGCACCCACCCTAACCTTTACTTTAGCAACACTGCATACTAGCACAAACGTTCACACCCCGACATCTGGCGCCCACCGAATTCCTCAATGACCTAGACCCAAATCTACCATGCTGCCATAAGCTACAGATGGCCCACATCAGTCTGACTGTCGGTCAATTTGGAGCACGTGCTTGGCTTCCGACCATGACCTAGTGCGAGCACGCTTGGCGCTCACTCGCCCCGCTTCAACGAGGCGCCTATCTTCTGACCTTCTTGCCTGTAACATGAACTCGCAGTGTGAAAGTGCAACAATATCATAACGAACTTACCCACCAATTGTCAGTGATTAATGATGTTGGTGAACCGAAGGTTGACTGGAATCGTCTCAAATGTGCCATGAAGAATCACTTTGACGCATGCTGTGCACCCAACTTGAGAGGTCCGAATTGGATGGATCTCTGGGGCACCGAGCAGTTTGACTAAACGCGCAATTAGTTTCAGCATGTCCGTAACCCTCTTTAACGACGCATGATGAGGAGCCTTCGAATCGATCGCGAACGTTGGTGGATGGCAAGCGACCAAGAGGTGGAGAAAGCCAGTGCTACTGCGAACATACGAGTGCTATTTCAGCTCTTCTGGAACATCGGTCCGAGAAAATCATCAGTTACCAAGGCAATAGCAGAGAGTGACGGGCAGCTGGTCCATTCTCAGCGTCGTCGACTAGTCCGTTGGGCGGAACAGTTTGAAGAGCAGTTCAGCATGCATGCTGCGATATTGCCGATTGCCGAAACGCCTGAGCCGTTGTGAGAAGCAGATGTTATACCCATTTCGGAAGAGATTCGACATGAGCTCGTTGTGTTAAAGCGAAACAAGGCTCCTGGACTAGACGACCTTCCTCCATCTTTACTAAAATATGGTGGAGACTTTTCATTTACTGGACCCGCTACTCTATTTAGCACGATTTGGAACAGTGAAGAGGTACCTTCAGACTGGCGTCTGTCGTGTCCATCTTCAAGAAGGGTTAGCGTACTTTGTGCGAACATCATCGAGGCAGCAGCCTTGTTTCCAATGCATCCAAACTCCTCACAGGAATCATTCTTCGACAACTTACTGATCCCCGTGAGAACCAAACCACTGAAAGCCAGACTGACTTCCGCCCTGGTCGTGGTTGTATCGACGACATATTTACTCTTCACCAAGTGTTAGAGCAGAGACACGTACACACGACCGACAATGGTGGTTTTCTTTGACTTGAAAGCTGCCTTCGACTCTGTTGACCGAGCCAGCTTGTGACACTGCCTATCCATGAACGGTGTGTCAGCTAAACTACTTCCATTTATGTAGTCACTCTACCGTGATTCCCGAGGTCTACGGGAAACTGTATCCTGAGTTCCCCCTGACAAGTGGCGTTCACCAGGGTTGTCCTATATCTCCTTTCCCTTTCAACTTTGTCATCAAAATGCCAATGAGTTACTCCGTTCATCCAGACTCTAGCGGAGTGGAGGTTTTGCCACGTGACCGACTGACAACTCGGGAGTGCGCGGACGACATAGCTCTTCTTGGGTCCAACGCAGTGGCCACGCAAACCCAGTTGAATAGACTGACGCGCAGCGCCGCACGCTTCGGCATGTACTTTACACCTTCAAAGGGCAAAATACTGCTGCAGGACTGGGCTGACACACCATCGGTTTTAGCTATCATCGAACAATCACTGTAAGTGGTGGATTGATTCACTTACCTTGGTAGCTGTGTCACTTCTGGTGGTCACATCACTGAGGAAGTTACTTCACGTATCACCAAGACTCGTGTGGTTTTCCAGAAACTCAAACATCTATGGAGAAGGTAGGGTGTATAACGCTACGATAAGGTCAGTGTTATTGCATGGATCAGAGACCTGGCCAGTTTTCGGAGAAGACATTAAAGGCCTGGCCGTGTTTGATCATCGGTGCCCACCGGGCGAGCAACGCTGAGGTCCGCCAGTTGCCTTTGGGCAAGAAGCCTTCTGATGCCTCCATCGAGTGTTTGCTGAATCTTAATCGACTACGTTGGCTAGGCCATGTCCTCCGTATGCCCGCTGATCGGCTTCCTCGGCGTGCATTATACGTTGTGGCTGCGCCAAGTTGGGTGAAACCGGGTGGTGGCCAGTTCATGACGTAACATAGTGGCATAAGGAAATCGACTGAGACTTGATCAGGCGGATGCATGCCGTCTTCGTGGATGGGGGCCTCGGGATGGTAACCACCAATTTGTTAGAGAGCGTATCTGACATGGCGTAGGCACGCCGTCAGTGGCGTAGTTATATTCAGTTTCTTGCATCTGGTTGTTAAATTTCGTTACAATCGGATTAGTTAAACGCACTTCTTTCTTACTACCATTTTCTTTACATTCCGTTTGCTTTTAACCCCACTGTCTTGCCGTTGTTATATATTGTTATTCTTGCGACGTGAGTGGTGGCAACTGGATCCACCCCACTTCGGTGCTCGGATCCTAGTTGGTCAACAGAACTGAACTGTCGCCTTTGTACCCTTCCCACGAGCACTCAAGAACACTACCTTGTAGGTGTCGACAAAACGCTCCGATTGGCCGTTGGAGTGGAGATGACAGGGCGGTCACTGGTATGGGTAGTAGTGGTGGCTTATAGTCCATAGTCAGGTTTTGGTGTGCCCGCCGTGTGTCTTGGATTGCGACACAAATCCCAATTGTGGCTTCGGTCGACTTTGAAGTCAGCCTGTGGTATTCCGAGCACTGGGACCGTATCTGACCGAAGTGGTGGCTTACATTCCCATAACAGCGCTTACATTCAGGAGGACCGAAGATTGCCTATCGTGCTTATTACCACATTACACATTTAAAAGTCACGGCACCACACTAATAAACCGGGTGACAACTATATTGCCACGAAGTACAGATTGCGCCGTAGCCATAAACGTTGTAAAATTAATTACGAATTTTCCCGCGCACGATAGCTTTCTTTTAAAAGCTACGGATGCGGGAATATGCGATACTTATTCGGCCCAACCATTCCCACCCCTAGACCTTGCGTATAACCTAAGATTTACAGCCCACAGTACCTTTCATATACACTTCGCATGACTTTCTAAATTCGCGATCAGTTTCGTCGCTAGAATGATGCTGTTGCCATTAATAATGGGTTAGAGTATAAGGAAGATAAAGAAGATGGTGGGTCGTCGTGGGCCAATCATGGCTCGATGTGCGAGCAACCGTTTCGTCCCAGTTCAGTGTTACAAGGGTACGCGAATCTTGAAATGGATGACACTAGCTGGCACAAAATACATCCAAAGATGAACGATAGAGTTGGAAAACTGACTTGAAGATGTTGACATGCTGAATCCATGAGTTTCTCGTTACCGAACTGTGTTGCGTCTCCGACAGCCATCAGACGTTGATCTCTCTCCAACAAAGTTTGCGTGGTGTGATCGATTGCAATACGAACAAGCAATTGTTTTAAACGTCCGGTTACATTGAACAAACGTTGGATTGCCGAGTCCAGAGAAGAACGAACAATCGGCTAAGAGGAACAAATGAAAGTAGAAAGAAAACAAATAAAGGTGGGGAAAACTAAACCGACCATCGAAGCCTGAACGAATAAAAACAGCCTTAATGATTAAAAAAAACCAGACATACCTTTTGGCCATATTCGGCAAGCAAGCTGTTGAGAGCCTGTCGCAGTTGCATGCATTGAGAGTACACGGTGTCCTTTTGAGACGCCTGCGTTAGAGGTGCATCAGCTAATCGATAAACGGAGGGCAAAAGACCCTTCAGGCAATTCTCCAGTTGCGCTCTTGCCCGATTGTCATCAAAATTTTCGACATCCATCAAGATGCTATTCTGTGAAAAACAAGAGAGCGAGAGCGCAGAAGTGCGGTTACGGGACGCTTGGCCAAGTCCAGCTAAATAGGAGTATGAAAGGATCAGCAGAACAATCGGAAGGAAACCATTATAAAGATAGCAAACATTTCGGAATGTTTTACAAGTCAAAGCTTTTAAGCCAAAAACCACGCACAATCAAACACAATCAAAACCATAAGCAAATGGGGGTAGACGAGTAAGGATATCAAACGGGCTCACCTCAAACCCTTCAATTTCGTTCAGAAGCCCGCCGCTGACTCTTAGTCTAACGTTGGAAGATTTCTGATTATCATCCAGCATCAGTTGAATCGAGAAAAGCGCATCGTACAGGGATTGAGAGGCAAAATGCTTGGCGGTTTGAGCAGCGAGGTGGCGGGGATGGTGTAAACAGGCCTAAGTAGAAAAAAGAGTACATACCGTGTACAGATGATAGAGCTGAAAATGTCGAAATGCACAGAAAAAGGGGAAACAGGAACGTATATAATAGGATACCGATGCCAGGAAATATAGGCGACGGTGTTCCAAAGCACACTCATGCGGATGAAACCTAACAACGAAGGAATTATAGAGCTGGCAGATTAAATGGCATGGACTGCGAAGAACCCAGAAGGGCTTAGGTGGCCGATGGGTGTCACTTGGAGTTGGGTCTAACAAATTACAAACGCACAGAGGATTAAATGCAAAAAATTCATCAGTCAGGGTATGAAGTCTGAGATTCTCGGCAGATCAGCTGAAGATGATGAAGAGGCTTTTAACTTCAAGGCTTCACAGATTTCACGTATTAGGATGTTTGTAGCTTTCGTCGAGATAAGACTGGATCTCAACGTGGTGCAACGGTTTGCGGGCCTCAGTGAGCCACTGCGCTATGATGGACGGTGCTTTTGCACCTTTAGCCACTAATTCCAGACTGGTCGATGGATTAAGACCTAATAAATTCGGTCTTTGTTAGGTCTCGAACGGCCTGCTCCAAGGAAAATCGCGTTGTCTGAAAATCAAGTCGAGTTGGCGCCACTGATTCAGGCCAAATCTTGTAACTTGGATGGAAAAACAGAATTTCACACAGACCAAAGTCAAATGCGCACAGAAACGAAACAAATTGACTTGTTCGGAAAGGTAAGTGCGCGATTTCCCACAAGAAACCGTGTGCCTTGCATCAGAACAGTATCCGTTACAAGCAGACTAGTGTTTTTCCATGTTGCAGAACATTTGTTACTATCGCTTGTTTCACGCCACTCACACGTCCCTTGTTTCTTTGAGACATATAAAATCAAACGAGCACACCCGTGATTTGAACTGTATCAGTGTGTTTTCATCCCACCTCGGCCTGTTCTGTGTTCGCCAATATACTACTCGTCCAGTGGTTTGTCTTTTGAATCGCGTGGCACAATCTAGGAAGCCCCTAATTCGAGCCCTGAAGACACAACAGTCTTCTGACCCTCCAAGTTGGGGGTTGGAGGGTGGCTTCTCGTTCAATAAAATGGACCCAGTGTAGCACATTACCAAAACCTCGCTGCCTGGTGGTCAGGTCTTTGAACCAAAGGTTTTGTTTGAGAATCTTAATCACGCTTTTGTCTTTTGACAGTATTCCGCCCACGCAACGCAACGCAATGAGTTACGTTGGTTGTCATAGGGAATAATTAACGGCGCTCTATTTACTGCATCGATCAAGGTGGATAGGGGTTTGGATGCCACTGCTTGAACCAGAGATGTCCAAAGTGCGGCACGCGGGCCAAATGCGGCCCGAGTTAACATTTCAAGTGGCCCGCGGCCACATCATATAATAATAAATTCAAATTTGGACTTTTTTCGTACATGTGTAATTTTTGTTATCAGCTTAAGGCCAGACTGAATATGGTCCGACATATTTTTACCTCACACAATGTGGCCCTGCTTGAAAAAGTTTGGACACCCTTGGCTTAGACCTTCCGTCTTCTTACTCCCCTCTTACATCTTTTCAACGTTATCTTCTCATTCCGACTTCACTTTTATCCCCGTTTTCAACCCTCCAATTCTTGCCCCATCTTACTTTTCTAAGCGTGTCTTCTAATTGCAAACGACACGCAATCGCGTGGCGTCATTCCTGCTCGGTCCACAAGTCCATGTTCACCCAACGGACAGTTCATCTGCTCATATTTGAAGCCCTCGATCCTCCCTAAGAGTGGCATGCTTTTATGTGCCCACCTTGTTACAGATTGACCAACAGGCAGCACGTGCTCGAACACTACAGACCTTATCGATAGATATCAGCTGTTTCCTAGAAATACGGCTGCAAAATTCGAGTTCTATTGTTACTCTGTGATCCCCATCATGCGTTACTGGAGGTATTTTCTCATTGCGCTTTTCCGAAAATGCTGCGGCTTCAAATGCCGGTCAAGCCGGTGTGTGCTCTTAGCTCTCGGGGTTAAACTGCCCTGGTTGACAGGATCCCAATGAACTGCCGGATTGCGTCGTTAGATTGGATGGATCGTTCAAAGCATCGAAGTCGCGTGGAGACAAACGGTGCTTGTTTATCATTGCGACCTACGCGCAAACAAACTGTATCGCTGACTCGGTGAAAGACTACTATCATCAATTGAACGTGCTCCTCGGTTACAGAAAAAGTACGGTACTGGCGGGTGATTTGAACGCCCAAGTTGAAAAAATTGTGCACTGAAGAGCTTCATCTAGGCGGCCAACATGGTGAGAAGTTGCTACACCTGTGTGAAGATGCGCATCTATTTCTCGTGAGCAAAAACTTCCGACACAGCACCAGCAAAAGAGTGACATAGCGCCTACCAGCCTCGGAACAGCCATGGACGCAAATCGATCACATCGCAAACAGTTATCGCTGGAGAGGCTGTGTTCATAACTGTTGTTCGATTTGAACTACGAGTGTGGACTCTGACCATGCGCTTGTTTGCGCCGACCTTCGGGTGCGCTTCGGCGGACTTCAACAACGGCGCTGTGAGCGCATAGATATTTGCAAACTTGAGAAATCAGAGGTTCTGAATGCGTGTCAAGATACGCTGGCATCCGGGCCGAGTCATCATCATCAATACACGTTTGTTGAGGGTGAGAAACACACCTCAGCTAATGTGCCTCAATACAAATGATAAGATACTAAAAAACTACACAAAAAAGTTATTCCAGGCAAGTAATATGACGTTAAATATTATATTATGCGTTTTGTGTGAGACCCGGATTGGAAGGAGGAACCTAAAGGGGAGGGGATGGACAACGAAACTCACAACATAAACGCCATTAGGGCTGGCTAATCGCCACATCCGGACTGGGTAAGAGCTCACTGAACTCAGTTGAAGATAACTAATCGCATATCCGCCAGATGTTATTACGAGCAGGTATGTCTTCATATGGTGAATCAAATCGCCAAACTGGACAATGGGTCTCTATGCAGTCTCTGGAACATGGATGCTCACCGACATGTTCCGGCTGGAAGCGAATAAAATCAGACTCGCAAAGGTCTCAGGGCGAAACTGCGTGCTAGTCTTAAGAGAGACCGCGAAGCGTGTTCGGATCGTTCTGCCTCGGAGACGGAAACAGTCGCTGCCCTTGGTAACTATCGGAAGTTATTCTGTCTGATATGAGAAACGGGCAGAGGAGACAACAGTGGGCTGAACACTCTGAGAAGCAGTTTAGTCATCCAGAGTTACCAGCTTGTCTATCGGTCATTGATCGCCTTTCGCCCTGGGCCGTCCCCTTGGATCCAACTTCACGCACAGAAGTCATGTGAGATCAAACTGTTGAAATTGAACAAGGTCGGAGGAGCAGATGGACTTCATCCAGTCCTCATCATAACTCCTGTGACTTGCTCTTATAGAGGAATCGCATAAATTAATGGTGTATCCGTGGGAGCAGAGGACAATCTCAACAGACTGGGGCTGCTCCATTATGGTCCCAATTTTCAAGAGAATTTCATGTTCGGAATGTAACAATTACAGAAGCATCCGTCTGATCTCAACTGCCTCTAAGTCAATTGAGTCTGTCTTTTTTCATAGACTAAATTGTATCTGCGAACGAATGATGCGCGAGGAGCGGGCCGGGTTTCATCGAAAGCGAGGCTGCATTGACCACATCTTCATCTTACGTCAGGTTATATAGGTCCTTCGGGCAATCAGTAGAGAAGCAAGCATATGTAGCCCTTGCGAGCAAACCCTGCAGAACGCGCACGTCAGTTATTGGAGCACCGCCATACTTATTGGCGACCTACCGTACTTTTTTCCTAGACATCTAAAGTGCCTTCGATCCGGTTGATCGATGTGCACTTTGGGACTGTCTACAGAGAAAAGGAGTGCCCGAAAAATACGTAAAGATCGTCAGAGCGTTGCATACGCATAGTTCGGGTAGACTGAGGGTTTATGGCAAACTGTCGCTGCCCTTCAATATCTCTAACAGTATGAGACAAGGTTGCCCGTTGTCATCGTACCTCTTTAACTTCGTCATTGATGAAGTCACGGGAACAGCGTTCATTGGACACGAGCTAAAATGTGGGGAGCTGCTTTCAGATAACCGATCTCTTCAATGGTAGTACGCCCACGAGATTGAGTAATCTGGACAGCTCCCAAGCTTCACCGGATAAATTAGCTCTGGCTATCAGTCGTTTCGGGTTATGCTTTGCACCCACGAAATGCAAAGTCCTTATCCAAGAGTAACAGGGATCCGACACTGCGCTGAACCTTGGTGCTGGTCAGCTAAAAGTAGTCCAGAAATGTAAACATCTCAGGTACATTACCACTCGTGGGATGGAACATGGGATCACCAACCGTATAGCAAAAGCTCGATGTGCTTTTGCTAATCTCCGCCACCTGTGGTGCCGGCGCGACATTGCTCTCGCTCTGAAGGACAGAGTTTACAATGCAGCCGTTCGTTCAGCCTGGTCATAATGTCAACAGACTTAAGAGGATAGCTACGTTTGACCATCGCTGCCTTTGCAGCTTAGCTCACGTCTGGTGGGAGCACCGCGTGAACAAGGAATGTGTTCGGCGTCGTGTATTTGCTGCAGAAAGAGCGAGTGAATCGCTCAATACCCATTATATCATGCATCAAGTTCCGGTGGCTGGGCCACGTCTTGCACATGCCAGCAGACCGACTCTCGCGACATGCGTTGTTTGCACGCCGGGGATGCGGTTGGAAGAGGAGGTTAATCGATGACTTGGTCAAGAGAAATGAAGTCCCTCACTTCGAAGTTAGCGTCGGCGGCTGGTGTCTCCCGACTACCGAGCTAGGGTCCCAAGGACGATGAATACGTTTGCTTGGATACACTTGTTGACATGGCTAGGAGCCGACCTCGATGGCGCTTGTGTTGTGAGTGACCGTATTGCTCTACTACCCATTAATTTCCCCTTCCAGCAACGATCTCACACCCGATGCGTTAGATGATACATAGAATCTTATTAATTTTTAGTTCTATATGATAGCGTTTTGTATTGTGGTGCATTAGCTGAGGTGTATTGCTCACTTTCGCCTGAGGTGCATTGATGAGGTTGAGTGGTCACCCTCCTGTCACAACCCATTCGTATAGTTGGGGCAAATTTCCCTGCGGTTGTACCCATCCGAAATCGACGAGTCGCTTTTATCCCAGAGGCGAGTTAGCTCAGTTGTGCCCCTTGCAGTTGTAGGACGGGGAATAGTAAACTATGGCATTATTAATAACGCGGTCCACACACAGAGAACCATGGGATTGTGAGGCAAACAAATGAGTAGATTGAAAGTAAAGCGACGAAAATGGCTCCGGAGTCCAACACAATTACGTCTACCATAACTATTGTAACTAAACTGCTCCAAAGAATAGGATGAAGATAGCAGACAGATGAGGAGGCTACTCGTGGTCTGTGCAGAACAATCACTTGACAAGCTCGCACAACAGGAGTGGTAGCGATTACCCCTCGAGGAAATAACAGATGTCGGGTTTCTGTCAAAATTGCGATGAGTCGTTGTTAATGCGGTTTGAAACAAGCTCCGAAAGCCGAATCCTAAATTTTGTTGTCTAGACTCCGTTGATACAAGAGCCAACTACATTGCGTGGTAATCCGGTGTTCGCGTATTGTGAAGGCCACAATCGGTACATTGTGTGTCAGAGGCCCAACACAATGGTTGCTTGCACGCAGTGATCGACGTTGCGTCGGGCCCCGCGGCTGCTTCCATTCAAAGCGACAGCGTGCACAACGAGACGAACCGGAATTGGATTATATCTTCCCCAATAGGAAAGTTTCATATGGAGCAAATGGATAAGAAAGCATGACAAAAGCAATAAAATTCGAACGTGTTCAGCTTTTAAGTTGAACTCAACTAGTGGAGGAACGTAGGTTTGCAATGAAGTTTGTATTGAGTTCCGTTCAAATGCGGTAGATTTGGGCAAATGGCTTGTGTTCGAACAAGTGAAACCCAATCGATTCGTACCATTAACATCTTTCGCTCCTTGGAAAATAATATTACGCTGGATCAACATAAGTCTTTCCATGGGGGTTCACTTGGAATGGCTTAAAATTTTTTCTCTAATGGGTCTTATCTGTGTACGATTTCCTGGAGGTTCTAAAAGGCTATGTGCGTTGTCTGGCAAAATCCTTCGACGCACCGGTGTTTAGTAGTTCGGCAAAATCAAGTCCCTTGGTGTAAGGTGTTTTTTTATGCAGCACGGTCTCATTTGATTGGCGTGGACGATCCATACCTGCGTACCGATACAGATCGCGCACATCCAGGGGCCACGGCGCCGCACTACGACTCCAGATATGCACTTGATCATGTGACCATGCTGGGACGACAAACAGCAGGATTCCAAGCACAAAGTTTCTGGGCCGTGCCACACGCCAGTTGAATTGCATTTCCATCAAAAGGATTCGTACGGTGCATCAGTTGGTGGTTAGGGATCATTAAGTCTAATGCTGTTCACAATCTTGGATTAGTAAGCAATTCAGCAGGTGACTCTGCATCTGGCGAACTGGAAATCGGAATAACTCAGAATTTCGGTGGGAATGCATTTAGTCTTTCCTACAGCGTCCCTTCACCCTTTGATCGGAACAGTGCACATTTCAAGGCATCACATGGTGGCTGGTACGGTGAAGCTCTCAGGTGTTCAATTCAACTGCATGTACAGGACTCATCAAATTGGTAAGAAGTGGACTGCGACCCGCTATCCGACACCATGGTAAGCCATGCTGGCTGAAAATACCCTTCAATGTGTGTATTGTACGACTTGCTGACGTATTCTGTATCACAGTTGCTTCGATCACTTGCTGTAGGCACCGACAAGTATGGAGAACGGAACTCCACCAACTAGACTAGTAGGAAGTTGTGGTCACGGTGTTTCCCGTGTGGGCCAATTCCGTCAGTTCGTAAATCATACCGACTAGATCGCTGACAGCCAGCAGCAACCGAGTCCGGGAAATGTCCCACGAAACGTTTGAACCAAATGGTAAACGGAACCAGCAACAACGCCCGAGCTGTGTAACGAGTCGTTATGCGCTAGAGTATCCCAATACGTCAGAAGTAAGTCAATTGGTGCTATAGCAAATAGAGGGTTTATGGAAGTCGATATCTCCATGGTAGGCATTGAACCTCAAGTAACAAGTACTAGTTTGTGAGAGCCTTTAATTACTGAAGCTTTAATTATTGGCTCTGAAAACATTGCGCGACACGGGGTAAAAGGCGTTCGCATCGGAGAAATACGGAGTATTGGCGTATCGATGTAAACTCAATACGGACACTATCCCTTTGAGGAAAACCAATTCTATTTTGCAGCAAAATTCAGGTTTCCTTAATCTCTGTGTACATATCGATTTCATAGCAGGCAAAGCCCGCCAAACGGCGAGGCTAAACTTAAAACTTCAAGCCTAATATGTGAAGGTTCTGAGTATGACGTTTGCAATAATATTGCCCGATGATATTTTCCAGCAATATGACACGCGACCGTACATATTTGAGGAATACAAAACGTCGGCTGGCTAGCCGTACAACCTCCTCGTGGTGCCAGCTTGGTGATTCGGGTTTACCTCCTTTCAGCAAATAGTTCGGCGGCAGTGTTCCAGGACGTGGTGGGTTTTCGCCTGGCAAGCGTTCTCCCTATAAAAAGCCACATATGTCCGTTTAACAACACTGTGACGTGGCGGTTGTGAATCGCCACTAACTAAAGTCACCCACTGCTTATCCGAACAATCGCTTCAAGTCCACAGATAGCAAGCACTGGCGACACCTTCAAACACATTTAAGCAAAATGAGAGGAAACATTTACCAATCCCATAAACAAAGCTAAACATGCCCACATGCAAACTTACATACATTCATATATAAACATTTGCAACAATCCCGTTGTTCCATTGAACCTTAACTGATCACATTTTGTACTATTAACATTATCCTGCCTGCGCAGATGTGCCTCGCTTAGACGAGAATACACAATTTATTTATTTATTTATTTATTTATTTAGTTGTTCACTACTAATTTGTAGCCACAGTGGCTACAGAGTATGAAACTAGTCCCAAAGTCTCCGATCGATGGATTGCGCAACCGCGCAATTGCCGCGCGTAGTACTGTTCATTTCAGGCATTAAGAAAGATGTAACATCAGCAATACGAGAAATTCGTTCCTTATGGACAAATTTAAGACGAGCATACACATGAAATTATACCTGATCAGGTAGTTGGAATTCTGGAACGAGCTACTGGCTGGAATGCGGCTGCGAGTTCAAATAATCATTCAGAAAACATATGGATAGACACCACAGGGTGTCGCAAGTTCAAATGCTGAAGAAACTAGACTGCAGGATAGAAACAGTGTATGAGAAAGGAACGTAAATAAAGACACACAATGTCAACATCCATAGATCAGTTGAGCGAACTGTACGCATATTTTTCCTTTTTAATTTTCGTTGAACTCGGAATATCCAAAATCGAAGCGTACAGCTCCAGGTGGTAGCTTAATAGAATACGACAAACAAAGTTCTGTGAAAAGGTAGTTGGTTCTCACAGCTGGATTTGGGCTACCCGCTGTGCGATTGGATTGCGACACGCAATCTTTATTCAGACCTCTGTTCACTTTGAACTAGACCATGGTCATTATGATCACAAGGACCGTACCCGAATTAGAAGTGCACCGATCCATTAATCGGTGTTACTCTTCCCAACCCCGACACCCCATTACCGGTTTCGCTTTCGTTTGGACTCATCAGATGGAGATAGCCTGAGCTGGGGTGGAACTCGGGTCCTAGTGGTTGAGGGCTGACGCCTTGATCACTATGGATCTAAGGTTTATGAGCAACGCTGATGAGTCCAACTGAGGAGGAAACCAGTTGTGGGGTGACAGTAGTCTGTTTTATTTATTTTCCGCCAAGTATACTATCTTTTGAACGGACATACAAAGCTGAGAGGTCTTACCTTCAAGTGGGTTCTAAAAAAGCTAGGCAACTTTTTCATCTCTCCATTCCAGTATCAGCTTCTCATGTCCTTAACCATACAAACCTAAAAGTCCATACCTTCAAGTGAGTTCAGAACAAACATCAGCTGCTTCCTTGATTATCTTTTCGTACGTTTCTTTTTCTGTTCTCCTTTTTCTTTTCCTTATCCTAACACAGAATTTCGTTCACCGGACCAGTCCAAGGTTAAGATTCCAGCCACAAGTGGGCACTAAAATAAAACTTCAGGTAACTATTTGATCTCCACATTAAATCGCAGTCAACATGTGACTGTTTGTACTCAGAAGAATGGATATCATACAAAGAATTATGGAATTTTCTTTAATGCGCCGCAGGTCAATGATATTTGCACTGGGCGCTCAAGAAGGAAATCTCTAATCTTCCCAAGGTTAAGTACGGTTTTGGAAAGCTCTGATCCGCGCACATTTACGCAACCTACCAGGATATCCTAGTTAAAAGTAAATTATAGCCCATGAATATCTGTAGGAGGATACCACTTAGAGTTTCCTCATCCTAGTCCCATTATTCATTGGGTATATGTCACGCACATATAATTAATTTGGACATTTCCATTTTTAATTTGTTGCTGAAAGCTTAAAATCTACCCTGCCTTCCTCGTTTCATTTAATTAATGCATCCAATTTCCTTCCATTTCATGATCTCATAACAATTATGGTCTCTGTTATACATCGGAATTGCTCCACCAAGTGTACCTGGGGATCTTACGGAAGATGAAAACGAACGCCGTGTAAATTTTAAATAACAAACACTTCATCGGTATTCTCTTACCTGCCCCTACCCTTCACATTTTTGCATACATGAGCACGCTGCTGGTGTAAGTAGGATCCGTACTCTTATGGATGTGGTTTCTCGGTACCACGAGAACTGTTCGCGAATAGCAAAGGTGAGTGGATCATCGAAGAGCGACAAGGCAGTACTTCAGACGAATGTCCCCCATGTTGAAAAAGCGTAGGATTTCCAAGTGCTTTGAACCGTCACCTACAAAAAATAATTTTGACAGCTCGCGTATGTTATTGTACAAAGAGAGGAAAAAGGTTGGGTTAGGTTCCCATCCGGTCAGTGCATCAACTCTAACCAAAGTATCAGAGCGATATGAACAGCTCTTCGTTGCCACTACCAGTCTGTTAATACCCATGGCGCGCACTATAGTATTCTCCAATCCATGCAGTGTAACTGGCTTACATTTGATTACTTGACCGGTGTCCCACCAGTTTACTCAATAGGTGTGGCTTTGAAGTCACCTGAACAACACAGTGCATTCAGTAACCTGTGGGATCAATCAACCTGAGGTAATGCTGTTACCTACAGGCTTTACTTTTCTGTCACTGAGCTGTATTTTGCTGATTATATCAACCGATGGGACCTGTGTCCACCTCTGTTCTTCTACTACATAGGTACGAACATCTAGCCGAGAGATGCAGCATCGACATATTCAGCAGAAGTCGCGCAGCAGCTGTATCCTTATAGCGCTTTTTCCTTTGTCTTCGTCAGTTGTTTCCTCACTCACGGAAGGCCTTTTGGATCCGTTCTTTATGTTTCATCATCATCCCCACACGTTAACTGAGGGTGACAAACAAACCGCAGCTATTGTTCTGCAACAAAGAAAGATAAGCCACTAAACACCAGAATACAAAACCTCAAAGACAAGTGATATAACGCTAAGTATTAGTTTGTCCTGAAATCAGTCGAATTTTTAGCACGCTTTTTCAGTCAGTGATTATTTCAAACAAGCACTAGTTAATCAAGGTAACATCTATTGTTATCGACGACGTACTGCCAACGAGACTGGACCTTAACGTGGTGCGACGGTTTGCGTACCTCAATGACCCATTGAGCTATACTGGGTGATGCCTCCGAGCATCTTGAGAGCTACTCCTACCAGGTTGGTCAATGGTGGGAGGTCAGACAAACTCAGTCTCCTGGTCCTCCAGGTTGGGGGTTTGAAATAGGGTGGCGTCCATTTCTGTAAAACTAAATCACTGCCACCCCGCTGCCTTGCGGACAGGCTTTTGAGCCAAAGGCTTTGGATGAGGACCATAATCGTTCTCCTGTCTAGGTCTGGGCGCCCTGGCAGTATCTTAGCCCACATACAACCATGACATTTTCTTCAAACATAAACTTCATCCTGCATCGGCCGTCGCGCAGATTATCAAGGGTCGTCTTATCTGCTGCATACAGCAGGGCGGATAAGCGAAAGCACGCTACTGCTGGCGCCTCCCTTCTTTCTTTTCCACCTTTTCCTCTTACTCCCATTCCGGCCCCCATTACTAACCTTCCTTCTATAATTCCCAGCTTAATTGACAGCAACCGAAGTGCTACTGGAGTAGTACCATCTGCAGCCACCATCCCACAGCACCTATCGGACGCCTATCGGCAAAAGTCCCTTATAAGGCCACGCTGTCCCGTTTCCATGGCGACATTCAACGTCCGCACTCTAAGACAAACAGGTCAGCTGCAAGGCTGAGTCATCGTTGGTTTATTGGATTCCGGTGAACAACCGTTTATGTGCAGCCCGTTTGACGACATCAGCTAAGGTGAATTCGCGAAGTAAAACAAAACGCTGTTTGTTTGTGATTTCTGCTTGTGCTGCCACCGACTGCAGTTCTAATGCAGTCAAGGACACTTTCTATCACGAACTGAGCATGCTGCTACGCAGTATTACTAGTTCAGATATTATAGTACTTGCAGGGGATATGAACGCACAAGTAGAAAGTCTGAGCTTTTCAGAAGCTCAGCTGGGTGGTAAATTTGGACTTAACGCCGAACGGACTGACAACGGCGAGCGTTAGAACGTGTGAGGCTCACTTTGATCATGTCCTGGTAACGTAACTTTGGTTTCCCCACGCGCTGCTTTCCTATACTCAGCTGACCGTATAAGAGTTGCTTCGGTATCCGCGTCGAATCCATGCGCTACACATGACCGAGCCACCTCAGGTGTCTCAGTAACATTATGCAGTCCACTGAATACATCCCACTTCGGAGCAACACTTCCGTGTTAGCAACTCTGTCGCCCCAACTGACACGCAAAATTCGTCGCAGACACTGCTGATAGAACCGCTCGAGATATCGCACATCCCTCCGGTACATCGTCCACTTTTCACTGCCGTATAGAAAAACGGACAGCACCATGGACTTGAACACCATCAGCTTCGAGCCAATGGTAAGCTGGTGGGTGTTCCACACCCGGTACTCTAGCTTTCCGGATGCCACTGCTGCGTTCGACACGCGAATACGCAGCTCAACGTGTAGCTGCTGATCAGTCGACATCGCACTCCCAAGGTAGCTGAAACGGAAGGTGGTTTCCAATACTTCAGCACCAATGCTGATTCGCGGCAATATTGAAGATTGCACCTCCGGTGAAGGCTGAAAGAGACAGGCAGTTTTGCTTGTGCTGACGGTGAGCACGAATTTGGCCGCTGTCAAAGCCAGAGCAGTCATGTGCTGCGACTCATCCGCGTTATGTGAAAACAACGCACAGTCGTCAGCAAACAGCAGCCTAAGGATAGTTGTCTCACAGTCTAGGGTTCTCGCACCGAATCGACGGATGTATAACAACCCACCGTCAATACGGTGCCCCACACGAACACCGTAAGCACAAGCCGCATCAAAAGCACAAGACAACATTGCATGAAGATATATATTAAGCAGGACAAGAGATAAGACACAGCCTTGCTTCACACCAGAGACCACTGCAAAGTCATCCGAGGTCTGTCCACTCAGCTACACATGCCGCTGTGCAGGCATTCAATTAAACATACAAACTTACGCGGGCAACCAAACTTACCCAACACCAGGCACCATGCCTCGCGGTTCACCTCAGCAAATGCCTTGATGACATCAACAAAAAGCGAGTACAATGGCTGGTGTCGTTCCCTGCACTTCTCCTGCAACCGACGAGCCGCAAACACCATATCTATCGTGCCTGGACCCGAACGGAATCCACACTGCTCCTCCGCCACGTTAGGCTCCACAACCTTACTGACGAGGCGGTTGAGCAGGATTCGGGCAATCACCTTGCCCACACAACTCAGCAAGTTGATTCCACGATAATTCGTGCAACGTTGCTTGCTACCTTTGCCCTTGTACAGTGGTAGCACAAGGGCATCCTTCAGCTCAGGAGGCACATCCTCCTCAATCCACACGCGTTGCACCAAGTGGTGCAGCGCAGTCAACAAAGCGGGTCCACCGTGTTTCAATACTTCAAGCGGGATCCCGTCGCCTCCGGCACACTTGCCGTTTCGCAGCTGAGCAAGTGCTCTCTGCGTCTCATCCAGTGTCGGCGTATCCGCCAGATCCGCCTTCACATCACGCTGCTTCAGGCCGTTAAATGTAGGCAAGTCGATCTCTGGACAGTTGTTCAAGAGACAGTCAAAGTGTTTTCGCCAGATCTGCATTATGTTTGCAGTCTGGGTGCAGGTAGCGACTGAACCTCCCTCGAGTGGCGTCCTCAGCGGCTCCAATCTCCGTCCATTCACCGCCTTCAACGAGTCAAAAGATGCCTTGTGTTGGCGGCGTTCGGCGTAGCATCCCATCTCCTTCGCCTTCTCCGTCCACCATGCATTTTTAATGCGACGGAGCTCTCGGGGCAGTCGCCGTCGAAGTTTGGAAACTGATTGCTCTTCCCCAGGTCACTTGGGTCCGCAACATTTGCAGCAAATGCTGCATGCTTCTCCGACACCAATGCGCCGCTCGTCGCAATATTTTCATCAAACCAAGCAGGCTGCTTACTGTTTGCGCGCCCGATGGTCTCCTCGGCAGCAGCTGTCACCTGGTCGCGAATGTGGTGCCACAGGTTGCCCACTGTGGCTGTGCATTCCACATCACAGGCGTGCAGCCATCGCCTTCTACAGCTCAGTACGTTTCGCCACAGTACCGAGGGAGAGAATGTTAAATTTACGCCGATTCACGGCGGGTGTGCAATACATCGATTTACGAAAATATATGTACAGTTTGGTCAGAACCACGCAGTACACGTGTCATGCGCACTTCACGCATATCACGCTGACGTACGATGACATAGTCGAGCAGGTGAGCGTGACCACTCCGTGGGTGCGCCAAAGTTGCTGTAGCACTCGCACTCCGTACAAACCGAGTGTTCGTGCTCGGCGGGCCGTGAGCAGCACAGAGTAAGAGCAGCCTATCACCGTTCACATTCGCTGAACCAATGGCAAACAAACCGAGAACAACTGTCCACACCGATGCATCACGCCCAACACGCGCGTTGAAATCACCCAGCAGAAATAGTCGGCTGCTCCTCGGCACAGACCGTATCACGGAGGATAGCTCAGCGTAGAATTGATCACGCGTGTCATCAGGATAACACATGGTCGGCGCATACATGCTTATAAAAGTGGCAAACGTACCTCTTCCGAGTCGTAGGCGAACGATCATCCGTCGCGCGTTGATGCCCGTTGGTTCACCCACCAGCTGGCCATGGAGGCGATCGGATATTGCAAATCCGACCCATGTTCACGTGGTGCTGAGGTGGCGTTGCCCACCCAGTAGAATGTGTAGCCAGCACTTGCTTCATGCAACTTACCTTGTTCAACTAGTCTGGTTTCACTGAGCGCCGCAATATCGATGTGATAACTCACCAGTTCCATCGTAACGAGTACAGGGCGTCGCTCCGGGCGCTCACTGGAGTTCCGGTCCAGTAGTGTGCGCACGTTCCAGCACCCGATGCTGAGTGCCTTGCGCGCAGGCATACGATTGCATTGGTGGGCCAACAGACGCGAGGTGGTCATTGTGCTTCGGAGGTTTGATTGAGGGCTCCACCCGGAGCCTTTGGCTCAATAGTCTGACCCACAAGGCAGTGAGGAGCAGATCCAGTTCAGGAATGTGATTGCAGAGGCAGATTGGGATCTGCTTGACGGCCGTCACCCTTCAGCCTTGGAGGTACTGGAACGATTCCTATATGTTTTGCGACCACGGCCAGATGTAGGTGGGTTTTGGCGGGTTTGCACCAATTTGACCAGGGGCTTCCTGGCTTGAGGCGGGCAGTAGCAAACCATTGAACACCCGGAGGTGTCCTCCCACCGTCACAGAAAATGCGTGGCGCCCGTGCTCTACGTTAATCGAGGTATGAGCTTATAACCCGTAGACATGTTGTTTCCCATAGCTGGATTTTACGGGAAGAGAGCCATCGTCCACTTCCTGACCTTCAAAGAGGATGGACTAGGATGCTGCCAGGGTGTCCACACCTGACAGGAGAACGACTCGGGTCCTCAGCCAAAGCCTTCGATTAAATGAACACCCGAAAGGCAGCGGGTCTAGCACCTGGTCAGTTCATTGACTCATGCGGATTGGTGTCCTGGATCTTAGCAGTGAGAAGGGCGAAACCCAACTCCCACCCAGCGGCTTCCACGAGGAGGCGTCCAGGACATGAGCCAATGGCGCAGCGGTAGCAGCAACGGGTAGATCATCTGTCAAGTCTAGCCACCACCACCCTCCCGCCTAATAAAATATTCCTCTAAATGCATGGACATGGGTTGGCATGGTTTCCATATATAAATATATATCAGGTGGTGGGTGTGCAATTTTGTCCCAGTGCTTTGCTTCCTTATATGAATGTCTACCAGTACTCTCTTCTATAAACTAGCACACACCGCTTAAGCCAATAGTAGTTAATTTCGATAGCGTTTCTGTGTTTCTGGCCTTTTACGTAACATAAACCTTCAACCCACGCGAACTATTCGCGGATTCGTTCGTAAACATTTTTTATACACCGTTAGTGAAAATTTATGTCTACGTATCTGTATGAATTATCCTATTTATTTCATTACGTCTTATCGTTTCTAGTGACTGGCTGCTGCATGATATCCCCGGAATGGCTGCGCTTGATGTGCATGTTGACAAGGTGCCTACCTATCTAGTACCCACTACCTAGTCCATACTGGCTTCAGGAGACAGTTGGTCCTTGCTGATGTGGACGGGGTGCACTGTCCTTGTGGCCGTGTTAGGATCAAAGAGCGGTTCCATGGACTCAGTGTGGAGCGAACTATGGTCCAGCCACCGCCTTGTGTGCGCTTGATTCCCCAAATACAGCGTGCTGGTGTTTGCCTGTGAAGGAGTGTGGGCCGGCTCCGTTGATGGAATGTGGCTCCCATCCGCATGCCTTCCGGTCTTATTCCTTCGGGTTTACACTGGATATGGTGTGTGGGTTTGGAGCTGTAGGTGGTGCACGGCAAGTCACCGTTGATGCTCTGTAGGCGCAGGCGTTCATTGGCTGGCCACAGTAAAATGCAAAGCTGATACTGGATGCCGCTAACCCTATATATAAATATATTGGACTGTTGTCCAAGAACAGATTTTATGTATATACCATTTTGTTCTACTTTTACTCGTTTTTATTATTATATAAAGATTTAGTATAAATAAATAAATAAATGTATATGTATCGTTCGGGCGATATATATATATTTACCCGTACTCTCTGGGATACCTGGCATTTATTTTTATCTGCAGTTTCACATCGTTAAATACACCCTTAGGTTTATGCATTATATATCATGCTATTTCTATTCATCATTAAGTCTCCACTAACTATGCGCAGGATGCCTACTGGATGGCCAGCATATTAATAATTCGAAATTAATTCCGCGTCAATAATTTGCAGATGCTTCAACACAGTACACAACCGTAAACCTTTTAATGAATTCAAATTATCATTGTCACTTTTTGAGCAGCTAACTTATGCCGATGATTATGTAGTTCTGTGCACATCTTATATGGATTTTACAAGTTCCTCCATTTAATTGTACATTTCAAAATAATATGGCTTCTCGATATATTTCACCGGTTAACATACAACAACGCTACCATTTCTGTTTTATTTTTCTGCATGATTTTATTTATTTCACGTTGTGGATTCAATGATTTCCCCTCTGCAGCAAATGATATTTTATAAGAATTTATCACTAACTAACAATCATAGCACACCATGCGAGGTATGCCAGCTTTATACGTTTCCTATAGCCGTTCAGCACAATTTCATTCATTGGATACTTGAAATAGGCTTACGTATATTAGACAACTACCATATTTCACCATATAACAAGCCCTTGAAATATCAATACTTCGCTACAATCCCTCAGTTTATAATTTTCGGGGACATGTTACCATGGTTACAGTGCACTACTTTACTGCAAATGTTACATTATTGTAACACCTAATAAAAACACGCAGTGCATTCAACTTTGTTATTAAAACTTTAATAATTAATTCCTAAGTCTCGGGATTACCTTGGTGTTCCATTTCACCTTGGCCCGTAACGAAATTTCCGTCATTCGGTAGCGCCAAGCTCTCGTATTTGTACGTTGGTGATGAATTCTTATGAAATACTATATGCTGCAACGGGGAAATCAGGGAATCCGCAGTGAAATAAATGAAGTCATGCCGAAATATGAAATGAAAACATTTAAATGTAGAAGGTTAACCGGTGAATTAGATCGAGAAGCAATAGGGTTTTTAAATATGTAATTAAATGGAAATGTAGCAGGCAAGCACGGAGGAACCCCAAGGGTTGAGAACGAAGTTCTATTACACAACACGTAGCCTCTACAAAAGGTAATATACATGCGGTAAATTGGAACAAAGGAAGTTACAACTAACCAATGTCGTTGTGTTCTTTTTCTCCTCCGGTACTTGAGCCGGAAAGTCGCTCTGAAAGGCAAACGGGAGGGAGTACCGTTATTGCAAAGGTTCAACTTTGGACGCGTGCCAAAACAGTTTCGATCCTGCTCTATATCACTCCTCCTCTAATCAGGCAGCGTCCCCGTTGCCACACCATAGCCGCACTGAGTCGGCACCTCCAGTTCCACTGCTACTTCCCCAGGCGTTTCATTCGGCCCCCCGACAGCTTAGTCGGTCTTACACCGGAATGGCTTGAGTCGATTGAAATGTACTATCATGGGTTGACTGGCAGGGTTGTTGGGATCTTTGATAACACATGCCACATCCGGTATCACCTGCTGTATTATGCACGGCCTTGTCCACTCATGGTGTTGCTTAACCGGAACTCCTGCCGTTGGTACCTGGCGCAAGTAAACTTGGTCGCCAACCTTCAAAGGAGCGCCGAAAACTTTCTTGTCGTAATAGTCTTTATGTCGTCGATGGGCGTTCCCAAGATGAAGACGTGCCGCTTGATGTGCTTGCTGAAGCGAATCAAGAAGTTTGCTAACATACTCTGTCATCGATGAATGTGGCTGTTGCGGACTGGGTAGTCGAATGTCAGACGGTAATCGGACTTCTCTTCCGGTCCACACAAAAAAATGGGGTTTGACCAGTAGAAGCGTGCACTGTGCTCCGACAGGCCAGCAAGCGTTTTGGTAACATAGCGTCCCACTCAGTTACATTTTGATCCACAAAGGCCTTCAGTAGCAATTTCAGCGACCGATTTGTACGCTCAACTTGTCCGTTGCCTTGCGGGTGGTAAGCCGTCGTTTGCGTCTTGCCTATACTGAACCCATGACAAAGTTCCTTCACCAACAAACTCTCGAAACATGAGCACCTACCAGGGTGTAGCTGCCCCGGTGCTCCCCAGTGACACACCCAGTGACTCATCATCGTCGTTGTTACGGTGATTGTATCGGCTTGGGCGATCGGAACTGCTTTGCACCACATAGTGAAATGGTCGACCATGACCAATAAGTACCGATGTCCACGTGATGTTTCTGGTAGGGGACCAACAAGATCTGCTCCCACAATCTCGTTTGGGTAGCCTGCATTCGTAGGCTGCAATGGTGATCTCCGGGTGATGGTCGGGTTCCTGAAGGTGGCGCATGTCTCACTCGTCTGGCAAAAGTTAGTGACATCTCTCCGTTGAGGTGGCCACCAAAACCGTTGACGTGCTGCCGCTTCAAGTTTGTTGATTCCAGCATGACCCAGCTGTTCGTGCAGTTTAGATAAGACTTCGGAAACTAATGCTCGCGGAATTACGACTCACCTGATATATTTTGGACCAAAATCAAACACTAACACACCTTCCTCGATGGAGAGCTTGTCCCACATCGCCCAAAAGCATCGAGCTTCGTAACTTTTTCCTTCCATTTCCTTTACGGTAGGTTTGTCGCTCCCCAATCGTTGTTTGTCATGGATCGGTGATACCTCTGGGTCCGCTGCCTGTGCCTGCTGCCAACGACCGTACTCCGAACTTTGAAGGTTAACTAGAGCTACTTGTTATGTACTACAAGACGAGCAGTCTCCATGGGCACGAGTAGGAAGTCTGGAGAGAGCGTCCGCGTTGGCTTGCTGTGCACCAGGTCAGTGTCGGCATTCAAAATCATACTCTTGAAGTTGTTCCTGCCATCTGGAGAGCTGTCTATCGGGGTCTCAGACATTCTGTAACCAACGAGTTGACTGATGATCTGTTCGTACCAGAAACTTCCTTCCTAATCGGTAGTGTCGGTTTTGTTTTATAAAGCATACTACGGCTAGCATTTCCTTCCTGGTTGTGCAGTAGTTCCGTTCTCTTGCACTGAGACTCCTACTGCTGTAAGACACCACTCGTTCTATTCCGTCCTGCCTTTTCTGCGACAAAACAGCTTCAATGGTCTGGTCGCTCGCGTCCGTGTCTAGAATAAACTCCCCGGCATTTGCTGACAGGTTGGGGAAAACCAACACCGGAGCTGCACAGAGGGATTCTCGTAACCGATCGAAGGATTCTCAACACTGGACGGTCCAATCGAAGGTTTGACCTTTATGTAACAAAGTATTCCAAGGCGCAGCGATCTCTGAGAACCCTTTCACTTATCACCGATAGTACGAGGCCAACTTTAAAAATCTGCGTAGTTCATCAACGTTGGCAGGGGTTGGCCATATTCGTCTTACAAGGGTCAGTTAGAATCCCCACCCCCGAAACGATGTGCCTAAGATACTTTACCTCTGTCTGTAGTAAATGGCATTTTGTTGAGTGGAGTTTGTGGCCTATATTTACTAGTCGCTTTAGCATCTCAGCCAAGTTGCTTAGGTGCTCATCTTTTGTTTTTCCGTGCACAATGACATCGTCCAGGTAAAGGAGACACTTGTGGAGCATGGATTCGTTTAACACTTTTTGCATCAGGTGTTGAAAAGTCGCGGGGGCGTTAGAGAGGCCAAAAGGCATGGTCTGGAACTCATAAAAACCTGATGGTACTACAAACGCTGCTTTTGCTCTGTCGCTTTTTTCCACTTCCATTTGCCAGTGGCCGGAAGCCAAAGCTAGCGTACTGAAATAAACTGCTCCTCTCAATGCGTCAAATAGATCATCGATCCTGAGTAGGGAAAACGTCGTTCCGAGTACCCTCATTTAATCTTTTATAGTCGACACATAGGCGAAAACCACCATCCTTCTTCACTAGAACAACCGGGGCTGCTCATGGTGACGTAGAGGGCCGTATTACCTTCTTTTCTAGCATCTCATCTATAAGCTTTTGCAATTCAGTCTGTCAATGTAATGGTATGCGTCTTGGGGGATTTTAATCGGGATTGCATCACCGGTGTCGATACAGTGTTTCACCAGCTTGGTTCGACCCAAGTCGGTACTTCGCCAAGCAAATTCTTCTGAGTGGTTGCGCAACAAGCCTTTGAGCCGCTTCAGTGTCTGCTCATCAGTGACTCGGTCGAGTGAACGAATAAAGGCGTTAATGTATTTCTCAATGTATAAGTTGTCCTCATAGGTTGTAGAAGCTTCCAAAGCACCACTTTCACAGTGTCTTAACAATACTGTGCAGTTATGTGTGATTAGTTGCACCTGTTCAGATCCGATCGACACTTCAACCGGCGCAACAGATCTATCCCAACAATAACAGCAAACAGCATTTTGTTCAGAACAATAAACTCCTGGGTGAAGCTCTGTTTTGCGACGTCAACTTGTGCTGGTAGGGATGCTCGAACAGACAACAATTCTCCATTGGCGGCAGTTAGTCGGCAGCGACAAGGCGCGCATATAAGTTCTGCGAGTTGTTTAGTCAAGGTAGAACTGAGTAGGCTCTTACCTTCAGATGTGTCCATGAGACCTATTAACGGAACACCTGCGATCTGTACTTATATTGCTAATGCTGATTGTGTTGTCGATGCACCAACAATGGCTGGTATAAATTGTGAATGCAATCGGTGCCACTCACCTGGGCGTCCGTTATTGTAGCTCGATAGTCCGTGGTTCGGTAGTTGGCGGCGGAGCCACCGAGAACCCGGTTGCGTTGGTCGCCATGGGCCTGAGTATATTTGATGATAGTCAGGATGCCACGTGAATCGTTCTATTGACGCACGTCTGGGGCGTTCGGTTCCCCTCAACGCGAAGCACCCGGAAGTCGGCGTAGCCATCGCTCTGTCGACTTGGTCCAGTTGTTCGCCAATCCGTAGTGCTGCATCCAACTGCTAGGGGTTGAAGAAAGAATTCAGGTTTAGTGGAGGGTGTTTGGATTTCTTCTAGAAGTTGCTCTAGTATTCGTTCGTCACGCTCGGTTGATGACTCTTACGCGTATGCGATGTCGGCCATCTTTCGAAGCACGCGCACCTACGTCCCAGTGCTCGCTCCGGGCCATTGGTATCGGGAGTGGATTTCTCTGCGTAGGGGTGCAGGTATAGCAGGAGGGTCCAGTAGGCGGCGCAAGGCAGGAAACATCTCGGTCGTGACTTCCTTTTCCAGAATTTTGCTATCAGCAACGATAACAAAAGCATCCCCTGACAGCAGGCCGGCGAGCACGCCTGAATGTTGGTTAACTGGAACCTGACGGGGAAAAGTTGGACTTGCTTCTCCCATCTGGAGTACGTCATCCCGGGAGTGTAACGTTCCGGAGGAGGGATTGCATGCATGCAGGCTGAAGAATTCGAGCCTGTTGACCATTTTTCCGAAGTACGGGACAAAACACCCAGTGAAGTGAAATGCCTAGTCGTGGGGTCAAGGACATCAGAATGGCTTTGGTCGGCAGACTTGCCGTTTATTTTCGGCATGACCTTCATTACACTAAGGATGGTGGATTCCTGATTCTTGTGACTTGGCAGGGTCGCCACTTTGTAACACGCAAGCACGGAAGAACTCAAAAGGTTGAGAACGAAGTTCTATTACACAACACGTAGCCTCTACAAAAGGTAATAAACATGAGGTAAATTGGGACAAAGGAAGTTTCAACTAACCAATGTCGTTGTGTTCTTGTTCTCCTCCAGTAATCGAGCGGGAAAGGCGCTCTGAAAGGCAAACGAAAGTGAGTGCTGTTATTGCAATGACTCAAATTTGGACGCGTGCCAAAACAGTTTCGATGCTTCTTTACAGAAGAACATTACAATCCGTATGAGGAGTACACAAAACTAGATAATGGTCGACATAATGTAGCAGCTGAAACAGTGACCAGCGTAATGTGAACTCACAAGATGTGTACAGATGTGCACTGTGTTAAATCGTCCGCAAATTATTGACTCGGAATTCATTTCGAATTAACAATTTGTCCGCCATTCAGTAGGTATACTGCACAAAGGTAATGCAAAACGAATACTGAATAGATATAGCCTGATATATAATGCACAAACGTAAGGGTAGATTTAATGATGCGAAATTGCCGGTCAAGTTCAAGTGGGACGGGAACGATAGGACGAATCCCGTAAATGTTCTTTCTTGAGCGGGTCGTCGATCCAGAAGTTGTTAGAGGAGCTCCGACTTCTTGATGGATCTAAACGGAAAACACCCAAAAAACACCCTTGTCCGCCACTTTAATGCCCACGTTCCTTACATTAGCTGTCCCAGCTGTCAGTTACGTGAAGTAAGTAAGAGAGGAAGAAAAAGCGAAGGCAAGAGAGCAGGGGAAATCAGTTAAAAAAAGGGAATAATACCAATGGCGAGGAAGAGTAAAGAAAATAGAATCGAAGTATGAAGATGGGAATTAGTCAGGAAAAAGGAAATGTTTCATGGTGTCACCCAAGAGCGTCTAGTTGACGCTCAAACCCCTTAACCCTAGCCTCCCGGACAACATTTTCTGGAAGCAGGTTCCAGCACTCGATGACTCGACGTGATAACCGTGTCTCCGTTCTAACTCGATCGGACCTCGGTTTGTCCAGATTCATACAATGCCGCGGAGACCAGATAATCTAGCAGGACTAAATACCACGGACAAATAAGGGCCAACCTTCCCAGTCAAAATACGGTAGGTTAGGATTAGGTCCCCTCTAATCCTTCGATAGTGCATTGACTGCATCCCCAAGCTAAGTAGGCGTTCGGGGTATGTTTGCCCTCGTAATTCCTTGACCAACCTAGTACCGACACGCAACACTCTTTCTAGTGCCATTTTTTCCCGGACAAGGCATGGTGGACAGGCCTGGACGCAATATTCTAGGTGGGGTCGCACGGTCGCTGAGAAGAGCTTCACAAACACATCAGCGGTTAGGGCTCCAAAGGAACGACGGATAAACCACAACATCCGGAAAGCTTTACTAGCCGCTTTCCTCCAGTTGTCTCCAGAGTGTAGTGTGGAACCGCGGACGACATCTAGCTCAATCTGGTGAGGCACGTGAGGAAGTTCACTCCCATCGAGCACGTAACTTGTGGGTGAAGCAGACACTCCGATACGCAGCTCTGAACACTTTACCCGGCTTATGGGCAGCAACCACAAGGCAGACCATCCCCAGGGTCCATCCAGATCTCGTTGAAGAGCCACAGGACCTCCAGGGATATCAACAATATTCCAGAGCTTAAGGTCATCAGCAAATAAGAGCGATGGTACCTCAAGCTCCTCCGGCAAGTCATCCACGTAGACTGAGAAAAACAGCGGACGTAGGACAGAGCCTTGCGGAACGCCGTTAAGTACAGCTTGTCGAAACGAAAGACTGCTTCCCACACGAATACACTGTTCCCGTCCATCCAGAAAAGCTGACACCCACTGGAGAGCGCGACCAGCTATTCCATACGACCACAACTTCAGTGAGGGTCGCGAATGGAGGACAATGCCAAAGGAACAATGCCAAAGTCAAAGAACACAACATCCACCGCATGTTCACTGTCTACGGCTTCAGCCCAGCACTCACGAGCTACCAGCAAGTTCGTCTGACACGAAAATCCTTTGCGAAAACCATGTTGCTCGACGCAAACCAGGATAAACCTGTTTAAATGGTTCTCCACTGTATCTCGTACTAATTTTTCAAGTAACTTAACGACCACGCTAGTCAAGCTGACAGGCCTGTGTTTAGCCGGTAGGTCTTCGTCACCGCACTTGAAAATCGGGCAGACAACAGCCGCTTTCCATTCGGTAGGCAAGGTACAGCTGTTGAGTGACTTCTCAAACACACTGGTCAGAGGTCCACTGAGTTCCACTGTCAATTAGTGCAACAATTTTGGATGAACAGAATCTGGCCCGGAAGCCTTAGTTAGGTCTACCTCTCTTAGCAACCGGAGAACTTGGGACTCAGTTACAGGAATTTCATCCAGACAACAATCCTCAGAGACTCTTGAAGCTAACTCTTTGCATGGCGTATTTGTTTCGCGGACAAAGACGCTTGAGTACTGCTTACCAAGCACGCATGCCTTGTCATAGTCGCTATAGGCATGGGTCCCATCTCCTCGAAGCAATGGTGATAGGGGCGAGTTTGCACCACAGCGTCGTTTAACGTAAGCGAAGAATTTCTTGGAATTTTTCTGGTAGGATTAGCTAAGCCTTTTCATTCTGAAGCAGGGCCAACCTAAGATGTAGCTTGTACGCATTTCGAACCAACCGACACTTGTCAAATGTGCTGTTCGTGGGAGCTGTTCAGTACGCTCGTCAGCACCTAGACCGCTTCTTAAGCAGGCAATTCCCTGCGGAATCTATCCACGGAGGCTGCGCCCTCGATTCCCTTCTTCTTACCAGTGGGATGTGAGATGCACAAACGTCGACGAGGTGAGCCTTAACTCTTTCCCAGGCTATGTGAACATTGTCGGTCGTAGATATCACACAAGGCGATGACCTAGCTTTATCCGACATCGCCTGGAAGTCCGCGGCCCAAATGTTGGGATACCAACTGGTAGTAGCCAGGCAAGGCCTGGAAAGGGTACACTGGAAAGACAAGCAAACATGATCGCTAGCGCCAAGTGGCTGGCCGTATTTAATGTCATTTACGAAGTCAAGTTGCTTAGCAAAAACAAGATCTAAAATGGACGGCTGCTGATTGCTCTTGTAATTAGTGTGGAGGTCCACGAACTGGTGTAGTGGTACCTGCAGCGTTAAGTCCAGCAGTTCTGTACCGAACGATTCCAGAGCCGTAGCGCAAGCTGGATCATCCCAACAAACTTTCGGGAGGTTGAAGTCTACCAACACCAGACACTTGTTCGCAGATTGAGTGCGTATAAACTCAATGATTCTATTAGAGGTGCTCATAGGGCTTCTATACACTAATACGACCGTAACCTGAACCGAGGAAGCGCAAACCAAGACTGCGAGAGACTCAACAGATTTGACGAGAGACTGAGAAACGCTAGTCCTCAATACGCCAATGTGATAACTCACATAAAGAGCTACACCACCCCTTGATGGTCAGTGAAGCGGTCAGGGCAGAGCAGTGCGCAGCCAGGCAGATATACTTCGCCATCTGTGATTGCCTCAGATAGCCACTTTTCAGTGAATGCAAGTATATCTGGACGAGATTTGTCTACGAGCGGACCCACCTCGCACTTCTTGTTTCTCAGGCTACACACGTTACTAAGTAATACTTGGAGGGCTTCTGCACGACCAGCAATGGGTCTTGCGCAAGTAGAATAGGTTCTGGCATAGAGGAAAGGACCGCCGGCTGACCACCTAAAGCCCACTGATCTGAGACCTTGCTCACCAGCTGCACGCCGGGTTTGTAGGCCTCTGATGACTTCCTTTAACTTTAAGCTATCCACTAACGGAAGGTCCGGTCGCGCATTAACGTTGGTATCTTTGAGCTTGAAGGCAAATATCTGTAAGGCCCTGAGCTCTTCTGGGGTGGAGAAGACCAACGTAAGCAGACGAGGTTGAGGATTTGGTTGACTAACCGGAACGTTCCCCAGTCTGATGAGCTTCCTGACAGTAACGCCAGGGAAACCTGTTGGTAAAAGCCTGGTCACGGAAACTTTAAGCCAACCAAGATCATCAAGCATGCACTCGGTGGGAAGAGCGGCAGCGGATTCAGTGACGTTTCTGAAAATCACACTGCTATCTGAGTAAGAACCGCCTCGACGAGGTGCATTTACACCATATGCTCTACCATCCACGCCACATGGTTGTTTGACAGGAATCGATGGGACCGAAGGCGTCGGCACCTCTTGCCTCGCTGAGGGAATTGCAACACTAGGTGGTGTTTCCAACTCAGGCGCTTGTTTCCTGAGCGTTTTATCACCTTCCGGTTTGAGGGGCGGAGGGTTTGCGCGCTTTCCTTGTCTACTTACGCTTATTCTTCAATGGCTCAGGAGCCCGTGCCTCGCTTTCCATTTGGGGCGGGTCAGCAATGCCGTCCGAGGCATCGGTGTCAGTTATATCCACGTGAACTGGAGCGTCCGGTAGGACGAACGCCTCGTCAACAATTGGACTGTCAGCAGAAGGACAGTCCGTTACAGAGTCCACCTTCGCAATATTTAGAGATTTCATAATCAGATGCACTTTAGAGTTGAGCGAGCCAAGAGAGGCAAGTTCGGCTAATGCCTTCTCAACAACTTTGAATATGGATGCTGGTGCTTTGAATTCAACACATGTGAAAGCCAGTGGCTTCGCTTTCTGATCGTAACAATCAGCACACCTAAACAGGTTTTCACTGGATGATAGCATGTTGTACTGATTTGCTCGGAGGCCGGTGCAACTTTTATGATACCAACGAGAGTAAACATTACACTGCATACCTGTAGCAGTCTGGAGATTCCCCGGTTTGCCTGTGTAAAATTCTAACCAAAATTCTATAATTGTACACCTAGGCAACCGGTGTGGTCGGTTGAACTGCTTGCTGAGTTCGAATGCTTTACTTGCTTATCGTCATTTTTGCTTGGCGCTCGTTTCGGTTGCAACGCGCAACTGCCCTGTGTGCTGTGCTTGACCCGTTCCCCTAGCTAGAGCGTCCACGGTGTCGTTCTTTTATAGCTAGATAACAGGGAATCTTTTACTGTACCAATAAAAGTTTCCCTGCAACTCGATCCGTCTTCTCGAATCGCTCTCTGGGCTCCCGGTACAGGCAACCCTCTAAATACCACCAGATGAATCCGTAACTGGCCTTGAACGGGCAGAATTGCTGCAAGCTGCATTTGACTCATCAAACGGGAAAGCAAGGGGTTCATCGGCCTCGGTTGTTCGCGAGACGACCATGGTTAAGTGGAAAACAGAGCAGAATTTAAACACACGTATACACCAGTAAAACGACCACAATAAAAAGGCAAGCAAGGTGTAAAACGGGATTGAAAAAGGGAACAACCGCAAAATCACCAGTAAGCGTCAGGAAGACGCTTTGGCCAGTATCACTTTAGTTGATCCAAGGCAGCTTGGATCAGAAGAAATTTGACTATTGTCAAATTTCGATGCAAGTGTTTATTCAAACACTGTTTTCCGCGTTATTTCAGCTAGAAATCGCGATCAGTATGGCACGCCAGAAAGTCGTGTTACCGCGTAGTATTCACAGAACATGGTCCGTAGTACTCACAGGACGGACAAAAATAAGTACCAGATATTTCAGTTAGTATGTATATGCGTACATCGTCCGAGTTTATAAATATATACGTATATATATAGGAAAAACCATGCTAACACATGTACATATATGTAGCAATTATTTTTTATGAAACGTACATGTATGCATGTAAGTGTGCTATATATTGGATAATGTGATAACGCATCCGCCAATTGGTAAATGCGGTATTCCTTATTTAGTGAGGCATCTTTCTTCCGTTGAATGTCAGCACTGGTAAGCATCATAAGGCATAACAACAGGCCATCCGCATAATTGTTGCCACATGCACTAGCCAACTTAAGTGTAACCATGTATGCTGACTTCGGATTGGCAACATAAGCTGAATCTTCTCCAAAAGCTAATGAGTAGGTAAGTTAGTACTTATACTATGTAAGAGGAAGTCCGCTCACGGTGTCACCATGCGATAACACTGAATGCTTTGATCAGTATTGATTTCTGGTTAATGTACGCCCATTAGTTACTGGAGCTTATGGTCCTTGTAGCATGCTTAGCGCAGTACTATACGCATGACCGCCGTATGGTGAGTTGTTATTGGACGAAAATAGGGCGCTTGCAACACAACGGGTAACTTACCGCGGGTACCAGGCGCGCACTCATTAATTTCATGGTGGGGCTGCTAAATGGAATGAAATTGGAAGCGTTGCGCATGACTAACAACGTCCACCTGAAAACGAGACGTATGTATTACTGGGACTGTTTTATTGGGTGTGAGGACAGACATAGGAGCCAAATGCGACTATCGTCGTTCAAGTTAGGAGTGTTCGAAGCGCTCATAACCCGCAAAGCAGCGATGTTAAAAAGTGTTTCGTTGTTTTCGGCCACGGCCTAGAAGGGCTATGCTTAAGAACCGGAAGTGTAATAGCGCA
>OX104064.1:121558187-121627818 GCA_944474145.2 Dicrocoelium dendriticum
AGATGGTTTTTGCCAAAACCAACAAGTTTCCACTGAAAGGCGGTTAGTCTACCTTTCGTTATCATTCAAGGGTGGTGTGATAGCATAAAGAACAGTTCGGAAGCTACCTAATGTCACAAGCACAACATTTCCTGCAGCCGAATTACAAGTCAGTTTCACCTCAACAACGTATGTGGGTCAGCAACTCTGAGTTTTGCTTTATGTGTACAATTGACTTGTTCGCGTTTAGCAAGAGATATTGGGAAAAACAAAAGGCACCTGACCGAAAGTATTAAGGAACATGACTATGATTGGTCCGTGGAATAAGGAAGACATTAACGAGTGCCGTGTTGTCACATCTGATTGGTTTGAATCCCTAGGTCAACGCGCAAGAGGCATTTCAGTCCATCTACCGGATACCCGGACACTACACGCGGACAGATGTCGTCCACTGGCGACAAAAGAGGCAATCGCTATCCTGCTCCAGAACTCGTACAAGCAATTCGGCTGCCTTGGTTACAGACCATCTCTACTAGCGATGGCGATCACGCCATGTCCCCTGAACTGACCTTGACTAGACCAAGCATTCAGCCCTACCGATAAGGCATTTCGATCACAGTACTCATCGGACTTGATTAGTGTTCGACTGAACCCCTCCCAATGTGGTGTATTAGCCTGTAGAGAAACCATGGATCCTAATGGCGATGACCTCCCTAGGAACATTTTGGCAAAAAAACAAATAGCAAGACCTTGTCTGTTGTGGTTTCCGCTGATTTTACGCATAACCAGCCTGAAATGTGCTGTGCCGCCCTGCCCCCCCCCACCAATTCAACCGAAAACGAAATGAGAATGCCAAGACCAGCCGGACCGAGGGATACGTATTGTGTGAGAGCATAGCGCAATAAATAGGTTGTGGGTAACTGATAACACAACTATGTCGGAGATGCTAATTAATATTAATTACCACAACTCGAACGGTTCAATTTCAGGGCTCCACTTGCCGCCGACTCCATAAAGATTTGCGTCTGATCTCTGCTCAAGTTCGATCTCACTGCAGATTGATCCAATGTTGCGCCACGATTGTGGGCTTCTACGCTGAACGTAAACCGGCTTTCCGTATCATGATCACAAGGTGTTCCCAAAAAAATCAGCAATACTCCGCATGGTCAAGCGTTTAATGTCTTCGCTGCGAACTGACCAGGTCTGTGATCAATACAGAAAGACCGGCATTATTGCAGGGTTATACACCCAACCTTTCACTGACAGGCTGATATCGCACTGTCTACACAGATGGTTGAGGTTTTGAAAAACCACCGGGCTTCCTTGATACACGAAGTAACTTTCTCAGTGATATGTACACCATAGATGACACAAATATGGAGGAAAGTAAATTGATCCACTACTCCAGGTGGCGGTTCGCTGACGGCAAAAATAGGTGAACCGTAGGTCCAGCGCTGCAACAATGCAATTTGAAGGCGCAAAGCACATACTGCAGTGTGCAGCGCTCCGCGTCACTCTATCCAATAGTGCCTGCAGAATAGAAAAAGGTATTTACAGGTCGGTACCACCCAAGGCAAACATGTCGAATGCAACCAATTCGATTGTACGGCAGTGAACAGCCACATATGTGCGGTTCGACTTCAAATGGTTATGAGTTAACAAGAACTGTTTGAAAAGAAGACGCCATTTGGCCACTCCCGCTTATGCCTAAACCGACTGCAGTTCGGAGAGCATAAAATAAGAGTTAAATCGTCAGCTTTCATCCTTTCTGAGGATGGCAACAACACTGACATCGTAATTGTTGCTGGTGGTATGAAGGACCAACTGAGTCGCATTCGGACTCTGAACAACACCTAGGAGGCAGCTTCGGTGTCGAGACACGCCGAATAGATAATGGTGAACGATTTTTCCAGCTGTATGCGAGGCACATGAGTCCACATAGTGCCATCAGCTTCTAGCGTATTTCTTGATGATATGGACTCAACTAAACTATATTTTCATTAGCTGCACATGCCACATGTCAATTCAAGGCTGTCGTTCCATTTGGAACACGTGCCTGGTTTCCGATCATGCTCTAGTGCGTGCACGCTGGGCGCTCACTCGCCTCAGTTCAAAGAATCGCCTAACCTCTAACTTCCTTGCCTGTAACTTGAACTATCAGTCAGCAGTTCAACAATATGATAACGAATTGGCCCACCAATTGTCAATGATAAATGAGGTTGGTGAGCCGAACGATGACCGGAACCGTCTCAAGTGTACCATAGGGAATGTCGTTGATGCCAGCCGTGCACCAAATGTGAGACGTCCTAACTGTGAATGGATTACTGGGGTTTACAGCAGTTTGATCAAAACGCGTAAACAGGTTCCAGTGAGTACAGTTTCAGCATGTCCGTAATTCTTTGAAACGACGCCTGATAAGGAGTCTACGAATCGACCAGGAACTTTGATGGGTGGCATGGACAAGTGGGATGAGGAAAACCAGTGCCATTGTGAACAGCTGAGTGCTATTCCAGCTCACCAGAACAAGGGCCTGAGAAAGCCATTAGTTAGCGAGACAATAGCTGAGGAAGATGTACAGTTGATCCATTCTCAGCCTTTTCGACTATCCCGTTAGGCGGAACGTTCTGGAGAGCAGTTCAGCAGGCCAACTGTGACACTGCTGCTAGCCGAATCACCTGAGCATACGTGAGACCTTAACTTCATACATCCCATTTTGAAAAAGATTCAACATGAGCTTTCAGTGTTGGAACAATGCTTCTGGGCCAGACGAACTTCTTCCATGTTTGATGAAAGATGGAGGTGATTTGTTGATTAAACTTGCTGCTCAATTTAACACGATTGGGGCAGTAAAGTGGTACCTTCAGACGGGTGAGTGTTAACTGTCGTGCCCACCTTCAAGAAAGATCAGCGTTCTTCGTGTGCCTTGTTTTTATTGCCTCAATACTTCCCACGGTTATCATTCATCGGTGACTTACTGGTCCCCGTGAGGAGAGAATCACTGAAAGCCAGACTGACTCCCGCCCTGGTCGTGGTTGTATCGATCATATATTTACTCTTCGCTAAGTGTTAGAGTAGAGGCACACATACAGACGACCGAGTATGATGGTTTTCCTTGACTTGGAAGTTGCTTTCGACTCTATTGACCGTACCAGTTTGTGGCATTGCCTATCCATGAAGGGCGGGCCGGCTAAATTCCTTTCATTATGCAGTTTCTCTACCCCCGAGGTTGTGTAGGGGTATTTGGGAAACTGTCTCCTGTGTTCCCAGGCCATTGTTACTTCATGAAACAGAGACATGACAAGTTCCCAGTGGATACCTTAAACAACTGGCTGGTGCTTGAGGAGTATTGCTCACGTTTGGTAGGAACACCGCCAGTTAGGTTTTGGCAAGAAACTATGTGGCACCTCACACAAGTGATTGCTAAAGCTACACGGCTTACGTTGGCTAGGTCATGTCATCCAGATGACTGTTAGCCAACTTCTTCGGTGTGCGTTACACGCTGTTGCTGAACCAAGTTGGGTGGAACAGCGAGCTGGTCACTTGATGGCGTGACATAAATAAATAAACAAACTGACCGAGAGACTTCGCTAGGCTGGTGTGTGCTATTTTCGATGATAGGGGCCTCGAGATAGACGACACCAATGGTTAGACATACCATCAAAACTGGTGCAGTCGTGTGGTCAGTGGCGCTTACGTATTCGGTTATTAGGACCTAGCTATTAATTTTTCTGCTATTTAGATTAGTTCAAAGCACATGTTTTTGGTGTTAGTTTCCTTGAATTCTACTTGCATTCAAGCTCATTTTCTAAACGTTACTTAATGCTATTATGGCGGTGCGAATCGTAACAACTGGATCCACCGTATTTCGATGTCCGAATCGTGGTTTTTTAACTGAACCAGACGATCAAGACGTGGCACTAGAGTTTCAGACCAATAGAGCTGTGAGATTATAACCCGCAAAGCTGTTGTCTGTGATGGAGAAGGTTTGAAGAAAGAGGGCCAATGACATCTCTCTAACCTCCGAAAAAGATTGTGAGACAGTTGATCGGGCTCCTAACTGTTAACCTGTATTATATAAGCGGCTTCGGAGACACTTGGAGAGTTCCAACTAGTCAAGTTCAGTGGATCACAGTGGTACACAAGGATTGTCCTAAGTGAAGGTCCAGTTTTATTGTAATTGCTAGTATTATGTATTTATCTCTTACAATTAGGCAATTAATTTCTTTAATATTGACGCTGGTGTTGAGCTGCAAAGCGCAGCAGACCAGTCCTGATCACAAATACTTCATCTGTGGGGTATCCACAATTAGTGCGTCGCCTATAGTCTTACTGATAATCACACGTTTGGAAAAGATCGGAAATGGACTGTATAACGAAATAAACATTTCACCACTTTCCAAAAATCCTAGAAGAAGCCACTAAAACCAAGCTTCCGGTAGGAGGAGCAAGCTCGTTTTCACCTCGGTCGAGGGTGTATATAATACTCGATTACCCCCGCCAAAATCTTGAAACGCGTCATCTTTACAGACAGCCCAATAACGTTGTTCTTATGGACATCCGAGCAGCTTTCGACTCTGTCGATCGGCCAACTTAATGGCGTTGCCTACAAAGAAATGGGGTACCCGAAAAGTATATCGCCTTCGAGCATTATATTGTAATGTCCCAGGTAAAGTGAGGGCTCACAGCAAGCGCTCTTCACCTTTTGCTGTCACTGGAGATGTAGGACGGTGTTGGCCCCTATCCCAGTTTCTCTTCAATTTTGCGATCGAGGATGTCCTTTTAAACGCTCTCGAGGGCTTTCAGGGCTTTGGTGTAGAGCTTCTTCCTGACAACCGCGTGACCTATTTAGAATATGCTGATAATATTACCATGCCTGGTGATTACGCATAGAGCACATAGGCCGTTCTAAACCGCTTGGCGATTGAAGCATCAAAATATGGCATGACTCTTGCCCCCATGAAATGCAAATTCTTGGTCCTGGATTGGCATCCAATTACCGCAATACCCCGTCTGCAAGATACGCAGCTTGAACAAGTGGACAAATTGATTTACCTGGGAAGCTGTGTCTCTGTTGATGGTAGCATTGGAAAAGAGATTGCCCTCTGTATTGCCAAAGCCCGTTCAGCATTCGCCAACTTGAGGTATCTGTGGCGACATCGTGACGTTTCACTATTGGTAAAGCGCAGGGTCTACAATACCTATGACCATGCAGTGCTGTGGGGGAGTGAGTCCTGGCCGATTCGTGTGAATGACTTGCGTCGGACTTTGGCCTTTGACAATGAATTTCTGCGGAAGAATAGCTCGAGTGTGGTGGATGAACGAAGTGCGCAACGATGACGTTAGACGTCGTGTCTTGGGTAACACGAGACTTCCAGTTGACAGACTGGTAACGCTACGCTAACTTAGATGCCTTGGCCACATTTTACGCATGCCATGCGAACGGCTGCCCTGACGCGCTCTCTGCACAAGCAACGAGCCAGGCTGGAAAAAATCGAGCAGTGGTCAGTCTATCACGTGGCGACAAAGGATTAAACCGCTGACTTCCAGCTTAGCTGTCGTAGGTCCCATGCGTCTTCGCGCTGGGGGATCAAAGATGAGGAACACCGCAGGCTGGAAACTTTTTCGGAGATGGCGCAGAACCGGGCTCAATGGAAAATGTGGACAAATGTTTGTCTTGATTTACATCGCAAACATTAAACAGACAAAAAATAAAACAGCGGGTAAAAAAGACAAACAAGATTCAAAAACAAAAGACGTTTTTGTCACTTTTATCCTTCTCTTTTTCTTTGTGAGCTCTGTTTTCATTACTTCCATTTCATGGTTTTCGCTGGTGAGATGTCTATTTTATAAACTGCTGTTTATATATATATATATATATATATATATATATATATATAAACAGGAACTAGTTAGCGAGCAATGGGTTACATCCGGGGAACGGAAGTTAAGGAAGTAAATGAGTAGGACAACCTTAGAAGATGATGCCTCGACAACATGCTTGATGGAATCCGCAAATTGTTGCAATAATCCGTCTATGGCAGTAACGTCAGCAAGCTCAGCCAAGATCAATAAGCGGCTCAGGGAGCTCAGAAGAGCAGTTCCAGCTCGATGGACCTCCTCGTGCACAGAAATATCCGTTGGGACATTTGTAAAGTGTGAAACCGAAGTATGGAAGAGTTTACCAGTGTCCAGCACATCCGTTAATGCAACACGGATCTCCGTTTGCAGCGCGGAATTCTCTCCCGAGATGAAAGCGCAATGATGTTCAACGGATTTAATGAACTGAAAGAGTAAATTTAGTTCTAAAAGTATACCTCATTGAGTGAAGACAAGATGGCAGTGGGCGACTTCGATCTAGACTTCGGACCACAATTGGTTGCACAAAGCTCGGAGAAAGTGGAAAGTTTCTTGTAAAGTGGCTCAAGAATCGACTCAGCTCTCATTGAATAACAGAACAATGAAATAAAATGGTGATTCGAATATCAACACGCGACGCATTTACGAACATGCAGGCAAAAGTATCTGAAAAGTAAGAAGAGATATACGTCAGATCAGTGGAATGTACAACGTCAAAAAGGGAAGTAACATCACGCCGGTACGTAGAACCAATGTCTCACTGTTACACAACCACCACCGCCGGTCGCGCTCGGAAGAAGTATACTTCGAGGTCGCTCGCGCTTGCGATGAGCCGGGCCTGTGAATTAGATCATCATCATCATACTACACGTTAGCTGGAGGTGGGGAACACCTCAGCTACGGTGCCGCAATACATAGAAAAAAGGAGAGAAAAAAACAATTGGTGCAGGCTGGCTGAGCTACGGGTAACGGATGGGCATCGTTCCGGTAAGCTACCAGCCAGCTACTGTGCATCAAAAAGAAATTACTATGCAAAATTATATAAGGCTAAATAATGAGATCATGGCTGGAGGGGGTGGGACAAAGAAACTCACAGCACGAACGCCACTGAGGTCGGCTCCTAGCCATATCAGCAAGTGTGTCCAACCAAACGTGTTCATCGTCTTTCGGACCCCAACCAGGGAGCCGAGACGTTCCAACCGAGGTCAGTGCAGAAGTGAGGGTCTTCATTCCTCTGGACCAAGTCATCGCTTGGCCACCCCTCCTCTTCTTCCATCCACACCCCCGGCCCGCAAACAATGCACGTCGCGGGAGTCGGTGGGCTGGCATGCGTAACACATGGCCGAGCCATCGGAGCCTGATGCGTGAAATAACGGTGCTGAGCGGTTCAGTTTCGTTTCCTGTGCCGTAAACAAGGCGTCGAATACGCTCGTTGCTCACGCGGTGTTCCCACCAGATGTGAGCTAAAGTACGAACGCACCGGTGGTCGAACGTAACTAGCCTCTTCAGGTCCGCTGCCTTAAGCGGTCAGGTTTCACAACCGTACAGTAGGGTCGAACATACCGCTGCATTGTACACTCTACCCTTCAGGGCAAGAGTGATGTCGCGCCGGCGCCATAAGTGGCGAAGGTTAGCAAAAGCGCCCCGAGCTGTTGCTATACGATTCCTGATTTCATCTTCAATCCCACGGGCGCTGATACAACTTCCCAGGTAGTTGAATTTTTGAACGACTTCTAGCTGATCCCCACCAAGGGTGAGCGTAGGAGGCAGTCCAGACCAATCTTGGAGGAACGCTTTGCACTTCAAGAAGTCGTTCTCCTGGGAGCAGATACACACCTTCTAAGTCGTGTCCTGTAAACGCGATTTCCATGACTTCGTCAACAGCGAAGTTGAAGAGGAAAGGTGACAGCGGGCATCCTTGTCTCACGCCGCTGGAGATATCAAAGGGCGACGACAACTTGCCGTAAGCCCTCACCCTGCCCGAGTTACGCGTATATAATGCTCGGGTAATATTCACATATTTCTCAGGTACACCTTTCCTGAGTAGACAGTCCCAAAGTGTATGTCTATCCACTGAGTCGAATGCACCTTTGATATCGAGGAACGCGACAAGGGTGGGCCGCCAATATATGTGACGGTGCTCCAACAACTGACGCAAGGTGAAGATGTGGTCAATGCAGCCACGACCTAGACGAAATGCGGCTTGCTCTTCACGAATCTTGCTTTCACGAGTGCCGGTCAGTCTGTGAAGGATGACAGAGGCAAGCAATTTGGAGGCAATGGAGATCAGACTGCTTCCTCTATGGCTGCCGCATTCCGATCATGAGCCACCTTTGAATATTGGGACTATGATGGAGCGACTCCAATCGGTTGGGACAGTTTCCTGCTCCCACAGTTTGATCAGTAACTCGTGTAGCTCATCCACGAGAGCGGGTCCCTCGAATTTGAAGAGGGCTAGAGGAACATCATCAGGTCCCGCGGCTTTATTTAATTTCAACTGTCCGATCTCACGTTCGACTTCTGAGCGCGAAGTTGGATCCAAAGGGACAGCCCAGGGAGCGGGGCGATCAGTGGCCGGCGAAAAATCTAACCATTCTTACCGATTAAATTGCTTTTTAAAGTGCTCAGCCCAACGCTTTAAGCGTTTTGATAAGTTGTGGATAGGCCGTCCACTCTCGTCACGTATAGTTTAACTGACACCAGGTCTCCTGCTGCGCAACAAAATGGGACGAATCTGAGAATCAATCGGAGCCCGGCATCGTCCATCAGCAAGCCCCTAATGGCAACCCGTCATCACGTGAACTCTAAGACAGCGTTTAAAGTGTTAGTACATAACAAAAACCCGATAATGCTAGCAATTAGTGAGGCGTTGTTAATTAAGGCTTATCAATCTGTGCTATGTGCACAGAAACTCTTGAGGCAATCAGTTCGGTTGCCATGATCTTGACTGTGACATTTTGATTGGTGGTGTTTATTTTTTCCATGTATATAATCCCTTGTGTGTTTCCACTCGTGTTGTGTTTGCGACTGAAGAGAACAATCGAAATGTTGGCATATCGCAACTTCTGTCTTCTCTCTGCCTCAAGGAAATGGTTGAAAAGGACCCACTGTTTTACTAGTCATACTTGTGTTGATGGTGAGCCGGAAGTTGGCAGCTGTCGAAGAGAGAGACGAAGTCAAGTGCTGCAGCTGATCCACGCTGCAACATGCGGATGGTTGTCTCACACACTAGGGTTATCGCACCGAAATGATAGATGTTCAGCAAACAACCATCAATACGGTGCTCCACACGAACACAGTAAACACAAGCCACCTCAAAAGCATATAATTGTATGAATTTAAGTATTAAACAAGGCAGGGACTAAGACACAGCCTTGTAACGCACCAGAGAGAAAACCAGTCATCCGAGGTCTGTGCGCTCAGCTGCACTCTCACCCGCATAAAACTGAGCCGACATTCAACTAAACTTACAAACTTACTCGGACAACCAAACTTACCCAAAACCAGTCACAGAGCGGTTCACAGTGTGAAATACCTTGGTAAAGTCAACAAACAGTGAGTATAATGGCTGGTATCACTCTCTGCACTTCTTCTGCAGCTGACGAGCCGCAAACACCATACCTATGGTGCTGCGGCCCAAACGGAATCCCCATTGCCACGTTCGGTTCAGATCAGAGTGACGAGATGGTTGAGGAGGATTCGAGCGACCATCTTCCCCAGCAAGTTGATCCCACGATACTTCGTGTAACAGCGCCCTTTGCACAAGGACAGTTTGAAATCAGGATAGCACACAAGATTATAACATACATGTTCTACAAACCCCAGGCGTTGCAACAAGTGGTGCAGCGCATGTACTAAAGCGGGGCCACCGTGGCGGTATCCCACCGGTTCTGGCGCACGTGCCTTCTGCAGATGAGCAACTGCTCTCTGTGTTATCCACTGTCGTTGTCGGCAAGACATATCTCCAACTCTTGCTGTTTTAGTCCCTGCAACGTAGGCCAGCCAATCTCTGAAGGGTTGTTCAAGAGACAGTCAGTATGTTTGCCAAACCTGCATTACGTCCGCAGTCTGTGTGCAGACAGCGCCTGAACTACCTTCGAGCAGTGTCATCACCGGCGACAACCTCGGTCCATACACCACCTTCAAGGAGTCAAAGAATTCCTTGTGCTGGCGGCGTTCGGCGTAGCGTTTCAACTGCTTCGACTGCCCCGTCCATGTATTCTTGATGCGACAGAGCTCTCTAGTCAATCGCAGTCGAAATTTGCGAAAATGACTTCTTTGCATTGGCAGGATCCGCGACATGTGTTGCGAATGCTGCATTCTTCTCCAACACTAACGCGCCAATGATAGCACTGTTGTCATCAAACCACTTCAGACAGTAAGTATGGACGTATGTATGTAAGGTAATCTCAACAGTCTAGCAACTAGACATAGAGCCAACAAAGTCACGGAGATCAGTGGATAGGAGACAGTCATTGCACCATAATCATCGTGCCATGGTAGTTGAAGGTGAGCAACACACTTCAGCTAATATGCCGCAAGAAGAATGGAACATTTTGACAAAAAATAGAACAAAACATTTTTAGTTTGTTTGTCACGCCGATTTTTCTCTTTTTGGTCATTTTCAATGTTGGTAGTAGTAAACATATGAATCAATACAATACTGTACACAATTCTTCCAATGATTCCAATTGCGGGCCATGTCTTCAAGAGTCCTAAGCCATTGGCACTCCTCATCTTTAGGTCCCCATCCTGGAAGACGTACGGATCCAACAGCGGCTAGACACGACGTCAGCGATTTCATGTGCTGCCGCCAAGTAGAAGGCTGACCACCATGCGGTCGCTTCCAGCCAGGTCCTAGACGAACGAATAGAGCGCGACGCGGTAGACACTCAGGTGCCATGCGTAGGACATGACCGAGCCATCTTAACTGGCGCAACAAAACCAGTTTGTCGAAGGAAATACTTGCATTTCCTAAGATGCGACGTCGAACGTCATTACTATTAACTCGATGTTGCCACCCAACACGAGAGATCCTCCTTAAGCAAGGCAGAAAGACGACGCATATCTTCCACGCGAATCGGCCAGGACTCGCACCCATACAACAATACTGAGCGAACTGATGCGCTGTAAATACGGCCCTTTAGTAAGAAGGAGACGTCACGACGATGCCACAAGTGCCTCAGATTGACAAATGCTGATCGAGCTTTAGCGATACGAAGAGAAAATTCTTTGTTGATAGTGCCGTTAGCAGAAACACAGCTCCCGAGGTAGACGAAACTATCTACCTGTTCAAGTTGTGCACCTTCGAGAGTGAGCACGGGAGCAGGTGAAAGCCAATCCTTAAGCAGTACTTTACACTTCGATAGGGCGAAGTTCATGCCATACTTAGATGCTTCAACCGCCAAACGATCCGGAATGAGTTGCATACTCTGAGGATCGTCACCAAGTAAGGCGATATCATCAGCATAATCTAAGTCGATCGCGCGCTCACTCGGTAGAAGCTCTAGGCCAAAATGTTGGAAACCTTCTAGAGCATTCGACAGAACGTCTTCGATTGCGAAGTTGAAGAAGAATGGGGACATAGGGCAGCCCTGTCGTACCCCGCTATTGACAGCGAATTGCGAGGAAAACTTGCCATAGACCCTCACTCTGACGGATGTATGAAGGTAAAGTGCTCGTAAAATGGCGGTCTATTTCCCTGGTACCCCGTTCTTTAGCAAGCAACGCCATAAAGCAGATCGATCAACGGAGCCAGAAGCGGCACGTATGTCTAGGAATGCAACGATAGTAGACCTGTGATAAGTGTGGCGATGTTCGAGGAAATGGGGGAGCGTGAATACTTGATCTACGCACCCGCGGCCAGGACGGAAACCAGCTTGTTCTTCACGGTAGTACGATTCACGTACTGGGGATAGTCTATAAAGCAGAATGGATGCCAATAGCAACCGAAATAAGACTAATCCCGCGATGATTTGCACCTGAAGTGCGCGCGCCTTTCTTGAAAATCGGGACAATAACTGATTTGCCCCAAGAGGAGGGCACTTTCTCTTCATGCCAAATTTTGGCGAACAGAGCAGTTAGCTGGTTAATGATCGCCACACCGCCATACTTGAATAGCTCCGGAGGAAGTCCGTCTAAGCCGGCAGCCTTGAAGCGTTTCAGGCGTCGAATCTCGAAGCAGACTTCTGCTTCGCTGGGTGGATTCAATGGGGCGAGCTAGGGCGGACAGCAAGGTGTACTGCATGTACTGATGGATGGTGGAGGCCAGTTGAACTGCGAGTGAAAGTGCTCGGCTCAGCTGTCCATACGCCTCTGTTGGTTTGTGATCGGAGACTCATCCACCTCACAAATGACCTCACTGACACCAGGCTTCCTGAGGCCAGTGGACCGAATGAGTTGCAAAAGCCTGCGAGTGTTACCAGAAATGGCAGCAGTCTCCATCTCTAAAGCACGCTCAGACCACCATGTTTCGGGATCCTTGCGTAGGCTTTGCTTGAGCAGCCGGTTGGTAGAACGACGCCGCTCGTTGCAATCTGATTCCGCGGGGATATCTTTGCGGCATTCGAACAGCTCCAGAGAACGAGCAGAGATCCAAGACTTCAAGGGCGTCGAGTGAGGCCTCAGCATGACTGTCCGGCAATGGTCATCGCCTTTTCCGTATACAAGTCCAGTGTTGTTCCACTTCTTGCGGTGGATTGCAACTGAGTGCATATGCCAGTGAAGACTGATAGCTCTCCTGGACAGAGGAATCAGTTAATCTGTTTACATCAATCTTGCGGTGCTTCGTGTTTCGGGATCCTCCAAAACACATACAGATTTTCGCACAGACCAGAGCATGATCTGAGTCAACGAAAGTGGACCAAAAGGACCTGCAGTCCAGTACGCTGCCGCGCCATCTGAAGCTAATTGCAATGTGATCAATTTGAGACCACGGTTGTGTTGGCGAAAGGGGACGCCACGTTGCGGAACGCTTCTTCGTACGCCTGAAGCTAGTGCTCGAAAGAAACAGACGGTTGTCCTCGCACAATGTGAGAAGTCTCTCTCCGTTATCAGAGCGGTTCTCATCGAGCGCGTGATGACCACCAAGGTGGCGTTCGTATGGTAACAGGCGACCAACCCGTGCATTAAAATCCCCAGCAAGGATAACGACATCCGACTTTTTAACATTAGTCAAGAGCTGATGTAGATCTCGGTAGAATTCGTCTTTGACCGAGTCGCCACTGCAGTCAGTTGGAGCGTACACGGAGATCACAAACAAGCTGCGTCTCTCTTCGCGGTACCTGTTGATTCTACCTGAACCCCGAAGCCGAACTGCACATAGTCAGCTGTTAATCGGGAACCAGTCCAATAGTACCGCCTCGGCCTTGCCACTCAGTGCTATACCTACACCAGCCAGACCCGCTGAGGCTGCTTCTGGATCTCCAGAAAGACGCAGGTGATATCCGGCTTCGTGGTCAGTGGGGGATGTCAATGTAAGCACAGTGCTGGAACCTTGCAATCGGGTTTCTGATAGGCAGCAGACATCAACGTCTAGGGAATCTAGGGTGCGCGCTAGACCGGCTGGCTGTCCATTCTGCATGAGTGTCCGAACGTTGAAACACGCCAGACGGAACGAGGATCGGGGACGAAGGACAGCCATAGGTTGAACTCCTCGATCTGCGGAACAACCGGAATCGCAGCCAGATTGTTGAACAGATGAATCGGGTAACCGAAAGTGAGGATTGTTAGCAAACAAACAATTGGCATGTGAGGAAGTAGCGTGAAAGTGAGTAGCAGGAACAGTAGTTGATGAGCGCGTTGTAATACAGTCCATGGTTTTGTGAGAGGGTGTGATACTACCCGGTTGCCCAAGTCGAAGTAGGGAGTTGACTTAGGGGACTCCACCCCGAACCTTTGGCTAAATAACCTACCCGCAAGGCAGCAGGGCGAATTTAGGGAATCGCGCCCATTGGGAGGCGTTGACTGAATGATCAGTTTATGCGTCTTTGTTTGGTAGATTACCAAACAGGGGCCCAATACTCGCCATGAAGTCAGCACAATTGGTGGAATACAATGCCCCACGGAGGTGGAACATTGTCGCCGAACACTTTCCTGGAACGGGGTACACCCGAACCACCCAGCTGGCACCACGCGGAGGTAGTTCGGCAAGCCAGCCAAGTATGGACGTAACTCCGACCGTACGAACAACGGCGAGCGTCTTTTGCAACTGTGTGCGGAGCACCAGCTGTTTCTTAGTTGCACTGAGTACAGACACAGTGGGCGCCGAAATGCCACTTGGCATCCTCCTGTAATTGGCCAGTGATGGACCCAAAGAGATCACACTGCCATAAGTTACAGGTAGCGTGCTTCCATCCTGGATTGTCACTCGTACTGGAGTACCTGCGCCGACTCTGATCATGCCTTGACACGCTGTCGTCTTGCCATGAATTTTAACGGGAGGCATACCAAGTGCCTCCCTCGATTGCAACTGTGTAGTTATCTCAGCCCTTGGTCAGGCAAGCCTAACAGGATGTACAGCGTACCGAACTTTCGCTCTCTTATCCTAATGACAATGACCTTCAATGGAATAGGATCTCGGGCACCATGCAACATGCAGGAGCGTCCGTTTGAGACAGTGTCAATCATCACAACATCAGTCACTGGATATCCGAGATGCCGATGAACCTGCTGGAATCCAGAAGAAAATTCCCGGCTGCTCTTGAGTGCAAGGTGAACTTTCCTTAAAAAATTTCTTGATGCTCCGTCCGTCGCAGGGGATAATAAATAGCGCCCTATCTGCTGCATCGGAAAAGGTGGGTAGGAGTTTAGATGCTACTGTTCAAGCCTTTTCGTCCTTATTCCCCCGTTTAGCCTTTTTCACCCATTTCGTCACGTTCCAATTCCACTTTTATCCCACTCTTAAAAACCACCCAATCCTTGGCCCTCCCCCGTGCTTTGATGGGCGTCGAGCTTCTAGCTTCAACTCACATGCGAACGCGGAGCGTCACTCATACCCTGTCGACAAGCCCATGCTCAACCAAGCGGTCAAGCCTCGTTCGATGGCTTCCATTTGGAGCCCACGATCCTCCCTCAGATTGGCATGCCTCAATGTACGCACATTGTTACAGATCGGTCAACAGACAGCACTTGCCGAAAGACTACAGACGCTCTCGATCGAGATCTATTGTCTATCGGAAACCCGCCTGCAAGTCTCGAGCTCTGTGCCCGCTCTGCGATCCCGTTCAGGTGACACCAGCAGTGCTTTTTCGTCGCGCCTAACTGACGATGCAGTTTCGAGTACCGGCCAAGCCGGTGTTGGTATTGCCCTCAGTCCGCGGGCTGATGCTGCTCTGGTTGTTTGGATTCCAATCAATAGCCGGATGTGTGCGGCCAGATTGGCCGGCTGGTTCAAAGCTTCGAAGTCGCGTGGGATCAACAGGTGTCTATTCGTCATCGCTGTCTGCGCGCCCACAAACTGTAGCGATGATTCGGTGAAAGACGACTTTTATCCCCCAACTAAACGAGCCCCTTCGCCAAAGAAGAAGCACGGACACTGTAGCTGGGGATCAGAATGCTCAAATTGGAAAATGGTCCACAGATGAACTGCATTTGGGCGGCCAAACGGTGCAGGCTTCCGTAATGATAACGGTGAGCGGTTACTTCATTTGTGTGAAGTTGCCCCCTTTTTTCTTGTGAGCAGTAACTTCTGACACAGCACCCGCCGTAGGGCTTTAGGTAGATACACTTGTTGAGATAGCTAGGAGCCGACCTCAATGGCGTTTGTGTTGAGTATTTTGCCCCTCCCCATCCCGCTTAGCCTCCCCCTCCAACCAGTATCTCAATTTTTAGGCATAATATGACTTTGCAGCATAATAGCCGGTCGTTAGCTCTCCGGAACGATGTCCATTCTGGTAAGTCGGTCGATGTGCCTCACGTTTTTTCTTTTCTTTTGTATTTCAGCATAAAAGCTGAGGCAATTTTTTACCTGCACGCGTAGAATGAATGAACGAATGACCCGTTGTAGGGAGATATGGTGCCCACCAGAATTAGACCAGCCTTAGAGGCAAACCGATCACCATAGGATCAGTTCCCTCTGGAGAGACTGCGCCCAGAACCGTCGCTCGATTTGGAGAACATATGTGGAGACTGGCCATGCACTTGTATGTGCTGATCTGCGGGTGCGTTGTGGCGGACGCCCACGACGACTCTGTGAGCGCACTGACACCAGCCAACTGGCGAAGCCAGCTGTTCTGTATGCGTATCGAAGTACGCTGACTTGCGGATTGAGTAAGAGCATAGTGAATACAATGGAAGGTCACTGGTCACAGGTTCACCAGCCAAATCTTCATGTAGTAAGTATAATAGCTAACATGGACATTGGGTCTCTCGCAGTCTATAAAACTTATCGACGCTCGCCGGCACCTTTCGGCAGGAAGCGAAAGAGACCGCGAATCTTGGTGGTCTCATCGTACGTCAGAGATGGAAGTGACCGCTGCCCTTGGAAATCAGTGAAAGGTATTTCGTCTGTAACGGGGAACGGGCAGCAAGAGACCTGGTGTTAGTGAAACTATACGTGACGAGAGTGGACAGCCTACCCGCAATTCGTCAAATTGCTTAGAGCGTTATGACTAGCAATTTAAAAGGCAATTTAGTAGGTCTGAGTTGTCAGATTTCTCGCCGAGCACTAATCGCCCTGCTCCCTGGGCTATCCCTTTGGATCCGTCATCCTGTTCAGAAGTCGAACGTGTGATCGGACTGTTGAAGTTGTATAAAGTCGCGGGACCAGATGATCTTCATCCGGCCCTCTTCAAGTTTGGGGCCCTGCTCTTGTTGATAATTTACAGGAACTACTAGTGAAATTGTGGGAGCAGGAGACTGTCCCAATCGACTGGAGCGGCTCCGTTATTGTCCCGATCGTGTTCGGAATACGGCAACCATAGAGGAATCAGCCTGATCTCCATCGCCTCCAAATTGCTTGCCTGTCATCCTTCCCAGACTAACAGGCACTCGTGAAAGCAAGATTCGTGAAGAGCAAGTCGGGTTTCGTCGAAGTTGAGGCTGCATTGACCACATCTTCACTTTGCTTCAATTGTTGGAGCACCGTCACATATACTGGCGGCCCACTGTTGTGTTTCTCGATATCAAAGCTGCCTTCGACTCGGGAGATCTATGTGCCCTTCGGTACTGCCAACTCAGGAAGTGTGCCCATGAAATACGTAAATAATATCCGAGCATTATACGCGCGTAGCCCGGGCAGAATGAGGGCTTACGGTAAGCTGTCGCCGCCCTTCAATACCTCCAGCTGTGTGAAATAAGGGTGCTAACTGTCACCTTTCTTCTTCCATTTCTCCAATGACCAAGTCATGGAGATCGCGTTCACAGGGTACCACATAGAATGTATGGAGCTGTTCCCAGCCGAACGACTTTTTGATTTGGAATATGCTGACAATATTGCCCTAATTCTTGACAACTCCCAAACGTGCCAAGCTGCACTGGCTGTCACCCGTTTCGGGCTACACTTTGCACCCCCAAAGTGCAAAGCACCCCTCCAAGAGTGACAGGGACCACCTCGCGCTGACCCTTGGCGAAGATTAGCTGAAAGTCGTTCAAAAATTCAACTACCTGGGAGGTTGTATCAGCGCCCTTGGAGTCGAAGACGAGATCATGAACTGGGTAGCAAAAGCTCGGTGCCTTTTTGCTAACCTCGCCATCTATGGCGCCGGTGCGGCATCACTCTTACAGAAGAGTAGGGTGTACAATGCAACCGTCCGCTCAACTCTCCGTTACGGCTGTGAAACCTGACGCATTAGATCAGTAGATATAAAGAGGCTAGTTGCGTACGACCACCGGTGCCTTCGCAGATTGGCTAACATTTGGTGGGAAAACCTCGTGACCAACGACCGTGTTCCACGCCATGTTTATAGCACAAGAAGAGGAAATGAATCGCTGAGCACCGTTATTTAACGCACCAGCCTCCGATGGCTAGGCTACATGTTGCGCATGCCAGCCCACCGACTCCCGCGATATGCATTGTTTGCGCGCCGGGGGCGTAGATGGAAGAGGAGAAGTGGCCAAGCGATGATTTGGTCGAGAGCAATAAAAGCCCTTACTTTGACGTGGCTTCCATTAGAGCCTCCGGGTTCCCTGATTGGGGCCCGAAAGACGACGGAAACGTTCGGCTAGAGATACTGGTTGACATGGTTAGGAGCCGACTTCAGTGGCGTTCGTGTTGTGGGTTTCTTTGTCCCTCCTCATCTTTCTTAGCGCCCCACTCCAACCGGGATCTTATTTCTTAGCCTATCATAAATTTTGCATAATAAATTTTTTTGCTGCGTAGCAGCCGGCTTGTAGCTTTCCGGAACGATGCCCATCCTTTACTGGAACCTCAACTGGTATGCACCTGTTGTTTTTTGCTTTGCTCTTTTTATGTATTGCGACACAATAGCTGATGTTTTCAACCTCTAGCTAAAGTGTATAATGAATGATGACTGAGCACAATGTGGCCAGACGGATTAGTAGGCGCGAACTAAAGCGGAGCATGCGCGCTGTCAACGAAGCCTGGTGGGCCAATGGGGCTCGAGAAATGGAAGAAGCAGGAGCAGTGGGCAATCATCGCAAGCTATTCAAGCAGATGCGCACCACTGGTTCCAGAAAACCAGGTGTCAGCGAAACAACCAGAGACAGCGCACGTGCCCTGATTCACAATAAGAACCGCATGGCTCGTTGGGCAACAACAACAACAACAACAACAACAGTACATCAGACATTTGAACTGATACTGCGCTGCCATACAATTCTGATGCTGCTTCCACAGCTGAAGAGGAAATTAATGATCAGAGGAATTTCTTGGACATGAGCGTAAACAGACGAAGCGATCCAGATGAAACTATACATTAAGCCTTACTCGACAGATAAATACACGAATCTTCACAGCTTCGTTCATTAAAGCCGCAAGAGAACATTGGTGCGCACATTGACTGACCCCGCATTCAAAGTCTGCAGTGACAACGTCATCGACCAAGAACTTAAACAAATCAAAAGGGCCCTCATCGAGAACGGATATGCGGAGCGTTTCATCGACACACATGAAACAGAGGAGCTGTAGAGGACCGTTACCTAATAAGTTCGAGTCCGGAGGCAAAAGACAACCTTAAGCAAAAGCTCACAATAGAAGAACAAACACAGTTGCGTTATGGTTCTTTCTTCAGTCAATTGTACCAAATGGTCGGTAACGGAAGTGACAAAAACAAAGATAAAATATAGTGTAATCACAACCGCTACAGAACTCCCTCTGGAGCTTGTGCTGGTAAGCAACGCTCGATATAGCGCTCATGGAACTTATGGTGCTAGCTTGGAGGGGAATGAAACAACACGACCTGAACGTGTGTGGATAGGATCGCTTGTTGGGGGGGGGCACAGAGATTCCGAAGTTTGGGATTCGGTCAGGCGCTTGTCAGTGAGCAACAGCCCAGGAACAGGAGGGTTGTGAGTGGTTGACGTTGATTCTGAACTATCTAACATTGAGTCGACGTATGCGAGTTTAAGACGATCAAAGTTCACGGACTCCTCGGATCCATTCTTATCCAGAACGAAGTAGTTCGGTTTCTGCGATAAGACCTTGAAGGCACCTTCATAAGACGGCGTCAAGGGGCTTCGAACAGCATCCATGCGGATAAAGACGAATGGACAACTGTGTAAGTCCGGATGCATACGCTGCTCGCGCGTGCTTAATCAGAGAATTATCGGTCTAATTGATCGAAAATGGCGCTTCAGACGTTCAGCGAAGGATGAAAGAGTCGATTCGCCGATGACTCGTGAGTTAAGTATCATCTCGCTCGGGATTTAGAGGGTTGTGCCAAAGACAAGTTCGGCTAGGCACTATCCGATATCTTCTGTAAGGGTATTGAGAATAACAAGAATAGCTGGAAGGCGTTCAGACCAACGGGCATCGCGCGAACTAGCTGAAATGGTGGCGTTCAGTTATCGATGAAATCGTTCGATAAGGTCATTGGCATCAGGATGATAGGCAGTCGTCTGGAAGTGAGTACAACCAAGTAATCGACTCCAGTCACGAAAAAGGGTGGAAGTGAACTGTGATCCTCTGTCGAGATCTTTGCTGCTCTTTGGTGAGTTTAGTTTTGATGAGTTGTGCACCGCATTCTCTAAGCACATTTTTCTACTCTGCATAAGCGTGCGATTTTTGCACATCATCATCATTACACGTTAGCTGGAGGTGGAATACACCTCAGCTATTGTGCTGCAATACAAAATAAAAGAAAAGGAAAAACAGTGGCACGCCCGCTGAGTCCCCAGTAACGGATGGACATCGATTTTTGCACTCCTAATTACCATTAATTTGGTGTTTTACTTTCCCAAACGCCAGTTGACAGCCGTCCTCACAGCACAAATTGACGGCCAACGATGCGCCTTGTTTCTGTTTTCTGGTGCTCGCGGAAAGATAATAAGCAGAAAAATAGTGTAATATGTCTAATTGTGCTTTTCTGTATTCTACTGCATCGTTGCTGTTTTGCCATCAACATACTATGTTGATAGCAAGGCAGTACTGACAAGATAGGCTAAATCGCGTGATGCTCCTTCTTGAGCGGATTGTGGGACCAGAAAATTACAGGGTCCTACGACGTCTCCAAACTAAGATGAAACAACCAAAGCATTCCTTGCTAATCAATTAATGCCTACGTTTCCTGCACTAGCTGCTAGTGCAGTTCTCGGCGTGCCGGTCACGTGATGTAGGAAGAATATGTGAATAAAATGGAAGAAGGAAGGTCACTTAAATGGAAACTAATACTAATGAGTGAAGTAAAGCATAGAATATAAAATGCAATTCAACTTCAAGTTGGGATGAGAACAGTCGGAAAATACCATGGGTTTGGACCATTAGATGATAGAGCGCAGAAGGATGATCTTTTGCCAGCTCCTTCACTTCCTGATCATTGTAAAGATGGCATGGGTCATTGCGGAACCAGGTTCCGCAGAGGAGCACTGTAGCTCCATTACAAGCAGCAGACTTCCAGCGCACTCAGGTGAGGATCCACTGGTTGTTTGCAAAGTTCCGCTATCTCAACATAAACGACCGGCTCCGGCAACCGGTTCCAGTCATTCACTACGCAAGTTGGTAAGGTCAGATTGCGCTGCACAAGGAGATTCCTCGGTTTGAACAGTTCCAAGCAGTGGCGCCTTGTTGAACTCTCAGTGTTAAGTTAGAAGAAGTCCTGTAACTCGCACGCCACTTCTCCGCTGAGCGTACCCGGAGTGAATATCGAATTTCCTCAGTGACGGCGGTAACCTAGAAAAGATAAGTTCAGTCGTTGAAGTCGGAGTGAACAAGACAGGTCTCGCAACTCAGGGACGGTCTTGGACCCCCGCTGGTTAACCTTCATTATCATATCACAATCCGATTTGTTGAGAGGATAGGCCGTCGGTAGCTAGTGTACGAGCATTTTGCGAACATGCGAGCCAAAGATGAGTCGGAACTGCCCCGGGGTCAGGAGCGAAAACCATTTAGGTAATAAATGGAACATCCTGTAGGCCGCGGCTACCTTCTTCTGGGTGTCTTGCATCGTTTTGAGATCTGAGGACGCTCACTGCAAGATCCCCCTCTTGGGTTGCGCTTCTGATCAAGGAACTACGAAGGCGGTAATTTCCAAATGGGTTAGGTAAGCCAACGTAGGGAACGGCGCGTTTGTATCGATCTACAGGTAACTGCCACTTATTTGACCAACCATGGAGTAGACCAAGCGTAGATTATAAGCTGTCCAGGTCTTCAAGGCTGGATATTTCTGTACATAGCTTTAGGCCCTCAGCTTAGATTAGGCAATCCGTCTGAAGAGTGGACGGTTGGTCACCGATGAAGATATTGACAGAGCCGTGTGGGACCCCACTAGTCATAAGAACAGGAGCAGAAAACGTTTCATTCAACTTCACCTGCAAGGAGCGGTCTTTTATGAAGTCCGAACTAAAAGACAAGTTACAAGAAATACCAATTACTTAGAGTTTAAACAGAAGCCGTTCATGTGGGACTTTGTCAAAAGCTTTGCTGAAGTCAACAACCACAACTTCCAAGCGTTGTAGTATACAGGTCAGGAAGAAGTCCAGGTATCGGACGGAACTTCTATTAAACAACACGTAGGCTCTATAAGAAGAAATCAGTGTAACATAAAATGAATGAAAGAAGCGTTACAGTTAACCGTTCTCTTCGGGTTCTTGTCCTTCTTCGGTAACTGCACAGGAATGGCGCTCTGGAAGGCAAACGGGGAAAGACGCCGTAAAAGCAACGATTCAAATTCGATCACGCGCCACAATGGTATCGAATGTTCGTTACACCGCACCCCCTCTAAGTATGCAACGTCCCCGTTGCCACACCGTAGCCTCCTTCAGCCGGTACTTCTATTTCAGCCCCTATCTCTGTCGGTGTTTCCTCGTGGAGTTCCCCGCCTGGGTGGTCAGTTTCACTACGAAATGGTTTAAGCCTGTTAAAGTGTACAATCATCGGCTGTGCACTGGGGTTGTTTGGATCCTTAATCACACAAGTCAAATCAGATATTACTCTCTGCACAACGTATGGACCTGACCATTCGTGATGTAGCTTCGCTGGTATCCCCGTCGTTGATGCCTGATGCAAATACACGAGCTCGCCTGTCTTCAACGGAACGCCAAAAACCTTTTTGTCGTAGTATTCCTTTTGCCGTCGTTGGGCGTTCGCCAAATGAACGCGCGCAGCCTGATGCGTTTGTCGAATAGAGTCGAGAAGTCTACTGACGTAGTCGGTTACAGACGGATACAGACGTTGCGATATAGGTAGTCGGACGTCTGTAGGAAGCCGAACTTCTCTTCCCGTCCACATGAGAGATGGCGTTTGCCCGTAGATGAGTGGACCGTACTTCGATATGCCAGCAAGCACTTAGGTAATAAAATATCCCAATCGTAAATGTTCTGGTCTACGAAGGCTCTCAGCAACGAGTTTAACGACCGATTCGTGCGTTCCACTTGTCCGTTACCTTGAGGGTGATACGCCGTCGTTCGCGTCTTATCAATACCCAACACTCTGCAGGTTTCCTGCACCAGCGAGCTTTCGAAACAGGACCCTCTATCCGAATGCAGCTGTCCCGGTGCTCCCCACTGACAAACCCAATGGTTTGTCATCGCTGTTGCCACGGTGACGGTGTCAGCATGCGCGATCAGCACGGCTTCGCACCATTTGGTGAAATAATCCACCATGACTAGGATGTATCGATTCCCTCGCGGTGTTTCCGGTAGAGGAGCAATGAGGTCGGCTCCCACAATCTCGTTCGAATAACCTGCCGTTACAGATTGCAGCGGTGCTTTGTGGGCTCTTCGTCGACTCTTGCACGTCGCGCACCTCTCACACGTTTGACAAAAGTTCATTATATCCCTTCCCTGATGCGGCCACCAAAATCGGAGGCGTGCCGCGGTCCCGAGTTTGTTAACTCCAGCGTGTCCCAGTTGTTGATGCAGCTTCGAGAGCACTTCGGTAACTAAGGGTTGCGGAACAACGACTCTCCGAACGTATGTTGGGCCGAAATCAAACACTAGCACCCCCTCTTCAATCGCGAGCCTGTCCCACATCGCCCACAAACACCGAGCTTCATAGCTTTTCCCATACATCTCCTTCGGAGTCGGTTTATCACCACCTGAGCGTAGTTTGTCGTAGATAAGTGAGATGTCTGGGTCTGAAGCTTGTGCCTCTTGCCAACGACCGTACTCAGCTCCTTGGAGGTTAACTAGCGCTACGTGTTGTGTGATACACGAAGGACAATCGCCGTGGTCGCGGAGTGGTATTCTGGACAGCGCGTCCGCGTTGCCATGTTGTTTGCCTGGCCGGTGGTGACACTCAAAATTACACTCCTGTAAATGCTGTTGACAACGAGCGATTTGCCCCTCAGGGTCCCTGAAATTCTGCAACCACTTGAGAGACTGGTGGTCTGTCCGTACTACAAACTTCCTCCCAGCGGCTAATGTTGATGTTGCTTTATGAAGAATAATAATGCTAACATTTTTTTTCTGGTTGTACAATAGTTCCTTTCTCTTGAAGTAAGAGTCCGACTGCTGTAAGACACTACTCTCTCCCGATCATCTGACCCTTTCTGTGATAACACAGCTCCGATCGCTTGGTCGCTTGCATCCGTATCCAGAACGAACTCCCCAGCGTGTGCCGACAAGTCTGGGAAGGCAAGAACAGGGTTAGTGCAGAGGGAATCACGTAGTCGGTCGAAAGCCGCTTGACATTCAATGCTCCAATCGAAAATACAACCTTTTTGTAACAGCGCGTTTAAAGGTGCTGCGACCTCTGAGAAGCCTTTTATGAAACAGCGGTAGTACGAAGCCAGCCCCAAAAAGCTGCGTAATTCCTCGACACTAGTGGGGGTTGGCCAAGCTCTCACCTGTTCTGTCTTACGAGGATCCGTCCGAATGCCCGTCTCAGAAATGATATGTCCAAGATAGACAACTTCTTTTTGTAGAAAGTGGCATTTTGTCGGTTGGAGTTTGAGGCCCACCTTTATTAAGCACGTTAGCACCTCCGCTAGGATGTTTAAGTGTTCATCCTTTGTTTTTCCATGCACGATGACGTCATCCAAATAAACGAGACATTAATGGGGGATTAATTCGTGCAGAACCTTCTGCATGAGGCGTTGAAAGGTTGCGGGGGCGTTCGATAGTCCAAAAGGCATCGTCTGAAACTCATAAAGGCCCGACGGAACAACAAACGCCGTCTTCGCCCTGTCGCTCTCATCAACTTCTACCTGCCAATAACCAGATACCAGATCTAACGTACTAAAGTAAGCTGAGCCTCCGAGCGCGTTGAAGAGATCGTCGGTTCTAGGAAGAGGAAACGCGTCTTTTCGAGTGAACCCATTCAGACGTCGATAGTCAACACACAGCCGAAAGCTACCGTCCTTTTTCTTCACTAAGACAACCGGAGCTGCCCAAGGAGATGTAGAGGGACGTATAACACCTTTTTCTAGCATTTACTCAATGAGCTTCGGCAGTTCTCCCTGCCAGTGTATCGGGATCCGCCGCGGGGAGTCCTGATCGGTGTTGGCGTTCCCAGTATCTATCTGAGTGTTTACCACGTTGGTCCGGCCTAGGTCTTCGGCTGACCTCGCGAATGCATCTAAGTGCTGGCGCAACACATCTCTAAGTTTTTCTCGTGTCTGATCGTGAGTGGGAAGATGGAGAGAACGGACAAACGTGTCCATGCATTGTTCGCTGTTAGAAATGTCCTCACAAACTGCAAAAGCTTCTAACACATCGTTCCTGCACGATCTAAGAAATGTAGTACACTTATCCGTGATCAGCTAACAATTTCCCAAGTCCAGTCGACATTTCAAACGGCTCAAAAACATCCATACCAATGATTGCAGCAAAACGGTATCCTATCGGCGACAACAAACTCGTGGTTAAACTTTCGTCGGCTATATCCAGTCTCGCAGTGATAGTTTCCCGGACGGGAGAGGTTCGCCGTTAGCTGCAAACGGGTAGCGGCAAGGTGCCCTAACGAAGTCCGTCAGCTTTGTAACGGACATTGTACCTAAGTAGGCTTTTACACGCCCCAGTATCAATCAAAGCCTACTAGGTGGACGTCCCCAACCCGTAGCTTCTAAGGTCAACGTTGGTGTTGCGACGAAGTACAAACAACAGCGGGTACAAATTCAGACCGTGCACAGTCGCACTCACCTTGCAAAAGCCTGTTGCTGCGGGGTCGTCTGTAATTCCCGTATCCACCTGGCTGATATCGCGGTCCTCCAAAGTTTGGCCGCATAGTAGGTCTTGTGCCGCGGCTTTGTTGAGAAGTATACTGAACTGCTCTATTTCAGGATATAAAGGTTGGGGTGGTCGTGGCTCCTCAAGGCACCGCACCAATAAGTCGGGGCTTCCATCGCCGCGTCAACCAACTCCGACTGCTCCGTCACTTGTACAGCTGTCTCAAGGCATTCGGGACGACGCAGGCGGAACTCCCTCTTGACGGAAGGGGTCTGAACTCCTTCGAGAAGCTGTTCCAGGGTGCGCTTGTTTCTTTCGCCTTGTGATTCGTTCGCGAATGCAGTTTCGGCTCATCTGCGTAACTCCCGTACATAAGCTTCAATACGTTCCCCAGGTTTTTGGTACCTCGCGTGGAATGCTCGGACGAAGTTCATCGGGCAAGCCGGGTCGGGTCCAGAAGGCGACGAAGGTGCGCAAAGTCTCTGCCGTGACGTTTTCTTCTAGGAGGTTACTATCGGCCACCATATCGAAAGCTTCGCCAGAAAGGCAAGGACATGACAACTGCACCGTGTTTGAAGCAGGGAAAAGTTTTTAAGTACGATTGCACTTGTTTTTCCCACTCGAGTAGGGCTATGCCCAGTGAAAATCTTTCGTGGAGGTGGTAATGAGGGGTGCAGACGGGGGCGGTGCGGCGCGTCACTGTCATCTTCTCGCAGAGCTTCAGACAAGGATTCTAGGGCAGAAGAAATTCTCCTCGCCAGGATCTGTAACAGGCGACTGTTCCTCAGCGTCAGACTGATTCACAATTTTCGGCATAACTCTCTGATTCCTGGCAGGGTCGCCAAGTTGTAGTATACAGGTCAGGAAGAAGTCCAGGTATCGGACGGAACTTCTATTAAACAACACGTAGGCTCTATAAGAAGAAATCAGTGTAACATAAAATGAATGAAAGAAGCGTTACAGTTAACCGTTCTCTTCGGGTTCTTGTCCTTCTTCGGTAACTGCACAGGAATGGCGCTCTGGAAGGCAAACGAGGAAAGACGTCGTAAAAGCAACGATTTAAATTCGATCACGCGCCACAATGGTATCGAATGTTCGTTACAGCGTTTACCGGAGTCTAGCGACCTTGACCAGGTCTTCTTAGCAACGAGAAAGTTCGAGGTACAGGAGCGTGCTTTTCGGAACCCATGCTGGGTATAAGAAATGACATTCTGTCTCCCAAGATGGAGATTAACAGCCTGTTTTAGGATCCGTTCCATAACTTTACACACTATTGACGTCAAATAGATTGGACAATAATTGGTTGGATCATGTCAACTTCCTCCTTTGTAGATGTGTTTGACGATACCTAATTTCCAAGCTGACGAAATATGACCAGTTTCTAGTGAGCGACGAAAGACTTGGCATGTGGGTGAAGTTATGTACTCCGCCACAGTCCTGAAGAAAAAACGGCGCAATTCATCAGGGCCGAATGAGCTATACGGATCTAACACAAGAAGTTTCATCACAGAATCAGTGTTAATATCTATTTGGGCTAACGAAGATAGAAAGGTGGATAGGGCTGTCACTAACTGGTTTCTTCGCGTAAACAGAAGCGTATTGCTTAGCCAAGTGACTAGCTTTCTCAGCATCCTCGTGAAGTAAAGCTTGATGATCACAGGAACACAAAACAGGTATGTCATTACCAACACTAGTGCTTCTTTTCAAATAAGAGTAGAGCATTTTAGGCGCAATTCTGGAGTGTTGTGCCAATGATGGTTCGTATTGTCGGCGTTTCTGACGCTTCATCGCGACACAAACTTTTCTGACAGTATTGTAGTGAGAGAAATCGGGTTCTGATTGAGATTGCCTAAAACGGTCCCATAATTTGCGCCTTCCATTTATAGTTGACTTCAATTCTCGATCCAACCAAGGTGGCCCTATAGTGAAGAGCTTTCGATGGAAGGAGGGAACGACCTGCCATTCAGTCGCGAATAACTCGCGAACCACTGCGCGTAGCATATAGCTTTCACTTTTAACGTAATCAGCGGTTAACAGCTGTTTTGTGTTGCTTGGGTTTGTACTATTTTGCGCAATATTCTAGCTTTAAAAAGATTTTTTAATTGTTCAGAGATATACTCAGTTTGAATTTTGGCGCCAGAGATCAGGTCAGGCAGGTACAACGGACGATAGAGGCGTTCGCCTAACGAGTGTCCTGTTTTTTGTGCCGGTAAGTGAAGCGGCCCCCGGCACCTCGACGTTGGATTGATGCTTCTTGCTTCTGCAAAGGAATGAAGCAAGAACAAGAGCAATCTTTGCACTTTCATGTGTCAGCATCTAAACACACTACATAATCCAGCACAATTACAATACCTCTGGGAAAAGGTCAGACCAACACACATCCAAGCCTTTTTGAAGGCTTCTACAGACTCACATTCCACTAAATCAGACGGAAGCTGATTCCAGATTTTAACTACTCGGTTGGTAAAAAATTTTGCCCTGATGTCCAAATGAGCTCTATGCTGTTTGAGCTTCAGACGATGCCCGCGCAGGTGGTCCGACATGGCTAACACAAACAGATGGATGGGACTAATACCACTATCATATCATCATCATACACGTTAGCTAGAGGTGGGGAACACCTCAGCTACTGTGCCGCAATACATAGAAAAAAGGAGAGAGAAAAAGCAACTGGTGCAAGCCGACTGAGCTACCGGTAACGGATGGGCATCGTTCCGATAAGCTACCAGCCGGCTACTGTGCATCAAAAAAGCACTATACAAAATTATATAAGGTTAAATAATGAGATCGTGGTTGGAGGGGGAAGCTAAGAGGGATGGGGTGGGACAAAGAAACAGCATGAACGCCACTGAGGTCGGCTCCTTGCCATATCAGCAAGTGTGTCCAACCAAACGTGTTCATCGTCTTTCGGACCCCAACCAGGGAGCCGTGACGCTCCAACCGAGGCCAGCTCAGAAGTGAGGGCCTTCATTCCCCTGGACCAAGTCATCGCTTGGCCACCTCACCTCTTCTTCCATCCACACCCCCGGCGCGCAAACAACGCACGTCGCGGGAGTCGGTGGGCTGGCATGCGTAACATGTAGCCGAGCCATCGGAGCCTGGTGCGTGAAATAACGGTGCTGAACGGTTCAGTTCCTTTTGCTGTGCCATAAACTAGGCGTAGAACACGCTCGTTGCTCACGCGGTGTTCCCACCAGATGTGAGCTAATTTACGAAGACTAATATCACTAAATCCTTTAATGATCTTAAACGTCTCAATCAACCCCCCTCCCAACTTACGCCGTTCCAAGGAAAGCAATCCCAAGCTACTTAGATGATCTTCGTACGACTTCCCTTGTTAGCCTTCCTGGTCGCAAGTTTCTGAAGCTTTTCTATACACACAGATCAAATTTAGTGCAAGAATTTTTGGCTATTTTATGTTAATTTGTTTTCTGTTTAAGTACGCCGCCATAGTATTTCTTAAAAAATGCGTTTTATTTTTATATGCAGCTCAGGAAATTAGTTTTAACCTTTTCTCGTTCCTTCTAATCCGGACGCTCTTAGTTCTTTTCATTCGCTCACCATTAAATGGGACGACTGTGCGTGCCGAAGCAGTCCAAAGAATTTACAGTGAATTACATGGAGAATGGGGTCTTACTTCCAAAGAAAACGTGCACAAATACGGCTCTGCGAGACTTCGTCACTAATAAATCAAGGAGTATGAATATCGTCTGAAGGAGCCAGATGAACTTCACGGTGGGCGCGTACAAGCACCTCAACTGTACACGTAAAACATCCTGTGCGTTCTAACTGCGAACAAGAAACATATATTCTCACTGTTCGCACTACCCATGCAAGTGTATGGGATTGGTGTAAATACTGATTTGATCCATTGCGGCACATCTATCAAGTCAAGAAATATACCTGTTTTTCCTTTAGACATTTTCTAGAAGCGAGTTCCAGCGTTCCATACCTCTACGCGGTAACCGACTTTCCGCCCTGATCCTGTCGGAACGCGGCTTGTACAGCTTCATCGGCTGACTGCGAAGACAAGACAGCTTAGCCGGGCTAAACAGCCAACTCAAATCCGGTTCAAGCCTCCCTGTTAAAATGCGGTAAGTAAGAATTAGGTCTCCTCGAAGACGTCGGTAGTGCATGGAATACATACCCAAGCTAAGTAGACGCTCGGGGTACGTTTGCCCCCATAACCACTCGAAAATTTGGTACTTACTCTCAAAACCCTCTCGAGCTCCATTTTGTCCCTAACGAGACAGGGCGGTGGAGCCTAGACGCGATATTGCAGATGGAGCCGAACGAAACCTGAGAACAGCTTCACAACACTGTCGGCAGTACGCTCCGAACGAACGACGAATTAACCACAATGTTCTGAATCCCCTACTTACTGTCTTCTTCCAGTTGTCACCAGGACGCAAAGAGGAGGAATGGACGACACCTAGGTCTACCTGGTTGGAGACAAAAAGGACGTCGACCCCTCCCTCCCCCCGAGCATGTAGCTCGAAGGTGGGAAAGTTGCCATCTTACGAAGAAGGGAACACAGTCTGCTTAATGGACAGTAATCACAATGCAGACCAGTCCCAATGTCCGTCCAGGGTATGCAGTATGGCCTCAGAAGCCCAGGAACATTCCACAGCTTACGGTCATCAGCAAACAAGAGCGCTGTTACCCCAAGTTCTGTAGGGAGATCGTTTATGTAGATGGAGACCAGCATCGGACCAAAGATAGAGCCCTGCTGGACACCGCTCAGGATCGCTTGCCTAAAAGACAACCTGCGACCCACGCGTACACACTGCTCTCTTCCCTGCAAGAATGCCGATACACAGTGAAAGGCGCGGCCAGATACACCGCAGGAGCTCACCTTTCCCGATAGCCTTAAGTACGGTACCTTATCAAAGGCTTTCAAAAAGTCGACGAAAAGTACATCCACTACGTAGCCATTGTTCACTGCCTCAATTCAAACTTTACGAGCAACCAGCAAATTCGTCAGACACGAAAACCCCTTCCAGTCCGTGTTGTGCCCTACTGAGTAGACTAAATCTATTCAGGTGACTTTCCAACGAATCTCTCACCAGTTTGACCACGATGCTTGTCAGACTGACTGGCTTATAATTGGCTGACAGACTCCTGTCGTCAATCTTGAAGATAGGACAGATTACAGTCTCCTTCCATTCAGAAAGTAATGTACAGCTGTCAAGTGACTTTTAAAGAACACCGTCAACAGTCCCCTGAGTCCCGCCTCCAACTCATGAGGAAGCTTCGGGTGAATTGAATCAGGCCCAGCTGCTCTAGAAGGGTTCAGTACTTGCAGCAGCCAAGAACTTGCACTTCCGCCACAGTAAGTTCAGCTAAATGAGAATCCTCAAAGATACTAAGGACGACACAAGCTTCCGCTTAACGAGCGTCCTGCTTCTTGTACCGGCTAACGAACCTGCAGTGGACAATTATTCTACAGCCCGTAGCTAACACATTAATCATCAACATCATCATCAACATCAACAGCAGCAGTACATCAGCCATTTGAACTGATGCTTCGCTGCCATACAACCATGAGGACCTATGAAATAAAGAATAAGAAGAGGGAGAGAAGGGGGACTTACCTGAAAACCTTAATACCCTAAGCAAACATTCAGGGTCAAGGCGCCTACACCTTGTGTAGACAACATTCCGTCACAAACAGCTGGCTATCGTGCAAGGATAAGGCGGCATCGGCGAGACAGCTTCTTTGCGGCTTTCACTGCCACGCGTCATAATCAGCCATTACCCTGCAGATAACTCAGCACCAAACACACTTTAAACAGACAATCCGATTAGGAGACGGCAGCAGACGCGCCACTGGTGTCGGTTGCGAGCCATGTCCTGTAAAGTCTCGAGCCAAGCACAAGGTGAGTCACGTGGACTCCAACCAGGAAGGCGAGACGGACCAACGGCACTTAGTTTGGTCGTCAGTGACTTCATTTCACGCTGCCAAGTCAACTTCTGTCCACCTCGAGCCTTGCGCCACCCTACACCAGGTAGACTAAACAAGGCCCTCTCAGGTAAGCGTTGGCCAGGCATGCGTAGCACGTGCCCGAGCCAACGCAACTTATTCAGTGCTATCTGTTGTTCTAGGGAGCTAGCATGATTATCACCACCTAGTACTCGCCTACGCACATCATCGTTGCGGACACGCTGGTGTCATCCGACACCAGCAATGCTTCGCAAACAACGATGATCAAAGACTTGAAGACGCCTCAGATCTTCAGACCGAAGGGGCCAAGTCTCACTACCATAGAGCAGAACGGCCCTCACTGTGGCCTTGTATACACGGCCTTGCAGACGGAGGGAAACTCCCTTCTGTCGCCAAAGATGACGCAGGTTCAAGAAGGCAGCTCTGGCCTTTGCAATGCGTGAGCTCACGTCAGTTTCTATGCGCCCATCATTGCTGATGCAGCTGCCAAGATAAGTGAATTGATCAACCACCTCGAGTTCATCGTTAGCGAGCGTCAAGGGGTCATCAAGTGGCTGGTGGTCCTGCAGCAACACTTTGCACTTTGAAGGTGCGAAATGCATACCAAATAATGGGACCACTCTGGATAGGCTATTCAGGGTTGATTGTGCCGCCTTAACATTGTCGAAAAGCAAGACGATATCGTCCGCATAATCTAGATCAACTAACCGTTCACTAGGCAGCACTTCAACACCTACATCGTGAAATTCCGCAAGGGAACACTCCATGAGAGAATCCACGACGAAATTGAACAAAAACGGGGAAATCGGGCAACCCTGTCGAACGCCACTTGTAGTCGAAAAGTTATCCGATAGGGCACCATAGACCCTGACGCGGCCTCTAGTGTTCGAGTATAGAGCACGAAGGATGTTCACATATTTCGTGGGAACACCTTTCCGCGCAAGTATTTAGAACAGAATCGATCGATCGACTGAATCGAACGCACTCTTCAAATCGAGGAACACAGCTATTGTCGGTTTGCGGTATGCGTGGCGCTGCCCTAGCACCTGCCGCAAATTAAATATATGGTCTATACAGCCACGTCCTGGGCGAAAACCCGCCTGCTCTTCTCTAATTCGAGATTCCCGTTCTGCAGTGAGGCGACGAACGATAATCGAGGCCAGTAATTTTGTCACAACTGGCGTTAGGCTAATACCCCTGTGGTTAGCACAGTCTGTGCGACTGCCCTTCTTGTATATTGCCACTATAATCGATTCGCTCCAATTACCCGGCACACTCTTCGTTCCAGATACGTTCGAATAGGGAGGTCAGTGCCCTGCAGAAGACCTCACCTCCATCCTTAAATAGTGCAGGTGGGAGGGAATCCGGGCCAGCGGAACGAAAACGATTGAGGGCTGTTATCGCGTTTCGGACCTCGGCCTCCGACGGAGGCTCTAAACTAACCGTCCATGGCTCGTCCTGCACCACCTTAGTAGGAAGAGGTCCGGGAGCAGGGGACCAGCTGAACTGATCTTCAAAGTGCTCAGCCCAACGAGCCATACGGCGCTCCTTATTGTGTATCAGCGCACCCGCGCCGTCCCTGATTGTCTCACTGACGCCTGGTTTTCTCGGACCAGTGGTGCGGATTAGCTGGAAGAGCTTCCGGTAATTGCCTACTGCTCCTGCCTCCTCCATTTCTTGAGCCCGACTGGTCCACCAGGCTTCCTTGTCAGCACGTAGGCTCCGCTTTAGTTCACGCCTAATAGCCCGTCTGGTCCCATTGTGTTCAGAAGCAGCCGGGAGGTGCCTTCTAGCTTCCAACAGGTTCACGGACCTCTCGGATATCCAGTGACTGGTGTGATGACGACTGGTAGTGCCACAAACAGATGCTCCTGCGTCGTGCATAGTGGCCGAGATCCTATTCCACTGAAGTTCAGTATCATTAGGCCAAGACAGCGAGAGTTCGCTATGCAGTGCTTCTTGATAGGCTTGCCTGACAGAGGGCTGGGACAATTTCTCCGTTGCCAATCGGGGGAGACGCTTTGTGCGCCTTCCGGTAAAGTTCATGTAGAAACGACAGCGCACCAAGGCATGATCAGAGTCGACACAGGTACTCCAGTACGAGCGGCAATCCAGAATGGAACCGCGCCACCTGTAACTTATGGCTATGTGGTCAATTTGGGTCCATCGCTGGCCAGCTACAGGTGGACGCCAAGTGGCACTTCGGCGCCCACTGTGTCTAAAAGCAGTGCTAGCAAGAAACAACTGGTGCTCCGCACACAGTTGCAGCAGACGCTCGCCGTTGTCAGTGTGTTCAGAGTTAAGTCCATACTTACCACCCAGCTGAGCTTCTGAAGAGCTCAGACGCCCTACTTGTGCGTTCATATCCCCTACAAGTACTATAATATCTGAACTAGTAGCACTGCGCATTAGCGCGTTCAGTTCGTGATAGAATGTGTCCTTGACGGCATTAGAACTGCAGTCGGTGGGAGCATAAACGGAAATCACAAACAAACAGCGTTTGGTACTATTTCGCGAATTCACCTTAGCTGATGTCGTCAAACGGGCTGCACATAAACGGCTGTTCACCGGAATCCAATCAACTAACGATGACTCAGCCTTGGAGCTGAGAATGATACCTACACCAGCTTGACCCGTGAGTGCCGCATCGGCGTCTCCGGATGCGTGCAACCAATAACGAGAGGATATGCCTGGTGCAGTCAATTCAATAACCCCGTTAGGGTCATTGATCCTAGTTTCGGACACACAACACACATCAATACCCAGTGTGTCCAAGGTGTGTGCGAGTGCAGCCTGCTGACCTGTTTGTCTTAGAGTGCGGACGTTGAATGTTGCCGTGGAAACGGGACAGCGTGGCCTTATAAGGGACTTTTGCCGATAGGCGTCCGATAGGTGCTGTGGGATGGTGGCTGCAGATGGTACTACTCCAGTAGCACTTCGGTTGCTGTCAATTAAGCTGGGAATTATAGAAGGAAGGTTAGTAATGGGGGCCGGGATGGGAGTAAGAGAAAAAGGTGGAAAAGAAAGAAGGGAGGCGCCAGCAGTAGCATGCTTTCGCTTATCCGCCCTGCTGTATGCAGCAGATAAGGCGACCCTTGATAATCTGCGCGACGGCCGATGCAGGATGAAGTTTATGTTTGAAGAAAATGTCATTAATCAGAAACTGGGGAATACATGCTGAAATCGTGTTAGGAAGCCTTGCCAAAAAAGTGTACGCATCCCTTTGATTTTCGCAACCGTTACATTGCCCATATGTCGACGGACGATTTTTCAGCTAACTTATAATGGACACGGCTTGCCCCAATATAGCCTATTGGTCTGCGTGATGGACTGTTAGCCGTGTGGCCTGTACTCGAATCCTGGATTCAGCATATACTGTACTCGCGTCGGCGGTACAAGTACTAAAATTAGACCGATACAGCGCGAGGATGACATCGAAAATATAAGACTTTAAAATTGTTATACGCTTGAATCGCCACAGGAAGGCTTCTCCGCCTTCTAACTTAATGCTTACACCTTTATTCTACGTTAGGATAGTAACACAAGACTACACATCTTACATCCTATAATCATGTGTTATCACTTATTCACTATAAATGTCGATCATAAGACACTTATATTAATGCCTTTATTCCCAAGTTACAATGCTTGCCAGGCAAGTACTCAATATAGGGCAACAGAATTGCATCACACATTTATTTGCGACCCCTAAGTACGTTTGCCCTCACATCTTCAGTCTAAGGACAGGCAGTAGTTGGCTTCGTATGGATAATTACACATGCAGCTTTACATGTGTTCACTTTAATCGGTATATATTAAAATGCGCATTTCCCCCCATTACAGTTCAAGTTCAGGTGGGACTGGAACGATCGATTGAAGCCCGTACGTGTTCATTCTTGCGCGGGTTGTTGATCCAGGATTTGATGGAGAAACTCCGACTTCTGGATGGATTTTAAACGAAAACACCCAAAAACACACTGGCCCACCAAGTCAATGCATCCGTTCCTTGTATTAGCAGTCCTTGTTATGACAGGTACGTGAAAGAAAAGAGGAAGAAAAATCGGAGGAAAGAGTAACGGTAATTAGTTGGAAAAAGTGGATACTACCGGTAGTGAGAAAAACTACAGAAAATAGAGTCTAAGTATGAAGAAGTGCTAGTCAGAAAAGAGGAAAGGTTTCGGGTTGTCACATAACAGCATCTAGTTGACACTCCAACCACTTAACCGTAGCTTCTATGACACCTTTTCTGGAAGCGATTTCCAGCTCTTGATGACTTGACGCGATAACTGAATCTCCACTCTAACTCGACCGGACTGCATTTTGTCCGGCTTCATACAGCGCCTGCGGAGACAAGATAATCTAGCAGGACTAAATACCACGGACAAATCAGAGCCAACCTTCCCAGTCAAAATAGGGTAGGTTAGGATTAGGTCCCCTCTAATCCTTCGATAGTGCATTGAATGCATCCCCAAACTACGTATGCATTCAGGGTACGTTGGTCCTCTTAATCCCTCGACCAATTTTGTGCTGACGCAAGTTCAAGTGGGACTGGAACGATAGAATGAATCCCGTAAGTATTCCTTCTTGAGCGGGTCGTCGATCCAGAAGTTGGTAGAGGAGCTCCGACTTCTTGATGGATCTAAACGGAAAACACCCAAAAAACACCCTGGTCCACCAATTTAATGCCCACGTTCCTTACATTAGCTGTCCCAGCTGTCAGTTACGTGAAGTAAGTAAGAGAGGAAGAAAAAGCGAAGGTAAGAGAGCAGGGGAAATCAGTTAAAAAAAGGGAATAATACCAATGGCGAGGAAGAGTAAAGAAAAATAGAATCGAAGTATGAAGATGGGAATTAGTCAGGAAAAAGGAAAGGTTTCATGGTGTCACCCAAGAGCGTCTAGTTGACGCTCAAACCCCTTAACCGTAGCCTCCCGGACAACATTTTCTGGAAGCAGGTTCCAGCACTCGATGACTCGACGTGATAACCGTGTCTCCGTTCTAACTCGATCGGACCTCGGTTTGTCCAGATTCATACAATGCCGCGGAGACCAGATAATCTAGCAGGACTAAATACCACGGACAAATAAGGGCCAACCTTCCCAGTCAAAATACGGTAGGTTAGGATTAGGTCCCCTCTAATCCTTCGATAGTGCATTGACTGCATCCCCAAACTAAGTAGGCGTTCGGGGTATGTTTGCCCTCGTAATCCCTTGACCAACCTAGTACCGACACGCAACACCCTTTCTAGTGCCATTTTGTCCCGGACAAGGCATGGTGGACAGGCCTGGACGCAATATTCTAGGTGGGGTCGCACGGTCGCTGAGAAGAGCTTCACAAACACATCGGCGGTTAGGGCCCCAAAAGAACGACGGATAAACCACAACATCCGGAACACTTTACTAGCCGCCTTCCTCCAGTTGTCTCCAGAGTGTAGTGTGGAACCGTGGGCGACATCTAGATCAACCTGGTGAGGCACGTGAGGAAGTTCACTCCCATCGAGCACGTAACTTGTGGATGAAGCAGACACTCCGATACGCAGCTCTGAACACTTTACCCGGTTTATGGGCAGCAACCACAAGGCAGACCATTCCCAGGGTCTATCCAGATCTCGTTGAAGAGCCACAGGACCTCCAGGGATATTAACAATATTCCAGAGCTTAAGGTCATCAGCAAATAAGAGCGATGGTACCTCAAGCTCCTCCGGCAAGTCATCCACGTAGACTGAGAAAAACAGCGGACGTAGGACAGAGCCTTGCGGAACGCCGTTAAGTACAGCTTGTCGAAACGAAAGACTGCTTCCCACACGAATACACTGTTCCCGTCCATCCAGAAAAGCTGACACCCACTGGAGAGCGCGACCAGCTATTCCATACGACCACAACTTCAGTGAGAGTCGCGAATGGGGGACAATGCCAAAGGCCTTAGCGAAGTCAATGAACACAACATCCACCGCATGTTCACTGTCTACGGCTTCAGCCCAGCACTCACGAGCTACCAACAAGTTCGTCTGACACGAAAATCCTTTGCGAAAACCATGTTGCTCGACGCAAACCCGGTTAAACCTGTTTAAATGGTTCTCCACTGTATCTCGTACTAATTTTTCAAGTAACTTAACGACCACGCTAGTCAAACTGACAGGCCTGTGTTTAGCCGGTAGGTCTTTGTCACCGCACTTGAAAATCGGGCAGACAACAGCCGCTTTCCATTCGGTAGGCAAGATACAGCTGTTGAGTGACTTCTGAAACACACTAGTCAGAGGTCCACTGAGTTCCACTGTCAATTAGTGCAACAATTTTGGATGAACAGAATCTGGCCCGGAAAACTTAGTTAGGTCTACCTCTCTTAGCAACCGGAGAACTTGGGACTCAGTTACAGGAATTTCATCCAGACAACAGTCCTCAGAGACTCTTGAAGCTAACTCTTTGCATGGCGTATTTGTTTCGCGGACAAAGACGCTTGAGTACTGCTTACCAAGCACGCATGCCTTGTCATAGTCGCTATAGGCATGGGTCCCATCTCCTCGAAGCAATGGTGATAGGGGCGAGTTTGCATCACAGCGTCGTTTAACGTAAGCGAAGAATTCCTTAGGATTTTTCGAGGCAGAATAACCTAAGCCCTTTTCAGGTAATAGCCATATAAAACTGCGTTCTTTTGCCGTTTGGAGTCTTATTAAGCACACGATTTACATTTCACAATAACATCCTACCTACGTATATATCTAGTGAACACAGAAGTAAGCTGTTAAAACTGACGACAGCCCATATAATGAAAACCCACAAGTCGAGTGGACTGCCTTGCGCTACGAAAATCCCCCAGAAAGTCATCGCAACAACTGTCAAGGTCGAGGCCAAGTTCAGGTCCAGCATGAACCGGATCGACAGCATGGTCTGGTGGATGTTTCTTCTATTTCGTATTGTTGAATAGGGAACTAGTAGGTCTGCTTGTGTTGTTGAATAGCGTAAAACAAAGTCCGAAGCATACCTTATCCAACCAAGTGCTGCCAACATTTTTCTGCAAGGTAGTTGCGGTCAGGCCGGTTTATGTGAAGGAAGAAAGAGTGAAGGGTAATCCAAGAAAACTATAGGAGAAATGTATGAAAAGAAATAAAAAAGCCAACAGAGGGTTGAAGATACAATTCGGTTAGGAGAAGGGGAAGATTAGGTAATGCCATCAAAGAGCATCTAACTGACATTGGAAACATCTTACCGCATGCTCCCTAACGACGTGCACCGCAAGCGAGCTATAAGGTGCAATAACGCGGCGCGACAAACGTTTCCATCCTTACCCAGTCAAAACGCAGTTTGTACAGTTTCAACATGAGACCTCGGAGACTAATCAGCTTGGCGGGACTAAAGGTCCACGAGAAGTTTGAGCGCTCTTACCCGTTAGAATATGTTAAAAAAGGAGCAAGTATCCGATAATGCTCCGTTGGTGCATTGAGTACATACCCAAGCTAATCAAACGTTCGAGAGGCATTCACCCCCGTAATCCCTGTATAAACCTTGTACCCACTCGCAAAACCCTTCCCAGTTCCATTTTGTCTCTTAAAGAAAGTGGTGGAGAAGCCTGGACATGCTTTTCTAAATGGGGTGGCAAAAATGGAGAACGTGTGCACAAAAATATTCGGTGTTAGTACACCGAAGGAGTGGCGGATAAAGCATATCAAATGGAATCCTCTACAAACAAAATGAAATGAAATATAAATGAAATGTGTCAGCTTATACGCCGTAACGGCGCTTCGCTGCCGCGCGACCACCACCAGTCGCGCGCGGGCTGAGTATACCGCGAGGACGCCCACCCCTACGCGGATTCGAACCGGTGACCTTATGGTTGGAAAGCAAACGTGCCAACCACTCGGCCACCGGCCGGCTTGGTGGAGAACAAAACTGACGGTGGCAAAGTTTGCTCCAGTGACAGCAGCAGTTCCACTTCCCAAAACGCCGTCACATAGTAGTAACATACGTGAGTTGGAATCAAGTAATTTAGTTTCAGCTATGTGCCGTACACCATCTCCGAATATAACAACATCATTTACCCCATCTACTTCTCCGGCGTACGAAGGCAAGCGCTTTGATATAGCTTTCCACCTCCGCTCAGACACTTCGGATGGTTGTGACGCGGTACCCTGTTGCAGCTATGTATATGTGTCACATAGTGCGGACAACGCACCCGCTATGTCTATACGCTTACCAAATGAGACGAACACCTCGGCGGAGCTGCAGCCTATCTGCAAACCTGCGTTCGAGTAAGCCATAATTTTTTTTACCTGCATCCTCAGTGTAGATCTGGATTCCACTGCAAAGGAACCTTTTGCTGGAAAGACAACCGTTTTAAGAAGCACTTTCATGATCTGCTTGCCAGACAGTAAGTTCTGCGCAATTGTCATTAAACCATTGCAGCCGATAATTACGACTTTGCCTAACTGCGTGAAGACCAGCCTGTGAGAACACAAACTTGGCCCTTTTTAGGGCCACCTTCTGTTTCGTTGCTGTGTGTTTCCCTCTTGCCAACCCGACGCAACTGCTCGGTTGACGGCACTGATTGGAACATTCGGTAAATGAATCGGACGGTGGCTCTATAATCCTCGCAGGAATGGCCTAATTGTTGTTTAACTGGGACTCCAAGCCCATGCATTCCGTGTTCACTATGCTTTCCTTTAGGTACACTACTTTTACCCCACTCCCTAGTGATCCGCTGTGTTGACGTGATGCATATGACGTGTCCGGCACATTTGCGTGAGCACTTTGAATGGGTCTGAACGATAACGTTCCCGGAAATGTTATCTGTGCCCATACCTTTCTTGACAATTCCGTTATCATTTGCATTTAACCAAAGCCGCATCGTCCCAGTACTGTTAAAGAGCTAGCTATGGATGCCTCCTGATGGTGCTCTTGCAATGAGCTTTTGGCCCCCTGTCTGGACAGGTAAACGAAGGCATATGTAGGCTACTGTATCACCAGGGCATCAGGTCTATGATGATATGTATAGAGGCTCCGAGACCTCCGCCGTTGCTGCTAGTGCTAAGAGACCTATGTAGGCTAGTATATCACCAATGCATCAGGTCTGTGATTATATGTATAGAGGCTCCGAGACCTCCGCCGTTGCTGCTAGTGCTAAGAGACCTATGTAGGCTAGTATATCACCAGTGCATCAGGTCTGTGATTATATGTATAGAGGCTCCGAGACCTACCTGCTTGGTGATAGTGCTTCGAGGCCTACGTAGGCTACTGTTGCACCAGTGCAACTGGTCTGTGGCGATATGTATAGAGGCTCCGAGACCTACGCCATTGATGCTAGTGCTAAGAGACCTATCTAGGCTAGTATACAACCGGTGCATCAGGTCTGTGCTGATATGTATAGAGGCTCCAAAAATTACATTCTTGGTTATAGCGCTAAGAAACCTATTTACTTTGTGAAGCCCTAGTGCTAACAAGCTTCCGAATTTCCGTTTACATCCTGACAACTGGCTCATCACCTCATCCCACATGCCCTCCACTAGGCTTGTGATGCCCCGTGACCCATAACCATCTTGCATGCCAACATGTTCATTCCTTCATCACATGCTTGAAGTGACTGTGGACTTGCATTGTTATCATTACACTGAACATGTGGGCACAGGTCTGCTTTGCAAAACTAGTGGGGCCCTATGGACTGCGGTGTGCACTTTCTCTACTCAGTTTAGTTGTTTTGGCATAATGAGTATATTCTTACTGAGGCTGGCAATAGGTGTCCATTTAATACCCCGTGACGTTACTTTACATGAAGTCAGCTACGCTGCTGACAATAATATAAGGAGCACACGGACGCATCCTCCTTGGGTAGATCGTACCGGTAAATACCTCCTCATGAAGCGCTCTAAGTGCTGCCGAATTTACCAGACGGCTTTATCAAACAAAACCTACGGAACCTACCAGGCGGTTAGCAATAAATGTAAGCTAAATATCAGCATGGCTCGTCTTTAATTACGGTTGAAATCGTAGGGGATATCTGTATCCTAGCAATTCATTCGATACCAGTGTTTAGTGCTGTGGTACTGTGTTGCATAGATTAGCATCCTTTAATGAAAGTTGTTTACCAAACCTACTTCTCCCACATTGTATATATATTTCATTAGCAAATACCTCAAGTTCAAGTTCAACTGAAACGGGAACGATAGGATGAATCCCGTAAGTGTTCCTTTTTGAGCCGGTCGTCGATCCATTTACAGCCTCAATTACATTTACGTTTACGGATAGCTCGATGTATTCTGCTCACGGCGACGATTAATTTTCTAACTAAATGTGCCATTAATCCTTGAGTTCACTGAGTAGTAGAGAGCAGAAGAGAGGCCCGTGAAAGCTTCTTCGCTTCGTCGTGAACCGATATCTATATCCATGTCTAGACAGCTGGTCCCTGGTAGCACAAACGTAACACTAAACGTAGCAATCTGGACATAAACTGGACAGATGTCCACTTCAGGTATTAATGCATTACTTGCAGCTAAATGCATTTATTTTGACATTTGGTGATAAATTAATAGTTGATATGCATTATATTTGCTATTATTTGACCATAACCCCAGCGGTTTAAATGCATCTGCAGGTCTATTTATTTGGCCGTTTTCGGTTTCGTAACCTTGGTCGCTGATACCGCTTCCTTCTGCGCTATTGTCTAGCTTCATTGAAACTGCGTTTCCACAGGTGTACCTATCAGGTATTTCGGTTAAACATTGTTTGATACGTAGGTGTTCCCTTTCAGCATGTCACGTCGACGAAGTTATCCATTAACTGCACAGTTTCCGTCTCGTAGCACCATTTACCGTGCAGCGAAAAGAATGAAATCAGGATTCAGCTACGAAGAGGTGCTTCTGTTGTCAGAAGCTAAACGACAGAAGGGTAAGAGCATCTTTAACATATCTTAAATATGATTGCTTACACAGTTCAGCCACATGAACACGTTATCAACCGCAGTGAAGATGACAGGGACCCCGATGAATTGGTACATAACTTGAGAATATTGATCGCAAAATCTCAAGTACCTGCGTCTTTTGTTCGTCCACTGTTGTGCCTTGTGCAGCCGTGGATGCCATTTTTGCCAAAGGATTACCGGACGTTGATGCGCACCCCACGGACCTCCCGCATTCGCGTTGTTTCACCGGGAACTTACGGTCACGTAGGTCTGCTGAGAGGTTTACAGCGTGCATGCTCTGCTATTTCGCTCGCTGCTGATGACACTGTTGATTATCAGTTGCATATCGACGGGTTTAAACCTTTTGATGCATCCAAGATGCACGTATGGCCAATCTTGTGCCGTGTCATAAAGCCAGTGATCACGAAGCCATTCATTGTTGGTGTTTATGGTGGGACCTCGAAGCCGAATGACGTGGACGATTACTTGTACGACACAATTAATGAGATACGTACTTTGCAACGCCAAGGATTATTCAAGCTTAAAGCCGTTATCTGTGATACCCCTGCACGTGCGTATGTGAAAAGAAAAAAAGAACCTTCGGGTTATTACAGCTGTGACAAATGCACCCAACGTGGTGAGTATATGAGCCGCAAGGTAACGTACCCACTTACTGATAGCACACTACGGACTAATGCAGCCGTTCGAAGGAATGATAGCCAACCGTCGCCTTTTGCTGCTTTGAATGTCGATTTGGTTGAGGACTTCCCTATTGACTATATGCATTCAGTATGTTTGGGTGTTATGCGCAGAATGATAAAAAACTGGCTTACTTCGCCCGTGGACAGTGGATTTCGACTGCGCAGAGAGCGATTGATTTTAGCAAACGAACGGTTGCATGAGTTCGGGCCTTCATGGACATGGGACTTTCCACGTAAGCTTCGATCACTGGATGAATACCGATCTTGGAAGGCAACTGAGTTGCGTCAGTTTTTGCTATACGCCGGACCAGCTTGTTTAATTGGAGTATTGCCTGACGCTTTCTATCAAAACTTTCTAGATCTCTCATTGGCTATTTATATCATGTGCCACCCTCACCTTCACACTGCCTTATTTGATTTCCTTGTTCCTTTAATTCATGTATTTTTACATGATTACTTTGATCTTTATGGTCCCAGTGAGATGACGTGGAACGTACACTCACTAGTTCATCTTCCCGTTGACGTACGAAAGATGGGGACTCTAGACAGCTTCTCAGCATTTCCCTTCGAGTCTCACTTGTTTTCCATCAAGCGCATGATTCACAATTCCCCGCGTCCGGTTGCTCAAATCATGCGGCGTACGTCGGAAGAGGAACAGCTTCCTCCTACTTCCAGCAACGCAAGCACCGTTGGGAATGTAGAGATGTGCACATATAAGGGTCAGAAGGCGTTTTGTTTGCACGGCATTTTGTTTTCCACTGTGAAGCCGGATAACGTGGTCATCATCGATGCCAAACCCAGAGTACTGACAGATGTGTCTGTGAATGTGTCCGGGAACATTGTCGTGCAATGCCGGGAATTTATGAATCTTCGTAGTCTGTTCACGCATAGCATGGATTCCTCAACGGCGTACATCTTCCGTGCATCGCAGTTGTCAACTGAGGTATGTACCTTCTCTGTCTGTCATATTCTCTTTAAGTGCATTGCTTAACCCTTGAACGATTTTCTTGTAATTTACCCTATGCCACACAGTTATACACTTTAACTACTAACGTCTTTCTTTTTCAGCAATGATGGCTTTTCAAGGATACAGCGTTGTCAAACTCCTTGACTCCGAGGATTTAATAACTATTGTCAGTAACACTTGGCTTAGAGAAGAGGGTTCGTACGCTCAAATACCTTCAGTGCGAGGTACGCACTACTATGCAGCGGTGAAAAATCACAATGCGCCGGATGTCGATGTGGTTAGCACTGCCGTGTCCATAATCGTTAGCACTGGTAAGTATTTCTCTTGTATTAACCCACCTCGTTAGTTAGCTTCCAACATGCCCGAGAAATGGAACGGCAATCTGAGCGCGGGATGCTGCCATCGACAGACGATACAATTCCCATGGGCCTTCCAGCTAAGCGTGCAATGTGAGTATTGTGTTTTTTATTTCCCCTTAGACGCCGGCCCGTCCGTTCGAGCTCCGATGACGAGGATGCCGCGCGTCCAAGCAAACCCAAAAGGCCTTCTGCAGCAACCTACGCACGTGCGCCCTCCTCTCTGTTCAGTGGCATTAGTCCGTCACGTCCAGGACCATCAACAAGCAACCGTAAGTATCGATTTCATACTGACCCTATTAAATAGCAATCCCGCTACCGGTTATTGCTGACGTCCCACCAAGCAATCTGGATGTGCTGCACGAACTGCAGGCCATAAAATGTAAGACGCCACAGATGTATTGCATTGCACTCAGCCTTATTTTTAGATGAGTTGTGTCTCATGCGATCAGAATTGGTCGGCCATCGCCGCATGTCCGAAGCGATGTTGCAAATGCTACAACGACAATCCCAAAGTGTTGCGCCGGGACTATCTCTGCAATTCATCACTCTCAGTGAGCTAAAGAGATATGCTGAACGGCTGAAGGACCCGGATTTCAAAATCAGAGTCGTAAGTTCGTCTTATTATTCAAATACTTTAGGTCAACCATTTAGGTGCTGTGCACGGTGATAACATACAACTCATTGTCCAGGGTACCATGGAGCGGCTAATGACAAGATCAGTTGCCGCGGAGATAAATTACTCCGGTGCTAGAGGTTCGTTTGCATTCAGGCGAACAAATCTGAACGGCCTTGTACAAGGTAGGTTGAAATGCAGTAATCCATAAAATCTACCAAGGCCTCATTCGGCTACGCATGGGTGATGCAGCCTCGGATGCTGACATTACACGGCACATCAAAACGTGGTTGCATTCTGCACGGCACAAAAGACCGCCGGTTGAGCAAACTAAAGTATGCAGTGCCAATGAGGTGAGTCCCCTGCTTCCATAGGCACATCTTTAGCCTCCTACGTTGACACTCGCGGAAGCAGATTAAGAATATTGACTATGCGGCTTTCTGCTACTAACGTTCTTCGTACTGCACCCCTTCATGTATATATAGCATTCCTATACCTCGGTTTTAATTTTCTTTCGCCTTGTGATGTCAGGTGCGCGGTAAGAGCGGTTTCCTTTTCTGACCAACAGCTTTGAGTCGCCGCCTAGGTGGGTTCCCAAGTCCAGAAACTACCGCAACTGGTACCGGGTGAGCACTAGGTCCGAGTCGTCCATATATTGGTTAGGCGCATAGTGCGTTCAAGTGTGTTGTCAGTATTCGGATACCCATGGGAGGCAATGACGGGATCTGGACCAGCCGGATTGTCACGCATAGTGGTGAATTTCTATTGGTCAACGCTGGCATCATCTTCATTGGTCCAACGTAAACTGGACGGGAACCGTTTTTAGCCGTCTCACGGTAATACTTCCTGTCCAGTTTAGCCTAATGCTCTCATAGGAACCTTTAGCATGCTGAACTGGACAGGACCTGGACATGTGCTACCAGGGGTGTATTACTTTCATTACTTAACGTTTCACTGTAACCTGATAACTTCTATAACCCTTTTATGTATCATAATACGACCACAGAGGCTTCCAGAATACGATCAGAACCTTCTCCATGCGAAATGTATCTCACCGGTATGCTTCAATGAATGGACAATCATTTTGACTGTCAATAAGCTACTCACAGCTATCAAATATATATCATCTTATTGCTTCGTTTTCCAAAGAAGGAAGAATGATATTGCGTGATTTTTACCTACCAGATTGTAACTCATCGACCTTCACATTTACTAACATCTTTCATTTTTGTGCTAACGGTTACCAATGGTAATCATCATATCGGTGCATTAAAACACACATTTTCAGGGTAAGCTGACTAGAAAGTACACATCTCCACGCAATTCTAAACACCTCCATGCAGATAATCGGATAGCATCGCCATCTTGAAGTCATACTGTTTGCCTTGCCACTAGTGGCCAGCCCTCAAGACGGGAACGAAACGCAACGGAGCTGGCCATCCGCAGTTGTTTTCCCTTCCACGGTTTTCTTATGTATTCTTAGGTGTTCCGGTACACCAGGCTAAATGATGAAGCTTTCATAACTGCATATGAAAGAGATGTGTGTCGCTTTTTGGGTAAGTATGTAAAAGAAAGGGTGGTTGATAAGATTTATTAGTGATAAATTTCGCTTTTTGTCATCGCGCTCACAACAAATACAACAAATACAATAATCCAAGTAAGTAAGTTACTTTTACCAGTAGCTTCGTGCAAGGATAACCTTTACATGCATGAAACAATTGCGATAACGCTTATTTGCTCCATAAAACATCGGTCCACACTTCACTTGTATTTACTACTTTTCCGCTTTCGATTATGCCGGGAACTTCAACCACACCGGTAGTCATCACTTTCTCATAACCGTTTTCACGAAGCAAATCCATATAGCATTATCTTCTATTTCCCACACCTTAATACCACAAAAATTTAGAATATACTCTGCAGCCACTCAAACTATCATGGATGTTACCGAGGACAATGGAAGCGAAACCCTTTCCCGCCAATACAGCAATTAGCCCTTCCCGAGAGGTTGAGCGTTGACAGACAACCAGCGCCCCAAACCGTAGCGGCATACAGACATGCACTATAACAAAAGCTTGAAGGTCCATAATTTGCCTGCAACTGGGGTGGAATAACAATGCGAATTTCGCCGCAATTTAAACAAATGCATATTGTTGAAGCACTTCTTCTTACAGACGCGTTTACTGTACAGTAATATAAGCCCGTGGCTGAAACACGATGTTGCAATGAATAAACACGGTTTTACGGGCCGATTTGCTGGGTGGGTCTAGCCGCGGTTAAAGGATAATGTTCCACCAGTTCGTATTTTCAATGGGTATAAGGCTGGGCATATCATGATATTATTGATGTGCTAACACTTTTAACTGACGTTTGAAGTGTGGGCAACAACAGAAGATCTTAGTTTTTCTTTGGGTTACCAGGAACACTTTGTTTTTGGTTTGTTGAACCACTACTGCGATTGTTGTATAAAGGATAAACTTCTGTTTAAGCTATAATTGTTAAATGCTGACCTTGGGAGCTTAGAATAAATGCTTATTAAGTGGGTTGCAGCCACATACGCCCACATCTTTTACACTGACAGCCGTTCGTTCATCAACAGCATCCGCTTTTACCATTGTGCATCCATCGCAAAGCAGCACACGTTTGCGCTCAGACGCCGAACGTTGTTCTCTAGTGAAGTTCCCATAAAACAACTTGAAGGATAGAAATTCCGTAAAATGACAAATTATAATGGTTTATCGCAAAAATTGGTAGATTAAGCCATTATGTTAAGGAAATCATTTGCTTGAACAACCGTTAAATTTAGAATTTCGCACTACCGACTGGTGAACCACTAATCGGCTGGACAACCCTTCACTTTTCTGAACCAACACCGCCATTTCATCAAAATATTTGGCCACTCCGGAACTTTCCGCGAGCTTGGCTTCCACCAACCGTTGGAAAATGGTTGGCGCCTTTTTTACACCAACTTATAAGTGCTTGTACTGAAAAGATAGTTGAATTTCAGTTGCTGTCATTAACGACCGGTTGTTTATTCTGTGGCTGTTTTTCCGTGTACTCACTTATAGTTTTACCGGCATAGTAGAATTAGTTGGTAAAATTGTTGCACCATTCCGTTTTATTTCAGTATCTGCAATTGCTGGATTCATTTTGTTTGGTAGCTTCTCACTGATTTCATAGTACCGTTTCTAAAATTTTGCATTACCCGTTTACCTTGTATTTGCCAAGCATATCTAAACTGCTTAACCCTTAACTACATACGGGACGAATAATTCCTGTAATGTGTTCCGTGGAACAGGTTCATGGTACCGACAAGGATTCCAGACTGTAAGTGAATAGTAAGGGAAGCTGAACAACCAAACTGTAAAAGCGTGTACGATGACGATGCTCCGATGAGCCGAATACCTTAACAAACGAACGGAGCGGAAACAGGTGTATTCCATGACACGACAGGGGCAAGTGTTATCCGGTACAAGCGTACCTAACAAGTCATTTTGTTAGGGAAAGCTACAGCGATGGTTTTACTGTTTGCTTCGTCATAATACCATAAACATAAAGCTAGGAAAAGGAATAAACCGTGCACTAAAAATATCGTGCGGCTTAAACGAACAAGTATGATTTCGCTTGCGTTACACTGCCTCCTTTCGATAGGCACTATTTTCAGTGCCCCGAGAACTGATGCGGTCGCTACCAACGTACGTGCTTCCACAACACGTGTGGTCAGAAGTGCAATTAAGGTGGTCCAGGACCGCCCAGAAAGGGCAGGAAGATAGCGCTATGCAACATCTGGTGAAAAACTTGAACGAAGAGACCAGCCAGTTTGAAAAACAAAAAGGTAAGACGTGAGGTATCCACGTGGGCAAAACTGTTTGTAGCAAAGGCAACATGACGAAAACCAATGACATCCGAGGTAAATAACTCCGAACAACGTGACAGGTGTTAAAACTTACTAAGCAAATTAACCGAACAGAAACCTGGTGGCCTGCGAGAAATAGCGACTTCACTGAAGATTATTGAAGGGGAACAGTTTTGTCGTCCTCTCCACCATGTAGACACAAGTTATCCTAATGTCATAACATGAAATAGATGAGAGAGCGGGTTCAGAAAAAGAAACTGCCTCGTCCTAGTGCAAAGTTTTCTGTTGCTGCACCGGGCAGGCTGCGAGGAAAGACATCCCAGGAGTTAAATGTTCCATACAGTCAGGAACAGTAGTGCAACTCCCTACGTCCATTATTGCTGGGAGTAAAGGGTAGCAATTTTACAAACAACTAAATCTTCAACCTCGGTGTTGTAATGACTTAGTGTCGGGAAAGTGTGCTGCAATCCAGCTAAAGGGGTAAGGTCCTCTGGCATTGCATGAGTGACTTGCAATTCCGAAAAATAAGCTGATTGCTACCTGTCATAAGGTTCGCATGTGACTCCGTTTGTACGGTAACAGAATTCGACGCACCGACCGCGGTTCAACATTTCGTGCGTCGCCGTAGGAACAATCCGCAAAGTGAGGCACGGATACGATCAAATGGTGCATCAACTGAAACGTGCATTTTACCTAATAAGCCTACCGCCTCCAGGCCCATGTAGATGAGGAAACAAGGGCCCAGGAATTCCTCTGAAACTCCGGAATAGCTGACCGTCATTTTCCAATACCAGCCTTCAATATCGTTATCTGGGTGATAACCTGGCAGTTCAAGCGGTACGTTCATCGCCGAAGTATCTCTGTACATCCTGCGGAGGCTGCTTGCGCGGCCACTTGTAACCTGTACAAGCGTACGTAACCAGTCACTTTGTTAAGGATAGCTGTAGCGATGGTTTTACTGTTCGCTTCGTCATAATACGATAAACATAAAGCTAAGAAATGGAATAAAACGGGGACTCAAACTAATGCGCGGTTTCACTTGCGTTACATTCCAAGGTGGGAAGATGAGTGGCCGTATTATATTACGAGCTGAGCGCTAACAAATGGCGGAAATTTTGTTACGGGCCAAGGTGAAATGCAATAGCAGGCATCACGAGAGCAAATGGGAGACTCAAGAATTATTTATTAAGGTTTCAATAATAAATAGGAATGTAGTGCATATGTTTAAAGTTGTATAATAACGTGACGTTTGTAGAAAGTAGTTTACTGTAACCATGGGAACATATCCTTGAAAATTTCAAGGGAATTAATTGCAGCGAAATACTGATAGTTCGTGGGTTCGTTAAACAGGGAAAGATCCTAGTCGTTTATAACCATAAGCCTATTTCAAGTAGCTTCTGAATGATGTTTTGAAACGTTATGGTAAATGTATAACTCAGGCTTACATCGCATGGTGTGCTGTAATTGTACGGATCGGGATTCTACCCAATCTGTTATGGGCAAAATGTTGTGAGGGTGGTATGGTATGCTAAGCTGAATGCTGTCTAGGTTGCCGTTGAGGTTAAAATGTATAAACGGTAGATGCGCAAAACAACTACGTCTACCTTCTGATATAAATGGATGGCAAATATAACTGTTCTGTGGTTGTTCACGTGTATAACAATTGGCAATACATCGCAGTGGCGCCACGTTAGAAGCGGTAACCATGGCGGACGATATGGCTACGTGTTAACATCTCTTGCGTTCCGTTTCCCCTAAAGTTGCTGACATGGAGGAGCATATGAAGAAGTTTAACTGGAGGATGCGACGTAATTTTCCAAGCGGCAAATGTTGACTATTCTTGCCCTCAAAATTTTATTGTACGTATCTTCCTTACCAGCAAGGTAAAAATTTAACTCGGTGCCAGCAGTTTTAGGATGGCTGTCATAATAACGAGCGTTTTTTTACCTACAATCAAACGCTTACATTGTCCTGTCGCTGAGCCACGTGGAGAAAGCATCGTTAGAAGCTTGTTTTTGGTATTTTCCCCTAACCAACGGAGGACATTAAACGAAGTCTGCGAGAAATGTGGTTGGCCACGCTCCGCGTTTACTTGGGCATACTCATTTCAGTCTCTAATCACACGAAAGATGCGTATGAATATGCAGTGATCTTGTTGATATTCTTCCTTTTTCTATTATAAATGCAAGAATCGATTGGTACGTCGATGTGCTGGGAGCTCTTCTCGCTTATTGGAACACGAAACGGGACACTGTTTGAGCTAAAGCGTATTTTGTCCCTGGACCCTCTGTCCTGAACTTTTGTGGTTTCTAAAGCCTTGGATGTTTACGCGTATTTTGCTCACTGGACATTAACCAGCTACGCACCGCTTGCGCGCCATTAATCATTTGCAAAAGGCGCATTTAATTTTACTTCTTGTGAATTAATCCTTTCGGTTTAACTTGTCTGGGTGCCCTCGATTTCTTGATTGTTATGCCTCTGCTGTCGCGCAAAGAACCTGTCGTCACGTGTTTGAAGTTCACGTTGAGTTCGTTTTGCCCGTTACAATTTGGTGAGCGTTTTAATACATACGTATGCACTTGGTATTTCCGACTGGTCCTTTTGTCGATTGCATACCCGGTCACCGTAAACCAGTTCACAACTGTTGCTTCTCTTATTTGTTTGATTTTCTAACGCCTCTGTCTAGATGGTTGTGAGTGCAGTCCTAACTCTTCGTGCCTTTCCGACGACTGGTTTCTTATATATGGCAAAGCTGAGTATTTCAAAGCGATTGCAGGCTTGACCGGGAGCCTGCAGCGCGGTATTTGTTGCCGTTGGTTCCTAGTGGACCGTACAGATTTGCATCTGATGCAGTATGCACTTATGGCTAGTGGCGAGAGCATACCGCACAAATGTGTTGCCAGCTGTGTGCGCATCACTAAGCCATTTACTTCAGTAACTAGCAGTGCGGTTTCTCTTGAAAGCCTGTTACCTGCTGTGTTTGCTAGAAGGAAAATTTGGTTGCTTTGTTAACTTTCTGGACTTCTTAGGCCTCCGGCAGGTGGCAGTGGAAGATACAATTTCCAGACCCTCCGTCCGTTTGCTCACTGTCTACTGTCAGTATACAATTTAGTAACTATACGGTTGCCAACAAACTCAGATACCGTGTTTGATTCATCTGTTAGTCCGTGATACTATCAGGATTCTGCCCTTGTCAAAGTAAAGTGGAAGAGGGTTAAAAGTGGCGAAACGCAAGTCGGGTGTACCATGTCCGTCTGGTGCCATATCCCCACTCCCCTCCATTTCTACCTACTCTGTGTCCTCCAAGGTTGGTTGGTTTACGAAGTCGGAGTCTAAATATTGGGACGCTAATGCGAACCCGCCAAGGGCAACAGAGCGTTTGGTAATTACTCCGCATTGCTCGAACTCGTATACCAATTGCAGTGTTGTTTACAGTTTTGCTACTAAGTAATGCCGCTCTTCTAAAGGAGCATAGGCTAGATGATCTTCATTTCTATAAGATACGCGTTAACAAGCTTTACTGCTGTGCTTTTCCAGCGTCGCTGTGCGAAAGCTCACCAGACTTCGTGGCTTGTCGACTGAGAACGATGTTGCGTGTTGCTCGGTCCGCTACAGAGGTATTCCAAGCCCTTCTACTTTTTGCCTTTAGGCTCAAAGTCACTGGTGTCATGTTGCACTTAGGTACGGCTTTGAAGGAGACGTTGAATTTGCGGGTGGCTGAGCGATATTGAGGCACGTCGTGGAACAGCAGAAAAGATTCCTTAGTTGATTTTCGCCTGGTGAGCCGGCGGTGCACTTCCTCCCTGCCAGAACCGGTTCCGATGGATCACGATTCCGTGCACACGATACCAAATACATACAGGTCAGTTTCAATAATTCGCGTATCCTGCGAAACAAGCTCTGCCAAGTCAACGCCTTAGTTGACAACTGCGGTGAAAATATCCTTGCATTCATTAAGACACGCAGGTCCACCGAGGTCACGCAGACTGAATGAGCGAATGTGTAGCGTCATTCCTGCCCTGTCGACATGCTCATGTGCAATCAAGCCGCCAAGCCAAATTCCTCGGCATTCATTTGAAGTCCTCGATCAACTCTTAGCTTAGCCTGCATCAATGTACGCACATTGCTACAGGTCGGTCCACAGGCAGCAGTTGCCCGAACATTTTAGACTATCTCGATCGATATCTGCTGCGTATCGGAGACCCGCCTGCAAGACTCGAGCTCTGTGCTCACTTTGCAATCCCCTTCAGGTGACATTAGCAACAATTTCTCATTGCGCCTATCCGGTGACGATGCAGCTTAGAGCACCGGCCAAGCCGGTGTTGGTATTGCGCTGAGTCCCCGGGCTGAAGCCGCTCTGCTTGGCTGGATTCCAATCAGTTGCCGGACGTGTGCGGTCCAATTGGCTGCCTCGTTCAAAGCTAGGTAGTCGCGCGGGATTAACAGGTGACCACCATTCCTCATCGCTGCCTATGCACCCACAAACTCTAGCGACGATTTGGTAAAAGAAGACTTATACCGCCCATTGAACGAACTCCTTCGCCGCAAAAGAAACATGGACACTGTTGTGCTGGTTGAGGATCTAAACGCTCAGGTTGGATAATTATCCCCTGCTGAACTGCAGCACGGGATAAATCCGGTGTTGGCCCCCGTAGTGATAACGGTGAGCGGTTACTTCTTTGGTGTGAAGATGCTCACCTATTTCTTGCGAGCACTAATTTCCGACACAGCACCTGCCGGAGGGTGACTTAGCGCCCACCAGCCTCGAACAAGCTACGGACGCAAATGGATCACATTGCTGCGTCCAGAACTGTCGCTCGGATTAGAGTACAGGCATGGACAGCAACAATGCACTTGTGTGTGCTGACCTGCAGATGTGCTTTGGCGGACGCCCGAGACGACGTTGTGAGCGCATTGACACCAGGCTGTTGGCGAAACCAGCTGTTCAGAAAGCCTAGCAATCAACGCTGTCATGCGAGTTAAGTAAGTACTCACTGGATGCATTTGAAGCGCACTTGTTTCATTTGCACCAGGTCTTACTAGCAGCAGAAATATCCTCATGTGGTAAGTCTAATCGCCAACATGGACATGGCATCTCTTCGCAACCTCTGGAACTTATCCAGTTGCGCCGGTATATTCCGGCTGGAAGCGAACATCATGAAACTCGCAAATATGTCCGCACAAACCGTCGTGCTAGCATGTAGGGAGACCGCGAATCCTGGTGGTCTCAGAGATGGAAATGGTCATTGCCCTTGCTAACCATCGTAAGGTATTCTGTCTGATACGGGAAACGGGCATCAGAAGACCTGGGGTTAGTGGAACTATACGAGACGAGAGTGGACAGCCTATCCACAACTTGTCAACAGTCGGGAACTTTGGGCTGAGCATTAAAATGCCATCTAATCAGTTGGAATTGTTAGATTTTTCTCCGGCCACTGATCGTGCCACTCCCTGGGCTGTTCTTTTCTATCCACAACCTCGCTCAGAAGTCGAACGTGAGATCAAACTGATGAAGTTAAATAAAGTCGCGGGACCAGATGACTTACCTCCAGCCCTCTACAAATTAGGGGGACCTGCTCTTGTGGATGATTTCTACGAGATACTGGTGAAACTGTGGGAAAGAGAGACTGGCCCAATCGACTGCAGGCGCAGCGTCATAGTCACAATTTTCAAGGGGTGCTCATGCTCGGAATGCGGCAGCCATAGAGGAATCAGTCTGAGCTACCTCGCCTCCAAATTACTTACCTCTGTCATCCTTCACAGACTGGATGCTACTTGTAAAGGCAACATTCGTGAGGAGCAAGCCGGGTTTCGTCGAGGTCGTGGCTGCATTGACCACATCCCCACCCTGCGGCAGTGGCTGGAGCACCGTCACACAGATTGGCGGCCCATCATTGTCGTGTTCCTCGATATCAAAGGTGCTTTCGGTTCGGTGAATAGACGCGCACTTTGGGACTGTCTACTCAGGAAAGGTGTACTTGAGAAATAGGCAACTATGTTTCCGAGCATTATACGCGAGTAGCTCAGGCGGTGACGGCTTACGGCAAGCTGCCGTCGCTCTTTACTTTCTCCAGCGGTGTGAGATAAGGATGCCCAATGTCACCTTTCCTCTTCAACTTCGCTATTGACGAAGCCATGGAAATCGCGTTTACAGGACACGACATAGAAGGTGTGGATCTGCTCCCAGGAGCGCGACGTCTTGACTTGGAGTATGCTGACGAGATTTCCCTAATCTGTGAAAGCTCCCAGACGTGCTACGTAGCAGTCGATAGATTAGTATTGACTGTCAGCCGCTTCGGGCTTTACTTTGCACCATCGAAGTGGAAAGCTTTCCTCCAAAATTGGCCTGGACCGCCTCCTTCTCTAACCTTTGTTGGAGATCAGCTAGAAGTCGTTCATAAATTCATCTACCTAGGAAGTGATATCAGCGCTCGTGGGATTGAAGATGAGATCACGAACCGTGTAGCAAAAGCTCGAGACGCTTTTGCTAACCTTCGCCACTTATGGCGCCGGCGCCGCATCACTCTGGTCATGAAGGGTAGAGCGTACAATGCAGCGGTACGTTCGACACCATTGGACAGTTGCGCAACCTGGCCCCTTACATCAACGGACATAACGATGCTAGGTACGTTTGACCACCGGTGCCTTCGCAATTTGGTTCAAATCTGCTGGGAACACCGCGTAAGCCTTGAGCGTGTTCGACTCCTTGTTTACGGCACAGGAAAAGGAAATGCACCGCTCAGCAACGTCAGTTCACGCACCAGGCTCCGATGGCTAGACCACGTGTTACGCGTGCCAGTCCACCGACTCCCGCGACGTGCGCTGTTTGCGGGCCGGGTTGTGGATGGAAGCGATGACTTGGTCCAGAGGAATGGGAGCCCTCGGTTCTGAGCTGGCCACGGTTGGAGCGTCTCGGCTACCTAGTTCGTGTCCGAAAGACGAACACGTTTGGCTAGATACACTTTATGATATGGCTGGGAGCCGACCTCTTTAGCGTTCGTGCCGTGAATTGCTTTGTCCCACCCCATCCCTCTTAACCTTTTCTCCAACCTCGCTCGCATTATTCAGCATTTTATTATTTCTCATAGGAAATTAATTTTTGCTGCATAGTAGACGGCAGATAGTTTACCGGAACGATGTCCATCCATTACCGGTAGCTCAGCTGCCTTGTACCTGTTGCATTTTACTCACCTTTTTTCTTTTAGCTATTGCTTCACAGTAGCTGACGTGTTTCTCACCTATAGCTAACGTTTACGATGGTGATAACTATGGTGAGACTGCATCTTCGATCGTCCCGCGGGTGGCAGTGCTTTGTAGGTCAACCCAGCCCTCACTATCTTGACGACGTATACTTTCAGCGCCCGCAGATCATTTTATATTTCATACGTGAAACTGAAAGTTACGTTGGTCAGTAGGAGCCCGATAGGGTTGAGGGTGGTCTAGTTGAGGTCATCCGTAAACATTCGACGAATAGGGGTTTAGTGATGCTGAACTTTATCCGTGCCCACTTGAACTGCCTGAATTTATCCTGTGATGCAGTTTTAGTTTGTTTGCCTACTGAGTTTTCTATCTAGTCTTGCATGCACTCTGCATTAGTTCGTTGAGTTGCCCACTAGTTTTATGACGGGACAAAACCAGTCTCTTTTAGACCTTTGCTAATAACCCCTGACTTCGTCATGGACGTGGTATACAACTTAGAATTCGAACTACCGGGGGCTTTTGTTCGCTTACCTGTGCATGAAACAGGACGCTCGTTAGACGGAGGCCTGCATCGTCCCTGGAACCTGACCTGACCTTTAGGTGCCAGCGACCATGCTCGCCAGTAGCTTAAGTGCGGATATGGCGAATAAACGTCCCCACTCGGCCCATATATGGCTCCCCAAGCAAGGCGCTCAGTCTCTAGTGGAGGCCTAATTAGAAATGACGGCATTCATGCGTATTGTTTGTGGGGTATAGGCACTGATGACAAAATGAGGCCTAATAACTACGCGCCACGTCAAAGCTTTGAAGGAGCCTGCCAGTCGGACCGCACATATCCGTCTACTGATTGGGATGCAACTCTGGATACCAACTGATACCCACCTATAATGATCCTTTGCGCACGTCGACCGCGTTACTGCAGGTAAGTGCATCGCATATATTCACTTGGCTTTTAGACTGCCAGTAGGCATGCCCCGCCCGGATTCCTTGACCGGTAGTGCAATCCTGTCTCAGCGTGCGGTATGACCTTTTCACGGGATACAAACCACTTCTCAGTGTTCAAGCTTTGTGGGTTACGAGGGATTTACACACCCGCCAGCAAAGTCAGAAATATTGGGGCATAGTTTGAACGTCATAAAATGTTACTGCATTGTGCTCCTGTACGTCGATAAGGCAATTCCGTCAAACACTGGTTATCATGTGGCACTTTACTATGTCTTGCTGATGCCCCTGTACTTGAAGCACATTAGTGGCCACCACCATCTTGCCTACACCACTGCAGTAATTCTGAATCACCTTTATGCAGTCTACGTTCATTGATATGACTTACACCTTCCGCCTGTCCACAAACTAGCGGATGGCAGCAACGATGTGTGGCAGAAATGGACATCACCTCATTTCGGAAAGCAACTGCTGGTGAGGTTGTCAGCTCAGAATGTCAGCACTTGCGATCCTTTTTTCTTCTATGTTGCACCCGTCCATATGCACCCTAGTCACAGATTGCGAGATGACACGGCCATGCTACGTGATCATGTGTTTCGCACCGAACCCAACGGCCATTTTTTGTCCAGATAGTCATCTCCTTCACGTATGTATTATGAAAGATCCACGCTGGCTGTCTGGATAAACACAACCTTGGTATTTCTTGAATCTGTAAGTCAACATTGCGGTACATCTATGCATATTGGTTTCCTGTGTGTTTGTGGTTCAATTTCGAATACACCGCTCCCCAGTGCTTGCGCGTTGTGGGTCAAGAGCGCAAACCGCTCCCATTAATGACGTGAATATTTGGAATTGGTACAATCGTCCGCCTTGCATTCCATGGCATGTTTCTCTTTCATTACCATGTTCCAGTGATTTTGCCACATCGCAGCGATTATGCAGCGATAAGGATGGCAAAGATTTGCATACCATGACTAAGAAAAGGTAATTACGTTTGAAGTGCGTAAACTTTGTACAAATGACATCGATAAAACCCATTCCATGTATGCTTCTTGAAACAATACTTTAGCCCATGTTAGTGGCTTTGCTCGACACGATAATGTCGTCCGCTATGGGATATACATGAAACTAATCAATACTCCTGGTGGAGGCGCGCCGTGTCCTTAGAGCATACTTTGCCAGCGGCCACTTTGATGCAACAAGTTTAGAACCCATATAGGCCCGTCAGCAAGGCCTGTGAAGCCAAACGCAGCCACTTCCATGGTAGCGATGCTGATGCAGCTGCCAAAGGACTTATATAAATAAATAAATAAATATTTTATTCTCGACTATGCGAGGCACAGTAAACAACGTTCATTTAGGGGTGTGAAGTTCGAAGTATGTTTTATAAGCGGCGGTACTGATGACACAGCCGCGCCGCCAACTTGGGCTCAGTAAACGCCGTTCGCGAACGTTTGCGGGGCCATCAATACCCCCAATACTAGGCGCCATAATGAAACAGATACTATGGGACAAATATAGGCTAAATACGAATACGGCTTGAAAGCATGCGGAGCCAATATTTGTAGTTTACTTCGTGGTAATATTGATGTTAGTGTCTTGGGACGTATATGGACTAAGTAACCACCGTTAATGGAGGCACATAGAGCTACCGGCAATATTGATGTATCTCTGTCGGACATACACACACTTACGCTAGTGAAGACAACATGGACACCGGTTAGTTGCCAGCATGCCGCATCTGCTATGGGACATATAATACTTCTCCGTGCACTGGTCCTGCGGGCGAGGCAACCAACGGAGTCACCTTGAGTGCCGAGAATAATGGCACATCTGTGGCGGTTATATAGACTTACTAAGCACTCATCACGTTGGCATGAATAGCCAACTATAAAACACCATGTCCCCCGCTGCTTGCAACCTCCCACGTCCCTTACTTCAAGCCTGCGTGCTTCAGTAAATGACCATATGGGAAAGAAAGTGTGCAAGAAACTGGTTCACGTGTATTTCGAAGTACCTTGTCTACCGGGCCACTTGCTCAGCTTCTTGGCCTCATGCTACACGCTGTTATTCGTCTAACGCACCGCAGTGCCATGTTTACAGGTACGTGGTGCGACTATAAGCAAGTACTTTGCAGGTTAACGATGCTCAAACATGCTTCCGTTCTTTCCAGCCCACTCCACATATAGCATAACTTGTGTTCAGGTAGCACAACTACCCACAACTACGTTCGCATTCCCTTGGTTAGTTCGCACGGTTAACTGCCTCCGCCTTCCAATTACTTCTTAAACGACTCGACGGCCTTTTTCAGGGCTACACTACGTCCTATAGCCTGATGGTGCATCCTCACAAGCCAGTAGTGCCCACTCTATTGATTGCTTGTGCAGCACCACTTCTCGGCTAGTTAAGTGGATGGGTCCGTAATCTTAGACCACATTCTCTAACGCTCTATTACACTTCCGGTTCTTAAGCGTGGCCCTTCTATGCCGAGACCGAAAACCACCATACATTTTTCAGTGCTGTCGCTTTGCGGCTTGTGAGCACTCTGGACACCCCGAACTCAGACGACAGTAGTCGCACATGGTTCGAATGTCTGTCCTCACACTCAAGGAAAACAGCCCCAATAATACATAAGTCTCGATTTGCTGAGGACGTTGTTGGTCATGTGCCACCCTTCCAATTCCATTCCATTCAGCATCGCCAACGCGAAATTAACAAGTGTGCGCCTGGTCTCTTTGCTAAATTGCCCGTCGTGTCGCAAGCGCTATATTTTCGCTTAATAACATTTCACAACATTACGTGCATGTATGTAATCCTACACCAAGCAGTGTTAGATGGAATCTAAGCTCCGTTAAAAAAATGGGCGTACATTATCCTACAACTAAATACACACTAAAGTATTCCGCGTTCTTCCATTGTGGCACCGTGAGCGGACTTACGCCCACATAATAAAATGTTTAATTACCTACTTAACTTTTGGAAAAGGTTCAGCGCATGTTGCCTCTCGAAGTCAGTACACATGGTTACATTGCCGTTGGCAAGTGTACGTGGCAACGATTGTGCCGACGGCCTAGTGTTATGTCTTATGATGATTACCAGTGCTGACATTCAACGGAAGAAAAAGGCCTCCCTACCAAGGGAATGCCCGCATGTACCGATGGACGAATGCTTTAGAACATTTTCCAATTTAAGTCACACTAGCAAAAGTTCATATACATTCCATTGATAAAATATGGTTGGCGGCATCTGGTTCCGGATTTGCCTATAACTGTGACCAGCCACAGGACGCCCGCGCTTACAGAAGGACCATGGATTGCTTGCGCTGCACCACCCACAGATCCAGCTACACACACAATATCCCGTGTAAACCCGAAGGAATATAACCGGAATGCATGCGGATGGGAGCCACGATTCATCAACGGAGCCGGCCCACACTTCTTCACAGGCAGACACCAGCACGTTGTATTTGGGGAATCAATCACACACAAGGCGGTGGCTGGACCGTAGTCCGCTCCCCACTGAGTGCATGGAACCACTCTTCGAGCTTAACACGACTACAAGGACCGTGCACCCCGTCCCCTTCAGCAACGATCAACTGTCTCCTGGCGCCAGATGAACGAGGTAGTGGGTACTAGATAGGTAGGCATATTGTCAACATGCACATCAAGCGCAGCCACATCTAGTATGTCAAACAACAGCCAATCTTTCAGAGTATCGAGATCGAATAAAGTAAACGCATATGACGACATAAATTCCTGCTAAATGAGCATACGGAAGAAATTGGTTAAAAGTGAATACGCGATAAGTACAAAATGTCCGAAAGTTTTTTTAATAATGTCACGCGATACAATTACGCAAGTTTACAACAGTTGGCTTGAACGACGGGTGTAGGTTGGAAGAAGATTAGCAAGTAAGCAGAACAAACCAAAGAAAATGAAATGAATTTTATCCTCCTTAACAAGACCTAGTTTAAGTGTAAGTCGGTTTAGTCCAACTGCAGTGAAGAAGCATCATGAAGGCGACATCAGCCCCCGCATGGGGCCCACATACATCACACATAAATGCACATCAAGCGCAGCCACATGTGGATATCAAGCAGCAGCCAAGCACTTGAGAGAAAGTACAAGGAGTATAACTCGAGCAATGCATAAGGAACCAGTGACATAACACTTCAATTAATGAGCATATGAAATAAGTTGATTACAAAAAATTCCTAGATAAGTACACGTCAGAAAGTATACTTTACGGAAATGCCACGAACACGAAAATGTTATGGAAATCGAATACCATTAGCTTAAGCGACGTGTGCAAGTTAATGTAAGAGAGTACAGCTAGACACTTATATGAGAAAGAAAAGCATTAAGGAAAAATTGAAAACCCACCGCCTAGGATAAATAGACTGACCATGCAAGCACGCGGTTAGTAAATCGAATGTAGCGTACCTATAAACGCTGCGCTGGGGTTGCCTACGTACTCTGCAGGCCTCGTCGTTGCTTCGGTTGTGGTCCCGATTGGCCTCGCTCATGGATCTCTAGGCCTTCCTGACTCAGGCACTCGCGACCACATGTGCTACTGCGCTATGCACTCGATGTCGATGGAGTACAATCCATCGGTGCTTCCTGCTTCTTCTCTGCATGTATGAGGCCTTTCTCCTGCACTTCAGTAAATGCTTTCGTGATTCGATCGCGCCATGCACGCCGAGCAACCGCCTTCGATTCCCATGAACTGCAATCAAGGTTAGAACGTGTGAGGCTCACTTTGATCATGTCCTGGTAACGTAACTTTGGTTTCCCCACGCGCCGCTTTCCTATACTCAGCTGACCGTATAAGAGTTGTTTCGGTATCCGCGTCGAATCCATACGCTACACATGACCGAGCCACCTCAGGTGTCTCAGTAACATTATGCAGTCCACTGAATACATCCCACTTCGGAGCAACACTTCCGTGTTAGCAACTCTGTCGCCCCAAATGACACGCAAAATTCGTCGCAGACACTGCTGATGGAACCGCTCGAGATATCGCACATCCCTCCGGTACATCGTCCACTTTTCACTGCCGTATAGAAAAACGGACAGCACCATGGATTTGAACACCATCAGCTTCGAGCCAATGGTAAGCTGGTGGGTGTTCCACACCCGGTACTCTAGCTTTCCGGATGCCACTGCTGCCTTCGACACGCGAATAGCAGCTCGACGTGTAGCTGCTGATCAGTCGACATCGCACTCCCAAGGTAGCTGAAACGGAAGGTGGTTTCCAATACTTCAGCACCAATGCTGATTCGCGGCAATATTGAAGATTGCACCTCCGGTGAAGGCTGAAAGAGACAGGCAGTTTTGCATGTGCTGACGGTGAGCACGAATTTGGCCGCTGTCAAAGCCAGAGCAGTCATGTGCTGCGACTCATCCGCGTTATGTGAAAACAACGCACAGTCGTCAGCAAACAGCAGCCTAAGGATAGTTGTCTCACAGAAGGTAACGCATGTCTCACACGTCTGGCAAAGGTTAGTGACATCTCTCCGTTGAGGTGGTCACCAAAACCGTTGACGTGCTGCAGCTTCAAGTTTGTTGATTCCAGCATGACCCAGCTGTTCGTGCAGTTTAGATAAGACTTCGGAAACTAATGCTCGCGGAATTACGACTCACCTGATATATTTTGGACCAAAATCAAACACTAACACACCTTCCTCGATGGAGAGCTTGTCCCACATCGCCCAAAAGCATCGAGCTTCGTAACTTTTTCCTTCCATGTCCTTTACGGTAGGTTTGTCGCTCCCCAATCGTTGTTTGTCATGGATCGGTGATACCTCTGGGTCCGCTGCCTGTGCCTGCTGCCAACGACCGTACTCCGAACTTTGAAGGTTAACTAGAGCTACTTGTTATGTACTACAAGACGAGCAGTCTCCATGGGCACGAGTAGGAAGTCTGGAGAGAGCGTCCGCGTTGGCTTGCTGTGCACCAGGTCAGTGTCGGCATTCAAAATCATACTCTTGAAGTTGTTCCTGCCATCTGGAGAGCTGTCTATCGGGGTCTCAGACATTCTGTAACCAACGAGTTGACTGATGATCTGTTCGTACCAGAAACTTCCTTCCTAATCGGTAGTGTCGGTTTTGTTTTATAAAGCATACTACGGCTAGCATTTCCTTCCTGGTTGTGCAGTAGTTCCGTTCTCTTGCACTGAGACTCCTACTGCTGTAAGACACCACTCGTTCTATTCCGTCCTGCCTTTTCTGCGACAAAACAGCTTCAATGGTCTGGTCGCTCGCGTCCGTGTCTAGAATAAACTCCCCGGCATTTGCTGACAGGTTGGGGAAAACCAACACCGGAGCTGCACAGAGGGATTCTCGTAACCGATCGAAGGATTCTCAACACTGGACGGTCCAATCGAAGGTTTGACCTTTATGTAACAAAGTATTCCAAGGCGCAGCGATCTCTGAGAACCCTTTCACTTATCACCGATAGTACGAGGCCAACTTTAAAAATCTGCGTAGTTCATCAACGTTGGCAGGGGTTGGGCATATTCTTACTTTCTCCGTCTTACAAGGGTCAGTTAGAATCCCCACCCCCGAAACGATGTGCCTAAGATACTTTACCTCTGTCTGTAGTAAATGGCATTTTGTTGAGTGGAGTTTGTGGCCTATATTTACTAGTCGCTTTAGCATCTCAGCCAAGTTGCTTAGGTGCTCATCTTTTGTTTTTCCGTGCACAATGACATCGTCCAGGTAAAGGAGACACTTGTGGAGCATGGATTCGTTTAACACTTTTTGCATCAGGTGTTGAAAAGTCGCGGGGGCGTTAGAGAGGCCAAAAGGCATGGTCTGGAACTCATAAAAACCTGATGGTACTACAAACGCTGCTTTTGCTCTGTCGCTTTTTTCCACTTCCATTTGCCAGTGGCCGGAAGCCAAAGCTAGCGTACTGAAATAAACTGCTCCTCTCAATGCGTCAAATAGATCATCGATCCTGAGTAGGGAAAACGTCGTTCCGAGTACCCTCATTTAATCTTTTATAGTCGACACTTAGGCGAAAACCACCATCCTTCTTCACTAGAACAACCGGGGCTGCTCATGGTGACGTAGAGGGCCGTATTACCTTCTTTTCTAGCATCTCATCTATAAGCTTTTGCAATTCAGTCTGTCAATGTAATGGTATGCGTCTTGGGGGATTTTAATCGGGATTGCATCACCGGTGTCGATACAGTGTTTCACCAGCTTGGTTCGACCCAAGTCGGTACTTCGCCAAGCAAATTCTTCTGAGTGGTTGCGCAACAAGCCTTTGAGCCGCTTCAGTGTCTGCTCATCAGTGACTCGGTCGAGTGAACGAATAAAGGCGTTAATGTATTTCTCAATGTCTAAGTTGTCCTCATAGGTTGTAGAAGCTTCCAAAGCACCACTTTCACAGTGTCTTAACAATACTGTGCAGTTATGTGTGATTAGTTGCACCTGTTCAGATCCGATCGACACTTCAACCGGCGCAACAGATCTATCCCAACAATAACAGCAAACAGCATTTGGTTCAGAACAATAAACTCCTGGGTGAAGCTCTGTTTTGCGACGTCAACTTGTGCTGTTAGGGATGCTCGAACAGACAACAATTCTCCATTGGCGGCAGTTAGTCGGCAGCGACAAGGCGCGCATACAAGTTCTGCGAGTTGTTTAGTCAAGGTAGAACTGAGTAGGCTCTTACCTGCACCTATAAATAAATAAATATTTTATTTTCGACATTGCGAGACACGTCTTTTGGGCGTGATCAGCATATTGCATTATTGTACAAGATAGCGGAATAAGCAGCACCAACAGTGGGAGTAGTAAAGTTGTAGACAGTAGTATGGGCCCATAAAGCCCAAAGGTTGCGTGTAGTCTATGTACACAGAATGCGAGAGGTAAAATTAGTGAGCAGATCAGTTATATGGTATGTTGATGAGGAACTAGTCCGATGAGGTCCCGTAAGCAATGTAGGTCAGTGAGTGAAGTATGTGGAAACGGGCGGAAAATACTTAAGAATAGTGGTATGTCACTAGTTAGATATGTAGGCGTGTTCGTGCGAGAGCCGATATATGCACAGAACTTGTAACTGTGGTGTCAATCAACTTGCCAATGTGTTAGGGGCGGTGACTTTACTGGGTGGCGAGTCACATCCGCCACGTTGCAGTGTTGTTAAACAGACATTTGTGGCTTTTTGTAGGGAAAACGCTTGCCAGACGAAGACCCACCACGTCCTGGAACAATGCCGGCTGTTGATATACATTGGCAAGATGGTATCTGACCGATTACCCTCGCGGATATTCGCAGTCACGCAACGCCAATTTGTTTCCCATGGCTGTGTAGTCGCCTTCGGAGTCCATTACAAGTGGTTGGAGCTGTTAAAGTCGGGCGACTCAGGTGACCTGTATTGAATTGATCAGTTTCCTATGTTCTTTAGTGTGTCATGATTATGAAGTGCGGGTTTTTCTTTGTTCTTCATTGAATCCGTGTCCATGGGAGCGTCGCAGGTACGTCTTCAGCGGTGTTCGGAGCAGGTAATGTTATCCTGTAGAACAAGGGTGAGAAGAAAAACGGACCGAGCAAACTGCCAACAAAGTTGAACAGGACTATGTTATTGTATAAATATAAAATTTATGGTAAAGTTGTGCTGGCTGAAATCAATGGAGTGACCGATGAGCTGAGGCTAGTGGTACCTATACCGCCAATGAATAGTTGCGATATGAGCGAAGAAAGACGCCAAACAAGACAGGAAGACGTTATTGTGAGCTGAGATGCATGATAGTGGAGCCGAGAGGCAAAAGTCCAATCAGAGACCGGAAATTCGGATTTCGGTAGGCGTTACCAAGCATAGAGATAATGATTCAGACAAAGAAGAGTATCATAAGGTTGTAACTTATAACCAATGAGAACTTGAGTCGATGGCAGCCGGTGCTCAAAATACGAGAGGCCTTGGCTTGAGGACCTTTTGGGCATTTGAGCCTCAGAGGACTGACTTGGCCAAAATGTTTTGGTATGAGACGCACAGAAGGAATGGTAACCAAAAGTGACCTGGGATGTTGCGCTGACGCTAGTGATAACTATACCGCCATTGGACTGTTGCGATTTAGACCAGAAGAGAGGCCAAAACACGAGAGGGGACGTAATTGTGCGCTGAGAAGCATGAGAATTGGAGCCGAGAGGCAAACCTCAACCAAGGGACCTGAGATTGCAATTTTCGTAGAACGACCAAGCATGCAGATAATGTGTCAAACGGAGGCGAGCACATAAGGCAGTTAATTATACCAATGAGAAAATTAATCGGTGGCAGCCGATCCTCAAAAGAAGAGAGGCCTTGGTTTTATGCCTATGGTCATTTGGGGACTGAGAGGCTAGAGAAGTCGAAGAGGTTTAAAACTGAGTAATACAGTAGCAAAGGGAATCAAAGGAAGCTTAGGATGTTGCGCTGACGCTAGGAGCACCTATACCGCCATTGAACCGATGCGATATGGAACAAAAGAGAGTCAAACAAGATAGGGGAACGTAATTGTGAGCTGAGATTCATGATGGTGGTGCCGAGAATCAAAAGTCAACCAGAGACCTGAAATTGCAATGTTGCAGGCGACCAAGCATGCAGGTAATGAGCCAGTTATCATCGAGGCTGTTTCTCTATGCCAATGAGAACTGTAATCGATGCTCAAAAGAAGAGAAGCCATTGTTTACGACCTATGGGCATTTGAAGCCGGAGGCCGATGCGGTCAAGGAGGATTAAGAGTGCGTGGCGCAGTAGGAAAGTTAATCACGTTTTACCTAGGATGTTGTGCTGACGCTATGGGAACCTAAACCACCATTGAACCGATGCGATATGGACCAGAAAAGAGGCCAAACAAGAGAGGGGGACGTAATTGTGATCTGAGAAGCATGAGAGTGGGGCCGAGAGGCACAATTCAACCTAGGACCTGAAATTTCAATTCCGGTAGAAGGACAAAGCATGCAGGTAATGTACAAGACGGGGGCAAGTACATGAGGCAGTTACTTATACAAATGAGAACATTTGCCGACGGCAGCCGATGCTCGAATGAGAGAGGCCTTGTTTTGAGACCGATGGGTATTAGGGGCCTGAGAGGCCGGACAAGTCCAGTAGATCTAATAATGAGTATCACTGTAGCAAGGAGAATCAAACGGGGACTAGTAAGTTGCGCTGGCGTTAGATGTACCTATACCGTCACTGAACCGATGCAATATGGATCAAAAGAGAGGCCAAACAAGAGAGAGACGATAATTGTGAGCTGAGAAGAATGATAGTGGAGCCGAGAGGCAAGATTAATCTAGGACATGATCTTTCGATTTAGGTAGAGGTATCAAGCATACAGAAAATGACTCGGACGGAGACGAAAATCTTGAGGCCGTTACCTATACCATTGAGAACCTTAAACGATGGCAGCCGATCCTCAGAGGAAAAGAGGCTTTGGCTTGAGACATATAGGCATTTGGAGCCGGAGAAGACGGAGTAGTCCAATGGGTTTAACGATGAGTGCCATAGTTGCAAAGAGAATCACACGGGAGTGAGAAAGTTGCGTTGACGTTAGGGGCACCTATACCACCATTGAACCGATGCGATATGGACCAAAAGAGAGGCCAAACAAGATAGGGAACGTAATTGTGAGCTGAGATTCATGATGGTGGAGCCGAGAGGCAAAAGTCAATAAGAGAACTGAAATTGCATTTTGCAGAAGACCAAGAATACAGGCAATGAGCCAGACGGAGGCCAGTATCATGAGGCTGTTTCTCATGCCAATGAGAACTGTAATCGATGCTCAAAGGAAGAGAAGCCATTGTTTTGGACCTATTAACGGAACACCTGCGATCTGTACTTATATTGCTAATGCTGATTGTGTTGTCGATGCACCAACAATGGCTGGTATAAATTGTGAATGCAATCGGTGCCACTCACCTGGGCGTCCGTTATTGTAGCTCGATAGTCCGTGGTTCGGTAGTTGGCGGCGGAGCCACCGAGAACCCGGTTGCGTTGGTCGCCATGGGCCTGAGTATATTTGATGATAGTCAGGATGCCACGTGAATCGTTCTATTGACGCACGTCTGGGGCGTTCGGTTCCCCTCAACGCGAAGCACCCGGAAGTCGGCGTAGCCATCGCTCTGTCGACTTGGTCCAGTTGTTCGCCAATCCGTAGTGCTTTTTGCGGTTTTTTCCTTATGCTCCTTTGTGGTTCTTGCTCGTGCTGTCTCCTGCCCTCCTCCCTTCCGGCCGTGTCTCCTTCCCTCCTCTCTTTCTCTTGTTCCCCTCTTGGGATCCTCTATGTCTTTGTGATCACGGCTCCTACTTCCTTGCTCCGTGCTTTTTGCGCAGGCGTGCACATCACCTTTTTTTTTCTTTCCATTAGTTTCCCCCTTGTGCGGCACCCGCCCCAGCTCCCCTATCGGCCTGCACTTTGGCTTTCCCCATCCTCTTCTCTTGATCCTTCTCTACCCCGCCGCCCGTCTGGCACCTATTGCAATCCCTGGCGCTGTGGCTCCCCATTCCTTCGTCATATCCGGCGCCCCTTTGCGCCTGCCCTTTTGACTCTCTCCTCCCCACTGTGTTCGCTACCCCCCTCTCCATTCCATGGCATCTTTCTTGCATCCCCTTTTGTTTGTTCTTTTTGCGTTCTTGTGGTAGAGCGTGCTTTTTGCTGTTTCTTCCTTGCTTAATGGTCTCGTGTTTTAATTTTGTTTTTGCTCGATACTTGATTTTCATACTTGCCCCCGCCTCCCGCTCCCCGCACGCCCTCTCTGCTGCCCTCTTCAGTCTCCATTCGGCCCTGCACTCTCCCGAGCGGTGTCTACTCCCTCTCTTGTTGTGGTCTTGCTCTGAAGAAAGAATTCAGGTTTAGTGAAGGGTGTTTTGATTTCTACTAGAAGTTGCTCTAGTATCGTTTGTCACGCTCGCTTGATGACTCGCGCTCGTATGCGATGTCGGCCATCTTTCGAAGTTCGCGCACGTACGTCCCAATGCTCTCTCCGGGCCACTGGTATCGGGAGTGGAATTCTCTGCTTATGGGTGCAGGTAAAGCAGGAGGGTCCAGTAGGCGGCGCAAGGCAGAGAACGTCTCAGACGTGACTTCTTTTTCCAGAATTTTACTATCAGCAACGATATCAAAAGCGTCCCCTGACAGCAGGCCGGCGAGCACGCCTGAATGTTGGTTGACTGGAAACTGACGGAGGTAAAGCTGGACTTGCTTCTCCCATCTGGAGTACGTCCTCCCGGACGTGTAACGTTCCGGAGGAGGGATTGCATGCATGCAGACTGACCGAACTCGAGCCTGTTGACAATTTTTCAAAGCACGGGACAAAACATCCAGTGAAGCGGAAAGTCTGGTAGTGGGGTCAACGACATCAGAATGGCCTTCGTCATCAGGACTTGTCGTTCATTTTCGGCATGATCTTCATTAGACTAATGATGGTGGATTCCTGATTCCTTGTGACTTAGCAGGTCGGCACTTTATAACATGCATGCACCGGAAGAACTCCAAGGGTTGAGGAACGAAGTTCTATTACACAAACACGTAGCCTCTACAAAAGGTAATAATCATGAGGTAAATTGGACACATAGAAGTTCCAGTTAACCAACTCGTCGTTGTGTTCTTGTTCTCC
>OX104064.1:121627917-121701979 GCA_944474145.2 Dicrocoelium dendriticum
CACTAGAGAATGTGGTCCATGATTACGGACCCACCCACTGAACTAGCGGCCAAGTGGTGCGATGCATTCCGTGCGGTCCATTCCGTTGCTTAGAGATCATAACCCATGAAATAGCTCCTTTCGAATTACATAAATAAATAAATAAATGGTGTGTTCCTCGGCGATGCGAGGCACAGTCCAATTATATCGTTTGGCTGTCTTGTCTCTTTGTCTATCTTTTCCTGTTGGTCAAACTTCTTACCTTTCTAATAACGATGACTCGCTCCGATACTTTGGTTAGAGTTGATGCACGGACCGGATGGGAACCTAACCCAACCTTTTTCCTCTCTTTGTACAATAACATACGCGAGCTGTCAAAATTATTTTTTGTATGTGACGGCTCAAAGCACTTGGAAATCCTACGCTTTTTCAACATGGGGGACATTCGTCTGAAGTATTGCCTTGTCGCTCTTCGATGATCCACTCACCTTTGCTATTCGCGAACAGTTCTCGTGGTACCGAGAAACCACATCCATAAGAGTACGGATCCTACTTACACCAGCAGCGTGCTCATGTATGCAAAAATGTGAAGGGTAGGGGCAGGTAAGAGAATACCGATGAAGTGTTTGTTATTTAAAATTTACACGGCGTTCGTTTTCATCTTCCGTAAGATCCCAGGTACACTTGGTGAAGCAATTCCGATGTATAACAGAGACCATAATGATTATGAGATCATGAAATGGAAGGAAATTGGAGGCATTAACTAAATGAAACGAGGAAGGCAGGGCAGATTTTAAGCTTTCAGCAACAAATTAAAAATGGAAATGTTCAACTAAATTATATGTGCGTGACATATACCCAGTGAATAATGGGACTAGGATGAGGAAACTCTAAGTGGTATCCTCCTACAGATATCCATGGGCTATAATTTACTTTTAACTAGGATATTCTAGTAGGTTGCGTAAAGTGCGCGGATCAGAACTTTCCAAAACCGTACTTAACCTTAGAGATTTAGTTCTTGAACGCCCAGTACAAGTACCATTGACCTGCGGCGCACTGAAGAAAATTCCATAATTCTTTGTATGATATCCATTCTTCTGAGTACAAACAGTCACATGTTGACTGCGATTTAATGTGGAGATCAAATAGTTACCTGAAGTTTTATTTTAGTGCCCACTTGTGGCTGGAATCTTAACCTTGGACTGGTCCGGTGAACGAAATTCTGTGTTAGGATAAGGAAAAGAAAAAGGAGAACAGAAAAAGAAACGTACGAAAAGATAATCAAGGAAGCAGCTGATGTTTGTTCTGAACTCACTTGAAGGTATGGACTTTTAGGTTTGTATGGTTAAGGACATGAGAAGCTGATACTGGAATGGAGAGATGAAAAAGTTGCCTAGCTTTTTTAGAACCCACTTGAAGGTAAGACCTCTCAGCTTTGTATGTCCGTTCAAAAGATAGTATACTTGGCGGAAAATAAATAAAACAGACTACTGTCACCCCACAACTGGTTTCCTCCTCAGTTGGACTCATCAGCGTTGCTCATAAACCTTAGATCCATAGTGATCAAGGCGTCAGCCCTCAACCACTAGGACCCGAGTTCCATCCTAGCTCAGGCTATCTCCATCTGATGAGTCCAAACAAACGCGAAACCGGTAATGGGGTGTCGGGGTTGGGAAGAGTAACACCGATTAATGGATCGGTGCACTTCTAATTCGGGTACGGTCCTTGTGATCATAATGACCATGGTCTAGTTCAAAGTGAACAGAGGTCTGAATAAAGATTGCGTGTCGCAATCCAATCGCACAGCGGGTAGCCCAAATCCAGCTGTGAGAACCAACTACCTTTTCACAGAACTTTGTTTGTCGTATTCTATTAAGCTAATACCTGGAGCTGTACGCTTCGATTTTGGATATTCCGAGTTCAACGAAAATTAAAAAGGAAAAATATGCGTACAGTTCGCTCAGCTGATCTATGGATGTTGACACTGTGTGTCTATATTTACGTTCCTTTCTCATACACTGTTTCTATCTTGCAGTCTAGTTTCTTCAGCATTTTAACTTGCGACACCCTGTGGTGTCTATCCATATGTTATCTGAATGATTATTTGAACTCGCAGCCGCATTCCAGCCAGTAGCTCGTTCCAGATGTCCAACTACCTGATCAGGTATAATTTCATGTGTATTCTCGTCTTAAATTTTTCCATAAGGAACGAATTTCTCGTATTGCTGATGTTACATCTTTCTTAATGCCTGAAATGAATAGTACTACGCGTGGCAATTGCGCGGTTGAGCAATCCATCGTTCGGAGACTTTGGGACTAGTTTCATACTCTTTAGCCACTGTGGCTACAAATTAGTAGTGTACAACTCTTCCTATTGACGTTTTACATTCCTCAAATATGCACAGTCGCGTTTCATATTGCTGGAAAATATCTTCGGGCAGTATTATTGCAAACGTCATGCTCAGAACCTTCACATATTAAGCTTGAAGTTTTAAGTTTATCCTCGCCGTTTGACGGGCTTTGGCTGCTATGAAATTGGTATGTACACAGAGATTAAGGAAACCTTTAGAGGATTGCTTATTCCGGGAGCCCAGAGAGTGATTCAGGAAGACAGATCGAGTTGCAGGGAAATTTTTATTTGTTCAGCAAAAGATTTCCTGTTAGCTAGCTATAAAAGAACGACACCGTGGACGCTGTAGCTTGGGGAACGGATCAAGCATAGCACACAGGGCAGTTGCGCGTTGCAACCGAAGCGAGCGCTAAGCAAAAAATGGCGATGAGCAAGTAAAACATTCGAACTCAGCAAGCAGTTCAACAAACCCCACCAGTTGCCTAAGTGTACAATTATAGGATTTTGGTTAGAATTTTACACAAGCAAACCGGGGAATCTCCAGACTGCTACATAGCCCTCTCCCAGAAGGGACTGTGTAAGCAGTCCTTCGATCTAATTGAGGACTGTCCGTCGCGGGCCCGCCTTCTGCGAGACCCAGTTGTGAAACCCGATGCAGCTGCTGGGGGAGAACCATGCAATCGGACCCTAGCGGGCTGCCACCCGTGTCTTCCCTACGGTGTCGAAACGGTAAAAAAACTGTTTGTGGGGGGGGACAGTTAATAAAGTTCACGTAGGCAGTTGAGCATGAAGATTGTTGAACTTCCAGTTGGCGTGCGGAGATCCAGCGGAAAGTGAAAAGAGCGTTGTTTACCGCGGAGCAAGTCAGTCATTGGTTGAACAATGCTCGCGCAGTTAGGGATAAAGCGTCGATAATAGTTGACCAGGCCAAGGAATTGGCGCAACTGTTTGAAGGAATTGGGAGCAGGATAGTCCTTCAGTGCCTGGATTTTGTCTGGCAGGGCTTCAATACCAGAGGCGGATATGCGGTGGCCAAGAATGTCGATGGAACTTTGGCCAAGCTCGCATTTATCGGGGTTGACGGTAACCCCATGCTGGGTTAAGCGTTGGAAGAGAGCGTCAAGGTGATGAACATGTTCGTCAGTAGAAGAGCTGGCGATAAGAATGTCATCTAGATAAGGATAAACGCCTTCGAGTCCTCGCGTTATCTCATGAATGAAACGCTGAAAAGTTTGGGCAGCGTTGCTGAGGCCGAAAGGCATGCTGAGGTACTCGAATAGGCCAAATGGCGTGATGACTGCTGTTTTAGCAATGTCATCTGGCGCGACAGGTATCTGGTGGTAGGCACGAACTAAGTCGACTTTGCTGAAGATAGACTTGCCAGCTAGAGCTGAGGTCAAGTCGTGCATGTGCGGGATAGGGTATTTATCCGGGACGGTAACTTTGTTAAGTGCCCTGTAGTCACCACAAGGGCGCCAGTCACCGGATTTCTTCGGCACCATGTGTAATGGTGATGCCCATGGACTTTTGGACGGGCGGATGATTCCCAGTTCGAGCATTTGCTCGAATTCCGCCTTAGCAGCTTTGAGCTTGTCCGGGGCTAGTCGGCGACGGCGGGCAGAAACAGGTGGGCCCTTAGTGCAAATGTAATGCATGACGTTCGACGTCACAGGAGGCAAGTCGTTCAGGACGCGAACGAGTTTAGGGTGCTTGCTGAAAAGTTCTAGAAAAGGCTGTGAAGCTTGAGGTAGGACACGAATGGGAGTGCTAGCAGCCACGTTGGCGCTAGTCCCAATAACACTGAGCTGTGTCTTAGAGTCGATAAGCTTCTTCCTTTTAGCGTCGACGATGAGGTCGAAGCGTTGCAGAAAGTCTATGCCTATGATGGCGAAAGGCACAGCAGCGATTATGAAAGGCCAGCGAAAGGTTCGCCGGAGGCATACATTGAGTGTTAGCAACTTTTCGCCGAAAGTTGCGATTGGTGTGCCATTGGCGGCACGCAGCTTGGTCGGCGATGTTGAAACGACCTCATCTGAGCTACGGGGTATAACACTAACTTCGGCACCAGTGTCGACTAGAAACTCGGTGCCGGAAGTTAAATCCCTGACGCGGATGAGGCGACTTTGGTGTTGGCCGGTCGCGTCCGTCGCCGTTACGGCCGAGAAGTTTCCCTGCTTCTCGGCGAAGTTGCAAGGTTTGACACATTTACGAGCTCCGGTACCAAAGCGTTGATGGTACCAACAGCTTGTCTGTCTGTTGCTTGGCTTAGAACGTTTGCAGGGCGATTTTGAGCGGCTAGGACGACGACGGGTCATAATAAGCTGTTGCACCTGTGTAACGAACATTCCATACCATTGTGGTGCGTGATCGAATTTGAATCGTTGCTTTTACGGCGTCTTTCCCCATTTGCCTTCCAGAGCGCCATTCCTGTGCAGTTACCGAAGAAGGACAAGAACCCGAAGAGAACGGTTAACTGTAACGCTTCTTTCATTCATTTTATGTTGCACTGATTTCTTCTTATAGAGCCTACGTGTTGTTTAATAGAAGTTCCGTCCCATACCTGGACTTCTTCTTGACCTGTATACTACAACTTGGCGACCCTGCCAGGATTAGAGAGTTATGCCGAAAATTGTGAATCAGTCTGACGCTGAGGAACAGTCGCCTGTTACAGATTCTGCGTGGAGAATTTCTTCTGCCCTGGAATCCTTATCTGAAGCTCTGCAGAAGATGACAGTGAACGCCCCACCGGCCCCGTCTGCACCCTCGTTACCACCTCTCGAAAGATTTTCACCGGGCATGCCCTACTCGAGGTGGGAAAAACAAGTGCAATCGTATTTAAAACTTTTCCCTGCTTCACAACACGGTGCAGTTGTCATGTCCTTGATTTCTGGCGAAGCTTTCTATATGGTGGCCGATAGTAACCTCCTAGAAAAAAACGTCACGGCAGAGACCTTTGCCGCACTTCGTCGCCTTCTGGACCGACCCGGCTTGCCGGATGAACTTCGTCGAGCATTCCACCCGAGGTACCAAAAACCTGGGGTAGGTATTGAAGCTTATGTACGGGAGTTACGCAGATTAGCCGAAACCGCATTCGCGGACGAATCACAAGGCGAAAGAAACAAGCGCACCCTGGAACAGCTTCTCGAAGGATTTCAGACCCCTTCCGTCAAGAGTGAGTTCCGCCTGCGTCGTCCCGAATGACTTGAGACAGCTGTACAAGTGGCGGAGCAGTTGGAGTTGGTTGACGCGGCGATGGAAGCCCCGACTTATTGGTGCGGTGCCTTGAGGAGCCACGACCACCCCAACCTTATATCCGGAAAGAGAGCAGTTCAGTATACGTCTCAACGAAGCCGCGGCACAAGGCCTACTATGCGGCCAAACTTTGGAGGACCGCGATATCAGCCAGGTGGATACGGGAATTACAGACGACCCCGCAGCAACGGACTTTTGCAAGGTGAGTGCGACTGTGCACGGTCTGAATTTGTACCCGCTGTTGTTTGTACTTGTCCGCAACACCAACGTTGACCTTAGAAGTACGGGTTGGGGACGTCCCACTAGTAGGCTTGATTGATACTGGGGCGTGTAAAAGCCTACTTAGGTACAATGTCGTTACAATGCTGACGGACTTCGTTAGGGCACCTTGCCGCTACCGTTTGACTGCAGCTAACGGCGAACCTCTCACCGTCCGGGAATCTATCACTGCGAGACTGGATATCGCCAACGAAAAGTTTAACCACGAGTTTGTTGTCGCTGATAGGATACCGTTTGCTGCAATCATTGGTATGGATGTTTTGAGCCGTTTGAAATGTCGACTGGACTTGGGAAATTGTCAGCTGATCACGGATAAGTGTACTACATTTCTTAGATCGTGCAGGAACGATGTGTTAGAAGCTTTTGCAATTTGTGAGGACATTTCTAACAGCGAACAATGCATGGACACGTTTGTCCGTTCTCTCCATCTTCCCACTCACGATCAGACACGAGAAAAACTTAGAGATGTGTTGCGCCAGCACTTAGATGCCTTCGCGTGGGCAGCCGAAGACCTAGGCCGGGCCAACGTGGTAAAACATCAGATAGATACTGGGAACGCAACACCGATCAGGACTCCCCCGCGGCGGATCCCGATACACTGGCAGGGAGAACTGCAGAAGCTCATTGAGGAAATGCTAGAACAAGGTGTTATACGTCCCTCTACATCTCCCTGGGCAGCTCCGGTTGTCTTAGTGAAGAAAAAGGACGGTAGCTTTCGGCTGTGCGTTGACTATCGACGTCTGAATGGGGTCACTCGAAAAGATGCGTTTCCTCTTCCTAGAATCGACGATCTCTTCGACGCGCTCGGAGGCTCAGCTTACTTTAGTACGTTAGATCTGGTATCTACTTATTGGCAGGTAGAAGTTGATGAGAGTGACAGGGCGAAGACGGCGTTTGTTGTTCCGTCGGGCCTTTATGAGTTTTAGACGATGCCTTTTGGACTATCGAACGCCCCTGCAACCTTTCAACGCCTCATGCAGAAGGTTCTGCACGAATTAATCCCCATAAATGTCTCGTTTATTTGGATGACGTCATCGTGCATGAAAAAACAAAGGATGAACGCTTAAACAACCTAGCGGAGGTGCTAACGTGCTTAATAAAGGTGGGCCTCAAACTCCAACCGACAAAATGCCACTTTCTACAAAAAGAAGTTGCCTATCTTGGACATATCATTTCTGAGACAGGCATTCGGACGGATCCTCGTAAGACAGAACAGGTGAGATCTTGGCCAACCCCCACTAGTGTCGGGGAATTACGCAGCTTCTTGGGGTTGGCTTCGTACTACCGCCGTTTCATAAAAGGCTTCTCAGAGGTCGCAGCATCTTTAAACGCGCTGTTACAAAAAGGTTGTATTTTCGATTGGAGCATTGAATGTCAAGCGGCTTTCGACCGACTACGTGATTCCCTCTGCACTAACCCTATTCTTGTCTTCCCAGACTTGTCGGCACTCGCTGGGGAGTTCGTTCTGGATACGGATGCAAGCGACCAGGCGATTGGAGCTGTGTTATCACAGAAAGGGTCAGATGGTCGGGAGAGAGTAGTGTCTTACAGCAGTCGGACTCTTACCTCAAGAGAAAGGAACTATTGTACAACCAGAAAAGAAATGTTAGCACTAGTATTTTTCATAAAGCAACATCGCCATTATCTGCTGGGGAGAAAGTTTGTAGTACGGACAGACCACCCGTCTCTCAAGTGGTTGCAGAATTTCAGGGACCCCGAGTGGCAAATCGCTCGTTGGCAACAGCAATTACAGGAGTATGATTTTAAGTGTCACCACCGGCCAGGCAAACAAAATGGCAACGCGGACGTGCTGTCCAGAATACCACTCCGCGACCACGGCGATTGTCCTTCGTGTATCACACAACACGTAGCGCTAGTTAACCTCCAAGGAGCTGAGTACGGTCGTTGGCAAGAGGCACAAGCTTCAGACCCAGACATCTCACTTATCTACGACAAACTACGCTCAGGTGGTGATAAACCGACTCCGAAGGAGATGGAAGGGAAAAGCTATGAAGCTCGGTGTTTGTGGGCGATGTGGGACAGGCTCGCGATTGAAGAGGGGGTGCTAGTGTTTGATTTCGGCCCAACAAACGTTCGGAGGGTCGTTATTCCGCAACCCTTAGTTACCGAAGTGCTATCGGAGCTGCATCAACAACTGAGACACGCTGGAGTTAACAAACTCGAGACCGCAGCACGCCGCCGATTTTGGTGGCCGCATCAGCGAAGGGATATAATGAACTTTTGTCAAACGTGTGAGAGGTTCGCGACGTTCAAGAGTCCACGAATAGCCCACAAGGCACCGCTGCAATCTGTAACGGCAGGTTATCCGAAGGAGATTGTGGGAGCCGACCTCATTGGTCCTCTACCGGAAACACCGCGAGGGAATCGATACATCCTAGTCATGGTGGATTATTTCACCAAATGGTGCGATGCCGTGCCGATCGCGCAAGCTGACACGTTCACCGTGGCAACAGCGACGACAAACCATTGGGTTTGTCAGTGGGGAGTACCGGGACAGCTGCATTCGGATAGAGGGTCCTGTTTCGAAAGCTCGTTGGTGCAGGAAACCTGCAGAGTGTTGGGTATTGATAAGACACGAACGACGGCGTATCACCCTCAAGGTAACGGACAAGTGGAACGCACGAACCGGTCGTTAAAGTCGTTGCCGAGAGCCTTCGTAGACCAGAACATTTACGATTGGGATATTTTATTACCTAAGTGCTTGCTGGCATATCGAAGTACGGTCCACTCATCTACGGGGCAAAGGGCATCTCTCATGTGGACGGGAAGAGAAGTTCGGCTTCTTACAGACGTCCGACTACCTATATCGCAACGTCTGTATCCGTCTGTAACCGACTACGTCAGTAGACTTCTCGACTCTATTCGACAAACGCATCAGGCTGCGCGCGTTCATTTGGCGAACGCCCAACGACGGCAAAAGGAATGCTACGACAAAAAGGCTTTTGGCGTTCCGTTGAAGACAGGCGAGCTCGTGTATTTGCATCAGGCATCAACGACGGGGATACCAGCGAAGCTACATCACGAATGGTCAGGTCCTTACGTTGTGCAGAGAGTAATATCTGATTTGACTTGTGTGATTAAGGATCCAAACAACCCCAGTGCACAGCCGATGATTGTACAATTTAACAGGCTTAAACCATTTCGTAGTAAAGCTGACCACCCAGGCGGGTAACTCCACGAGGAAACACCGACAGAGATAGGGGCTGAAATAGAAGTACCGGCTGAAGGAGGCTACGGTGTGGCAACGGCGACGTTGCATACTTAGAGGGGGTGCGGTGTAACGAACATTCGATACCATTGTGGTGCGTGATCGAATTTGAATCGTTGCTTTTACGGCGTCTTTCCCCATTTGCCTTCCAGAGCGCCATTCCTGTGCAGTTACCGAAGAAGGACAAGAACCCGAAGAGAACGGTTAACTGTAACGCTTCTCTTATTCATTTTATGTTACACAGATTTCTTCTTATAGAGCCTACGTGTTGTTTAATAGAAGTTCCGTTCCATACCTGGACTTCTTCCTGACCTGTATACTACACCTGGCGACTAAGTGTCGCAACTTGTGCTTGCAGGGCTTCTATGGTTGACTGTAAGCCAGTGATAGAAGTGCCCCGGGACGCGACGGCATTGATCTTGCTGGCGTCGGCTTGTGGCTGTGATCGTTCAATAACTCGATCCGCTAAGTCTGCTAGTTGAGTGAGCGAAACGGAGCGCACTGTAGCGAGAATCGCTTGCGTGTTTTCCGGTAGCCGCTGTAGCCATAGTTCGCGAAGTAAAGTCTCGTCCATGGTTGAGGAACCAAGGGGTTGCTGCATCTCTCGCAGCAAAGTTGAGTGCAGTTTGTCGCCCAGCTGCAGATCCCTGAAAAGCTGCTGCAGGCGAACTTTCTCAGAGGGCATAACACGCTTAATCGTGGCCTATTTGAGAGCCTCATAGTTGTTTTCGGTCTGAGAAATGATGACGTCACGAACCTGCATTGATATCTCCTTGGGGAGATAGGACAGGAGCTTGCAATACTTCGCGTAGTCGGAAGTGATTCTGTGGTTATAAAACTCGGCCTCAAGATGAGCGAACCACAAAAGAGGATCCATGTCCCAAAAAGGTGAAACTGAGAGAGATACAACGCTAAGCATAGACTCTACCTTAGGTTCTACAGAATCCATTGCTTAAACAATGAGGCAAAAATAGGCTACCGTATGCAAAAATAAACCCGGAAAATATGAAAAATAAATGAAACGGGCTCACCAGAGAAAAGTTCCAAATATCCGGCGCGGAGGTTGATCCGGATGCGGGGTCACCAATTTAGTGGGTTGCCTATTCCGGGAGCCCAGAGAGCGATTCCAGAAGACAGATCGAGTTGCAGGGAAACTTTTATTGGTTCAGCAAAAGATTCCCTGTTAGCTAGCTATAAAAGAACGACACCGTGGACGCTCTAGCTTGGGGAACGGATCAAGCACAGCACACAGAGCAGTCGCGTGTTGCAACGGAAGCGAGCGCCAAGCAAAAGTGGCGATGAGCAAGTAAAGCATTCGAACTCAGCAAGCAGTTCAACAAACCCCACCAGTTGCCTAAGTGTACAATTATGGGATTTTGGTTAGAATTTTACACAAGCAAACCGGGGAATCTCCAGGCTGCTACAAACCTGAAATTTGCTGCAAAGTAGAATTGGTTTTCCTCAAAGGGATAGTGTCCGTATTGAGTTTACATCGATACGCCAATACTCCGTATTTCTTCGATGCGAACGCCTTTTACCCCGTGTCGCGCAATGTTTTCAGAGCCAATAATTAAACCTTCAGTAATTAAAGGCTCTCACAAATTAGTACTTGTTACTTGAGGTTCAATACCTACCATGGAGATATCGACTTCCATAAACCCTCTATTTGCTATAGCACCAATTGACTTACTTCTGACGTATTGCCAGATTTCACTCTTTTTTGAGTTCACCTCAATCGTTCATCTACGACCTCCGTTGCAACTCACTGGGTTCAGCTTACTTGGCTCACGTCGCCAATAGCTGGATCACTGTGGTAATCATGCTCAGAAACTTTAGCTAAAAGAGATAAACGTTCGTTTTATGTGGAATGTACAAAGGTACATTTAAATATCCAGATGGAGTTAAACTTCAGAGGCCAATAGACTTTTGCGATAACGCAACTGAGTACGTGATTGCACTGTATCCGATAGACATTTCGGCCATCTTTTGGCTAATCCTGAAGTGACTGTCTGCGAATGTCAAGCGCTCCAAGATAATTCGGCTTTGCTACAAACTCCTTCTTCGCTCTGGCACTAATCACCACTGTGTTTCTTTCAAATTATATGGACAAGTCATACGTGTCTAAGCAGCCCGCTAGCGGGTTTGAGTAAGGCGTGATTTAGCCTGTTTAAGCGTCTTTGGTCTTACTAGGGATTCAGCGCACCATCAGGAAGTCTGATGTCAGGTACTACGTGGACTTGCCTATTATTCGTTTGATAATCACTCCAGATATGAACAGCTCTTCGTTGCTACTACCAGTCTGTTAATACCCATGGCGCGCACTATAGTATTCTCCAATCCATGCAGTGTAACTGGCTTACATTTGATTACTTGACCGGTGTCCCACCAGTTTACTCAATAGGTGTGGCTTTGAAGTCACCTGAACAACACAGTGCATTCAGTAACCTGTGGGATCAATCAACCTGAGGTAATGCTGTTACCTACAGGCTTTACTTTTCTGTCACTGAGCTGTATTTTGCTGATTATATCAACCGATGGGACCTGTGTCCACCTCTGTTCTTCTACTACATAGGTACGAACATCTAGCCGAGAGATGCAGCATCGACATATTCAGCAGAAGTCGCGCAGCAGCTGTATCCTTATAGCGCTTTTTCCTTTGTCTTCGTCAGTTGTTTCCTCACTCACGGAAGGCTTTTTGGATCCGTTCTTTATGTTTCATCATCATCCCCACACGTTAACTGAGGGTGACAAACAAACCGCAGCTATTGTTCTGCAACAAAGAAAGATAAGCCACTAAACACCAGAATACAAAACCTCAAAGACAAGTGATATAACGCTAAGTATTAGTTTGTCCTGAAATCAGTCGAATTTTTAGCACGCTTTTTCAGTCAGTGATTATTTCAAACAAGCACTAGTTAATCAAGGTAACATCCATTGTTATCGACGACGTACTGCCAACGAGACTGGACCTTAACGTGGTGCGACGGTTTGCGTACCTCAATGACCCATTGAGCTATACTGGGTGATGCCTCCGAGCATCTTGAGAGCTACTCCTACCAGGTTGGTCAATGGTGAGAGGTCAGACAAACTCAGTCTCCTGGTCCTCCAGGTTGGGGGTTTGAAATAGGATGGCGTCCATTTCTGTAAAACTAAATCACTGCCACCCCGCTGCCTTGCGGACAGGCTTTTGAGCCAAAGGCTTTGGATGAGGACCATAATCGTTCTCCTGTCTAGGTCTGGGCGCCCTGGCAGTATCCCAGCCCACATACAACCATGACATTTTCTTCAAACATAAACTTCATCCTGCATCGGCCGTCGCGCAGATTATCAAGGGTCGTCTTATCTGCTGCATACAGCAGGGCGGATAAGCGAAAGCATGCTACTGCTGGCGCCTCCCTTCTTTCTTTTCCACCTTTTCCTCTTACTCCCATTCCGGCCCCCATTACTAACCTTCCTTCTATAATTCCCAGCTTAATTGACAGCAACCGAAGTGCTACTGGAATAGTACCATCTGCAGCCACCATCCCACAGCACCTATCGGACGCCTATCGGCAAAAGTCCCTTAGAGGGCCACGCTGTCCCGTTTCCATGGCGGCATTCAACGTCCACACTCTAAGACAAACAGGTCAGCAGGCTGCACTCGCACGCACCTTGGATACACTGGGCATGGATGTGTGTTGTGTCCGAAACTAGGATTAATGACCCTAATGGGGTTATTGAATTGACTGCACCTGGCTTATCCACTAGTTATTAATTGCACGCATCCGGAGGCGCCGATCCCTGGTAGCACAAACGTAACACTAAACGTAGCAAACTGGACATAAACTGGACAGATATCCACTTCAGGTATTATTGCATTGCTTGCATCTAAATGCATTTATTTTGACATTTGGTAATAAATTAATAGTTGATATGCATTATATTTGCTATTATTTGACCATAACCCCAGCGGTTTAAATGCATCTGCAGGTCTTTTTATTTGGCCGATTTCGGTTTCGTAACCTTGGTCGCTGATACTGCTTCGTTCTGCGCTATTGTCTTGCTTTCTTGAAACTGCGTTTCCGCAGGTGTACCTATCATGTACTTCAGTTAAACATTGTTTGATACGTAGGTATTCCTTTTCAGCATGTCACGTCTATGAAGTTATCAATTAACTGCACATTTTCCGTCTCGTAGCACCCTTTACCGTGCAGCGAAAAGAATGACATCAGGATTCAGCTACGAAGAGGTGCTTCTGTTGTCAGAAGCTAAACGACAGAAGGGTAAGAGCATCTTTAACATATCTTAAATATGATTGCTTACACAGTTCAGCCACCTGCACACATTATCAACCGCAATGCGGATAACGACCCCCGTCGAAGTTTTCGCTCCCACTTTTCAGATTTCTGTATCAATACGGCGAACCGCTATGTCATCCAAGTGCATAAGTTGTAGCAAACGCGTCACTTCCCGCTCCAAAGCTGTTCAGTGCGCTCTGTGTGAAGGGTGACTGCACACTTCGTGCTGTAACATCGATGACGCTTTATATGAATGTCTCCAACGCACTGCCTCTGAGGTCATGAGCTCACATTGTGACACATGTCGAGTAATAGTGAATGGCAAACGTCTCCTGGCCAACCATCGTCCTTTGAGTATATGCAGCCCTGTCACCTTGGCCTTGGACAATACGGAAGATGAGTTACCCCCATCATCCATTTCCCTACCTGCATCTGGATCTTCTACACCCAAACCAAACCGAACACGCACCCTCTCTGCTACGTCGGCCGAGTCATTACCGTCCAGTAAGATGATTTGTCGACCTAAGAATAAGCCCGCAACGTATGCTGCCGTGGCGAGCGCCACCGCTCCAACAACAACCAGTCTATGCCCAGCTGAAAGCACGCCCCCACGGAAGCTGGCACCTAAGCCCAAGGTGAAATCCAACACCGGGGATAACCCTTCCATAGTGAAGGGAAATGTGCCCCCGACCTTTGTCAGCCAAAGCCCAGCCACCAATGCTGTTAAGTTTAATCCCAAATCCGGGGATACACCAAATTCTAAGCTCTCAGCTTCTCAGTCGCGAATGAAGCTAGTTCTCAATAGACTTTCTGAGCTAGAGAAAGTGATCAAAGAAAATCCGTCCTCTCGCAGACCGCAGATGCCCGAGCGCACTCCACCTTCTCGGGACCGCTGCCTCATCATTATGAACGCAGCCGAATCGAACAAAGCCACCCCAGCAGAAAGAATTCTGGATGACCAACTTCTTCTCGAGCGCTTGATCTCTTGGTTATTTGATGAAGGGGAACAGGGGATAAAAATCGTTTCTGCATCCCGGCTCGGCAGGAAGCAAGAGGACCCAACCAAATTTCGTCCACTCAAAGTCGAGTGTCAGACGGAAGAGGAATACCGACGTATTCTGCGACGGACCTCGCGTCTCAAAGGTGAGCCATATTACGTACTACGTGATCTTTCTCCAGCGGATCGGATAAAAATGAAAAAGGCTGTTGAGGAGCTACGAACACGCCGAGGAAATGGTGAAACTGACCTTCATATTGTGGATTTTTGCGTAGTTCGGAAGACCCTGAGAGCCCGTTGGAGACCCATTCTTCTCATCTCGGGACAATAAAACACACAAGTGGACTATTTGTGTTAACCGCCAATGTGCGCAATCTGAGAAATAAATTGGCTGAGATTCAGTTGATTGCCTCAGAGACCTGCCCGGACTTAATGGCCTTCACTGAAACTTGGCTACTCACCGACATCACGGATTCAGAGGTGTCTATCCCTGGTTATCACCTCTCTCGATCCGATCGACAAGGAGGGAGGCCCGGCGGTGGTGTAATAGTCTATTGGAAGACTGATATTAAAGTGCACGTAGTTGAAGCGATCAGTGACAAAGACGATGAGTTTGATGCACTCTGGTGTCGTGTTCATGATGGTCGGAGTTCTCTCTCATTTGGTGTTGTCTACAGAGCGCCTTCAGGATCTGGAGCCCGGTTGATGGACTTGATCAGGAAGCATGTGCACGAAAGGATTGTCTTGTCGTTGGGGATTTCAACGCTCCTTCTGTTGACTGGAACCTGTTTCTTTGTGACCGACCTACAGAATCCTTCGAGGCTAACTTACTGGAGACCAATCTTCGTTGTAATTTGCTCCAACACGTCACTACACCAACTCGTATTCCTCCAGATCAGACGCCGCATATCTTGGATCTCGTGCTCTCCCCAACACAATCAGACATCACGAACAGTTCAGTTCTACAGCCTATTGGCAGCAGTGAGCACTGTACTGTCTCATTCCAGTGGTCACGTCGCCTCGCTGTTCACAGTCAACGTGCCGACTGTCGGAATTTCTGGCGTGCCGACACATCTCGTTTGAAAACGGCGGCAAGCATTGTCGATTGGAGTATCCCTGAACACCTCAATGTTGACGAAGCGTGGCATCACTTGTACTCCAAGCTGACGTTACTCATTGAACAAGTCATCCCCTTCTCCAAAAGAAGACCCTTCTCCAGAGGCCCTCCATGGATCGACCGCGAATGGAGATCAATGATGAAAAGAAGGCGAAAACTGTGGGATCGTTTCAGAATTACGCGAGTTGAGCTTGACTACCGTCACTACAAAACGGTCAGGAATGCTTGTAACACAAAAAAACGCGAGAAACGCCAAAAGTACGAACTGTCATTAGCTGCACTTTCTAGTACAAACTCCAAGGCGCTCTTCTCATACCTCAAACGGAGCACTAAAGCTGGAAGTGGTGTCCCTGCCTTGTCTCCCTGTGAGCATTTGGACCTAGTCTACGAAGACGCTGAGAAAGCTAGCCTTTTGGCCCCGCAATATTCCTCAGTCTACTCTACCGAAACGCCACTCCCAGATAGCGTTGCACCCACTCCTCCTTTCCTGCTGGAGCACGTGAAGGTTTCCACTGACGATGCACTGAAACTTCTACTTGACCTAGACCCGTATTCCTCGCCGGGTCCCGATGGTTTACACCCATTGTTCCTTAAGGCCGTGGCCGGACACATTGCCGCTCCTGTATGTCAAATTTTCCGCATTCCCTTGAGGTCGGGCGGCTTCCTACTGCTTGGAAGAGGTGAACGGTTAAACCCATTTACAAAGGAGGGAACCGACAGAATCCGGCCAGCTATCGTCCCATTTGTTTGACTTCGATTTTGTGCAGTCATGGAACGGATTCTGAAACGGGCCCTTCGACTACATCTCGATGATTTGGAGTTCCTATCTCCTGCCCAACATGGCTTCCGAAGGGCGCGTACATGTGCTACAAATTTGCTGGTAGCTACGGAAAAATGGGCAAGATCCTTAGATGCCGGTAAGCGTCTGGATGCTGTGTTTGTCGATTTCAGTAAGGCTTTCGACAAGGCCCCACATGAGCGGCTCCTCTTCAAACTCCGGGGAATCGGCGTCACCGGCAATTTTCTTTCATGGGTCTCCGATTTCCTGCAAGGTCGCTTCATGCAGGTTATAGTCAACGAATCGCTTTCTGATCAAATTCTCATGACCAGTGGGGTCCCCCAGGGTTCTGTACTCGGCCCCGAACTCTTCAATATCTTCATCAACGACCTGCCATCCGAACTGCAGACCGACTGCTTAATCTACGCTGATGATCTGAAGCTGTGGATTGAGGTTTCCAGTCTGGAAGACGCAGACATACTTCAAGCGACACTCGATCAGCTCCACGATTGGTCACTAAAGTGGCAGTTGCCCATTAGCCTGGAGAAATGCGCTATCCTTCCAATCGGTGCTCCTGAGCCTTTTGGGGCTTACCATATCGGGGGTTTCCTGCTCAGAAATGTCAACCAAGAGAGGGACCTTGGGGTGATTGTCTCTCCTGATCTCAAATCAATGGAGGACACCCGGAAGAGGGTCGCATCCGCATACAGGATACTTCACGCTATACGGAGAGCCTTTTTACGCCTGACCCAGCACTCTTCAGATTACTATTTGCTTCTCATGTACGCCCAGTTCGCGAGTACGGATTGCCTGCTGCGTACCCGCTCACTAAGTCAGAACGTGACATGATCGAGAAGGTTCAACGGCGTGGATCCAAATCCGTTCCAGAGCTTTGGGACTTATCCTACCTCCTCCGGCTACGGTTGAACCTGTTCTCTTTGGATTATCCTCGTCGCCGGGGAGATATGATATTCACCCGGCGTATTCTACGAGGTGAGCTGGGGAGTGAGCTGCAATCGTTCTTTTGTCTAAACACAAGTTGTGCAACTCGAGGCCACCGATGGAAACTTTTCAAACCGCGGCGACTCCGTGTACGGTCCGATCTGGCCCTATCCACCCGGGTAGTGAATGACTGGAACAGCTTGCCAGAAGCTGTCGTCGATGCGGAGACGGAGGAATGTTTCAAACGACTGTTGGATACCCACTCTTTGAGTGCGCAGGGATTCTGCTGCCCACAATACAACCATAGCGATCTTCTGCTGAACCTTGTTCCGCAATGATCCCAGCAACCCTCGCAATGTCCGGGAAGTGACGGAACTGACATAGGAATTTCCTTCTGCTCTCTACTAACCAATGAACCAATGAACAAATGATCCCGATGAACTGGTACATAACTTGAGAAAATTGATCACAAAATCTCAAGTACCAGCGTCTTTTGTTCGTCTACTGTTGTGCCTTGTGCAGCCGTGGATGCCATTTTTGCCAAGTCATATTCTCTTTAAGTACATTGCTTTACCCTTGAACGATTTTCTTGTAATTTGCCCTATGCCACACAGTCATACACTTTAACTACTAACGTCTTTCTTTTTCAGCAATGATGGCTTTTCAAGGATACAGCGTTGTCAAACTCCTTGACTCCGAGGATTTAATAACTATTGTCAGTAACACGGCTTAGAGAAGAAGGTTCGTACGCTCAAATACCTTTAGTGCGGGGTACGCACTACTATGCAGCGGTGAAAAATCACACTGCGCCGGATGTCGATGTGATCAGCACTGCCGTGTCCATAATCGTTAGCACTAGTAAGTATTTCTCTTATATTAACCCACCTCGTTAGTTAGCTTCCAGCATGCCCGAGAAATGGAACGGCAATCTGAGCGCGGGATGCTGCCATCGACAGACGATACAATTCCCATGGGCCTTCCAGCTAAGCGTGCAATGTGAGTATTGTGTTTTTTTTCCCCTTAGACGCCGGCCCGTCCGTTCTAGCTCCGATGGCGAGGATGCCGCGCGTCCAAGCAAACCTAAAAGACCTTCTGAAGCAACCTACGCACGTGCGCCCTCCTCACTGTTCAGTGGCATTAGTCCGTCACGTCCAGGGCCATCAACAAGCAACCGTAAGTATCGATTTCATACTGCCGCTATTAAACAGTAATCGCGCCACCGGTTATTGCTGGCGTCCCACCAAGCAATCTGGATGTGCTGCACGAACTGCAGGCCATAAAATGTAAGACGCCACAGATGTATTGCATTGCACTCAGCCTTATTTTTAGATGAGTTGTGTCTCATGCGATCAGAATTGGTCGGCCATCGCCGCATGTCCGAAGCGATGTTGCAAATGCTACAACGACAATCCCAAAGTGTTGCGCCGGGACTATCTCTGCCATTCATCTCTCTCAGTGAGCTAAAGAGATATGATGAACGGCTGAAGGACCCAGATTTCAAAATCAGAGTCGTAAGTTCGTCTTATTATTCAACTACTTTAGGTAAACCATTTATGTGCTGTGCACGGTGATAATATACAACTCATCGTCCGAGGTACCATGGAGCGGCTAATGACAAGATCAGTTGCTGCGGAGATAAAGTACCCTGGCGCTAGAGGTTCGTTTGCATTCAGGCGAACAAATCTGAACGGCCTTGTACAAGTTAGGTTGAAATGCAGTAATCCATAAATACTACCAAGGCCTCATTCGGCAACGCATTAGTGACGCAGACTCGGATGCTGACATTACACGGCACATCAAAACGTGGTTACATTCAACACGGCACAAAAGACCGCCGGTTGAGCAAACTAAAGTATGCAATGCGAATGTGGTGAGTCCCCTGCTTCCTTAGGCACATCTTTAGCCTCCTACGTTGACACTCGCGGAAGCGGATTAGGAATATTGACTCTGCGGCTTTCTGCTACTACCGTTCTTCGTACTGCACCCCTTCATGTATATATAGAATTCCTATACCTCGGTTTTAATTTTCTTTCGCCTTGTGATGTCAGGTGCGCGGTAAGAGCGGTTTCCTTTTCTGACCAGCAGCTTTGAGTCGCCGCCTAGGTGGGTTCCCAAGTCCAGAAACTACCGCAACTGGTACCGGTTGAACACAAGGTCCGAGCCGTCCATATATTCGTTAGGCGCATTGTGCGTTCAAGTGTGTTGTCCGTATTCGGATACCCATGGGAGGCAATGACGGGATCTGGACCAACCGGATTGTCACGCATAGTGGTGAATTTCTATTGGTCAACGCTAGCACCATCTTCATTGGTGCAACCTAAACTGGACAGGAACCCTTTTTAGCCGTCTCACGGTAATACTTCCTGTCCAGTTTAGCCTAATGCTCTCATAGGAACGTTTAGGACGCTAAACTGGACAGGACCTGGACATGTGCTACCAGGGATGCGGCACTCACGGGTCAAGCTGGTGTAGGTATCATTCTCAGCTCCAAGGCTGAGTCATCGTTAGTTGATTGGATTCCGGTGAACAACCGTTTATGTGCAGCCCGTTTGACGACATCAGCTAAGGTGAATTCGCGAAGTAAAACAAAACGCTGTTTGTTTGTGATTTCTGCTTATGCTCTCACCGACTGCAGTTCTAATGCAGTCAAGGACACTTTCTATCACGAACTGAACATGCTGCTACGTAGTACTACTAGTCCAGATATTATAGTACTTGCAGGGGATATGAACGCACAAGTAGAAAGTCTGAGCTTTTCAGAAGCGCAGCTGGGTGGTAAATATGGACTTAACGCCGAACGAACTGACAACGGCGAGCGTCTGCTGCAACTGTGTGCGGAGCACCAGTTGTTTCTTGCTAACACTGCTTTTATACACAGTGGGCGCCGAAGTGCCACTTGGCGTCCACCTGTAGCTGGCCAGCGATGGACTCAAATTGACCACATAGCCATAAGTTACAGGTGGCGCGGTTCCATTCTGGATTGCCGCTCATACTGGAGTACTTGTGTCGACTCTGATCATGCCTTGGTGCGCTGTCGTTTCTACATGAACTTTACCGGAAGGCGCACAAAGCGTCTCCTCCGATTGGCAACGGATAAATTGTCCCAGCCCTCGGTCAGGCAAGCCTATCAAGAAGCACTGCATAGCGAACTCTCGCTGTCTTGTCCTAATGCTATTGAACTTCAGTGGAATAGGATCTCGGTCACTATGCACGACGCAGGAGCATCTGTTTGTGGCACTTTCAGTCATCACTGCACCAGTCACTGGATATCCGAGAGGTCCGTGAACCTGTTGGAAGCTAGAAGGCACCTCCCGGCTGATTCTGAACACAATGTGACCAGACGGGCTATTAGGCGTGAACTAAAGCAGTGCCTACGTGCTGGCAAGGAAGCCTGGTAGACCAGTAGGGCTCAAGAAATGGAGGAGGCAGGAGCGGTAGGCAATTACCACAAGCTCTTCCAGCTAATCGGCACTACTGGTCCCAGAAAACCAGGCGTCAGTGAGACAATCAGGTACAGCGCGGGTGCGCTGATACACAATAAGGAGCGCCGTTTGGCTCGTTGGGCTGAGCACTTTGAACATCAGTTCAGCTGGCCCCCTGCTCCCGGACCTCTTCCTACTCAGGTGATGCAGGACGTGCCATGGACGGCTAGCTTAGAGCCTCCGTCGGAGGCCGAGGTCCGAAACGCGATCACAGCCCTTAATCCTTTTCGTGCCGCTGGCCCGGATTCCCTCCCACCTGCAATATTTAAGGATGGAGGTGAGATCCTCTGCAGGGCACTGACCTCCCTATTCGAACGTATCTAGAACGAAGAGAGTGCGCCAGCTAATTGGAGCGAATCGATTATAGTGGCAATATACAAGAAGCGCAGTCGCACAGAGTGTCCTAACTACAGGTGTATTAGCCTAACGCCAGTTGTGACAAAATTACTGGCCTCGATTATCGTTCGTCGCCTCACTGCAGAACGGGAATCCCGAATTAGAGAAGAGCAGGCCGGTTTTCTCCCAGGACGTGGCTGTATAGATCATATATTTACTTTGCGGCAAATGCTAGGGCAGCGCCACGCATACCGCAAACCGACAATAGCTGTGTTTCTCGATTTGAAGAGTGCGTTCGATTCAGTCGATCGATCGATTCTGTTCGAATTACTTGCGCGGAAAGGTGTTCCCACGAAATATGTGAACATCCTTCGTGCTCTGTAGTCGAACACTACAGGCCGCGTCAGGGTCTATGGTGCCCTATCGGATAGCTTTTCGACTACAAGTGGCGTTCGACAGGGTTGCCCGATTTCTCCGTTTTTGTTCAATTTCGTCGTGGATTCTCTCATGGAGTGTTCCCTTGCGGAATTTTACGATGTGGGTGTTGAAGTGCTGCCTGGTGAAAAGTTAGTTGACCTAGATTATGCGGACGATACCGTCTTGCTTTTCGACAATGTTGAGGCGGCACAGTCAACGCTGAATAGCCTGTCCAGAGTGGTCCCATTATTTGGTATGCACTTCGCACCTTCAAAGTGCAAAGTGTTGCTGCAGGACCACCAGCCACTTGATGACCCCTTGACGCTTGCTAACGGGGAACGCGAGGTGGTTGATCATTTCACTTATCTTGGCAGCTGCATCAGCAACGATGGGCGCATAAAAACTGACGTGAGCTCACGCATTGCAAAGGCCAGAGCTGCCTTCTTGAACCTGCGTCATCTTTGGCCACAGAAGGGAGTTTCCCTCCGCCTGAAAGGCCGTGTATACAAGGCCACAGTGAGGGCCGTTCTGCTCTACGGTAGTGAAACTTGGCCCCTTCGGTCTGAAGATCTGAGGCGTCTTCAAGTTTTTGATCATCGTTGTTTGCGAAGCATTGCTGGTGTCGGATGGCACCAGCGTGTCCGCAACGATGATGTGCGTAGGCGAGTACTAGGTGGTGATAATCATGCTAGCTCCCTAGAACAACTGATAGCATTGAATAAGTTGCGTTGGCTCGGGCACGTGCTACGCATGCCTGGCCAAAGCTTACCTGAGAGGGCCTTGTTCAGTCTACCTGGTGTAGGATGGCGCAAGGCTCGAGGTGGACAGAAGTTGACTTGGCAGCGGGAAATGAAGTCACTGACAACTAAACTGGGTGCCGTTGGTCCGTCTCGCCTTCCAGGCTGGAGTCCACGTGACTCACCTTGTGCTTGGCTCGAGACTTTACAGGACATGGCTCGCAACCGACACCAGTGGCTCGTCTGCTGCCGTCTCCTAATCGGATTGTCTGTTTAAAGTGTGTTTGGTGCTGAGTTATCTGCAGGGTAATGGCTGATTATGACGCGGGGCAATGAAAGCCGCAAGGAAGCTGTCTCGCCGATGCCGCCTTATCTTTGCACGATAGCCAGCTGTTTGTGACGGAATGTTGTCTACACAAGGTGTAGGCGCCTTGACCCTGAAGGTTTGCTTAGGGCATTAAGGTTTTCAGGTAAGTCCCCCTTCTCTCCCTCTTCTTATTCTTTATTTCATAGGTCCTCATGGTTGTGTGGCAGCGAAGCATCAGTTCAAATGGCTGATGTACTGCTGTTGATGATGATGATGATGGTGCGGTGCATGCATACATATGATTGGGCACTACTGGCTTGTGAGGATGCACCACCAGGCTATGGGACAGAGGGCGGCCCTAGAAAGTGCCGTCGGGTCGTTCACGAAGTAATGGGAAAGCGGGTGGTTAACAGTGCGGATTAACCAGAGCCACGGGAACGTCATGGTGTGCAGTTGTGATACTGGAGTACCCGTTATGCTATACGCTGAATACTCTGAATAGTACGGATGCATGGTAGAGCATAGGTAACCTGAAATGTAATTAGTTGGCGCAGCACAACTCACCTGTAACCGTGGGTAGCACTGCGGTGCGGTGGACGAATAGCAGTGTGTATCATGCGGGCAAGAATGTGGGCAAGGGGCCCGGTAGACAAGGTACTTCAACATAAACGTGAATTAGGTACCTGCGCTCTTACACTTCCCATATGACCATTTACTGGAGCGTTCATCAATAAGGTACACGGATGCGGCGTATTGCAAGTTGCGGGCGACAGGTGGGTATGCTGGTGGACAAGAGACGCGGGGAAGATGTACTGTATAGTTTGGCAATCATGCCATGGTGACGGGTGTCTAGTAAGCCTATATAACTATTAAAGATGTGGCATTATTGTGGGCACTCAAGGAGACACACTTGGTTGCCTCATCCGCATAAGCAATACACGGAGAATTATTATAGGTCACATACCAGGGGCGGCATGCTAGCAAATTAACTGGTATCCATTTTGGCTTTATTAGCGTAAGCCTATGTATGTCCAAGAGAGGAACAGTAATACTGCCGGTAGCTCTGCGAGCCTCCATGAACGGTGGTTGCTTGGTCTATGTACGTCCCAAGGCACTGAAGTCAATATTGCCAAGAGCTAAGCTTCAAATTTTGGCTCCACTTGCCTTAAAGACGTATTGGTAGTTATCCAACATTTGTCTCATAATATCTGTTTCAGTATGGCAAATAACGTAGGGGATAATGTTGGCTCCACAGACGTTCGCAACCGGCGTTTATGGAGCCCATGTTGGCTGCACACCGGTGTCATCAGTACCACCGCTAACCAAACATACTTTGGGCTTCACATGCCTCCATGAACGTTGTTTACTCGGCCCGTGTAATTCCTTTGGCAACTGCATCAACATCGCCACTATAGAAGTAGCGGCTGGTGGCTTCCAACGTCTCCTTGATGGGTCTATGTGGGTCCTAAACCAGTGGCAGTAAAATGGCTACTGGCAAAGCATTCACTCTGGACACGGCGCGTCTCAAACAGGAGTATTGACCAAGGGCGTATAAACCCCATAGCGGACGGCATTATCGCTACGCGCGAAGCCACTGACTTGGGCTAAAGTGGTGCTTTAAGAAGCATGTATGGAACGGGTTTTATCAATAACTTTGATACAAGGTATACACAAGTCACAAGGAATTTTATTTGTGTGTCATGGAATGTAAATATTCGACATCCCTTTCGCTGCATAGTCACTGAAATATGGCATAATCCCTGCAACATGTTAATTAAAGGGAAACATGCCGTGAAATCCAAGGCGGACGTCTGTACCGATTCAAAATATTCACGTCATTACGGGTGGCTGTTTCTGTGCTCTTGGCTCACAAAGCGCAAGCACTAAGGAATGGTGTATGGTAAATTGCGCCGCTAGCAGACATGAAAGCAAAATACGCACGTTTAAGGGGAATTTAACCTACGGATTGAAGCGGTACCCATGTTGCACAAACCCAAGTAGTCAGACTGCATTTGTTGCAACATGTATGTCCAGGGACTGATTACTGAAACCAGAGAAAGCGGTGGGTTTGGTGAGTGACACATGAACAGGTATCATATCGAGATGATATGTTAAACAGCATGTAGTGTAATACAGCGGTAGAAAATGTGGTCGAGGTTTACGCACCCACCCACTGAACCAACGGCCAAGTGGTGCGGCGCATGCAAGCCGCTGCTTGGGCAATACGGTCTTGTAATGTGTCACCCCAAGGCTATAGGAAAGGGGATGACCCTAAAACGGCCGTGGGGTCGTTCACGAGGTTATCGGAAAGGCGGGCATAGTTATCAGTGCGGACCCTCCAGGGGCTGGAGAGCCTCGTTGCGGCCAGTTGTGGAACCTGTGTACCGGTTATTCTGCATGCGTGAGGGGTTATAAAGCGCAGAAGCATGGGCAAGTATCGTTTGACTGCGAATTGCTTCAGTAGAGCAGGGAACTTAGGTGTAAGCATGGAAGGCATTGCGATTCGGCAGACGGAGTACGTTGCAGAATATATGGGCAAGGTGGTGGGCAAGAGGAGCTATCGGAATGCTACCGCAAAGGAAGTGTTAAGCACCAAACATACTTCATCGGTTTTCAAGGGGAAGCATGACAACATTCATCAAGGAGTTGTAGCATGACAACATATTAAAAACGACGATTGACTGGCGGCTAGGAGATGCAGGAGACAAGGTGCTAAAAAGCAAGTGTGAAACATATAAACCGCTACTTGAGCGGTTTCAAATGGGCATTTATGTGGAAATACATGCACGATGTGAACTGGGGGCGTGGAGGCGCAGGTGACATGGTGTTGAAAAAGGTCTTAATCGCATAAACACGTAGTTACTAGGTTTCCAAAGGGGACTCATGTGGACATTCATCTACGAGGTGTGTCAATACGGCGCATCGCAATCAGCGGTGGCATGAAGGTTAGGAGGCGCAGGAGACCTGGTGCTGAAAAGGAAATCGTATTCGCTTTACAGAGAATATACCATTTATTTATTTATTTATTTGGCTTCCAAAGGCGATCCATGTCCACAATAATTTGTGAGGTGTATCAAGGCGGCACACAGAGAACAGCGATGTATTGTCGGACAAGTGGCGCACAAGGCATGGTGCTGAAATGCAAGTGTTATTCACTTGACCGTCTCGACACATAATGAAGGTAGTCAACTACAAGGTGCCATCCGCTAAACCCAAGAGCCATCAACGCGAGGCTACCTTGTACTTTGTACGCCATAGAAACAGTCTGGCCCTGCAACTAAAGGACCTGGAGTGCGGTGGACAAGAAGTATCTCGCCGGTTACGAACTTCCCCTTCAGACCCACTCCCGAGGTTGACAAAGTGAAATCATAGGCAAAATCGTCCTTATTTGGAGGCAATGAGAGGTTCGTTAGCATACTGTGTAACCTTTATGAGGATAATACTTAGGTGCCGTTCCGCGGTGAGGTCACTGAAGTCAATGGGATACCAGATAAGTCATGTGTGAGGAGCAATTGATCCTTGCCCTCGGCAAATCGCCGAGGGCGAGGACAGCACAAGGACACTCCTCTGGCTTCTATATCTCTCCTCTCCTCTCGGCAGTGGACCACTAGTAACTTCATATTCCACGTATGTATTAGACGCGATGAGGTCATCCCGACACCGCACACCTTACTAACGGGCAGCACGCTTTTCCATGTGGTGACCCCGTTCTTACAACTTAAACGCACGGTTTAATAGCTCCCCGTGACCCCACTGCGTCCGCAAAGTAGTTGCGCAGCACCGTCCACTTCTTTGCAATCATAGGTATCAACATCAGGTTGCTGATAACGTTGCTTCACGGAGATAAAAGTAACGTGACATCTAGAGCCGTGCATCCGTCTTCCCTCCGCCATTCAATTCAAACATCACAATGGGATCATCCCCACATTGTTCTCAAAATGGGTGACTCCTCGACGGCGGTTACAATTGCCTTAATCATGCTGGACTATCTTACTACCTATAGACTGCTGTCGTACTTCCACTGCTGTTCAGCTCAAAACCCGCGTCCACACCCCGAGCTACAGATATTCTCATTTATTTCAAATACTTCCACTGAGCCTGAAACAGGCGACGATGACGGAAATCGTGACTTGAAGTACCTCTTTCTCTCCCACTTCTGCATAAATGCACTATGGTATCCATTCTTATTTCCCGCAAGTTACAGACAGTCTTCTCAACTGGCCTCCACATTTAGATTAATGCTACCGGCTCAAATTTTTGTACGTCCTACTCATGCATCCCATCTTGAAGCATTGGTCTAACTAGCTTTTGAGGCGATGCCTACTCCCACACTTCATCTAATAATCAAATCCCGTAAAAGCGAAAAGAACCGCTCCAAAGCTTGTTGGGTTCCATTACCATCCGGATGCTAACCTCTAAGCAGCGTTTCACTGTTGCCCGTTTACTCATAACTAGGGTAGCAAGCATGCATTATCAACACCGGGTTCCTTGCCATTGTATTAGGTACCGGGATAAGATAATGGGTAGGATAATCCACCGCTGACCTCTGTCGACTATTATCTCTAATTCTTAAGAAACCGTGAGGTATGGGGATGCGTTTGCACCCAACATGGTAAGTGTTGCTGCTAGTGCATAGAGAACACAAGCTGTTCACATGGTGCATGCGTTCCAAGAGCCGCAATGATACCACCTGTTTACCCGCAAGTTCCATAACCTCAACACGTCATGCTTGGAAAGGTACTGAACAATGGGCTAATGGTACAGCTTGATAATCACGCACGTTCCGGTTCCCTCCGTATGGTTGCAAACTGGACAACCTGTGTGCGTAAGGATGCAGTTAGCAAGATTAACAGAGCAACCTACCGATCGTAAAAGCACATCTAAGGGATATCATCCCGACTCCTACGCATATGAGTCCACGAGGTAATCATGATGCACGTGGCTGCAGGAGGGTGCGTGACGGCAGCAACAGATGCGTGCAAATCGCGTGCGCAAGACTTACGGAGAAACTCATCGCACGGTGACGTATCATTGTATGCAGTGCCTTCTGGAATTTTAATGGAGAAAATAATAACAGACCGACTGCGCGTTACCGCTCCCAAGAATCACTAAACTGGGCACCTGAATGCAAAATCTGTTAACATACATCTTAGCAATTGGCTCCCATTACCACGGAATTTTACCTCCAACATTAAGCTTACATTCACAGATCGCAGTACACGTAGTCATATTCCTCTTCCCCGTCATACGCCGCACAAGTTTGATGGAACCAACGTTGGCATAAGGCAAGCATCGCACACAGAAGTTCACTATCCACAGGTGCGTCATTATCCTCCCTCAGACAAAAGGCGCATACGTTTATAACGGACGGCTCTGGTGTCCTCCGCTCCTTATCCCACTTTAGAACCACCAGACGTGGTGGTGCCTAGACGTCTAAATTGCAATGGACGTACCGAGGTGTATTGAACAGGAACCTCCGTCACTCGCAGTTGAATGGGAGATTTACGTTTGGCGGAGCCAAGCGACGCAGGTTTCCCAACCTCTCTGCTGTGGTCCACTGCCAAAACATCCCTGTGCACGTCAGGTACAGCAACGTAATGCTGCACGGAGCCTGTGCCCGGCATACTTTCCTCATCATTAGGCAGCCCACAACACGCTGTTCTTTGGCATGCGTTTCCTGTCAACCGCAAGTATCAGCCATCAACGTCCAGCGGAATAGGTTTACTATAGTGCCGCGTAGTGCAGTAGAGCGACACATTACTATCCCGAAAATCATCTCAACAAGCGTCCGCAGACTCCTTAACACCGCGTCATACCGCGTCGATCCAAGGCTGCGAAACTGTGTTTTCCATTCTGACACCACCTCCTCCGCCTGGCTAATTTTGGTCGCCCTGTCCACTGCGCGTAACTCAAGCATATCGCCAGCATCTACGAACGTCACACCGCTAACACCGGCAGCCTACGGGGACAAGTAAACCGGCCGACTGCATGGAGCATTCCATCTGCAATTCGCTACAATACTATCTATCTGCCTTCCCTTCCTGACCGTCACGTGGCAAACAAGCGCAGAAAGCATTCGCCATGGCAGATGAAATTCATATTCGCATGAATTCAATCGCTTGATACCGCGGCCGCTTTGAACCACGGGTGCATTTCACCACCCAGTGCATGCCGCATCTTCCAGTGACGTTACCCCTTCACTTTTGCAGGGCCTCAACAACTGTTTACGAGTGTAGGGAATAAAGCGAGTCAATATGGCGGTTGCTAGTGACAGCTTCACAGGTGGAACAAATGGCGTCGTACTGTCTCCCGATCGCCATTAGCCGGTCTTGCATCCACGAACTGACACGCTCAGTAATCACCGTGAATAACGATCTGAGAGACGATTGCTCCGTCAACTCTTTCTTCAGATGTTTATTCTCATTCTCGACCCTGTTCGTCGTCGCGCAACCGAATAAACATACCGCACGCTGACGATGAGCCGCCCATGAGGATGCCCATGGAAGCTATGCACGTCGCACGTACCGGTACGATTCCGCACTCTTCCGTGAAATCACCCTCAGAATCCTATTGAAATACCCCATCACCTGTGTATATCAAAAACTGCAACCACTGCCGAAGTAGGTTCCTCAACCCTGGGCCTGGGACAATAAGTTGTGCACACCGTCGGTTCGTTTCACTGGAACTTCTACATCTGCATACGCTGCCGTCTTTTTAGTTCCTACAATACGTTGTCCTTTGCCTTACTTGTGCACGGACTCACTCTGTTGGCATATATCTCTTGAGCGTGCTCTTCCATCACCTTTCAATGGATCATTCAGGATTCTCAATCTATTATTGGCTAAGGTCCCGTATCTCATGACAGCCAAATTATTGTTTCGCATTTTCACCATTGTACAGTTCCAATCATGGACATTTGAACAATTTCCTACTGTCACTGTCACAGTTGCCATAAAATGTTTGTACAGTTGTACATATCTGATCATGCCTCCATGGGAGTGCCTCGCATGGTCGAGAATAAAATATTTATTTATTTATATCCCTCATAAAGTGAAAACGGCAAAATACAACTGCCGAGTTGGAATACACGGACGTCAGCCCGCCTACCTGCGCCATGCACTTGTCCATACCAAGTGTTTGCAGTGACGCTGTGCAAGACAACATCTCCATTATAGCTTCCACCGTCTGTCTGTAGCTGTGCGCCATCTCATTTGGCAAGAATGCGTAAAATAAATGAATACGCAATTACGGTACCATTTACTAACATACTGTGAGGCAGTTTACAGCCGTCATAATGCAATTGGTGCGTGGCATCCGCCAACACCTCACGGTAGCGCGCAGTTATCGATTCCATGCAACAGGGCACGAAAAACACAAACCTTATCTCACCACCCGACATGTTCCGTTCTTCTCCGGCAATTCCGTCACCTCGCAAAGCTACCCCGCCTGCCGCTTCCGGTGACGCCTGGTCACCGTCTGTATGTCGTCCACCGCCAACACTCGCCTATGCTTCCGGTTCATGTAACGACGAACCGCAAGTACAAATGTGACCGGAACAGTAGGAAAATCCGGCGAAAGTTCCACCAACATCATCATCAGCAGTACACCAACCATTTGAACTGATGCTTCGCTGCCATTAGAAGAGGGAGAGAAGGAGGCCCACCTCAAAACATGAATGCCCTAAGCAAACATGCTGGGTCAAGGCGTTTACACTTTGTTTTAAGAACATACCGTCACAAACAGCTGGATGGCCGTATCGGCGAGACAGCTTCCTTGCAGCTTTCACCACCCCGCGTCATAACCAGCCGTTACCCCGTTGATAACTCAGCACCAAACGCACTTTAAACAGGCAATCCGATTAGGAGACGGCAGCAGACGCGCCACTGGTGTCTACTACAACCCATGTCCTGTAAAATCTCGAGCCAAACATATGACGAGTCATGTGGACCCCATCCCGGAAGGCGAGACGGACCCATGGCACCTAGTTTGGTCGTCAGTGATTACATTTCTTGCTGGCAAGTCAACTTCTGTCCACCTAGGGTTTGCGTCACCCTACACCTAGCAGACTGAACAAGTCCCCTAGGCAAGCGGTGCCCAGGATTACGGAGTACCTGCCCAAGCCAACGCAACTTATGCAGTGCCACCTGTCGTTCCACCGTGATTATTGCCACCTAGTACTCGCCTACGCACATCATCGTTGCGAACACGGTGGTGCCATTCGACACCAGCAATGATTCGCAAACAATGATGATTAAAGACTTGAAGACGCCTCAGATTTTCAGACCGAAGGGGCCAAGTCTCACTACCATACAGCAGAACGGCCCTCACTGTGGTCTTGTTTACACGGCCTTTCAGGCGAAGGGAAACTCCCTTCTGTCGCCAGATGCCGCAGATTCAAGAAGGCATCTCTAGCGTTTGCAATGCAGTTTCTATGCGCCCGTCGTTGCTGGTGCAGCTGCTGATAAGCGAATCGATCAGCGACCTCGAATTCCTCGGCAGCAAGCGTCAAGGCGTAATCAAGTGGCTGGGGGTCCTGCAGCAACAGGTTGCACTTTGAAGGTATGAAGTGCATACCAAATAATGGGACCAAGCTGGACAGGCTATTCAGGGTTGATTGTGCCGGCGAAACAAGGTCGAAAAGCAAGACGACATCGTCCGAAGAATCTAGGTCAACTAACCTTTCACCAGGCAGCACTTCAACGCCTACACCGTGAGATTTCGCAAAGGAACACTCTATGAAAGGATGCAAGACGAAATTGAACAAAAACGGGAAATCGGACAACCCTAACGAACGTCACTTGTTGGCGAAAAGCAATTGGATAAGACACCATAAACCTGACGCGGCCTGTAGTTTACGAGTATAGAGAACGAAGTATGTTCACATATTTCGTGGGAACACCTTTCCACGCAAGTATTTTGAACAGATTTGATCGATCGATCGACCGAATCGAACGCACATTTGAAATCAATGAGCACAGCTATTGTTGGTCTGAGGTACGCGTGGCGTTGCTCTAGCACCTGCCGCAAAGTGAATATATGGTCTATACAGCTACGTCCTGGGCGGAATCCAGCCTGATATTACTTAACCCGAGATTTCCGTTCCGCAGTGAGGCGACGAAAGAGAATCTAGGCTAGTAAAATTGCCACAAGTGGCGTTAGGCTAATACCCCTGTGGTTAGAACAGTCTGTGCGACTGCCCTTCTTGTATATTGCCACTATAATCGACTGGCTCTAATTAGCCGGGACACTCCCTTCCTTCCAGATACGTTCGAATAGGGAGGTCAGTGCCCTGCAGAAGACCTCACCTCCATGCGTAAATAGTACAGTTGTGAGGGAACCCGGGCTAGCGGCAAGAAAGCGATTGAGGGCTGCGATGGCCATTCGGACCTCGGTTTCCGACAGAGGCTCTAAACAAACAGTCCATGGATCGTCTTGCATCACCTGAGTAGGAAGAAGTCCGGGAGCATGGGGCCAGCCGAATTGCTTTTGAAAGTGTTCCGCCCAACCAGCCATAAGGCGTGCTTATTGTGTATCAGCGCACCCGCGCTGTCCCTGATTGTCTCACTGACGCCTGGTTTTCTGGGACCAGTAGTGCCGATTAGCTGGAAGAGCTTGCGGTAATTGCCTACTGCTCCTGCCTCCTCTGTTACTTGATCCGTACTGGTCCACCAGGCTTCTTTGTCAGCACGTAGGCTCTGCTTCAGTTGACGCCTAATAGCCCGTCTGGACATGGCGTTCAGATCCAGCCGGGGGTCGTCTTCTAGATTCCAACAGGTTCACCGACCTCTCGGATACCCAGTGCCTGATGCGGTGACGATGGATAGTGCCACAAGCAGATGCTCTTGCGTCGTGCATGACGGCCGATATCCTATTCCACTGAAGCTCAGTGTCATTATGACAATACAGCGAACGTTTGGTACGCAGTGCGCCTTGATGGGCTTGCCTGACCGAGGGCTGAGACAAATGCATTTATGCCAATTGGAAGAGACACTTGGTGCGCCTCCCGGTAAAGTTCATGTAGGAACAACAGCGTACCAAGGCATAATCAGAGTCGACCCAGGTACTCCTGTATGACCGGCAACCCAGGATGAAACCATGCCATCTGTAACTTGTGGCTGTGGTCAATTTGCGTCCATCGCTGGTCAGCTACAGGAGGACGCCAAGTGGCACTTCGGAGCAAACTATGTACAAAAGCAGCGCGACTAAGAAACAACCGGTGCTCCGCACACAGTTGCAGCAGACGCTCACCGTTGTCAGTCCGTTCAGAGTTAAGTCCATAATTACTACCCAGCTGAGCTTCTGAAGAGCTCAGACGCCTTACTTGTGCATTCATATCTCCGCAAGCACTATAATATCTGAAGTAGTAGCACTGCCTGGTAGCGCGTTCTGTTCGTGATAGAAGGTGTCATTGACTGCATTTGAACTGTAGTCGGTAGGAGCATAAACGAAAATCCCAAAAACCTCCTTTTGTATTACTTCGTGAATTAACCTTAGCTGATGTCGTCAAACGGGCTGCACATAAACGGCTGTTCACCGGAATCCAATCAACCAACGATGGCTCACCCTTGGAGTTTAGAATGATAAGTGCACCAGCTTGACCCGTGAGTGCTGCCTCGGCGTCTCCGGATGCGTGCAACCAATAACGAGAGGATAAGTCGGGTGCAGTTACTTCAACAACCCCATTAGAGTCATTGATCCTGGTTTCAGACACACAACACACATCAATACCCAGTGTGTCCAAGGTACGTGTGCGTGCAGCCTGCTGACCTGTTTGTCTTAGAGTGCGAACGTTTTATGTCAGCATGGAAACGGGATAGCGTGGCCTTATAAGGGACTGTTGCCAATAGGTGCTGCGTGATAGTGGCTGCAGATGGTTCTACTCCAGTGGCACTTAGGTTGCTCTCAAGGAAGCTGAGGATTGTAGAAGGAAGGTTAGTAATGGGAGTCGGATGGGAGTAACAAAAACAGCTGGGAAAGAAAGAAGAGAGGCTTGGGCGGTAGCATGTTTTCGCTTATCTGCCCTGCTGTATGCAGCCGATAAGGCGACCATTGATAGGCTGCGAGACATCCGATGCAGGATGAGGCCTGTGTTCGAAGAAACTGTCAAGTTCCACCTACGAAAACGGCGTTGATCCAACAGGGAAACCGGTGCATTGATGTGTCAAAGGAGAGCCAAATCAACACACGTGATTCACGTGGTCAACCAAACAAGGTCCAAGTGCCCTGCACTAGCAGTCCCATCTGTGCCCGGAAAGTAAGGAATAAACGAACAGTAGTGTCAGTAAAAAAAGAAAACAGAGAAAAAAGCTTATCAAATTTTGTAGGAAATATTAAGATGTAAGTTAAAATGAGTTAAGGAAGCGTAGGTAGTATTAGACGAACAAAAGCTTAAGCCATAAAGAGGAAGATTTTAAACTGCTGGCCGAGAGCGTCAAGTCGCTGCTCGAACTCTTTCATGACGTCTGCAGACAGTGCGTTCGATAAAGCTATGGCCCTACGCGATAATTAAAAGCTGCCCAAACTCGGTCAGACCGGGGTTTGTGCAACTATGACGGGTGGCCAAGAAGGGGTTACGTTGAAGTTGGGCGAAACAGTCCAGTCAAATCAGGAGCAATCTGACCCAACAGTATACGATATGTGAGGACAAAGTAGGCACGAAGTCGCCTGTAAAACATGGAAATATATCCAAATTGCGTAGCCTTGTAGGACTAGTTAATACTAGTCCGAGACGGTGCGCGAAATCAAGCACAGATATCAGAAGGCAACTAGAGTCGGACATAGCGGACTGTAATCGATGGACAACAAGAAGACGCGGACGGATGAAGCAAGACAAGAAAGAACACGTGAGCGCGGAATCTTACAAGGCGGTCGAGTGTCCAGCCGGTTGTAAGGAAGGTTAAAACAAGAAAGAATAATGTACAATGGGTCAACAATTACATTGTACACGAAAGATAAGTTATTTTTGGGGCGCTGCAGAGCTCCCCCTAGAAGGCTGAACATAGAAAGCCTTCGATTTCGGAAAGAACCGTTGAGTCAAAGTTCTTAAGGCAAAATCGTGCCGAGTACAAATGAGCGAGCGTTCTTGTAAAGGAGGGTTCGCCGGAAGTCGGAGTCCGCTATGCCATTTGTAATTTGTAATTTATTGATTGCAGGGTAGGGTGCATTTCGGCGAGCCGATGGAGCTGGCTTGTCCAACTACAAAAAGCTGGCTAGCACAAAAGAAGACCGACAGGACCTCAATCTCCGCTGCCGCCAAACGGTGTGTTTGGGAGTGATCTCTTCCCCCGCCGCACCCCGCTCAGCGCCAAAACGACCCTGGTTCCACGGAGAAACGACTGTCGTCCTACGGAGAAGCGAGCCTCCTCCTGCGAAGAATCGATCCTCATTCAGCGAAGATCCGACAGTCGTTCAGTGGAGAACCGACCAGCGTTCGCGTCTGGGTCTTCGAAAACATTCTTCGTGTGGACCAGTCGATCGAAGGGGAGGGTTGGGGCATGTAGAGACGAGAAAACAGAAAAGCACGCGCAAAAAACCCCAAAAAGCACGAACGGATGATCTGCTTGTTTAAAGGTTTGGTTTTGAATATTCTTTTAAAAGGTTCTTCGGAGGTTTTTGATATTTTTGTTTCTCTTCAAAACGTTAATCGACCAAACATGGGGCAGATATATACAATATCAACAAAGCTAAACATATTTACACTCTACATAGTTGGAGAAACCAACCGGTTTACACACCTCCCGACCACGTCGATTGGTCGTGTGAGGTGGCGGGCTAGATTCGGGAGACCTCGGGATGGCTGAACCTTGTAGACCGAGATCGTGGACTGGTTGAACTGCACTAGAATTCTGTAAACAGGTGCGATGAGTCGTGACGTCGCACAAAGCACTACTAGACGAAGTAGGCGTGGTGGTTTCTTCCATAAAGGCGGGTTATAGACGGTCAATGGTGACGACTTCGTGTCGACCACCGCGGTCAATTGTGTACTCCTTACTGGCACGGCGTATAACTTTAAAAGGTCCTATGTACGGCGACTGAAGAGGCTGTCGAATACCGTCTGCGTGAAGAAGGACGCGTGAGCACGTAGACGGCTTTTCAGGCACGTACACTGGTGTTTTCTGCGATCAAGGAGCGGGTGGACGCAGTTTACGCATCTGGTGAGCCAATCGATCAGTGTAACTTCCGTAATCAAAAGAGGAAGTAGAAGGGCTGGTGCTACCAGCTGTCCGGGCAACCGCAGCATGTAAAGGTAGACTAGCTGCGCTAGTGTTGCGTCGAAATCGGTTTTAAGCGTGTTTCTTAATCCCTGGAGGACAAGGGGAAGTGATTCGGTCATGAAGGATCTGTGTGCGCCCGTAGCGTTGCCTACAACTGGCGGTGAAAACGCTCCACCATGCGTTAGCGACCGGATGCTACGCCGTCATCTGGACGTGGCGACAACCGAAATCCTTATGCAACGTGGCAAATGCCGACGAGAAATGGGATCCTTGATCGGTGGTCACGATGGCGGGACAGCCGTATTGAGCGATCTAGCGCTCCAGAGAAGCGTTCGCTACCGTTTCCGAGAAGCACTCTCGGATATGGACGGCCACGTGCCATCTAGTAAATCGATCGATGCAGGTCAGTAGATATACAGAGCTTTTAGAAGGTGACAGAGGACCTATGACGTCAAGGTGCACGTTACGAAAACTTGCGTCTGGCGTCGGGAAAGTGTCTAATTTGATTCTAGTGTGCCTGTGCATCTTCTCGCGTTGACACGGAAGGCAAACAGCTGCCCAAGTACGTACGTTCCGATTGACATTATGCCAAGGGAAACGTGCGGTTACGAGTTTAACCCGAGTACAAACGCCTGGATGAGATAAGCCGTGCAACGTGTCGAACGCGGTCTGTCGACACTCGCTTGGGACGTCTGGGGGCGTTGTGTTCAGGGATAAAACGCAACGTATAGTTCCGTCTGATGATGTCAGCGGAACGGGTTGTATGTCCAGTGAGAAAGACCTGCGTAGCAGATCAACCTCAAGGCGGTGGAGTTGCGCTACGGCCATGGCCGCCAAGTCCATGGCGGTGCCAAAATCAACGCAAACAGATTGCATGTGGGAGAGTGCATCAGCGATGGCATTATGCACACCTGAGACATGCCGTATTTCGGTTGTAAATTGAGCGATATAGTCAAGGTGGCACGACTCTGTAGGTGCGTATCGGTCGGTTGTCGAGCCGAGCATGTAAGGCAGGGGTTTGTGTTCGGCGAGCACGGCAAAGAAGCGGTCTTCTAGGACGTGTCGAAAGTGACGTAACGCTAGATGTACGACTAGTAGTTCTCTACTGAACGTGCTGTAGCGAGATTCGGTAGGTTGTAGGCGTTTGGAGAAAAACGCCAAGGGCTGCCACGTGTGGGCTATTCGTTGCTGCAAAACAGCGCCGACTGTAACGTCCGAGGCGTCAGTATTGAGGGATAGTGTGGCGGCCGGATCGTGATGCGCCATAGAAGCTATGTTGGCGATAGCCTCTTTCAGTGACTTAAAAGCTGCGCGTGCTGCGGTAGGAAATTCGAATTACTTGGGTTTCATCGGAGAAGGTCCGTGAGGCGCAGTTGGGTATGAACCGTCGGTAAAAGTTGACCAGCCCATCAAAACGCCTGAGCTGCTTGAAAGAATGAGGTTTGGGGTAGTCGATGATGGCTTGAATTTTAGCTTGCGGTGGCACGACGCTTGCAGAGGAGATACGATGTCCTAGGAAGTTTACTGAGTCGACACCAAATGAACACTTTTCTGCGTTGATCGTCACCCCGTGTTTAGATAAACGATCAAAAGACTTCGTACGTGGCACATGTACTCCTCTCGTGAAGAGCTCGCGATTAGAATGTCGTCGAGATAAGCGTAAGCAGAGTCTAAGCTGCGACAAAGTTGGTCGATGAAGCGTCGAAAAGTTTGCGCGGCATCCTTTGGACCAAATCGCATGCTCAGAAACTCGAACAAACTAATTGGAGTAGTCACGGCAGTTTTAGCGATGTCCGCGTCGGCTACCGGAATTTGGTTGTATGCGCGTACCAAGTCGATTTTGCTAAAGATATTTTTACCCGCCAGATTGGCGGTGAGATGCACTGTGTGTGGGATTGGGTAGCGATAAGATGTGGTAACCTTATTCATGGTTGATAGTCGCCGCAAGGACGCCAGTCTCCCATGGCCTTCTTCGCGGCCATGTGCAGAGGCGAAGCCCATGGGCTGTTGGACGGTCTTATGATACCGAGCTGAAGCATGTGGTCAAATTCGTCTCGTGCTGCACGTAGTTTATCAGGAGCTATCCGTCTTGGTCGTGCGCTAACTGGATGACCACGCGTGACAATGTGATGAGCGACCTCTGTTGTGACTGGCGGAAGCTCTGAAGCTGGTCGTACCAGTCGCGAGTATCCAGACAGTAGGTTCGCATAATCTGATGGTACATCGTCGATTCGGAAAACGGGACTGATTATCGTGGCGTCCGTAAGAACGCCATCGACTCCTAGTTTAGTACGGAAGCCTAAAAGTCTGTGGCGACCAGCATCAACTAGCAACCCAAAATGTCGGAGGAATTCGATACCGATAATTGCGAAGGGTACAGAAGCAACCATGAAGGCCCAATGAAAAGCTTGTCGAAGATTGAGGTCCAGGTTCATCATGCGCTGACCGAATGAAGCTATCGGAGAACCGTTGACCGCACGCAACTTGTACATAGGCTCTGAGTGCTTGTCGTTAGCGGTCGCTGGGATGACGCCGACTTCCGCTCCCGTGTCGATGAGGAACGTGATGGAAGAACGTCGATCCTTAACGTAAAACGGGCGATTTGCTTGGTTATTGACTGATACGTTTGTCGTGCTAGTACGCGGACTATTCGCTTTACCTGAAGCAGCTGTGTGGTTCCTGATGCAGGGAGCCCAACAATGTCTAGCTCTTCCACCGTATTGGTGGTGATACCGACATATTTCTCCGACGGGTTTGGTTTTAGCTGACTGAGAACGTGCTGGGAAACTGTTGCGCTTCCGTGCCGAACGAGACGTACTCGGTGCAGGAACAGACGAGCCGAAATGAACGGTAGCGAAAACATGGTCAACATTTGACCGTGGCACACGCTGCTTCGAAGTCTTCATTGCTGCTCTCCTGCTGCGAAGCAGCGCAATTTCCTTGTATTTAGGGTCAGATCGGCCTGATGACTAGGAGAAAATATGGGATTCAGTTTTTATCAATGAGAATACGTCACCGGAGCTACTGGTCGCCTGCTGCGGAAAACGTTTGAACCCAGCGTCTGCCTTGGTAGCTAATTCTTTTAGGGGTGTATCTATAAACATGGACAGTAATGCCGGCAATGGCTCTGGGAGACGTGCAAACCACCGCTCTTTTATCTCTTCTTCGCTCAAGATCAGCGATGCGCTGAAGTTCGCGGAGCAACGCCAACGGCTTGAGATCTCCAAGCTTGAGACCATTGAGCTGTTCAAATCGAGCTCGTGCGCTGAGCTGTAACTCTTTGAAAATCGCTTGCTTCATTGTTTCATACTTTGCCTCATTCGATGGGCAGACTAGAATGTCCTCAACCAGCGTCACAACCGACGAAGGAAGGCGTGGGACGAGCTGATTGTACCTCGGACGGTCTGCCGTAATGCCTTTATTTTGCAGTTTGATCTCGAATATCTTAAACCAAACCTCTGGGCTGTGTTCCATGAAATCTGGAACAGCCAAAGTAAGCACAGTTACGCTGTGAAACGACTCAGGTGCCACTATCGAAATGTGAGTCGAAAAGATAAAGGACGAACAAAAACACGATAAAAGTACTAAAATTACGCAAGAAACAAAAGAATACAGCTGCCTAATCGAGAAATGGGAATAACTCGCAAAAAAATGCTAAACTAATAAAATTTCAACACGCCGTTCACTTGTTTGTTGTTTCTGGAGTTTTGTGCGCGTGTTTTTCCATTTTTTCGCCTCTGCATGCCCCAACTCTCCCCTTCGATCGACTGGCCCACACGGTGAGTGTTTTCGGGGACTCTGACGCCAACACTGGTCGTTTCTCCACGGGACGAGTGTCATTTCTCCGCGGAACCATGGTCGTGTCTTCGTGGGACGAGTGTCGTTTGGCGCTGGGCAGGGTGCTGCGGGGGGAGAGACCACTCCCAAGCGCACCGTTTAGCAGCTGCGGAGGTTGAGGTCCTGTCGGCCTTTTTCTGGGCTAGCCAGTTTTTTGTAGTCCGACAAGCCTGCTACATCGGCTCGCCGATATGCACCCTGCCCCGCAATGAATAAATAACAAATCACAGATGGCACAGCGGACTCCGACTTCCGGCGAACCCCCCAATTACACGAACGTTCATTCATTTTTACTCGGCACGATTTTGCCTTATGAACCTCGTTTCAACAGTCCTTTTCGAGTTCGAAAGCTTTCTATGTTCAGCCTTCTACGGGGAGCTCTGTAGCGCCCTAAAAGATAACTGTTATCTTTCGTGTACAATTTAATTGTTGACCGATTGTACACCACTCCTTCTTGTTTTAATCTTCCTTACAACCGGCTCGACACTCGACCACCTTGTAAGTTCCCGCGCTCACGTGTTCGCTCTCTTCTCGCTACATCCGTCCGCTTCTTATTGTAGCTCATCGAATACAATCCGCTGTGTCCGACTCCAATTGCCTTCTGATATCCGCGCTTGATTTCGCGCACCGTCTCGGACTAGTATTAACTAGTCCTACAAACTTCATCGTGGTTGTACTTGATGTTAACTAGCTGTGAACAACCTGAGTATGATATTCGGATTCAGGATCCTTAGGTAACTTGCAGCCACTCGGTACCTATTGCTAACATGGAGCTGCTGCCGCATCAATTGTGGTTACCTTGCCCATTTCTTTTAGTCCCCTTCTCATCCGATATAACGAAAAGTACCAGTTGTGACACATAAATGCCCATAAAAGCTTCAGCATCTTTGTATGGTTTGTCTCTATGCATTTGAGGATAAAAGAACATATTGCTTTATTTATTTATTTACAACTACTTGATGACGAAGTTGGACGGATTGACTGGAGTCCCGATCCAAGTGGATTGGTTTCTTCTACAACCTGCACCAGTTGCGGCTTGCTGGTAAATTATAAAGTGGAATAACTACGTTGTGTAACCAATTTATGTTTCTCAAGTATCAGAAAGTCGGACAGGTAAAGCCACATTGGTTCGACAAGGAATATGGAGGGCTAGCTCAACAGCGACACAAACAATGGGTATCTCTGGATCGGTCGACGACTATGTAGCGTATCAAAGTAGTGAAAGATCTGCAACCGCTTGCTAACAGGCAAGCGTAGAGATTTCGAAGAGTGGCTTGTAACTGTAGCAAATCTGCACCGAAGCGAATTTTGGCGTGGGCGAAGCGACACCTGAGACCGACGGGTAATCTACCAGTGAGTGATGAGACGAACGGACAGCCCCGAGCCTCCAGCACTAAACCTGCGTTTACCTTGGTGGCACACTTGCTTCCGTGTTAGCAATTGACCAAGCCTCTGTACCGAGTTCAGTGTGCACTAACCTTACCGAACTCGACAGTCCGGAATTTGGTGTGGAGGAGGTGCGTCAGCTGCTTGACAATTTTGAATACACCATGCCTGTTGGACTTGACGGCCTCTAGCCTCTGCTTCTCAAGAACTTATCTGCCATCGCCTTGCTTGCTGTAACGGACCTGTTCAACAGGTCTATGTCCTTAGGTTCAGTGACGATGGGTAAATAACTAAATCCATTATTGTTTCTCGGACACTGCGAGGCACGCCTGTAAAGGCATGAGCACGGTAGAAGTAAATCTACAAGTCGGGGAAGTTAGCAAATTGGTGCAGCTTTGCCACTAAACTTGGGGCTGCGATTTCATACATATATGTGATCCAGGATGTGGTGCGCTTTCGCCTGGAAAACGTTCTCCCTATAAACAGCCAAAATGTCCGTTCAAAAACACCACAACGTGGCGGATGTGATTCGCCGCTGTATAAACTCACTGCCCACAACTTCACACAGGTAAGTTGACTAGCACCACATCGCAGTATCATTTATACGTACACTACAAGATACTGCCATGTCTAAACATTCGGTCACCACTTACCTTTCTACGCTTTTATGTTAGATCACGACAGTACACCACCTGCACCCAGACCATCGTCACACCACAAATGATTTTCTTCTCACCGGTACATTTCCCATTTCTTCATATGCTACGCATTTCAGCTATCGTCCCATTGTGGGGAACGCAAAATGCCTGTTGGGACACAACATCGCCTGTAAAATCTTGCTCAGGTCTGTTATGGTGTGTCAAGATGCATTGGAGAATAAGATATTTATTTGTTTAGGTGGATTTTCATGTGCGTATTTGTTATTCAAATTTGAATATGTGCCGCTGCACTTGTGATTGATCGCATGGATAGTGTTAGAATGGGTGAGTGACGTTCGTGGTGGGGTGTGGTTTTCTGCATAAGCATGGGGCCATGACTTTATTTGGGGGCGAGCCATATCCGCTTCGTGTCAGTGCTCGATGGTAAGGGAGATTCCGAAAGGCGGTTACCATAGCAAAGTAGAAAACCACAGACAAATTTGTCCGACACTTATGTTTGTCAGGGTTGTCGAAAAGATGGTGAAGCAGCGCTTTCTACATCTGTTCCGATTAAAAGATCCGAGACCTGCACAAAGCGATTTCATGCCATATTGTTCATGCATCACCAACCTGCTCGTGACCAGGCATGAGTGATTAGAAGTAGTGAATCAGGGGAAGTCCGTCCATGTGCTCCGCATTAATTTCAGCAAAGCTTTCGACAAGGTGAACTATCAGGTTCTGATTCTCAAGCTGAAGGTGTCGGGTGTTGCTGAGTCTCTGCACTAGTGCTAGAGCCCACTCTGTTCCTAGTGTACATCAACGATCTACCACAGCTTCTTTAAACACCGTGTGCTCTGTTTACGTATGAACTGAAGGTTTGTAAAGTGACTAGTATCACAGACATCTGCCGCCTACTTCAGTAAATGATCTACAGAAGTCCGCCTACGGGGCAACCCAACAGAATGGGTGTTCATGAACCTGGGGAAAAGTGGTGGCGGCCGAACTTACACTTTTGATGGCCAACAGCTACATCCCACACCTACCGTGAAGGACCTACTATCAATCTCAAGCTGCGACTTGTGGTCCGTTGACAAGACGAACAGGTAATATCGTAACTTACTGCGTATGCTGTAGGCACTCAGACACATTTTCTGCATCTGGATTGAAGAGGTTACCACTGGCCTCTTCCCTTCCCTCATCAGACCAATGCTACAGTATTGCTAGCGTGCCTAGTACCAGACTACTAGCGACAAAGCGCAGAAGACTGAATGTTTTAACATGTTGTCACTAGACCCATCACAACTTTCTAAGGCTTACTACATGAGGACAGATGAAAGACGCTGTTGCCGTACACCCTGTCATATCATCGATTAGGAGTCCAGCTCCGCGTACAATCATGATAATAATAATAATAGATATATTTCTCTTGATGAGAGAAACTGTGTCTATAGCGGCACAGATCAATTTGTACAGAAGAATCCATGCTCTTGCATGGGTGACATGCATAGGTGGAGTATTGGGATATGCGTTTTATGTATTAACATTCTGTGGGATGGTTGAGGCGAAAGTCTAGTTATGAAAAGAATGGTGTTTATTTGGTTTTGGGGTTCGCTTGGAATAGCTCATCGAGGGATTTTTCCCATGTGAATATAGAGCTTAAAGTAGTTAGACCAACGTACTTGGCGAGTCTGCTACTAAATGTTGCCGCATTGTCACATGACCTGTGTTATCGGTACTTTATTCCACAAATAGCTGTATCTGTCCAGGAAGAAATTAGAACGGACGCCCGTTCTAGTCTTCCGTATATTCAATGTAAAATCTTTCTTACGAAGGGCACGAGTTGAACAATGTTGTAGATTGCGTGTAGGCAGGTTGGAATAGGTTATTTTGTGTAACTTGTTGAAAACCAACAACAAGTTGTGCTTCAATCGTCGAATCCAAAGTGGTTCGAAACAAAGTTCATGCAACATTCTTGATAACATAGCAGAGTGTTTACAATCAGATGTCTAGTAAATGACATTTGCAGGTTCTCCACGACAATTCTGTCACTCTTTCTCATATTTCCGTATATTATGCTGCCGTATTCGAGGATGGGGCGAGTGAGTTGCTTGAAAAGCTCAACTCTAGCACTAGTTGTGTGTATTTTGTTTGATATATTGAACATAGATTGTCTGGCACGTGCTACTTGGTATTGGGTCTGTTCGGAGAGATTGAAAGTAGACGAGTACCGAATGCCTAGATCTCGCGTGGACAACTGTGCAGGGACGCCTTCATTGTTTAGGGTGGTAGACCTTTCGGAGATGCAGCAGCCGTAAGACATGATGCTTGATTTCGTAGCCGAGAGGTTCATTACACCTGTGCAGCACCATGACTCAAGGGAATGTAAATCATCTTGAATGGGCAGTAGCGTTCCGTGAAGTTCATCACGCCGAAGCTTATAGACGACCTTGATATCTACAACAAATAAAAATGACGTACCATGTTTCATGGATGTGGTGATGTCACTGATGTAGAGCAAAAACAGTAAGGCGCCGAGCACGCTCCCTTGAATGAGTCCAATAGTGATTGAGCGTGGGGAAGAGCGATAATCACCTAAACTGACTACTTGCTGACGCTCATTAGGGTATGACGATAACCAACCTAGTAATGGGTGGGCAACGCCACCTCAGCACCACGTGAACATGGGGTCGGATTTGCAATATCCGATCGCCTCCATGGCCAGCTGGTTGGTGAACCAACGGGCATCAGCGCGCGACTGATGACTGTTCTCCTACGACTCGGAAGAGGTAAGTTTGCTACTTTTAAGAGCACGTACGGTCTGACCATGTGTTATCCTGATGACACGCGTGATCAGTTCTACACTCAGCTATCCTCCGTGATATGGTCTGTGCCGAAGAGCGACCGACTATTTCTTCTGGGTGATTTCAACGCGCGCGTTGGGCGTGATGCATCAGCGTGGACAGATGTTATCGGTGCGCATGGCATTGGTTCAGCGAATGCGAACTGTGACAGGCTGCTCTCACTGTGTACCACTCACGGCCTGACGATCACGAACACTCGGTTTGCACTGAGTGCGAGTTATATAGCAACTTGGACGCACCCACGGAGTGGTCACGCTCACCTGCTCGACTGTCAACGTACGTCAGCGTGATATGCGTGAAGTGCGCATGACACGTGTACTGCGTGGAGCTGAGTGTGGCACTGACCACAAGTTGGTGCGGGCCAAACTGTACATATATTTTCGTAAATCGCTGTATTGCACTCCCGCCGTGAATCGGCGTAAATTTAACATTCTCTCCCTCGGTACTGTGGCGAAACGTACTGAGCTGGGAAGGCGATGGCTGCACGCCTGTGTGATGTGGAATGCATAGCCAGAGTGTGCGACCTGTGGCACCACATTGGCGACCAGGTGACAGCTGCTGCCGAGGAGAACATCGGGCGTGCAAAATGTAAACGGCCTGATTGGTTTGATGACAACCATGCGACGATCGGCGCATTGGTGTCGGAGAAGAATGCAGCATTTGCTGCACATGTTGCAGACCCCATTGACTTGGGAAAGAGTAGTCAGTTTCGCAAACTTTGACGGCAAATGATCCGAGAGCTCCGTCGCATTAAAAATGCATGGTGGACGGAGAAGGCGAAGCAGATGGAATGCTACGCCGAACGCCGTCAACATAAGGAATTCTTTGACTCCTTGAAGGCGGTGTATGGACCGAGATTGGAGCCGCTGAGGACGCTGATGTATAGTAGTTCAGGCGCTACCTGCACCCAGACTGTAGACATAATGCAGATCTGGCGAAAACACTTTGACTGTCTCTTGAACAACCGTTCAGAGATCGACTGGCCTACGTTGAACGGCCTGAAGCAGCACGATGTGAAGGCGGATCTGGCGGATACGCCGACACTGGATGAGACGCAGAGAGCACTTGCTCAGCTGCGAAACGGCAAGTGTGCCAGAGCCGATGGGATCCCGTCTGAAGTATTGAAACACGGCGGACCCGCGTTGTTGACTGCGCTGCACCACTTGGTGCAACGCGTGTGGATTGAGGCGGAGGTACCTCCTGAGCCGAAGGATGCCATCATGCTACCACTGTACAAGGACAATGGTAGCAAGCAATGTTGCACGAATTATCGTGGCATCAACTTGCTGAGTTGTGTGGGCAAGGTGATTGCCCGAATCCTGCTCAACCGCCTCGTCAGTCAGTTTGTAGAACCTAACGTGGCAGAAGAGCAATGGGAATTCCGTTCGGGTCGCAGCACTACAGACATGGTGTTTGCGGCTCGTCAGTTGCAGAGAAGTGTAGAGAACGAAACCAGCCGTTGTACTCGCTTTTTGTTGATTTCACCAAGGCATTTGATACGGTGAACCGCGAGGCATTGTGGCTGGTGTTGGGTAAGTTTGTTTGTCCGCGTAAGTTTGTAAGTGTATTTGAATGTCTGCACAGTGGTATGCGAGCTAGGGTGCAGCTGTGTGGAGAGACCTCTGATGACTTTACAGTTGTCTCTGTGGTGAAGCAAGGCTGTGTGTTAGCTCCTGCCCTGTTTAATATCTATCTTCATGCAATGTTGTCTTGTGCTTTTGATGCGGCTTGTGCTTACGGTGTTCGTGTGGAGCACCGTATTGATGGTGGGTTGCTGAACATCCGTCGTTTCGGAGCGAGAACTCTAGTCTGTGAGACAACTATCCGTATGTTGCTGTTTGCTGACGACTGTGCGTTGTTTTCACACAGCGCGGATGAGTTGCAGCACATGACTAGTGCTCTGGCTTCGACAGCGGCCAAATTCGGGCTCACCATCAACACAAGCAAAACTGTCTGTCTCTTTCAGCCTTCACCTGAGGTGCATGCTTCAATATTGCCGCGAATCAGCATTGGTGCTGAAGTATTGGAAACTACCTTCCGTTTCAGCTACCTTGGGAGTGTGATGTCGACTGATCAGCAGCTACACGTTGAGCTGCGTATTCGCGTGTCGAAGGCAGCGGCAGCATTCGGGAAGCTTGAGTACCGAGTGTGGAACAACCATCAGCTTACCATTGTCACGAAGCTGATGGTGTACAAATCCATGGTACTGTCCGTTCTTCTATACGGCAGTGAAACGTGGACGATGTACCGTCGGGATATGCGATATCTCGAGCGGTTCCATCAGCAGGATCTGCGACGAATTTTGCGGATCGCCTGGGGCGACAGAGTTGCAGACACGGAAGTATTGCGCCGAAGTGGGATGTATGCAGTGGACTGCATACTTTTATTGAGACACCTGAGATGGCTCGGTCATGTGAGCCGTATGGATTCGACGCGGATACCGAAACAACTCTTATACGGTCAGCTGAGTATTGGGAGGCGGCACGTGGGGAAACCCAAGTTACGTTACCAGGACATGATTAAAGTGAGCCTCACACGTTCTAACCTTGATTGCAGATCATGGGAATCGACGGCGGTTGATCGGCGTGCATGGCGCGATCTAATCACGAAAGCAGTTGCTGAAGTGCGGGAGAAAGCCCTCATGCATGCAGAGAAGAAGCGGCAATTGCGGAAGCGGCAAGCACCGATGAATTGTACTCCATCGCCATCAAGCGCGTGGTGCTGTAGAACATTCGGTCGCGAATGCCTTAGTCAGGCAGGCTTAGTGAGTCATGAGCGAGGCCACTCGGGACTACTACCGAAGGGACGACGGGTTCTGCAGACTAAATAGGCAGATCCGGCGCAGCGTTTGTAGGTACGCTGCATTCGATTTACTAACCGCGTGCCTGCATGCTAAGTCTCTTTATTTCAGGTGGTGGGTTTTCAATTTTGTCCTAATGCCTTTCTCCTATAAATGTCTAGTGTCTAGTGAGCCATGAGCGAGGCCACTCGGGACCACTACAGAAGCGACGACGGGTCCTGCAGAGAAGTATTCAAAACCGACGCAGCGTCTGTAGATACGCTGCATTCTTTCTACTAACCGCGTGCTTGCATGCTAAGTCTCTTTATTTCAGGTGATGGGTTTTCAATTTTGCCTTAATGCTTTTCTCTCTCATATAAATGTCTACCTGTACTCTATTCCATTAACTTGCACAGTTCGATTAAGATAATTGTGTTCGATTTCCATAACATTTTTGTGTTCGTGGCATTTCCGTATAGTATACTTTCTCACCTCGTGAACTTATCTAGGATCCGTTTGTAGACAACTTATTTCATATGCTCATTAACTTAATTTTTATGTCACCGTTTCCTTATGCATTAATCGCGTTATTTTTTTCTCTCTCTCTCTCTCTCAAGTGTTTGGCTGTTGTTTGATATCCCCGGTGAGGCTGCGCTTGATGTGTATGTTGTCAAGGTGCCTACCTGTCTATTACCCGCTACCTCGTCCATACTGGCTCCAGGAGACAGTTGGTCGTTGCTGGAGGGGACAAGGTGCACGGTCCTTGTGGCCGTGTTAGGATCAAAGAGTGGTTCCATGCAGTCAGTGTGGAGCGAACTACGGTCCAGCCACCGCCTTGTGTGCGCTTGATTCCCAAATACAGTGTGCTTGTGTTTGCCTGTGAAGGAGTGTGGGCCGGCTCCGTCGATGAAACGTGGTTCCCCTCCGCATGCCACCCGGTCTTATTCCTTCAGGTTTACACTGGATATGGGGTATGTGGTTGGAGCTGTGGGTGGTGCAGCGCAAGCCATCCATGGTTCCTCTGTAGGCGCAGGCGTCCTGTGGCTTGCCACAGTGACAGGCAAATCCGAAACCGGATGCCGCCAACCAATGGGTCCCGGATCCCCAAGTTCTCCAACCCTTGTAGCAGTCGCTTGTGCGGTACTCGGTCGAACGCTTGGTGTATGTCATGAAACAAGATTACTACTGCCTAGCCGGAATCGATTGATTCTGAAATGTGATTAATGTAATGCAGTTGACAGGTGGTGCACGATCGTTTATCGAGAAAACCATGCTGCGAATGGTTGATCAAGCCAATAGAATCAACCATGTTCATCATCTCCATTCTGACCAACTTATTAAGTAGCCGAGCGGTTATCGGAGTGTGGTGTATTGATCGGTAGTTATCAATCATTTATTCCGAGGCAATATAAAGGACGTTTTCCATTGGTCTGGAAAGTGGCCAGATTCCAGCGATAGAGTGAACATACTCATCAGTAGCAATGGTATATCAGGTCCTCCTAGTTTAATGGTGGTTTGTGAAATGCCGTCAAATCCCAGCTTGGAAGATGGCCTGATTAATTTGATAACTTTATGGATAGCGTTAAGCGAGATATCGACTCTGCTTAGGAGGTTTATTTTTGTGAGCTCTGTGCACACAGGCACCCGGTCAGCTTCGCGACTCATGGTAGTGGCACGAAAGTCGCTGAATGCTTCACAGATTTCGGCTGGGTCATGGTGTAAGTGACCCTCACCATCAACAATTTCGGTAATCAGAGGAGAGCGGTCACTGGTTCTACGATGCAGTATTTTGACAAGCTCCCTAGCTTTGCAGCTTGTCCGTAGGGCTGTAGGTTCTTCATTTTTTCGTCGTTTTAATTGCGTGTGTTGGACTCTGGTGGTAAATTCATGCATTTGTAAGACAAGTGAAAAGTCATGAATACTTCTATGTTTTGCAGCTAACTTGATGGTTTTCGTGCTGATTAAGTGCTCGAGGGAATCTTTGGAGACATGAGGGGTTTGGATATATTGTGGAGCAAGGAGGGCTACAGCGTGATGGATTTGTTTCTGGAACTGCTCCACGGCGGAGTGCACACTGGTAGAGAAGAATATACATCCCTGTCGGAGAAACGAATGAACTACTGAAAGCATTGTCAGTTTACCTTATGGGTTGCAACTGACGTTGTAGAGGCGAGTTTAGTGACCATTTTAATCTGGTAGCTGAGTCAGATCATCTTATGGTCGCTACCAGGGAGATTGTTTAAGATCTACTTATGTGTGCTGGGTATCCCCAATAAATATAAAGTCCAATACACTAGCGGACCTGGTTGGACTGGTAATCCATTGTGTCCAACCCCCAGCTCTGATGGAAGAAAGAAAAGAGGTGTGCATTGTGGACGTTGGGTGTGATGACCAGCGTATTTTCGGTAGGTTGCAATCGCCGACAATAACCTTCTGGCTGTGTGGCACCGCTGATGCGAAGTCAAATGCAGAAGTGATATTGGTGATACTTAAGTTAGGCGCATTCCGTGGGTTGTCGATACATGCGAGCAGTGTGCAAGATGGGACACCCGCAACTGACAGCCAAATAGATTCAGGGCTATTTTCCAATTGTGAGTGGTCTATAGGCTGAGCTGTCGCAGCGATCCGTTCGGAAAAAGTGGTAGTTTGAAATCACCAGAGTAAAGTGTATCTGAAGAACACCATGTTTCAGTGACGAGGATCGCTTGTGGGTCATTGAACTGTGCAAGTATGTTTATAAAATGAAGTTTGTTGACTGTGGATCTGACATTAATCAGAATCACTGAAAATGTACTAAGTATTGGGGAATGATCGCTGTCTGTTTTGTGATCATCTAAACTTTTGCAATCGAGCATCATGCACATGGTAGGTTAGTGCGAGTATGGTGGACCCGTTAGCCATTAGAACGTTTGTTGATAAGGGTAGCATGTCATGTGTGGATATCTGGACAGTTGGGGGCACGACGGGAACCGAGGCATCATGCTTAGGTTGCCGTTGGTTTGGCAATAGAGCAGCTTTGTCATCTGGACAAATAGAGGAAGAGTGCGATCAAGTAGTTGCCTTCCGCCGGATGTATCTGAGATGGGAATGGGTGCGAGTACATTTCCGTCGCAGCTAAAACATGGTTGTTGGAAGAATCCGTTTTAGAATTTGAAGGAAAGTAGAAAGGAGAAGGTGGTAACATAGTCCTACTAGTCGACGTCCTTCCACTATCTGTGCACTTCCAGTAATTGTTGCGGAGTGTAGGATGATAATTAGGAGTAGCCAAGATACAGTTGTTATTGGTCTTATTCAACACGGAAGGCTGTTTGCTCTGGTGGTTGTAGAAGGTTCGTCGACAGGGAATTTTGGATGCTACCGAGTATTTAATAGCCATAAGTTTTTAAATACACAGGTCCCTGGATTGGAGAATCCGTCCTTGGGCGACAGCGGACTATAAATTACATCAGGTTGTCTATCCTTGGACGTGTCTTGTTGGTTTGGACCGGGTTGTGATATATTCAACGAGTTGTCTTTACTCCACTGTTCTGAGCACTTAGACTTTCTTTTAATCCTTGTGCATGGGGAGTTCGATATAATAGCAGTGTTGTTGTCAGGAATAGGAGAACTCGCTTTATCATACCGAATTCTACATGTAGGCGACTGCCACATGCTAAGACCACTGCTCTACTTGCCGTCGCCTTGTAACACATACGGACACGAGTGCAAGCTTTTGCTGTCACTTATGAAGCGAGTTGTCCATTCCTTATGCTTGGAACGGCAAGTGGTAAATGTCTGGAACGGTTTGTTGAGACATATCATGAGAGCGAACACAGTGTGGAAGTTCAACCCATCGTTGAATGTGCATTTCTCAATTGTAAGATTTCAAGTACTATTATTCACAGACATAGCACATTATGAAGTAAACGACATTTTAACGATATCATGATGGAGAGCAAAGAAGAATAACAGTACTTACAAGTAGTACTGCTTTTGTAACGATTATAACCATATTCTGATAGAGTTGTAGGGATTCAAACTCCTAATTGCTCCACAACACAATGTTTGTATTCAGTATTATGAGCCTTCGGCTATTTCAACCTAGTGGTATGCTTCGGAGCGATCAAGCTGGACAAACACCCAGCACCTCACAGATTTGCAAAGGTGCCTTCCGGTACTGATAATTGCCGCTGGTGGTCGTCCTGCGCAGCGTTAATTCCAGTTCAGAAAACGGCACAGACGCGCACCTTGCCATTTGCTTTCTTCCTTGTCACAAGTGGTGAGGCCCATGATGATTAGTTGACAGGTGTGTTGACTACGGATCCTTCTAGTCAAATGAATACTTGATTAACGGTTGACATGGCTGCAACGATACCGGTCATTTGGTCTTAAAGGCTGGCATGGCACGCGGATAAGGTGTTGCCTTGAATATTGTGCAATGCATTAGGCCACCTGAAAGTTAGAGGCGAAATTTTGCTTCAACGAACGTACTGTGTTTTCTATAGACTTCGTTGATGGTCCCAGAATTGTTCAGAATTGATCTTCGATCTGATTCCATGGAATTCAGTCAAGAGCACGTAAGTTCACGTTCGGCAGATCTGAAATGCAGAAGGTTCCTTACTCCTCTACACTAGTTAATGCAATTCTTCATTTAGATTTGCCTACTGGATTGGAGCGACGCCTTGTGGTTGCTTGTGAATTGAAATGGGAACATAAGTGACGGTTAAAGCAAGGTCGACGGAAGCCAAGAATTGTGGGATTGAAAACATGGGGATAAAAGTGAAGTTGATGCGGAACGATAAGGATGCAAAAGTGCAAAAGGGATAAGAAGACAGTAATGTCTGAGCAGCAGCATCCGAACTCCAATCCATCCTGCTCCATGCGGCAGATAGGGAGCCGTTTACTAACATCTGAGACCGTCGGAATAACAAGGGATTTTGTTTTATTGCGTGGGCAGTATACTGTCAGGTTGTGCAGACTAAGACAGGAGAACGAGTGGTTTTCTCAACCAGCACTTTATAGTCAAAAACCTTATCACAAGGGATCGAGATAGTATCAATGAGCTACAGAAAGTTCAAACCCAAAACTGGATGACCAGGAGACTGAGTTTGTTTGGCCTCTAACCATGGACCAAGCTGGTATGTGTGGCTCCTTAGATGCAAAAGCACCATCCATCATGGCTCAATGGCTCATTGACATACACTAACCCTTCAGTCTCCTCGCACTGACCTTCTACAATCAACCAGATGCAAAATTCGAATACTTTTGGCAACCGAGTAGTTCCTTTTCCTCATTAGTGTTCAATACCAGCACACACAGAGGCCGGTAGTCTTCAAGGCAGTCCAATAGCGATCCGTTAGACGCCTAATTTTAATTACTGAAATGTGCTACTTACAATGGCTTTGACACTGTACCGTACGACCTTTAGTAACATTTAATTGGTGAACCGGTTGACCAACCTTAATTGCCTTCGCGTAAACATTACCGCCGTTTACTGCGACCGTGTATTCCTTTGCTTGTGAAGTAAACGAGCTACTCACAGACATTTCTAAAATGGAATGCATTCGATGATGCACAGCCTGGAAACGCGCCCAACAGCCAGCAGCTTCGTTGAAGCAAGAAGTGGTCGACAAAATTCCCGATTGTCATCAGCAGTATACCGGCGTACCATACCGAATCTTTGCTTCTACGCGACCACCAATAGTCGCGTGTGTACTGAGTATACGGTGAGCTCGCCCGCGTCTGCGCGGATTCATACCTATGATTTTCGGATTACATGACTAAAATGTACTCTTTTCGGCCACTGGGCGAATATCACCACTACGTAAAGATTTGAGTGCGAGCAGAATTTTACCGAAAAGAATACTAAGCACCTGCATCTCCTTTTAATTCATGTACTCAAATTGAAATTTTCAAACCTTTTGTTTAAGCATCTCCGCGATTCGATTTAGAACGTGCCATTTACAGCAGAATGTGTGATAGTCATATCGTAGTGGTAGCCATATGGTCGCACCCTATATCGCTGTCACTTCTCCTTGAGTCAGTATCCCAATCCTCTTCGCACATGCTTGCGCTTACGCTTGTTGGAACCAGTTTAACGAGCGTCACTCAGTGCTTGTCACCTTTTAGACCCGATGTATGTGAATCATATCGCTGCTCTAGTTCACTCCATTTGCAAATCCACCCACGAAACTTACGCGTGAAACTACATCTTTTCAGGAGTGTTCTAGAATAGTTTTGCTTTCATTCGAACGAACAAGATGAGGACTGTGAGACTATCTTGTAGCCATTTCCACAGGCTGCAGCAAAATTAGATGCGGGATAGTTTGCGTTAGTTTTCCATTGTGTTAAACACTGTCGGTGAGGTTGAAACCAACTTTTTCTAATCAGTACGTCTCCAGAACGGACCTTGTTTTTTGCGTGTCTTTCCAAACGTAGCGTAGAGCTAGCGCAAGCCTGCAAAGCAAGCTTACAAGAATAAATGCTAAACCTCGTAGTTAGAACTGTTTTCTCCACGGATTTCTTCAGTGTTACGGGCATGATGAAGACTAATCATTGGTTCAAGACCAAGCGTAATTGAACCAAATTAGTGAGAAGCTGCTATTGGACGACGCTGTTGCTGTTTCTCTCTGAAGTCTGCCAAGGTCAGTAATCAACACAGGGTGCAGCCCAAGGATAATGAATACAGTGCTTAAAGCCATACGAATGGCACTGAGACTACTAGTACGCTGGCAATCGCATCGGAGCTAATCGCCAACTAGTCTCCTATTCCATGCGGTGAAAAACACAGTCGCTCGATTTAATGTGCCAAATCAGTAGGCGAATGAAGCGGGGGTCCCATCCGAACCGTATATCGGTAGCCGGCCTGAAAAGAATTAAGAATCTTTCTATACAATCCTGTTGCCACACATTTTCATTGTGAGCTGTGAGTTGCTAGCAGGTCTTTTACGATGAGGTTCAACCCAACGCCAGACCATTTGTCGGTAATACCAATAAGAACGGCTGGCATCCTACCATACAAAGACCAGCACTAACTATTCTCGGACCACATGTCTGCCGAATAGCTGCTCGAAACTGACAAAAGTTTCAATACCTTCCCAGAAAACTTGTGAAACTACGGCTACGTCAGCCAACAAACGCCTGAGACCTAGTTTTGTAGTAGAAGCAAGCTTGCGCTCAGTGATTACCGATGCCAAAGCCGCAATTCAAGGAATATCACATTTTGGAGAAGATCGTCTCAGCAACTCAGAATGCGAACTATTAAATCATTCTGAGATGATATGATGCGGACTCTGGCTCAAGTACAATGACAGTTTATTCGTAAGAGTTGTTTATTGCCCTTAACGTCTAAACCAGCAATGGGTTCTTGCCAAAAATCGGCCTTGAAAGGAAGCTTATTCCCAACGTACAGTTACGTTCTTATGTCCAGTGTTTTCAAACTACACGACCTGGACATTTAGGCACCCCCAAGACGAAGCATTCAAGACCGAATTACCAAACATTACCTCAAGTATGTTATTGTCTAATCAGATCATCTCATCCAATAGGTAAAGAAACAATAACAAAAAATCGGTATTTGTCCTCATCCTCTTAGCAAGCCACCTTCTAGTGAACTCTTCTGTCAGTGCCCGCATTTTTCCTGAGTCCATGAGCAGAAAGACAGAAGCGGAATGCCAACCCTAATTCCTCGCGTCAAAATGAGCTGAAGAAAGTGGTACTGGTTCATGATGTGCCAGAATTGAATAATGACGATAGCAGTGAACGACAGAAGCACGATATAGAAGAATGTAGGTACATCACAGCGCTCTACAATATGCAAAATCTCATGGCTTTTGACGTCACCCGTATAATTACCTTCACAAACTACCAAGGCAGCAGGTCACGAATTTTGAAAGTTAAATTGGTTGCGCCCAAAATGGTATCAGTGGCGATCCGAGCAAGGTATGACGACAGGAAACCAGGGCCACCAGAAGTACGGTTAAGACCATTCCTTCAATTAATACAGACCTCAGCTACAGATGAGCCTGCCTCAGTTGTACCTATCTCAAATCAGCCAACCGTGCAAACAACCGTTTCAAAAAACTTCAGCAGACCGGTAATATTTGTGCTGGTCACCCACAGTGAACCGAGCTCCTGATGCGTCAACAAATACAATGCAGCTACACCAACACTCAGGGGTTGTATTCTAAGCTCTCGGAACTGCACCATCGACATGTAACAACAACTTGGGACCTCATAGCAGTTAGTGAAACTTGGCTCTCAAACGACACACTTGATCCAGAGACTGAACTCAGTGAGATTTCAGTCATTCGAAATGACCGTCCATCTCGCGGTGGCGGTGTTGCTCTCTACTATCGAGATTACTTGAAATGATAGGCCCTTACTGAAAATTTCCTTGTTATTCCCGACGCCCTATTTTGTCGACTGAACCTAGCAGGTCGAGATGTTGGTTCCCAGAAGACACCTGATGTTTGCCTCTTAGTAGTTATCTATAAGGCCCACAAACTAGTCAGCAGACAGCGATAACATGCTGTTAAACTCCCTCCGCTATTCTGTTTCACTTAAGAACTCTCACTACAGTATAATGGGGGCGTTTAGTGTTCCTTCAATTGCATCAATGTCAACTAATGGGCCATCATTTAAAACGAAGCTCCTTGAATGCATGCATATGGCAGTTTTGTATAACCATGTGTAACGACCAGCCAGACACCACGGTTCCCATAAGCCATCACACCTGGACTTAATCCTGGCTAATGAAGAGTTGATGGTTGAGTCAGTAGCATAGGATCCTCCACTGGGTCGTAGCGACCATTCAGTCCTAACAATTGATTATGTGTGTCATGCCAGTATTGTTGTTAAAGAAAGAGAAACTCAACGAACTACTACGGACTAGTTTAAGCTGCACAACTCAGCAGCAACCGTTGACTAGGACCTACAGACGCACAGTTCAGCGAATGACGCGTGGAATGAAATGAAAGATAATATTAACTGAGTCATACAATTAGCATCGAAGGTTGTACCATTAAGAGCATCGCGCTGTACCAATACGTGGATCCGAAGCAGAATACGTAAATGGATCAACAGAAGAGAAGAGATCTGGTGGCTACATTCGCTAAGCCCATGTGATACCACATGGCAGCATTACAAAGCAATCAGAAACTACTGCACGTCGCTCATTTGAGTCGATAAGTACGAATGGCAGGAGGCTATGGTGCTGAAACTTACTCGTAACCCCAAACTGCTATACAGATTTGTGAATGTCAACAGAAAAGTTAAGCCAGAAATACCACCACTCAAGACGGCCAGGGGCCCAACTACTACTGTTGTGGATGCTGCGAAAGCTCTACTCCTGCAGTTTGGCTTGGTAGCTAAAAATACCATGTAACCTTCGCCCTATCAACTCCAAGCAAATGTCGTTGGCTTATCCAGCATCACCTTTACCCCAGCAGCCTTTTCAAACAAAGTACAGTCTCTCCGGGAGTACAATGTCCCTGGAATCGACATGATCTGCCTAAGGGTATTGAAGACCCCTTCTCCAACCATAGCAGCACCACTTGCAGCCTTTTTCCAGGGTCGGCTTAACACCCTTCTACCCCATCTTGGTGAAAAAATGGAATTATCACTCCAATATACAAAGGTGGTACGCGATCGGATCCTGCCAACTAGCGACCTATTACTCTGCTTCCTGTTATCTCAAAAGTGTTGGAGGCGGTAATCACGGATGAACTGATGCGATACTTTGAAATTCTACAAATAATTGCTAAATACCCACATAGTTTCAGACGCGGACGATCTTGTTTCACCAATTTGCTGCTTACTCGGGACTCATGGACCAGAGCGGCTGATGAAGGAGTCCCCACAGATATGGTTTACTTGCTTTACTTTTCTAAATTATTCAACAGGAGCAACCACTTTTTCTCCTCCAAAAGCTTGCTGCCTACGGTATCAACGGTTCTCTGCTCATCTAGTTAGAAAGAAGATTACTTACACGAGAGAGCAATCAAAGTAAGAGTAGCCGACACTCACTCTGCGAGTCTGTGCGTCTACAGTGGTGTACCGCAACGATCCGTCCTCGGCCCGCTACTATTTTTAGTCTACATTAATGACCTCCCAGCAGACATTCTATCTCGAATGCAAATATTTGCAGCCGATGCTAAAATATGGAGAGCAAGTTGCTCAGCAGCCGACTTCCAGCAGTCTACCTTCAAAAAGCTCTGACTCGGATTAGCGAGTGGGCAGAAATGAACCAGCTCCCAGTGAATCCTGCAAAGTGCCACCTGCTGTCGGTGCGCAGCAGCTTCGACAACACAGACCTTTTAGGGCAACATATCCTGTGCCAAGTGAGTAGTGAAAGCGACTTAGGCATAATCGTGCAAGAGAGTTTTGGCAATTCGCTCCAATGGTCTTAATCAGCAATTGTGACGAACTTGAACTTGAGACTTTTGAGGCGATCTCTCCGCACCTTTGGGCGTCGGCTAGTACCAATGCTGATTAACTCCTATATTCGTCCTCACTTTGAATATACAATCAAAGCCTGGTGTCCATGGTTAAAACAAGACAGTTACCTATTGGAACAACCCCAAAGAAGAAGCACAAAAGCAACGCGTAAACTGGCCGGTCTAAGTTACGAAGTGCGTCTTCTTGTACTCAGTGTGTTATCGTTAGACTACCGACGGCTTTGCGGAGATCTTACTCACACATACCGGATACTAACTGAAAGCGAGCATCCATTACTGTTGACCTTAGACCCTTACAAACAACGCCGAGGCAACCACCTGAAACTAATGACGCAACACTCCCCTCTGAATGGTAGAAAGTATTTTTAATCACTTAGAATCTGTTTTAAGTGGAATGCATTACCAAGATATGTGGTGAACGCACAGGACATGACGACACTCGAAAGAGTCTTAGACTTTTATCTTAGTGATAAACGCTGCACAACAGTTTGTTAAAGTGCAATCGTTTAACCACTGATACTTACGTTAAATGTTGGAACATTCTGATTTTAATTTTCTTTTGCGTATCCGTCCTGTGGGTGTTGTAAAGTTATGCTATTTATCCCACTATACACTTCGGAACTATTGAACTATGGAATTCACAGTGAAACAGACTGAACCAACGCACACCATTACAGCAACAGCATCCTGGCAAAGCTGTTTGCGATGCCTGATTGGAACTTCTTGAGAGGCCAATTTCTTGATAGCGCTTGGATTCGTCTTGTTGGAAGTCTCAGCAATCTGGTCCACAGTGTTTAAGCAACGGAGTGGGTTAATTCCACCATGCAACCGTTATTCATCAGAAGCAGAACCTAGAAATGCATGGTAGGAAGGAACTATACGCGGTACGATTACAGAACCCATTTTTGTCCTGAAACCTGGAGCGATATCGTGGTGCAGCCCAGTCACTGTAATACACTTGTTCGTAAGGTCAAATTGGTTCACCAATGGTAGCTAGCTTTTAAATTTACCAAAACCAAGAGGCTAACTTAGGCATGCTAACAGCATTGTAAAGTAAAGCACAATATTTTCCTACCCAGCATGGAAGTCAGAGTCTCACAGTGCGCTGAGGAAGTAGGATACCCGATCCTCCAACAAAATGTCCGCCATCGTTACCTAACTACATCCATCATCCCCATTTCAGAACTCCTTACCTTCACGTTTACCACTAAAAAGTGTGCTAAGGAAACTGTTCTTACTGTGCACCATCAATTTTTCATGAAATCAATGACACGTAACCAGAGGGCGCCGAAAGTATCCGAAGCAAAACTGGCTAAGCACTATGGCATTTCGCCCAAACGTACATGGATAAATAAACGGTACCTACTGTGCGGAAACAAGGACTAATCAAGCCAATTATTAAAAGTGCCAGTTGCTCGGAACCCGCAAACTATCGCTCCTATTGGTCAACCAATAGGAGTCCAACCTTAGCCGGCCAGAATGGTACGCTCTGTTCCTCATCTAAACTCAGGACAATAGGGTGCACCGTGGATAATCAAATTAACGCTTCAGTCAGATGATGCGGACGTAGTTTCTTGTCAGGCAGTCGTCTCAGTACCACACCACCCACAGCTAGTTCTTTTGTGCTCAGTCATGGGGGTGGACGTCAGAAACGCAAACAAACTCTGGATAACTTCCGTAGAAAATAGACACAAAATCAATCCTTGTCCATAGTGTCCCTGAGTTCCATCTATCAAGTGAGTTAGATGCCAAAACATGACTGGGATGAGTGTCGCCATACAATGAAGTCCTCTCGTTAGAAAGCGTTATCACGAATTTGGCCTGAAGATTACCATTATCATTAAGCTACAAAGAGGGTGGTCGGTGGTAACTACACAGATGACGGAATAGGCGACCGAAATGCGGCGAACATGCTAACAGTGTGGTCATCTGAAGTACGTATAGAGGCGATAGAAACCCGGCCACAAATAGGAAAATAACACTGAACAAACAAGTCCCACATGCTTCCCTGTTTGCATGCAGCTCTAAAGACGGACACTTTAAAAACACTCGGACAGCTAAAGGAGCACTAAATTATGAAGTAATTGCTGGCACTCTGCACTCTACACACCAAAACAGAGTGACTCTAGAGCGATCAACGTAAAAACGAACTGATAACCGTTACTCCAAGAGTCAGCATAGAATCGCCCGGGAACTCCACATCCAGAAACACGCTTCTAACATCGGAGGCCTTCACCTGCTTGTATTGCAACACACAGACTTATCAATAGGATAATCAGTCTTGCTTTTGTCAGGCTTTAGCACCTTGCCATGTCGTCGTGGTAACCGAAACGTGGATGAATACTTTGATCACAGATGCTCAGATAGCTTTACCAAGCATGATTCCGCTAAGAAACCATCGACTAGGTTGAGGAGGAGAGGCAATCCAGCATAACCGATCTGACCTGCGTATAGATATTATCGGCGATCCGGATACGCAATTTATCAGTTCACTTCGGTGTGGTATGCGCTTGAGACTTGGAGATTCGTGCTTACTAGCAATGACTTACCGTCCCCAATGTTCCCCCTGGAAATAGATCCCTTCTTAGCCCTGCCATGAAGCGAAACTTGCCAGTCAAACAGTCACGTTCTTCGTGTGGATGACTTTAACATGCACGAAATGAAAGTCCCTGCCTCTTTCATCGAACAATTCTAGGCTAAAGTGCGAGAACTAATCGTTGTCGTACGGTTATACAATCATGTCATCACTCCCACGCTTTTCGGAACGGTGCCGAACCATCTATTTTAGACTTTGTGCTCACCATCGAGGAAATAATAGACGACAACGTATTCATAGAAGCACCACTTCACCGTATCGGTCATGAGATACTGATCTCCCGTTACATAGTAATAATAATAAAATAATAATATTAATAAGTTTCCTTCAGAAATCTAAAAGGCGTGGAAAGTAGGCGAACACTGGTAGATGCACTTATTTCGTGTTGTCTCTTCAGTATCATTATTGATAATCGGTACGCCTAGCTATAGCTGACATTGGGTGTGACCAGACATGCTTGACGTTCAGAGTGAGTGATGGAAGTTCACATGTATGTCCATGGCAGTCTTAAGCTGGCAAATAATTGTTTTTGAATGCGCTGGGTTGTTGCGACTACCTCAGCAAACCGAAGGAAGAGTGGATTTGCGTAACGAAACACAACTGTGAAAGCTCAGCTCAGCTCTATCCGGTTTATCGAGACCAATAAGGGTTGACTTATCAAGGAAGCCGGCTGCCTACATGAGCACCGGGATTGAAAGTGTTATGGGGTTTGGACGAGCTCATGATGAACCGATCTCGGAATATGTTTCTTTATTCGGGAAGTCAGAGTCCTATCAGTGCTTTATATGTAACTTCCTTCACAGTCACACACGAAATGGTATACACAGTGCGAGTTGGCTCCGAAAGGCTGAACTTCCTCCGTTGAAAGAACTGGCAACCTTCAGGTTCGGTTGATTAAATCTTGGGCAGCGCGGTGTTCCTTGGGTAGCAGATATTGCTCGCTTGGTCGGCTATAGCGCGGCAAAATCAACTGAATGAGGTAGCTCGACACAAATTTTCTTCTTGGCTACCATGTATACCAGGTCATTAGGCCTTTGCGGCTGGCTGTGTATCTCAATAAGTCTTGGACGACAGACCTTCACCCCAAGTGTTCATCTTCTTTCTGCGCTCTTCAAATGATAATAATATTACAAGGCTGCGTGCATTTTCAGCACAGATTATATATTTACAGGTAATTCTATGCTTTTGGATGAGCGACATAAATTTGTATAAAATGGGAAAGTATAAACAACGATACATTGCTCGACGGTGCGAGGCACAGTTCAACTGGATGGTACGACCATTATGTGTAGCGGAAGCACATAGAGCAGATGTTTTATTTTCCTGTTGTAGAGCAGTTTTACAAAATTTGTCTGGCTACATTGCTAATTGATCGAGTATGTCTCTTGGAAAAATTAAGCAGTTGTTAAAAATAACTGTAGATAAATCCAAACGTGTAAACGAAGTATTAAGGCCATCGGTAGATTCGCCTCCTGGAGACCTGTTTCAATGCTGGGGATTCCCTCGATTACGTTTCACCCACAATTCCTTGCCCCATCTGACCGTGGGGCAATGAAGTTTTAAAACAGGTAAGCCGTCAACTACGCAACTCATTTTTGTTCTAATCTTATGTGTACATAGTGTGGACACACAAAGCATCAAGACCCCTACAATCAATAGGTAGTTTGCGTCATGCACTTTTTCGCCGCGGAGCATTGCACATTGCATGGGTGTAATTAGTACCGTTGCATGCTGCAGTGCGTCACCCCAGGGGATCGACCCAATCGTGCCAACAATGGAGTAAAGAAAAAGATAAAATATGTGCAGGTAGAAGGATAGTATCAGTAACGATAGCGAATAAAGAAATAGCACCTTTTACTTCTACACAAGAAATACGGCTTAATCGTGGGGATCTTGCGACGCTGGTATTCTGTCCCAAATGTTACGCGTTATACATCAGTGAAAACAAGCAGGAAGCCCAAGTCCTCACAAATCACGACATCTTGTATAACCTCGTTCAAGAAACCAAATGGTCCTTTTTGGCCGCAAAATTGTTCAATCTTGCCTGGATGGAGTTTGCCACATAGTTCACTAGTCAAGTGGCAAATGCGTCGGATGCAAACGAAGTTCTTCCTGAGGAGGCGCACTCCAAAATGCACCCGGCGCAGTTATAAATCCTGTCCGAATATGTGCGCATAAGTACGTTCATGACCCAACGCAAACACGGCGTCTTCAGTCCTTGGACAAACTCCAGCACAAATGGCAACTGGCGATGAAATTGAGTATTAGAGTTGGAGATGGTTCGGTGTTGCTCCTCCCAATCCTGATACCCCATAACCGGTTTCGTCTGCTTTAGGACTCCTCCGATGGAGATAGCCTGAGGTGGGGTGTACTAAGGGGCTGACGCCTTGATCACTATGGCATTAAATTCCCTGAGCAACTGTTGGCACAGCGGTAGGGAATTCAAAGTTGGATTTGAGGTACTAGATCTATATTTGGATTGCGACATGCAAGCTTTATTCAAACCTCGGTATACGTTGAAGTTCAGCTCCGTCATTACGATCACAAGGACTGTATTCGAATTAGAGATGGTTCGGTGTTGTTGCTCACACACATGGTGGGTACTCCAAATCCAGTTTTAAATTTAGTAATAATCCTAATACGCTGTACAGGCACGTCAACGAGCTCCGCAAAATGCAGCGGAGAATTCCAGTTCTACGTGCACTAGATGAGCTAAAGATAACTGCAACAGAGGCAGTCACTGTGCTTCGGCAACACAGTACCCACACTTTCCGGAATCAATGGTCACGTCACCCGGTTTTGTCACCTCTCACCGCCAAATGATTCCAGCAACGTATCGTTCATTACAGCAAATATGAGGAAAAGACCGTTAACCTGGTGCATGCATCACTCTCCTGGCGTGGAGGAAATAAGATCGATAGCATCAAAGCCAGCTGCTATGGATACCTGCGGGTCGTTAGCTCGGTCCTTTCAAAGATACCTTAATGAAATGCACGTTTCATCAACATGAAAATATGGAATATTCACCCTATTTCCAGGTCCTTCGAACTACCGTGCATTCTTGAGTTGAACTGACTTGAACCCAATTCACCCTTGTCGCAAACCGTCACAGCAGAGCCAAAATACTAAACTGTGAGGTCAGCAGCTCAAGCATGTCATGCCCTACAGGCTACTTGATTGTCGACAAAAACGGAACGCCCTTCTAACTCATACATTTTGCCCCAACACTAGAGCTGTACACAAAAGTCTTGACGGCAAACTAGCCCACTTGCAGTGCATGTTATAGGCCGTTTCACTCGAACTATTATGTGTGCTCACTAGCACTCTCCGTAACGTAGCGACGAGAAAACCTACGCCAGCGTTTGTGTGAATATCTTCGGGAGTCGGTTAAAACCTGCATTTCTACCCATTTCTGTTATTTTTACCTTTGGTTTTATGTTTCTCACTGTGGTCATTCTGAGGAAATTGTCGAGCAATCACTATATAATCCATTATCAATCGGCGTTTATTGTTCTTTTAGGTACTCTGTTTTAATCATTGTTTTGTTGCTACTGAGCACAAACAGAGCTTTTCACCAAGTAATGGGCATAAAGACCAGTCTCTGAAAATCGTATTACGCAGTTTATCTAAGCCTTGTAAACATTAAACAAAATCGTTCCCACCATGGCGTAACTAGTTCGGTTTTTCACATAAGGCAAAGGTGAAACTGGCGCCAGTCATGCAGAGAGGAAAAGACTAACCGAACGTTGGGGATGTTCAATAACATAATATTTGTTAACCGAAATTACTGATGCGGTTTCCAAGGCAAACTAACTTGACCACGTTCGACTGGGCACCTGGAAGAATAACGGATGCAGCAGACCCCGGTCAAATCTGCATCGTGGATTTGCACTTCAAGGAAGCAAAGATTATTTTAAACTATGGGATGGCAACCTACAGTTTACGCAAGCTACTTCGTGTGGCCAGGAACGGATCACCAACTACGATAACGTCGTCCATGTTTTCTGAGATGTGAAAGCTGTCATGTGGAGGCAACCTTACGTCGATGAATTCATGCATCATCTTAGGACTCTCTAGGATAGGTGATAAAATCGAGCTGAATAAGAGGCCTCAGAGAAGGCAACCGTGGCGTACACAACTGGTAACACGGAAGAGGGGTCGAAAATGGTCATGTTATCCGAGGTGATCCGTGGTTTGCAAATAAACGGCTTCGGTTGACGATGTACTAATGTACCAAGGCGTGTGGTTGTGAGTAGAAGGATAGAGAAAAGCAGCTCAGTGCCCAGGAGACACGAACGCTGCTCATCTGTGTTCATAACGAAGACAACATTGATTTGTTGACCTTCCGGCATGGTCAACCCCGAATGTGTAATTCTACACTCGTGCCTGTAATTCCATTAAAATGACTGGATAACGAATCGAAACCAACTTAGACAAAACTTCCTTCATTCACATGTCGGAAGATATAGGTTACTTGTGCTACCTGAAGCTATGTGATTAGGCGTCAAGGTTACGTTTTCCGTACTCGTGAGAATTCTACTTTTTGTGACATTTAGACTGCAAAGTAATGTTTGTTTTAGTACTTCGAGTACGTTGCGGAAGGCAACTTGTAGCAGCGAGTTAAACAGCAGCGAAACACTATCGCTAACTCCAGTAGAGCTGCCTAGCTGTTCTGTTCGCCCGTTAGTTTCCACAGTCATGGTGTCCTCAGCACACTATCGTGAAAAGCTTTCAGAGCATCAATGACGAGAAGCAGTACAATAGGGGGAGGAAGTTGAGATTAATTGTAGTAGCTCAACCTGGATATTTTTGTGTAATTAAAGATGGACCGACCCCCATGAAAATGGTACGGCAGACTAGGTACATATGCTTAGCACTAAAAACACTTGAAAAGGAGGTTGCTGGTGCGCCGCCCCCGCGACTGCTCCACCCATTACATCATCGAACACAGTGAGAGGAGCAGGAACGTGATACTTAGTGTACAAATACTGCGCTGTTTCTATAGCGAAAAGGTCAACGCAAAACTAACTAGAGGCGCCAAATTCAATTACCCATCTGATTTAGTTAACGACAGCTCGTAGATAATCACCAGTAAGAACTACGCTTATTAGCTATTGCGACTGTCAAAACGAGGATTTAAAATTACTGTAGAAGAATAAGTATAGAAACTTAAAAGCTGCGGGTAAGAGCATGTATATGGGTGTACCTGAATTTGCCGTTTCAGATATTTGAAACATTGAGTCATCTTTAAGCACCTCATTAACGCAGATATGTCAACACTTAGATCGCAGCCGCCACCCGTAAAGCTATGCGTACAGGAAAACCTGTGCAGTTAACTATGCGTTAATCTTCATAACACAGGTATCATCCAGTTGTGACCAAGGATCTTCGCGTAAAGGAACTAAGACACTCTCACTGAATTCAATAGCAGTTTCTGTGCACACAACACTGGACGAATAGTCCTTATTGGCAACTTTTCGCTGATGGTCAGCAGTTTTCTATTCCAGTAGCGCGGTAAAACCACTCGCCGATTAACCGGGTTGACCTGGTGAAGAGTTAATGACAAGTTTTAGTCGTCCAGTGTTGTGCGCGCAGAAAGGTTTGATACATTTGCAAGATTGCTTTGGCCATGATCGCGCGATGTTTCCGTAACAGGATATTGCGAACTCCGACCGGAATAAACTGGTAGTGTACCGGAAGACACACTCTTTCAGTATTTTACAACATTGGATTTTACTTTTGGTTTAACCTTCAAAACATTTACCTGTTTTACTGACGGCACTTCCGTTGACACGAATTGTTTTGGTGAGTACTTTGCTGCACCTTTTCTCGGTCTGGTTGATTCGCTTCCTATTTTTGTAGCCTGCGCAATACACGTTGGGTTCAGTCGCCTCCAACTTCTATACTGTCCCGTATTTGACACTGCTCTTACGTGTCATTCATTACCGACTATTATCCAAGGCGCCACCTAACAAGCTTAGCCCAGTATACATCGGCGTTGAATAGTTGTTCCAATCAAATACAACTAATAATTAGCGAACTTATGTTTCTCCTCTTATTCTCTTTTTGTGAGCTGGAAAGTTGGAAGTAAGCTAGGTAACCAGTAGTCCTCGGTGGAAAAGTATGATTTCGAGTAAGTGTGCTCGTGGAAGTAAAAGGGGTGCTGACTGTAGTTGTTATGGGCAGGATGAAACCCAGCATCAACTAGATGTTACGGGCGGATATTCCCGTACAGAAAGTTCGTATAGGAAGGTCGCCGTTTACACATTACGGCAAATTTGGCGGGTGGTCTTGAGATGCAAACCAGGCATTTCCTACATCAAACAAAACCGAATTCAAACTTTCGACAAAAATCTTACGTGTACGCCTACTGTCGGAATAAAACAAAAGGAGAATTTCCTCTGTCATTTAATTGCATGTTGTAAGTAAACAATATGTACACAAGTAGAACCAATAAGGAAACCTGTGTGTCTTAGCTGAATGAAGAAAATGGTGTGCGTTAAACCTTGTCAGTAGAATCCCGCAGCATTTCGGATCCAGTTTGAACCTTTGTTCTTCTTCTCTTTTCCGGAATCAGAAGGACGCCGCCCACGAAAATGACTTGCAGCGCGACACATATGGCAGGGAGCAGAAAGGCTAACCGATCTGTTGAGGGATAACACAAATAAACACCATACACTTGAAGTGGATTTAGCAGTAGGCATGAAAACTTAAAAAACCCCAACAAACTTGCTCACTCTTGCGCGTCCTCAGAGTGGCCGCAAAATACTGTATCTAGTTATAATAAATCGCTGGTTTATCGATTTTACGTTATTTTCCCCATGAATCGATCTCCATGTACATTAAAGATTGTAGACGCCGTGCATATTGTTTTCACGGCAAGAGCCTCGAAGGGCATACAGCCACTTATTGAGCAATACTAGGTTTCACAGGAACAAACAATCGCTGCAGTTGAGCCGTCCACCTGAATAAAGTGAATCTGGCATAGTGCGATCATCGAGAAGTTGCAGTTGCCTTGCACCCAACAGCTCATTCAGTCTTTGATACGATGTATATTTTGCCCCATTTATACTCGTGTCGCCATGAATTAGTCTATAGCTTTGATCGCGCAGTTCCCTCAAATATTTTCGCTAATTCATCCACAAAGATGTGCCCCATTTCGACCTGCCACGCTATTTCTTATTTAAATGCACTATGGCGAGTGCAAATAAATCAATACCCAAGCGGATGCGAAATAGGGCCACAATAAGTAGAAAGCAAAGCAACGCAGTTCAATCACGCTTGACTCACCAGTAGCTAATACCCTATCATCCAATCGGGTGGTGGAGCTTACGCAAGTACGTGACACTTGCTAACGTCCATGTCTCACGCAAGAGGTCCATTCTACAGGGTGTCTGGTATGTTTGGACCAAACTCCGAAATGTAGCCAGTACCCATATATTCTATGGACGCACTTTGAGTACACATACAAAACCCGAGTATTTCCAACAGTTGTTCGGCTATCAAGCAGAAACGTGTGTTGTACAGCAAATGCCCGCACGCATACAGCTGCTTTATGGGAGTGCACAATCGCTTGCGGACCGTGGATTTTGCCCTACCGAGAATATATCATTTAGTTATTTATTTATTTATGAAAGTACTGCAATTGAGGCAGTTACTCGTGTGGTGAAGCACAGATGAACCACATGAGCCAGTCGAACGCTTGATAGGTCCCTTCGCTGTGTAGCGTGCTGACCATTGTTCCTTAGGTCAAGGTAAGCGGTGTGATAGCCGTTATTTTGTTATTTGATCATTGTCTCAGCCATGGTGCACAAGCATGCACCCTCGACGGTAACAAATCCCCAAGCTGAGGTAGGTCACGTGGTTGGTGGTCAGCATGCGCTTATTCCTCGGCTGTACGATAAGTGCTGGACAAACGCTGCAAAACCTGCACGACGATACAACACTGCCAACGCTGGAATGTGGCTCGTCAACGACAGGTACGTGCCTAAACTAGTGAAGGAGTTCGATAAAACAAGGGGTGCGCTACATCAAAATAGTGGGCGACAGCGCATCACCACAGATGACGCTGCAGCTCGTGATGTTATCCGTGAAGTATCCAAAAGGGAGGCTCTCCGCTCTCGTGGAATTGCACAGCAATGCACCACCACCCGGTATGCCGTTCGTAGGAGTTTAACTAAAGGAAATTTTTTCAGGTGTTTGGTACTACGGTTTCAAGTCTGCATCCCATCAATCCGGATTAACAGAATGCGTTTTGCAGCCGGTTTTTGGATCCCGTGAGATTTCATCCCCTAAGTTTCAGTGATGAGGCAATCTTTCATCGCATGGAACAGAGCAACAGAAGTTTTGGGCGAGATATGATCCACACCGATACAGAGCTTCACCTTTTCAACATAAAGCAAACCTCCTGTGTTGGGATGGCATAACTGGTCGGAAAATCCTGCGACCAACTTTTCCCTGGGACAAGACCGGTAAGTTTTTATGTAGTACCTATCCCCTACCAGGTTTAGTATCATCATTTAAGTACCTACCCCAGACCTGAGTGTTTTTAAAGTTAGTGGTCGACGAATATGCAGTGCCATTTGGCAGCAACAGTAGAGTGCAACTGAAAAGTACGCTCAAGCAGTTCGTAAGTATTTTAGCGAGAAATTTCTCCATCATTAGCTCGGTCGCGAAGGAGCAGTGGAGTGGTCCGCACGGTCACCGGATTTAAACCCATTGGATTGTGTTCTATGGAGGTAGTTGAAACGGAGGTTATCCAAAAGCAGGCGGGTTTCCCTTGCATAACTATGACACTGTGATCGAATTTCGCGTGATCACGGGGTATACATTGGTGAAAGCGCTTGACAACTGCACGATGAGAATTCTTTCCTGCATTCAGAACGATGGTAGGCACTTTGAAGATTACGCTGATATATTTACATCTAACCCTGTTTCTGTAAATATGCGTAGCTAGGATTACAAATAAAGTAACTGCTAAAAGTGTACACTGGTGCATAGTGCTAATAGTGGGTCGGAGCATCCCAACTTATAAGAGCACTGGCTGCTTCTGCAGCGCTCTGTGCCACTCTAAAATTTGTGTTACGTGGGGAATACCCTACCTAACTTATAGGAAATTCGAGGATCTAAAAGACGCAAACAGCCGTACAGATGAACTGAGCATCAAAGACAGCAGTATGCGTTGGAAAGCACTGGTCCTCCTCTCCAAATGACACATCCAACTAATCCTAAGGGACCTCCCTATAGGTCAGGAGGGAACCTCAGAGTAAAATGCTAGCACGCAACTATGTCAGGTGACAGGGGGTCAATAAGGAGGTAAAAGAAGATGCGCAGCTCCATATTAACTTATAGTACATATAGTACAACCGCTTCGATATAAGTACGTATCATATACATTTGGCTGGGCATGTACCGGAGACGAGTTCGGACAATTCTTGCGCTTAAATAGAATGCAGTACGTTCCAGCAGCAGCCTCCACATAGTCGTATGGTCTAGATGAGAGAAAGGGAGCCCCATTCACACGACAGTCCACTGGGTGTGATCAGGTAACAGACTGACAATTTGCAAAACAGTCAGGAAGCAATCTTACTAGAGTACTGGGTTGCATTTTATCAAACGCGACATGAAGAGAAATAGAAGTTCAAAGTAGTCTAACCGCATTTTGCAACGAACATTCCCGAGTCTTTATGAATGCAAAATACTGCAAGTGAAGGAATATTCATCTATCAACCCACTGTTATTCCTAATAAGAACGGCCTAGTTGAATGAAACTTTTTTGTTAAAGTAGTTTATTAGAAGTTAGTTTGCAGGTTAAAAGTGCGCTGACTATTACGGTCTTTCGTCATTAACTTTGATAAAATTAATCGTCCATCGAACGTTTAATGCACCGGTCCAGGTCGGTCTGTCTACCTATGTCGGAACATAATTTCTGTGTGGCAGAAAATGGCAGACAACTAACTGTCCCCAGATCTGATGGACATTAAAAAATAACAGTGGCATTGGCGGATCACATGTACGTTCGCCTGAAAACGCGCTATTTCACATCTATCAAAGTAGACCCGGTAATGGTCCACTGTTGTTCGCAGTTTGTACGGCGGTTTTCGTTTCAACCAACATGGCCCAACGACAGCCCGTCCGCACTCACTGTCAAATAAGCTTATCGTGTGCTCCAACTTAGCTGGCCCCAACAAATGATAGGCAGCATGCTACGGAGCAATTGAAGCTATCAATATTTCGGCTGGCTCATGTGGTCCATCTCTGCTTCAGCTCTCGACTATCTCACTCTGTTGCAGTACCGTCACTCAAGACCATGGTCCGCAAGGAATTGTGAGTACCCCAAACGCAATTGCATGTGTGCGGGCATTTGCTGTCCAGCACAAGTTCCCGATTGGGTGACCGGACAACTGTTGGAAATACTCGGGTTTTGTATGTGTACTCAAAGTGCCTCAATTGAATATGTGAGAAGGACTGCATTACGGTGACCGGTTCAAACCTATCGGACTCACTGTATGTCTATGGCTATCTGGTGATGCGGGCTGGCTGGGTACTGGTGCATACTGATGGCATGCCAGAATGTTTGGAGAGATAAGTGTGATTGCATGGTAATTCGTCTCGGTGGAGCTGCGTCATGCTATCGAAGGCAGCAGGGACTGACACACACGGAAAGCTCTAGTTGCTGGTGCCTCATGTTAAGCACCCGAAAGCTCTTCTGATTAGTGACCTCCGGTTGGTTTTTCCTGGTTGTGTTAACAAGAGTATTTCTAGTTGGAATTCTCATTGCATTGGAATTATTCCATAACAGTTAAGCTTTCATCCAATTTCATTGCCAATTCCGAAGTATCATCCATAATTACTTGTACACTATATTTGTTTACCTGCTGAAAGTTTTGTACTACGACAGGTCACCATCTTAGTCTCGAATTTTTCATAATGTCGAAACAGTCTACTTTAGTGTCTGTTCTAAGACTGTCTGAGTTCTAGCAAATACACGCACATCTGTTATGTCTCGTATGAATTTTCACACTGCAAACGGGTGATTAGCAAATGAAAAGTTTCGAATTATTCGTGAAATTTAACACCATTTTATTCGCCTTTTTACAAGCATCGCAGAGGCATTGTAAAACGGGATAAACTAGAGCTGATTCACAAGCATCCGTGTAGGCTGAATTAATCCGTTACGATCAGCCACATGATGGTGGCTCGACAGCCTAGCCGGAAGCACCTCTTTCTTGCTTGTCCGGTGCCAAATGACCAGCGCGAAGTCCAGCCGTTGGGCGTAGCTCAAATTCACCTGACAAGAATTTTAACCTGTTAGCACTTATGTCCGAGTGTGTGTAAGCTTGAATACTGGACACACATAGAAAGCACAAAGAAGGAGGAAACAACAGAAAGAGTTCAACTAATGAAAATCGACGATTGGCCAAATCACATGAGGTTCGGACTAACTTTCGCCTTTAGGAACAACTTGACCGAACAGAGGGGTTTTAAGCATTTGTTTAATCTCGCGTCTGGAGTTTTAATTCCCCAGGTATGCTACGATCATCCGGTCTAATTCTTACAGTGACCAATTGCTAAACATTTCGCAGTGAACGAGGACAATTTGAGAGTGAGGTAAATTAGCCGTTTCAGAAAGAAAGATTATCAACAAACTCGGCCATGTTCTCATCTGTAATGGCTTAATTATTCACCACTTTGAAGTTCTGACGTTACCCTTTAAGCAGTTCAAAATCGAACTGCAGGAGTTTATCAAAAGCTTTCTCTTTTCAACCATTTCAGTTCACCAGCCAGATCCGGCGCTTGAAACGGACCATCAGAGATTTATATAATGCTCACGGATGAACAGCTCGTGGTAAATAATCCAACGATAGCGTCATCTAGGGCTGAATGATCAAGGCACCAGACTTTAATAAAATATTTCTATACTGAGTATCCGAACGAACACACTGATTTGGTTCATACCATCACACATTACTACGTACTAACAGAACTTGTTGGAGAACCAACCTAGAAGTCTTCGGATAAATATTCCACTGATAATGCCCGGACGGTGATTGTTAGCAACACAAGCGATCTAGTCACGCCCGCCACCGAAAGCAGGCCATTTTTACAGCCGTATTATCATTTTTTCGGAACCAAAGCTGAAAACCCATGATGGCATTGGACTCAGCATGGCTTGCGTAGAGAAAAAATCCCGTACCTGGTAACTGGAGCACTCACATAACGCAGCGCAATAACTGTAACACATGCAGGTGTGTGGATAAATTAACACACCGAGAGAGCACAGTGGATAGTTTTTGTGTAGTAAGAAGCTTCTGTACAAACATGGGAGGAGCCTCTGAAAAGTGAAGTGTGGTGTTCCACCAATCATCTCAGCAAACGGATGTGCTTAAGCGGCCGAGAATGCAGTTAACGCTCCACGGCTCCGAAATGCTCTAATATTTCAACCTTCCAAAAATATACGTCACATTTATGTCCCAGGATTTGCACTTTACTTTTAGTTCAGAGGTTGTTTCAAGAAACCTGCTGTTGTGACACACCTCCCCCCAAAATGGACAAAATTCATCCAAAAGCACAGTACGTGACAGCTACCAGCTTAACTGAGCGATTAAGCCGACTATGTCAAAGGTGCTTGTACTAAGAGCAGGTCTTCAACAAGTACTTCTAGGTTATCGTCATCCTAGTTTTTATGCCTGGTAGCCAATTGGAACCCGTCAGCTATCGCTAAGTGATTCGTCTCCCATTGCTCTCAAAGGAAATGGAGTCCGTCATAGGTGAGGCAGTAATGAGCTGTTTAGCAAGATTTAAAATAATAACACTGGAGCAGCACGTCTTCCGTTAGCATCGACCATGTTTTACCAACCTACTGATTGCACGTGATACTTAGGCTGCAACAGCGGGTAGTACGACTGGAACCGACATAATCTATCATGACTTTTCCAAAGTGCTTGACTGCTTAGATCACTGCGTCCTACAAAAGCCGCAAACCTACGGTGTTGAGAATCCTCTCGTCGGGAAATTCGTTCTTCGGATGTTGCTGCAGGTGCGGGTTCGGAGCTCAATATCCGCTCCTGATAACGGGAACTGCGATGTTCTATAAGGATAAATGCCGTGGTCTCGTCTACTCTTGGCCTTCGACAACAACCTCACGCATGTCATGTAGTCGAATGCTCTCCGTACACCGATGACACCAAGCTATGGCTGGAGGTCCGTAATCAGGAACATCACCAACTGCTGCCACGAGATTTTGTGTTTAACGGACCAAACATTAATCGGCTTATAAATAAATCTGCATTTAAATATTTACTTCCCGTAGGGCGGGACAGGTCTAAAATAATACATGCATGCCACAAGCCACGTAACGGATGCAGGCTGGGAGACCGCGTCTAGAAGACAGCTCCACAAAGATGTATCCACGGATACGGTGACGCGACATGACACGGGATGTTCGGAGCAATCCGCAAAGTTTTCGAAAACTTGGAGCTAAGCTGTTCGTCTTTTACGGACAGTAATCTGACGGTTTACCCCTTTTATCCTCGCGCAAATGCGCAATGCATGGTTGTAGCCTAATGAGCGATCCAGGAGTAGAAACCCAGCTGAGTTGTGATATGGTTGCAATAGAGACTACACAGTGAATGGTAGCCAAAAATGTTTAAGGTTTGTTCCATCTGCCAAACCGACTGTTGTGAATGTTTATCACTAGCTATGCTCCAACGGCTGATACACATGACTCCTGTGTGAATAAAACTACGTGTTAATAAGCGTACAATGACTTGGTCGTGTGTGTACAATACAGCTTTTTTACTTAGTGTGTTCCTAATTACAATACTAGCGGCGGAT
>OX104064.1:121702396-121720868 GCA_944474145.2 Dicrocoelium dendriticum
CCCGAGAAAACGAGGCTTACGCATGCATTTGGGCTTTTGAGAAGTGGAATTTGTTTTTTTGGAAGGCATTTCCCTCTTTGTACAGACCAGGCTGCACCAACTATTTTGTTTATTCGGGGAATGAATGGCATCAGGTCACATCGGATGTATCGCTGTTATGGTTTGGCGACATCCGTATCCAGGTTTGCCTGTCATTGTGGCCTCCACAAAGGCAGCCACAGGGCGCCTGCGCCATGGATGGCTTGCGATACACCACCCATAGTTCCACCCACACACCCCGAATCCGGCATAAATCCGAAGAAGCAAAACCGAGAGGCATGCCGATGGGAGCCAAGTGTCATCAACATAGGCGGCCCTCACTCCTTCAACAAACAGAAACGGAGCATTCCGCCATATGTACACAAGGCGGTGGCCGGAGCGTAGCCCGTTCCACACAGGATGGAACCATTCTTTGAGCCTAGCACTGTCACGAGGACGGTACACCCCGTCCCCTCCAGCAACGACCAACTGTCTCCTGGAGCCAGCAATCGAGGTGGAGGGTATTATACAGGTAGGTACCTTGTCAACATTCATTGCATGCGAAGCCGCATGCTTAACCAACATGTCCTTCTGAATTGCAAAAATCCTCATTACGCAGGCAAACGTACCACACATGTCGCATTGTTGGCCCGGATTGCTAAATCGGATGCCAGCGTATGCATCGTGCTTCTATTTCGCGCGCAATAGTGCTTTCCCCTGCACCTGGACAACCGTCCAGCAACGATCAAATTTGCCTTGGATTCGCAACACCTGAAGTCAACATAAGTTTGTCACAAAACTCACCTGCTTCATGTAGTGGAAACGTTATTTGCGGTTTGCTTCAGTGCCGCTTCCCTGCACTAAGTTGGTCGTAAAAAAGCGGTATGAGTATCCTCGTCGAATTCATTCGGTATACCTATCTACTTGAATAGACGTCATCGGTGTCCAGTGGTGGTTCAAATACCAAATATGCACATACGTTTGTCCAAACTTAAGTGCGAACTGCCACGAACTGGATAGAGACATAGTAAACCTCATGAACAATAGCACTACCAACGTGAATGGGTTTGGCTTGTGGGTAAGACAAGCAGCCATTTTCGCACGTATGAGGTTAAGTACCCAATACGAACTGTTGATGCTTTCGTTAACATTTGGACTTGAACCTAAATGACAGCCGTAAAATATTGGGCATCCACAGTGGAATGAAACTGATATAGGGATAGTGAAGCACCCGTTTTCAGTATGGTTACCAGATAGAATGATTACTAACCAAGTGGTACAATAAACTAAGCTGTACTTAAGTGTTGCTTGCTATATGTACAGTCTGGTTTGCGTAGCTGATGAAGGAGATCGCACAGCTTGCGAATGCCGTGGGGTGTTCGCTGCAGGCTTTCCATGGTCGCCTTATCTGTCAGCTCCTCTGACTGCCCGAGTTACTGCGTGTCCGGAAGAGAGTAAGATTGCTGAAACAGCAACTACCTTAGCGATCAATCGATTATTAACCATTATTCGCGTCGATGTCGAACGTTCTGGAATGTTCTAAGCTATGCACTAGCTACGCACCACCTGACAACTCGACCAAAACTATGGGGAACCACTAACCCTGGTAATTGCATTCCAATTTTCAGAAGTCGTAGGTCAATACGAGACCATAAAATACAGCCAATGTTTCCTGGGTATTTGTACAGTGTTTGTTGCCAGCGGTTAATAAGTTATTTTGTCAAGGTCCTTCGGTGTGTACTGGCTTTTTTACTTCAGTTGGCTAAGGCGTTTTGGGAGGCCGTACAGATGTCAAATTCGGAATCTAGATTATAACAGTGCGGATTCTCAACGAAAGCCTTTTTGCACAGCCAATCAATTTTAACGAGGTGATAATACTACATATTCGCCGCGTACGGCCTCCGTCAGTACGATAGCAATCGCAGTACTACATCGAAGAATCCCCGCTGCGCACTGTCAAATACAGCGGCTTTCAAAACAATGTTTGCACTCTTTTGTAAAATGTCCAGACTGGCTGTCATCCAAATACTCAAATACACAAATAAGAGGTGCAATAATGCAGTAATGTCGTATCGTTAGTGTGGGTGCTGCACATGCAGTCTGCTATATGCGTTAGTAGGCGATAAGATTGCACATTCTCTGATGGCCTCTTCGACGATATCACATCAATAACACATCTAGTAAATCCCGCTGATCCCTATGTTACATTCGGCTTTCGAAAAGGTATTCAAATTGTTTTAGCAAGTTTACGAGAAGTAGCTTGCATAACGTCTAACTACTCAACTGTAGGCACATGTGGCTGTATACTCTACTGTGGTGCTAAGCTATTTATATAAGCTGATCTGATTTCTTTGGAGCTCGAGTGACAGGGTAAAAAATCCCGGGTCCTATCAAGAAACGAAAACGATACGTTACCTGTGGTGCAATTAAACAAAGTAGAACACAAGTGCAATATGTACATACCACGGTCACAGAATAAGCAGGGATTTGCAAGGCACATAAGAAGGCAACTCACTCCAATTGCCATCGATTCAACGCGGTCACAATACAAAGTTCTGCGCGGAATTCGCTCGCCTCTTTAAGTGGATCTAACAAGCCGCCATGATTGGTTCGCTTTACACCGCAGCGAATGGTGTGCATAGTGTGTCTCAAGGCAAATGGGTATTGAAGGCAATAACACGGGCGATGAACCCCCGTGACTGGAGGATTATCTCAAGTGGGGTATGTGGTGGGACACCTGGACATGTTAAACAGTATGGGCATGATGGTATCTAACAACGGGGCGTTGGAATGGAAACAAATAGGTATGTCTAGGAACAAATGAACGTCAGATGAGATTAGCCTGAACAAACCTCCATAGCCTATGGCGCGATTTGCAATGAAAATATTGAGCATGGCACAGTTAATCGCGTGGAGGGTAGGACAAATACTGCGTATCAACAGCCTCGGCAGATGACCCAAGTAAGTGGTTAGCTGTCCTATAGTCTTCTTATCCAGCCTGTGGTACTGTTGATAATTTTGCCGTTACAATTTACTGACGATCTGTCTTTATACATCCCGTTGTAGTATTCTGCGCTACCAAATCAATCGTTGCTGTGCGTAAAGTTTATTTTTCAATAAAAATATCTATTAAAGCACTACATACACAACAGTTGGACTAACCTACTTCGAACTCAATCACATGACTCGGACCTTTCAATTCAAATTTAGCAGACATAGTCTTTCCGCAACTTACCTGGATAAATGCTGCTTTTTACTAAACCGCGGGAAATATGACTACACTCATTCTCCTGACTAATATTCGGAACAGAACCTATACTATCGATATCATGAAAATTGCTGGTCAGTTAATTGCGAGGATTATGCAATTACACGACGAGCCTAACGTGTGGGACACTTGCGACAAAAGTTGTTGTGCCTTGAACACCGAATTTTCCAAACTGTATTTTAAAGCAAGGAAGCGTTGTAGAATATTTGGGTTTCAGGGATAATTCTTGACCACTACACCCAATTCTTCACCTCGAATGCAAGAACGACTGTGGAATATTATATGTAGCAAGCGCTTGGTAGACAAGAGGTAACGCGTTCCCAACGCTAGCGGCATCACCCCTACCGCTGGCTTTTAAGATGAGAATGCTTGAGGATAGGCGACCAATCTAAGGATTCATTAATGTTCCTTTGAAGCCGTCACCCACACACGCGCGCTCGTTTGTGGCCTTTCAAATGTGCATACAGAGAAGGGCTAACAGGACGGCGTATGTGGTTCAGATATTCACAATGGGTAACACGAACATAGTCGTGTGCATACAGCGGTTCGGCGGACATTCAACGCAGCCAAATTCTGCCCCATTTGGGAGACCAGGAAGTTACCTATGCCTCAAGTGAAGCCTACTCAACCGATCTCCGCCACAACCCATTGCATTTACCAATTCGTTTGTAACTGCGGTAGTAGTTACATGGCAGAACAGATCGATCCTTGGGTAAGCGCACTGGAGAGCATATCCAAAAATGGATTGCCAAACCATCGACACAACAAGCAGGCGAACGAGAAAAGGTATCTAAGCTGCCGGCCTCATCGATCGCCAGACATCTACTCGAATCAGGACCATCAGGTTGACCCCAGGTCAACATTTACAGTTACCTATCGTAATGACAACCCCCAAAGTTTTGAGGTTTGCCGAAGCGGTGGCACTTAACCGGCATCACCCTATCCTATGCGTACAAAAAACAATTAACAGTCTCCCTGAAGCTTCCTTAGGGCTCATGACCCTAAGATCAGGATGCTAATCTGTCATTGTTGTATCTACGTAATTTTTCCCTTGTGACCAGTTTCAAATATTCTATTTTTTCTGTTACGTGATTCATCTATCTGTTGTTAGTTTGCGGCCCACCGTTGTCGTGTTCCCCGATATCAAAGGTGCATTCGATTCTGTGGATAGACATGCACTTTGGGACTGTCTACTCAGGAAAGGTGTACCTGAGAAATATGTGAATATTATCCGAGCATTATATACGCGTAGCTCGGGCAGAGTGAGGGCTTACGGCAAGCTGTCGTCGCCCTTTAATATCTCCAGCGGCGTGAGACAAGGATGCCCGCTGTCACCTTTCCTCTTCAACTTCGCTGTTGACGAAGTCATGGAAATCGCGTTTACAGGACACGACTTAGAAGGTGTGGAGCTACTCCCAGGAGAACGACTTCTTGATTTAGAATATGCTGATGATATTGCCCTGATCTGTGACAGCTCACAAACGTGCCAAGCGGCACTGGACAGATTAGCACTAGCTGTCCGTCACTTCGGGCTTTGCTTCGCACCACCGAAGTGCAAAGCGTTTCTCCAAGATTGGTCTGGACCGCCTCCTACGCTGATCGTTGATGGGGATCAGCTAGAAGTCGTTCAAAAATTCAACTACCTGGGAAGTTGTATCAGCGCCCGTGGGATTGAAGATGAAATCACGAATCGTTTAGCAAAAGCTCGGGCGCTTTTTGCTAACCTTCGCCACTTATGGCGCCGGCGCGAAATCACTTTTGCCCTGAAGGGTAGAGTGTACAATGCAGCAGTACTTTCGACCCTACTTGTACGGTTGTGAAACCTGGCCGCTTAAGCAGCGGACCTGAAGAGTCTAGTTACGTTCGACCACCGGTGCCTTCGCTAATTAGCTCACATCTGGTGGAACACCGAGTGAGCACCGAGCGTGTTCGACGCCTTGTTTACGGCACAGAAAAAGGAAATGAACCGCTCAGCACCGTTATTTCACGTACCAGGCTACGATGGCTCGGAAACGTGTTACGCATGCCAGCCTACCGACTTCCGCGACATGTGCTGTTTGTGCACAGGGAATGTAGATGGAAGAATAGGAGAGGTGGCCAAGCGATGCCTTGGTCGAGAGGAATGAAGGGCCTTACTTCGAAGCTGGCCTCAGTTAGAGCGTCTCGACTCCCTGGTTGTGGTCCGAAATACGATGAACACGACTGGCTGGATACACTTGTAGATATGGCTAGGAGCCGACCTCAGTGGCGTTCGTGTGTGAGCTTCTTTGTCTCACACAAACCTACTTAGCCTCCCCTCCAAGCACGATCTAGTTAGTTAGCCTTTTATAATTCTGCATAATATAATTTTTTTGGGTGCACAGCAGCCGGATGGTAGCTTACCGGAACGATGCCATCCCGTTACCGGTAGCTCAGCCAGCTTTCACCAGTTGCTTTTTTCCTCATTTGTTCTTTAATTGCGGCACAGTAGCTGAGGTGTTCCACAACCTCTAGCTAACGTGTATGATGATGATGATGATGTTGTTAGTTTGCGAATGAACAGATAACACGCAATGGTACCATCTCGCAATACCAGTCTTCTTATTGTCTTATTTAGAACGAACATAGACGTTTGAAGGCAAATCGAGTTCACTGTCAGTACGACTGGTACTCAGGTCGGACACTAGGTCCACAAGAATTGTGAAGCCCAAATGAGTAACACTGCACAGCACGGTCGTACTGGACGAACGAACATGTTCCCATGCTTTTGAGCTCCAAGCACTTTGTGGATACTAGCACGCTTGTTAACGTACGAGGTTCGAATTAAGTTCCGTCCTGAGTGTTAAAACTAGGATGCCGATGGGCTCTCTCGACTGCTACTCGACAAAATTGTAAACAATGATGATGCCATCAAGAGGTTATTGGTGCATTCCCTGAGCAGTTAAACAATCTCAGCTCAGACAAAGGAAGAATTCCGAAAAGTGACGCAGGAAGAGTACATACTCTGCCACATTCAGAGGGTTTCAGCTAATACAGCTGGCCATCAAAAAATACAAAGATCACAGGGCGAGTCTCTTCTGTATTACGTAGTTGTGGTCACAAACATTTCTATTTATACCTTGGATGTTTAATTGGCGGTGTAAAATTTGGGGCTCCACGAAGCCATGGATGTTAAAGCTCACGCTACATGTCCCGAAGGTCACCTTAGCATCGTTCACACGAAAAGTAAGGTTAACGGATGCTTCTGGGGACTCAGAAAGTCACACAAAATAAAAAAACTGGTTCGTGACTGCTCTTTATGTCCAAGTGCAGACAAGTGTTTAAAGCCGGTTTTCACCCCTATACAACCCATTGATTATCCTATGCGACCGTGGACCAAGATAGCATTTTACGTCATGGGTCATCGTAGCTTAGCGCCTCAGACCCAACGCAACGGTTTAGTGGCCACATGCTTTACGGCAAATGGCCGGAAGTCCACTTTTGCCGAGAGGTGAATATTGCCAGCGTTATTCGATGGATGAACTACATGTTCTTCCGTTTCGGAGTACCGAGGGAGATAGGGACAACGGCCAGGATTTTACAAGCCAAAGTTTCTTTCGTTCTTCCAAGTTCACGCCATCGGACACTCATGTACAACTACGGATAATCCAGCGGAAACGGCGTTGTAAGGCTTTACAATCGATCCTTGAAAGTGACTATCTAGCTATTCGTTTTTATGGCATGCGTTGGAAAGTTGGAGTTATACAAGCATTGTTTGTTTACCGAACTGCACACCACCGCGCCACAGACAAAACGCCAGTTGAACTAAGACTTGCTCTTGCCTTTCGGACAAACTTTAATGCCGCACTTCCGATTCTCGAAACTAATAACTCCGACGAGCTAGGTCGTCGCCATCACTATTAGACCACCCACCAGAAGCTTACTACTCCGATCTAACCCGGAACATTTGTGCAAAATGAAAATAATACTGTGTCCAGAGGACAGTCAACGTTATCGGATCTGAGAAGAATAAGGCGCGCATGTGGAACAGGTACTTAATGACTGGAGCTTGATCGCACAGTCAAGGCACGGAGGTTATTCACAATTAGCAGACGAATGGAGCATGTGCCAACGTCCTATACTGACGAAACTACGCAATGCACGGAGCTACGCCAGACAGGCCGAGGAACACGGAGACCGAAATGGTTTTAACGCTCCATATGACTAAGCGGAAAAGCTATGTTCCGCACTCCATGGCGCTAGTCTAGGCAGACACTGCCTACGTGCACATAAACCCAGACACGCGTCATCATCATCGTCATCATCATCAGCAGCACCACCATCATCATCGTCATCATCAGCATCTTCATCATCATCTTCATCATCATACACGTTAGCCGAGTTTGTGAAACGCACCTCAGCTAATGTGCCATAATAAAAAAGTTAGAGATTAAACCTTACAGCCTACAAAGTTTAAAATGGACATGATGCTAAAATCACATTATGCTTTGGGTTTAGTTTGTCCAACCAAATATATTAATCATCCTAAGGACCCCGGTCAGGCAGTCGGGAAATACCAACCGACACCAACTTATAACGGACGGACTTCATCTCTATAGACCAAGTCATGGCTTGGCCTCCCCTCCTCTTCTTCCATTCAGATCTCGGGAGCGCAAACAAGGTTGGACGAAGGGGTCGGTGTGCTGACATGCGCAAGACGTGACCTAGTCCTCGGAGCCTGTTACGTGATGTAATGGTGCTGAGCCGTTCACTGGCTCTTTCTTCACCAGATATGAGACTCGGAACGCGCACACGGTTCAAGCGCTGTTCTCACCAGACATGCTCGAAAGTAACTGGCCTCTTTATGTAGGCTGATCTAATGGGCCAAGTTTCGCAACCGTCCAGGAGGATTGAACGGTCGGCTGCATACGTGCACGCAGAGCTGCTTCCCCGTTGGTTCCTTCTCTACCTGTCTCGCTACCTGTATCCAACCTAGTCAGACACCGGTTGGAGTATAGTAGTTTATTTGCCAAACGGCCGCTCTTATTTCGGCTCTTGCTTGTGACCTTTCGTATACAACACTAACCGTCTTGCATACCTCCAATAATTAAAATATGTGTAGGTTTCAACCGAAATCCATTGTTTTTAAACTTATGCATCTTTCACGCTGTAGACATGTTATAAGCGCAATTTGATTGCATCCACCACAAATTCCTTACTTGTCCCTTTCGCCTCTTACGCGGTGTGTCGATGTCCAGCAGGTCGCACAGATTGCTCAATTCCTTCGAATTTTGCTGTGTTCATCTTAAGTCATGAATAAGCGCGTCATTCCTCCATCGTTTGCGTGCCTAGCGCATACGCTTCGTTCGCTCGTGGCTATTTCAGCTATTTGGGTCGTTATTGTACGTGACGTGTCAACCGATGCCATCTGTATTTCTCTCTGGTACTTTCACATTTGGTAATTTGCATCGGCAGTGGATGCCGATGATCACATTTTTATCCGGCAACACATCTTTGCATACAGTTTCCAATCACGACATTTTCTACTGATAATTTGCTCATTTCTGATAAAACTATGCTCGCTGTGCCTATTTGATAGTGTCGCGTTTCGTAGAGAATAACCGACTTATTTACTTAAAAACAAGGTCATTTGTGATCGACAACTAGTCAGCCTTTGGTCAATCGGTGCGCCTCGCGCTACCATAGTAAGTGCTGATTCGGCGTCAGCTCTCTCTGCATGCCTGAAAATGCAGGGTCGCTGATCGCGTAGCAAGACGATGAACGACCCATTGGGGTTGGCTTGATGGGCGGTGTTCAGTAAGTGCTTTTTGATTGTCGAGGCAGCTCGATTTCTCCATTCGCCATACTCTGCTATCACCGACCCCATCTAGCTGCGTAAGTTCAAACGGTGCACCCGACATCGCACCACATGCTTGACGGGAACAACATGCCTCATGTATCCCAACAAGTTGACTTAAGTGCCACCTTTTCTCCGGACTTCAAATCCAGAGTGTTGAGTCAAAAGCTAATGGTAGGGCACCTCGAACAAACCCCACTCTTGGAATGGTCAGCTGGAGAGTACCATCCGCTCTGTCTACTCCATGGCAATGCTCCCACTTGAACAATGAACAATGAACTTATACGGATTAATAAGCGTTGCTTTACAAGTCCCGTTGGCTAGCTGATGTGAATATCGAAATAATAATGATACTACTAGTGGTAAAACGGTTAGTACGTTAGATATGAAAATAAGGACTTATAGTTTACTCCTTTGTAGTCCTGTAATCCGTTTAGATTCACAGCCCCCACAGTTAATATCTAATAAAAGCCTGGCAAACTCCCGGTGTAGGATGTAGAGGTTCCTCTTTTCCCACTTAATTTTCTTCCTTCACAGTCTATCTGGAGGACGACTGCCGCTGAGCTTAATACATATAAGCCGTCTATTAAACCAAGAGTCCCACTTCACATTGATTCTTTTAACATCCGCACGCTGGGTCAGATCAGTCAACAAGCAAACCTAACTCTCAATCTTCACTTTCTTAGAAAACCTGTGCAGCGTTATAAGTTAGATGTAGGCGCGTTCATCTCAAATGTTTGTTTAGGTCCTTTGGCTTTAACATCACTTTTCCTAACGTACTTTATTATTTTCTTATCTATAATGTCATTTCTGTTGTAATGCAGTAAGTCCCCGGCACAAATCGTTGGTGCGCTTACGTCGTTGCTACCACCTCGCTTCTTGCATACTCCGAGTTACTTCGACTATGTTACAAAAACCTTGTAGTAACGGTGATTAAGATGCATCTATCCATTATTATACTCACGTAGTTGACTCCATTTTATGATGTATTATACAATCAAAACTTTCTAACGCTGCTCAGCCTTTAAATGATAGTTTACAGTTGATGTTAGACAATAAAATCGTGCCGACAGCCTCTTCCTAATTAACTTTTATTCCAAATCAGACACCGAAATTTATCTCATTGACCGGAACGGGAAAAGGCGGGCATCCGGAGATGTGTTTGTTCCATTTAACTCTCACGCTAAATTATCTTGCACAACGAATGATACCAGCGGGAAGTTGCTGTGGGAGCGTCAGGTTCCGCATCGGCACACATTCGTTCCCGTGGAGGAATCGCCTTTCGTCTCAGTCGAACAGAGCAGAGACAATGAACTGAACCTCCAGTTAAGCAAACTGAGACTCAGTTCTCCTGTGACCTACCGGTGCCGTGGACCATCCTCAGTACAAGCGGTTCAACTACAAGTTGTTGGAGGTAGGATTTGCGTGGAATAAATGTTTTCCGAATAACTTTTAGCTATTGGCTCCTCTGCAGATACTGTTCCCATCAAAAAAAGAATACAGCCAGTTGGAAAGTACCAGTTTGTGATAAAACATATAGATATGCGAGCCCAACCGACACTACGTTGCCATTTTGCTGTTGGAATGGACGAAACGAATCATACCTCGATAACCTGGAGAGGAGGATTGTATGAATCGAATCCAGAATTGTACGAAAGCTCGGAACACATAAACGGGGGAACTACTGTTTCTAGCTCACTGAAGATTTTGAAGATAGGTAAGCTGTACTTTTCTTTATCAGCTATGATATACCGGCAATGAATGTGAATTCATGAAAAACGCACATTCGATAAATGCTTTGTTAGGAAAACATAAATATCAGTAAAAAAATCATCCCGCAAGCCTCTTCAGAAGTTGAGAATTGTGCTGACAGTCGAATGCTACAATCCGCCTTATCATAAATCCCTGCTCAGTATGATTAGATACTAGACTCAAACTGCCATTACCGAAGTAACGTATGAAACTGCAGACAGCTGCGCCAGTTTTGTCAGCTCTGGATGCTGTATACCGAAATACAAATTAACTGTTACTGCACCCCATAAAAAAGCCAGACATAACTTTTCTCAGTGATTTCAGTCCATTGTTCGACGCACAGTAACATTTGCAAGCAAATCTCTGTCACACGTACAAAGTCAAACACCTAAACGATAAAAAGTTGTCGGAGTGCATGAACATCGTTAATTCAGCAGTTAAACCAACTGCGGACGAGTATCTGAACGTGGTTGCGGCCAATCCCGAATTTTAAATCTTTCGAGTCAGCAAGCACCACCCGAACAAGCATCCAAAACTATTTATTAGTGTGCGTTTTCATACCAGCACTTAACCATTCTAATGTTACCTCGCTCTACTTGGTGAAGCATTGCAGCCGATACAGGTCGGGTTATTCGGTTGCAAGCCAATGGAAGCGCACTATCGTGAATTGCGTAGAGCGACATTAAGCTCGGACACCGTGCAACCTGAAGGGAAATAGATTTCAGTAACTTATTAACACAATCTTTTGCCTGTAAGGTGAAGATGAGTTGACAGTTGGCTATAAAATCCGTCTTGCTGTACCCTGGCTTTCCTGCACATGCGGTAATGATAATAAGTATCGCTTTTGCGTGCTGTAAGAAACTTGCTAATTTCAGGAATTTTTGTTTTACGGTCGATTCCTTTGAAGTTCCGAATAAAGTTGCACATAATGTTGGGCTTGGCACACCACTGCCCATCGGGTTACACATTTAGTGGATATGGTGTGAAAATGAACGGCCTAACTCAACTTAGTCAAAAGTGTCTGCACTGATATCTCTAATTTAAACGCGCTGCTTGGGTATGGGGTCTTGGTCCCTATTATCGACGTTTGATGTAGTGCATGCCACCCCTTGAGACCATGGTAGCTTGACGGGAAGCATGTGAACGAAGTCTAGATGCAGCAAGGCCTTTGCAAAGATAAACCTTGAGGCTTAGTGTACCACGGGTTCAGAGCTTAAGTAAACTCTACCAGGGACAAGTACGGTTGGCGTTTAAAATACCTACTATAATTAAGCCCATAGAACACACATTTTGTATGCATAAATGCTGATCGAAGAAACTCATCAGACCCGGAAGTGTAACATGTCGACTTCATTGGCGTTATCCCGCTGAAATCATGCAGTTGCGAGAAATGTGTCAGACAACACTCAGATAATAAAACAAGTTCGAGCCGTTTTCGTCTCCCCCGTACAGCGGAAATTACATAACAGTGGCATTGGTTATCGCAGTATTGAATAGTGTGGTTGCGAATTCGATATATTCTGTTGCGTATGTCTATTCGTCCCAAAGCATCCTTTTCCATATGTGGATATAATAACCTAGACAAATTGATTGTGTTGATTACTAGCCGAAAATAGTGAGAATAAGTAAATGTGCGTGCTACGTACCAAATTCCCTCACTATGAGTTCGACTCCGATTCGCACGCATTGAGTAAGCAGATCATGAGTGGGTTACCGGTGAACTTCTCTGGCGGTTTCAACCGTTTGACGAATTTAAGCATACTAAAAAATGATGTGGCTTTGGTTAACATGGCACCATTAATCACTATGAGTTAATACTAAGCTTTTGATCACACATTTAAATAGTGCGATGCTCTTAGAAGAAACCAGTTTATTTAAAGGCATGTTTGCAGTCTACTCGCGTAAAAATTCACGTGTCACTTGTTATTTCATCACCGCCCAATTTGGACTCCACAACTGCGCATCAACATATAATATCACTGCTTTGTGGTGTACCAATTGAAAAACTGGTTTCCTCATTAGACTGGCTCTTAACAGAACCACGTGCGTTTTAAATGTCTGGGAGGAAGCAGTCGAAATCCGTAGCATCATTTGAGGACGCTAGTCAAATTGGTTCAGAAATTTTGTACACATTAATTTTTTCCCCTTTAGTACTGGATCCCCGTATCTTTGACCGTTACGAATGTGAGCTCAAAGTCTATGGAAAGCCAGTTAAATTGTTCGAGGTACAACTGGTCGGTGAGTTTTTCTCGGATATTACACTTACTATTGTTAGAACTTTTTAACATCGTACATGAACGTACGGTTATATTCTAAAGGTACAACGGTAGCAGACTCTCGTTCTTGGTGAAATCACAGTGTTGCTCCTCACTTGGGTTAAACCCCTGGTTTGTTTCGATTCTGGAGGTGGGTCTTTAGAGCTGTGGCTGGAATCCATGATAACGAAATGGCCAGTTGACGCCTATAGACTATCGAGTTCTACAGGCACCGACTGTCACATTTAACAGGAATCCCCTTTCGGGTTATAGCGCAAAAGCGCGCGTAGATTGTATTTACTTGGAATTGCATCGCAATCCGGGCACGCAGCAGACCTACAAAATGCAAAAGTTATGATTAATTCTATTTTTGCTGATACTTCAAAGGAACACCAGCTGAGCAATGGTTAATGATTTATGAGTAAAAACCAGGGGATTACTAGTCCCGTAGAAAGGTTGGAATGAAAACAAAAAAATGGCAGTAGACATGTCAATTATCAGTTAAATTGGCCACGGATTCAAAAGCACAGCTGCATAACGATAGTGTAAAGTAGGAATTGAATGTGAGTCCATAAAGCAATATGGGGCACAGTTATAGTCAACTTAATCCGCCAGTAACAGTAGGAACGAGAAGGAAAACGCACACTCGCGTGCCGCTTACTTTTGGTAATGAAAATGACTATAAGTATATTTCTCCTGATGCAAGAAAATGTCTCTAGCCGCACAAATCAATTGCTTCGAAGGTATCCATGCTCTTGTATGGGCGACCTGCATAGATGGATTAAAGTGGCTTTCGTTTCATGTTGTTACACTCTGGTGGATGGTTGATGCGAAAGCCTAGTTTTGGAAGTATTGGTGTTTAGCTGCTTTTGTGCCCCTCTTTAAATAGTTCACCGAGAGATGTTTTCCATGTAAATATAGTGATTATGTTATTAAGAACAAGGTATTTGGAGAGTCTACTATGAATTTTCCTTCAAACAATTTCTTGATGCTCTGGCCACCGCAGAGGATAATAAACGGTGCCCTATCTGCTGCATCGAGCAGGGTGGATAGGGGTTTAGATGCTACTGCTCAAGCCTTCCCGTCTTCTCATTCCCCCTCTTACGCTTTTTCACTCTTACCGTCCCATTCCAACTTCACTTATATCCCCCCAGTTTCCAACCCCCCGATTCTTGGCCCTCACCCAACATGCTTTGCTAAGCATTTACCTTCCAATTTCAAATCACACGTGAACGCGGAGCGTCACTCCTCTCCTGTCGACAAGCCCATGTCCAACCAAGCGGTCCAATCCAGTTCATCGGCTTCCATTTGGAGCCCTCGATCCTCCTTCAGATTGGCATGCCTCAATGTACGCACACTGCTACAAATCGGTCAACAGGCAGCACTTGCCCGAACATTGGAGACCCTCTCGATCGATATCTGCTGCTTATCAGAGACTCGCCTGCAAGACCCGAGCACTGTGCTCACTCTGCGATCCCCTTCAGGGGAAGCAAGCAGTATTTTCTCCTTGAGCCTATCTGGTGACGATGCAGCTTCGAGCACCGGCCAAGCCGGTGTTGGTATTGCCCTGAGTCCCCGGGCTGAAGCTGCTCTGGTTGATTGGATTCCAATCAGTAGCCGGATGTGTGCGGTCCGATTGGCTGGCTCGTTTAAAGCTTCGAAATCGCGCGGGACTAATAGAAGTCTATTCATCATCGCTGCCTATGCGCCCACAAACTGTAGCGATGATTCGGTAAAGAACGACTTCTACCGCCAACTGACCCAGCTCCTTCGCTACAGAAGAAGCACGGACACTGTTGTGCTGGCGGGGGATATGAACGCACAAGTTGGAAAGTTGTCCACTGATGAACTGCATCTGGGTGGTCAACACGGTATAGGCTCCCGTAATGATAACGGTGAGCGGTTACTTCATTTGTGTGAAGATGCTCGCTTATTTCTTGCGAGCACTAATTTCCGACACAGCACCCGCCGAAGGGTGACTTGGCGCCCACCAGCCTCGAACCAGCCTTGGACGCAGATCGATCACATTGCGATAAGTTACCGCTGGAGAGGCTGCATCCAGAATTGTCGCTCGATTTGGAGCACATGTGTGGACACCGATCATGCACTTGTATGTGCTGACATGCGGATGCGTTTTGGCGGACGCCCACGACGACGCTGTGAGCGTATTGACACCAGCCAACTGACAAAACCATCTGTTCTGAATGCGTATCGAAGTACGCTAACATGCGAGTTGAGCAAGCGCTCACAGGAGACAATTGATGGTCACTTGTCACATGTTCGCCAGACCTTACTAGCAGCAGGAAAATCCTCATGTGGTAATTCTAATAGACAACATGGACATTGGGTCTCTTCGCAGTCTTTGGAACTTATAGATGCTCGCCGGCAAATCCCGGCTGGAAGCGAGCACAATGAAACTCGCAAAGAGCTCCGGGCAAAACTCCGTGCTAGCCTGAAGAGAGACCGCGAATCTTGGTGGTCTCATCGTGCGTCAGAGATGGAAGTGGCCGCTGCCCTTGGCAACCATCGTAAGTTATTCCGTCTGATACGGGAAACGGGCAGCAGGAGACCTGGTGTTAGTGAAACTATACGTGACGAGAGTGGACAGCCTATCCACAATTTGTCAAAACGTCTGGAACGTTGGGCTGAGCATTTTGAAAAGCAATTTTATCGGCAAGAATTGTTCGATTCGCCGGTCACTGATCGCCCTGCTCCGTGGGCTGTCCCTTTGGATCCACCCTCTCGCTCAGAAGTCGGTGAGATCGGACTATTGAAGTTGAACAAAGCCGCGGGATCAGATGATCTTCCTCCAGCCCTCTTCAAATGTGAAGGCTCTGCTCCTGTTGATGCTTTGCATGAATTACTAGTGAAACCGTGGGAGCAGGAAACTGTCCCAACCGACTGGAGCCGCTCCGTTATTGTTCCCATCTTCAAAGGCGGCTCGCGCTCGGAATGCGGCAACCATAGAGGAATCAGTCTGATCTCCATCGCCTCCAAATTACTCGCGTCCATAATTCTCCACAGACTGACTGGCGCTCGTGAAAGCCAGATTCGTGAGGAGCAAGCCGGGTTTCGTCGGGGTCGTGGCTGCATCGACCACATCTTCACCTTGCGTCAGTTGTTGGAGCACCGTCAAATATATATTGGCGGCCCACCGTTGTCGTGTTCCTCGATATAATAGGTGCCTTCGATTCGGTTGATCGATGTGCCCTTTGGAATTGTCTACTCAGGAAAGGTGTGCCCGAGAAATATGTAAATATTATCCAAGCATTATATGCGCGTAGCACGGGCAGAGTAAGGGCTTACAGCAGGCTGTCGCCACCCTTCAATATCTCCAGCGGTGTGAGACAAGGATGCCCGCTGTCACCTTTCCTATTCAACTTCGCTATTGACGAAGTCATGCAGATTGCATTTACAGGACATGACTTGGAAGGTGTGGAGCTACTCCCAGGAGAACGACTTCTTGACTTAGAGTATGCAGACGACATTGCCCTCATCTGTGACAGCTCCCAGACGTGTCAATCCGCGCTGGACATATTAGCACTGGCTGTCAGTCGCTTCGGGCTTTGCTTTGCACCACCGAAGTGCAAAGCGTTCCTCCAGGATTGGCAGGGTTCGCCCCCTGTGCTGACCCATGGTGGGGATCAGCTAGAAGTCGTTCAGAAATTCAATTACCTGGGAAGTTGTATCAGCGCCCTTGGGATCGAAGACGAGATCACGAACCGCATAGCGAAAGCTCGAAGTGCTTTTGCTAACCTTCGCCACCTATGGCGACGGCGCGACATTATTCTCGCCCTGAAGGGTAGAGTGTACAATGCAGCGGTACGTTCGACCTTACTGTACGGTTGCGAAACCTGGCCCCTAAGATCGGCGGACATGAAGAGGCTACTTACGTTCGACCATCGGTGCCTTCGCAGTTTGGCTCACATCTGGTGGGAACACCGCGTGAGTAACGAGCGTGTTCGACGCCTTGTTTACGGCCTAGGAAAAGGGAATGAACCGCTCAGCACCGTTATTTCACTCACCAGGCTCCGATGGCTGGGCCACGTGTTGCGCATGCCAGCCCACCGACTCCCTCGACGTGCGTTGTTTGCTCACCGGGGATGTGGGTGGAAGAAGAGGAGAGGTGGCCAAGCGATGACTTGGTCCAGAGGAATGAAGGCCCTCACTTCGGAGCTGGCCTCAGTTGGAGCTTCACGGCTCCCTGGTTGGGGTCCAAAAGACGGTGAACACGTTTGGATGGATACACTTGCTGATATGGCAAGGAGCCGACCTCAGTGGCGTTCATGCTGTGAGTTTCTTTGTCCCACCCCATCCCTCTTAGCCTCCCCCTCCATCTACGATCTTATTTCGTAGAGTAAAACGTAATTAAATTTTTTGGTTTTGCCTAGTAGCCGGCTAGTAGCTTACCGGAACGATGCGTATCCGTTGCTGGTAGCTCAGCTGGCATTCAACTGTCGTATTTATTTTTTCTTTATGTATTGTATGTATGTATGTATTTCCTTTATGTATTGCGATACAATAGCGGAGGTGTTTTACCATCTCTAGCTGACATGTATAATGATGATGATGATGATGACTACTCCTATGGGTTGCCACCATATCACTTGACCTGATTGTGATTGGTAGTCTTTTCCACAGATAGATATCTGACCTGGATAGATATCTGACCTGGAAGAAATTAGAGGGTATGTTCGTTCTTGTCTTTGGTATCTTCAGTGCGATATCTTTATTGCGAAGCTCTCGAGTTGAGCTATCTTGTAGTTCGGGTGAGCAGCAGCTGGAAAAGCGGTAACAAGTTGTGCTGCAATCTTTGTGAGTTGTGGATTGAACTGGAAGTGGTTACAATGCTATCGATAATTCATAGCAGTGTGAACACCAGTTAGATGTTTGGTAAACGACCTCTGCAGGTGCTCCACAGCAATTCGATTACTCTTTCTTATTACCGTAAATCTTGCTGCAGTATTGGAGGATAGAGCGGGTGAGTAGCTTCAAATCTCAACTCTTGCATGGGTTGGGTAGATTTTGTTGGATACACTAAACACAATTTGTCTGGCATGTGATACATACTATTGGGCCTGTAAGGAGAAAATAATGGTTCAAGAGTACATAATTCCGAGATCACGCGTGGAGAGCCGTGTAGGGACGCTTTCATTGTTTTGGATGATAGATCCTTCGGAGATGCAGCAGTCACAAGACATGATGCTTGATTTCTTAGCCGAGAATTTCATCCCCCATGTGCAACACCATCATTCAAGGGAATGTCAATCATCTTAAATGAGCCGTAGGGTTTCTTGAAGTTCTTCACACTGAAGCTTATGGACGATCTTGATTTCGTCAGCAACTACAAATGGCCGGAAAGAT
>OX104064.1:121720922-121767186 GCA_944474145.2 Dicrocoelium dendriticum
GAACGAAAGAAACTTTGGCTTGTAAAATCCTGGCCGTTGTCCCTATCGCCCTCGGTACTCCGAAACGGAAGAACATGTAGTTCATCCATCGAATAACGCTGGCAATAGTCACCTCTCGGCAAAAATGGACTTCCGGCCATTTGCCGTAAAGCATGTGGCCACTAAACCGTTGCGTTGGGTCTGAGGCGCTAAGCTACGATGACCCATGACGTCAAATGCTATCTTGGTCCACGGTCGCATAGGATAATCAATGGGTTGTATAGGGGTGAAAACCAGCTTTAAACACTTGTCTGCACTTGGACATAAAGAGCAGTAACGAACCAGTTTTTTATTTTGTGTGACTTTCTGAGTCCCCAGAAGCATCCGTTAATCTTACTTTTCGTGTGAACGATGCTAAGGTGACCTTCGGGAGCATGTAGCGTGAGCTTTAACATCCGTGGCTTCGTGGAGCCGCAAATTTTTCACAGCCCATTAAACGTCCAAGTATAAATGAAAGTTTGTGACACAACACGTAATAAAGAAGAGACTCGCCTGTGATCTTGTTTTTTTGTGGCCAGGTGTTTAGCAGAAACCTCTGAATGTGGCAGAGTGTGTACTCTTTCTAAGTCACTTTTTGGAATTCTTCCTGTGTCTGAGCTGAGATTGTTTAACTGCTCAGGGAATGCACCAATAACCTCTTGATGACATCATCATTGTTTACAATTTTGTCGAGTAGCAGTCGAGAGAGCCCATCGGCATCCTGGTTTTAACACTCAGGACGGAACTTAATTCGAAACTCGTACGTTAACAACCGTGCCAGTATCCACAAAGTGCCTGGAGCTCAAAAGCATGGGAACATGTTCGTTCGTCTAGTACGACTGTGCTGTGCAGTGTTACTCACTTGGGCTTCACAATTCTTGTGGACCTAGTGTCCGACCTGAGTACCAGTCGTACTGACAGTGAACTCCATTTGCCTTCAAACGTCTATGTTCGTTCTAAATAAGACAATAAGAAGACTGGTATTGCGAGATGGTACCATTGCGTGTTATCTGTTCATTCGCAAACTAACATCATCATCATCATCATACACGTTAGCTAGAGGTGGGGAACATCTCAGCTACTGTGCCGCAATACATAGAAAAAGGAGAAAAAAAGCAACTGGTGCTAGCTGGCTGAGCTACCGGTAACGGATGGGCATCGTTCCGGTAAGCTACCAGCCGGCTGCTGTGCACCCAAAAAAAATTATTATGCAAAATTATATAAGGCTAAATAATGAGATCGTGGTTGGAGTGGGAGGCTAAGAGGGATGGGGTGGGACAAAGAAACTCACACCACGAACGCCACTGAGGTCGGCTCCTAGCCATATCAGCAAGTGTGTCCAACCAAACGTGTTCATCGTCTTTCGGACCCCATGTAGGGAGCCGAGACGCTCCAACCGAGCCCCGCTCCCAAGTGACGGCCTTCATTCCTCTGGACCAAGTCATCGCTTGGCCACCCCTCCTCTTCTTCCATCCACACCCCCGGCGCGCAAACAACGCGCGTCGCGGGAGTCGGTGGGCTGGCATGCGTAACACGTGGCCGAGTCATCGGAGCCTGATGCGTGAAATAACGGTGCTGAGTGGTTCATTTCCTTTTCCTCTGCCATAAACAAGGCGTCGAACACGCTCGTTGCTAATTCGGTGTTCCCACCAGATGTGAGCTAAATGGCGAAGGCACCGGTGGTCGAACGTAACTAGCCTCTTCAGGTCCGCTGCTTTAAGCGGCCAGGTTTCACAACCGTACAGTAGGGTCGAAAGTACTGCTGCATTGTACACTCTACCCTTCAGGGTGAGAGCGATGTCGCGCCGCCACCATAAGTGGCGCCCCGAGCTTTTGCTATACGATTCGTGATTTCATCTTCAATCCCACGGGCGCTGATACAACTTCCCAGGTAGTTGAATGTTTAAACGACTTCTAGCTGATCCCCACCAAGGATCAGCGTAGGAGGTGGTCCAGACCAATCTTGGAGAAACGCTTTGCACTTCGAGGGTGCGAAGCAAAGTCCGAAGTGACGGACAGCTAGTGCTAATCTGTCCAGTGCCGCTTGGCACGTCTGGGAGCTGTCACAGATTAGGGCAATATCATCAGCATATTCTAAATCAAGAAGTCGTTCTCCTGGGAGTAGCTCCACACCTTCTAACTCGTGTCCTGTAAACGCGATTTCCATGACTTCGTCAACAGCGAAGTTGAAGAGGAAAGGTGAAGGCGGGCACCCTTGTCTCACGCCGCTGGAGATATTAAAGGGCGACGACAGCTTGCCGTAAGCCCTCACTCTGCCTGATCAACGTGTATATAATGCTCGGATAATATTCACATATTTCTCAGGTACACCTTTCCTGAGTAGACAGTCCCAAAGTGCATGTCTATCCACAGAATCGAATGCACCTTTGATATCGAGGAACACGACAACGGTGGGCCGCAAACTAACAACAGATAGATGAACCACGTAGCAGAAAAAATCGAATATTTGAAACTGGTCACAAGGGAAAAATTGCGTAGACACAACAATGACAGATTAGCATCCTGATCTTAGGGTCATGAGCCCTAAGGAAGCTTCAGGGAGACTGTTAATTGTTTTTGTACGCATAGGATAGGGTGATGCCGGTTAAGTGCCACCGCTTCGGCAAACCTCAACACTTTGGGGTTGTCATTACGATAGGTAACTGTAAATGTTGACCTGGGGTCAACCTGATGGTCTGATTCGAGTAGATGTCTGGCGATCGATGAGGCCGGCAGCTTAGATACCTTTTCGCGTTCGCCTGCTTGTTGTGTCGATAGTTTGGCGATCCATTTTGGGATATGCTCTCCAAAACGCTTACCCAAGGATCGATCTGTTCTGCCAATGTAACTACTACCGCAGTTACAAACGAATTGGTAAATGCAATGGGTTGTGGTGGAGATCGGTTGAGTAGGCTTCACTGGAGGCGTAGGTAACTTCCTGGTCCCCCAAATGGGGCAGAATTTGGCTGCGTTGAATGTCCGCCGAATCGCTGTATGCACACGACTATGTTCGTGTTACTCATTGTGAATATCAGAACCACATACGCCGTCCTGTTAGCCCTTCTCTGTATGCACATTTGAAAGGCTACAAACGCGCGTGTGTGGGTGACGGCTTCAAAGGAACATGAATGAATCCTTAGATTGGTCGCCTATCCTCAAGCATTCTCATCTTAAAAGCCAGCGGTAGGGGTGATGCCGCTAGCGTTGGGAACGCGTTACCTCTTGGCTACCAAGCGCTTGCTACATATAATATTCCACATTCGTTCTTGCATTCGAGTGAAGAATTGGGTGTAGTGGTCAAGAATTATCCCTGAAGCCCAAATATTCTACAACGCTTCCTTGCTTTGAAATGCAGTTTGGAAATTCGGTGATCAAGGCCCGACAACTTTTGTCGCAATTGTCCACACGTTGGATCGTCCGTGCAAATTGCATAATCCTTGCAATTAACTGACCAGCAATTTGCATGATATCGATATCACAAATTCTGTTCCAAATATTAGTCAGGAGAATGAGTGTAGTCATATTTCACGCGTTTAGTAAAAGGCAGCATTTATCTAGATAAGCTGCGGAAAGACATTTGTGTCTGCTAAATTTGAATTAAAAATGTCCAGTCATGTGGATTGACTTAGAAATAGGTTAGTCCAACTGTTGTGGTACGGTAGTGCTTTGGTAGATATTTTATTGAAAAATAACTTTATGCACAGCAACGATTGATTTGGTAGCGCAGAATAGCAACAACCGAGATGAATGAAGACCGATCGTTAGTAAATTGTTAACGGCAAAATTATCATCAGTACCGCAGGTTGGATGGTAAGACCATAGGACAGCTAACCGCCTTACTTGGGTCATCTGCCGAGGCTCTTGATACGCAGTGTTTGTCTAACTCCAAGAGATTAACTGTGCAATGCTCAATGTTTTCATTGCAAATCGCGCCATGGCTATGGAGGTTTGCTCAGGCTAATTTCATCTGACGTTCATTTGTTCCTAGCCATACCTATGTGTTTCCATTCCAACGCCCGCCGTTAGATACCATCATGCACATACTGTGTAACATGTCCAGGTGTCCCACCACATACCCACTTGAGATAATCTCCAGTCACGGGGGCTTCATCACCCGTGTTATTGCCTCCAATACCCATTTGCCTGGAGACACACTATGCACACCATTCGCTGCGGTGTAAAGCGATCCAATCGTGGCGGCTTGTTAGATCCACTTAAAGAGGCGAGCCAATTCCGCGCAGGACTTTGTATTGTGATCACGTTGATCAATGACAATTGAGGTGAGTTGCCTTCTTATATACCTTGCAAAGACCTGCTTGTTCTGCGACCGTGGTATGTACATATTGCACTTGTGTTCTATTTTGTTTAATTGCACCGTAGGTAACGTATCGTTTTCTTTTCTTGATAGGACCCGAGATTTTGTAAATGTCACTCGAGCTCCAGAAAATCAGTCGCTTATATAAACAGCTTAGCACCACAGTAGAGTATACAGCCACAGGTGCCTACGGTTGAGTAGTTGGATGTTATGCAAGCTACTACTTGTAAATTTGCTAAAACAATTTGAACACCTTTTCGAAAGCCGAATGTAACACAGGGGTCAGCGGGATTTACTAGATGTGTTATTGATGTGATAACGTCAAAGAGGCCATCAGAGAATGTGCAATCTTATCGCCTACTAACGCATTTAACAGACTGCATGTGCAGCACCCACACTAACGATACGATATTACTGCATTATTGCACCTCTTATTTGTGTATTTGAGTATTTGGATGACAACCAGTCTTGGACATTTTACAAAAGAGTGCGAACATTGTTTTGAAAGCCGCGTATTTGACAGTGCGCAGCGGGGATTCTTCGATGTAGTACTGCGATTGCTATCGTGCTGACGAGGCCGTACGCGGCGAGTATGTAGTATTATCACCTGTTAAAATTTATGGCTGCGCAAAAGGCTTTCGTTGAGAATCCGCACTGTTACAATCTAGATTCCGAATTTGACACTGTACCGCTCCCCAAAACGCCTAGCCCAACTGAAGTAAAAAGCAGTACACCAATGACCTTGACAAAATAACGTATTAACCGCTGGCAACAAACACTGTACAACTACCAGGAACATTGGCTGTATTTATAGGTCTCGTATTGACCTACGACTTCTGAAATTGGAATGCCAATTACCAGGGTTAGTGGTTTCCCATAGTTTTGGTCGAGTTGTCAGGTGGTTGGTAGTGCAGAGCTTAGAACATTCCAGAACGTTCGAAATCGATGTGATAATGGTTAATAATCGATTGATCGCTAAGGTAGTTGCTTTTTCAGACAATTCTTACTCTCTTCCGGACACGCAGTACCTCGGGCAGAAGAGGAGCTGACAGATAAGGCGACACGGAGAGCCTGCAGCGAACACCCCACGGCATTCGCAAGCTGTGCGATCTCCTTCATCAGCTACGCAAACCAGACTGTACATATAGCAAGCAACACTTAAGTACAGCTTAGTTTATTGTACCACTTGGTTAGTAATCATTCTACCTGGTAACCATACTGAAAACAGGTGCTTCACCATCCCTATATCAGTTTCATTCAACTGTGGATGCCCAATATTTTACGGCTGTAATTTAGGTTCAAGTCCAAATGTTAACGAAAGCATCAACAGTTCGTATTGGGTACTTAACCTCATACGTGCGAAAATGGCTGCTTGTCTTACCCACAAGCCAAACCCATTCACATTGGTAGTGCTATTGTTCATGAGGTTTACTATGTCTCTATCCAGTTCGTGGCAGTTCGCACTTAAGTTTGGACAAACGTGTGTGCATATTTGGTATTTGAACCACCACTGGACACCGATGACGTCTATTCATGTAGATAGGTATACCGAATGAATTCGACGAGGATACTCATACCGCTTTTTTACGACCAACTTAGTGCAGGGAAGCGGCACTGAAGCAAACCGCAAATAACATTGCCACTACATGAAGTAGGTGAGTTTGTGACAAACTTATGTTGACTTCAAGTGTTGCGAATCCAAGGCAAATTTGATCGTTGCTGGGCGGTTGTCCAGGTGCAGGGGAAAGCACTATTGCGCGCGAAATAGAAGCACGATGCATACGCTGCCATACGATTTACAAACCCGGGCCAACAAGGCGGCACGTGTGGTACGTTTGCCTGCGTAATGAGGATTTTTGCAATTCAGAAGGATATGTTGATTAAGCATGCGGCTTCGCATGCAGTGAATGTTGACAAGGTGCCTACCTGTATAATACCCTCCACCTCGATTGCTGGCTCCAGGAGACAGCTGGTCGTTGCTGGAGGGGACGGAGTGCACCGTCCTCGTGAAATGGCTAGGCTCAAAGAATGGTACCATCGTGTGTGGAACGGGCTACGCTCCGGCCACCGCCTTCTGTACATATGGCGGAATGCTCCGTTTCTGTTTGTTGAAGGAGTGAGGGTTGCCTATGCTGATGACACTTGGCTCCCATCGGCATGCCTCTCGGTTTTGCTTCTTCGGATTTATGCTGGATTCGGGGTGTGTGGGTGGAACTATGGGTGGTGCATCGCAAGCCATCCATGGCGCAGGCGCCCTGTGGCTGCCTCCGTGGAGGCCACAATGACAGGCAAATCTGGATACGGATGTCTCCAAACCATAACAGCGATACATCCGATGTGGCCTGATGCCATTGATTCCCCGAATAAACAAAATAGTTGGTGCAGCTTGGTCTGTACAAAGAGGGAAATGTCTTCCAAAAAAACAAATTCCACATCTCACAAGCCCAAATGCATGCGTAAGCCTCGTTTTCTCGGGCAAGTAAGAAAGCTCTCCCGCCAACAATTTTCTGGAAGCATATGAAACAACTCTTTCATACCCATTTTGAATTTGGGATAGTATTTCATCTAATCCAACGTTTAAGGCATCAATAGAGACAATCGTGGGACACTTCTCGTCGAAAATCGCAATGGCTGGAGTGGAAGCCATGCGGCGTCTTATCTCGTCAAATGCCGTCCATGGTAAGAAATGCTGTCAGCCGGTCAGCAGACTCCTGATTTAGAGTCATGTTAATGAAAGCCTTCCGCAGGCCAAATTTGATTTTAAAAAATCGGTTTCTGTCTATTTAGACTAATATTTTGTCCTCTGTTTAAAGCACAAATTTTTCTACCGCGATTAGACGATTTAGGGCCTACGTGTCACTGCGTATTCTCACTGTACGGTCATTCGTGGGGACTTTAACCATAGGTTGGGCCCATTTGGAACAGTTAATTGGTACAATGAGATCATCCGCAATCGCTACTTGTAGCGCTGACGAAATAGCTTCTGTTATGGCCAACGGAATTGGACTTGTCTGAGAAATTGCTACCGACTTAGCATCCTGCTTTAAACATATGTGCTTAAAGCAGAATGGAGGATGCCCTATGGTTTGTGCAAACAGTTTCGGCTACTGCATTTGCAGGTTTGAGAGGGTAACCACCATGATACGCATATGAGATAGGGACGGCATGACTCCCAGTGCAACCATAGTATTGCGCCCGAGTAGGGGATGACTGTTTCCGCAACTGATGATTTTATTGTCCCAAGTCTCAAAACAATCACAGGTCCTCGTATTTCTACCGAGGGTCTTTGTATAACTGTCAACTCGGTAGACTGAAGTGTGTATGGGCGTTTCATATAAGTGCGTGTCATAACAACTACTTGCTACCGTAGTAAAAGGAGAAGCTGAATCAAGTTCAGTGTCAACATGCATTTCATATCTTGCGCAATAATTCTAACAGTGCGAATGGCAGGCATAGGTAGTTTAGGCTCTGGACAAGGAAAACGAGGTGTGAAATAGTACCTCCGTTATCGAAGGAAGACACCTTTCTCCTGATGACTGCAATGGCTGACTAGAAATGAAATCGGTAGGATGAAACTGAGGAACGCGTAGTGAACCACAAAAACGGGGAAAATGTCCACACTTACCGCACCTTGTGCAATCCATTTCTAAAGCAGAGCAGTTAGCAAACTTAGTTTTCTACTGTAGGCCGGCGCAGCAGAAACATTTCTGTGGGGATTGGGATTTGGTTGACAAGCGAGGAATCTTATCAACCTCTTGTATGTCTGTTGGGGTAGGGAACCCTGACATCTGTTCGGCAGTATATGTTTTGCAGCGTGTTAACTCCACAACCTTATCCCAAGTTATTTGATACTGTCTTCGGAAAGTAGGAATTCCTGTATTCGGCTTTTTCTGATTCCACTAATGAACTTTTGCACTAACATGACGCTGTCAATTTTAGTTTTCGGTATGGTTGGATATTCGCGGGAACGTACATCGCGAATGAGACGATCAACATAACTGTCTAGTTTCCGATGGTTCCTACGTAAGTCGGCGAAATATAAGTCGAGCCATAAAGACGTTGTTACTTTGGCACAATGACCTATCCAGCACATGTATTTCTTTCGTTAAGGTGTTTTGAGAATGGAGCTCCAAGGCAACAAATAGACGCTGTCTCTCATCACCGCGTAGCTTCAGTTGCTGATATTGTGTAGTTAGAAGCCGCAGCTAGTAAGCCCACATAGTTTGTAAACGCTATCTTTTACTGGGCCAATACACTTTTAGTAGGAAGTAAGGTCGGATCAGGCCAGTAAAGTGAAGGAGAATGTAACCGTGGCTCCACGTCATCTCAAGATCACTGTCAAGCGGACACAAAACCGAAGACCTGACAGTTTGTATAATTACTACGTTATCTACGTGTAATCTTAACGAAGTTTAAACTATCATATACCACTCAATTCCTTTTTGTGTACCCTTACCGCCACTGGAAAAACTTGGAAGGGTACCTATCAGCTTTTGTGGAAACTATGCGAGTATTTTTCAATTATCCTGTGATCCGCCCTGCAGTGTGATTTTCCTTACGCATTTCATCACACATCCCCCAAGCGACACTCATCCGACACGGACTTACCAGCTTTATCCAGTGAATCACCAAGCGTAGAAATTATACCATCGCCTTATCACCAAAATCGTCTTACCGGAGATTTCTCAGCTAGCCGTCTGTATCGGCTGACCAGTTTTATCGGTTGACGGCGATCGATCTGCCCTACAGTCGTCTTACACCGGCAGTCACCTGACTGTGCGGCGTTTAGACCGGCGTGTGAATTAAAACCAGCGTTCATCCGTCTGAAGTCCGGGTATGTTGGTTTTATCGCGTTCTCCCTCACTTCAAGAAACGAAGTGTCCGCCTCCACCGGTCTGACGAGGGTACGCAACCGGCCAGTCAAAAAAGTACGCAAAATCAACTTATCCACTGTGTAAAGTAGCAGCACTTTGCCAAGTAACAAAATGCAAGTGGATGCGAATCCAAAAGGGCTCCAGTCGAATGACAAATGTGAGTCCGCTGAATGTAACCCATTAGTCAAATTCTGCTCACCTCGCACACACTGTTTCCGATGGTCCCATCCAAAATGTGAAAATGTATCCCAAGAACACGTGAGAGCTCGAAGCAGCTCCCAAGACGATATCTGATTTTGTACTGGGTGTTTGCCCATCCCACCAGCCAAATGAATACTTCTTCCAGTTCAAAAGGGAGAACGGTTAACAGAAGTTGAACGGCGAACGAACATCATCATCATTCATCATTAAATACGTCAGCTAGAGGTGGGAAACACCTCAGCTACTGTGCCGCAATACATAGAAAAAAGGAGAAAAAAAGCAACTGGTGCAAGCCAGCTGAGCTACCGGTAATGATGGGCGTCGTTCCGGTAAGCTAGCAGCCGGCTACTCTACAGCAAAAATAACAAAAATTTACTATGAAAAATTATACAAGGTTAGATAGTGAGATCGTGGATGGAGGAGGAGGCTAAGAGGTATGGAGTGGGACAAAGAAGCTCAGCACGAACGCTACTGAGGTCGGCTCCTAGCCATATCAGCAAGTGTGTCCAACCAAACGGGTTCATCGTCTTTCGGACCCCAACCAGGGAGCCGAGACGCTCCAACCGAGGCCAGCTCCCAAGTGAGGGCCTTCATTCCTCTGGACCAAGTCATCACTTGGCCACCCCTCCTCTTCTTCCATCCACATCTCCGGTGAGCAAACAGCGTACGCCGTGGAAGTCGGTGGGCTGGCACGCGCAACACATGGTTTAGACATCGGAGCTTAGTACGGGAAATGACGGTGCTGAGGGGTTCAGATCCTTTCTCTGTGCCGTAAACAAAGCGCCGAACACGCTCGTTACTCAAGCAGTGTTCCCACCAGATGTGAGCCAAACTGCGAAGGCACCGATGGTCGAACGTAAATAGACTCTTCATGTCTGCTGATCTTAAGGGACTGGTTTCGCAACCGTACAGTAGGGTCAAAAGTACCGCTGCATTGTACACTCTACTCTTCAGGGCAAGAGTAATGTCGCGCCGCAGCCATAGGTGGCGAAGGTTAGCAAAAGTAGTTCGAGCTTTTACTATACAGTACGTGATCTCGCTAAGATTATATCAATGGAAACGAGTATGCACCATGATAACGCAGTGGCTTAAAAAGAAGCAAGGGTGCAAATGTTGTTTTGCTCCAACTACGATTGACAAGGTCCTCTTTGTCGTCATCCTCTTTAATTTTGGAAGAACGCTGTTATAATGCGTAGATTGCCTTATTCGTCGCCGCTGTTATAATTGGGTCGCTACTGTTATGATTGAGGGAACGCCGCCTCTGTTCCGACTACGTAACGCCGGATAAGATTGTAGCTGGCCCGGTTAGAGCACGCCTACGATGACGACTTTTAACGCTGGCCAATCAAACGGTGTTACGCTGATGACGCTAGCTTAGCCGGTGAGACGGAAAATTGAGCGAGCGTGTGACCGATCCTAGCCGCAAGTGTTCGAATAGACGCGGAGCCCTCGGAACGGACGCGGACGAGGGAGACGCACACGAGAGGGGGGTTTACGGTAGACGCGCGCTAATGACTTAGACGCGAAGGCTGGCCAGCAAACGACTCACACGCAATTACGTGACCCGACCGACTTCCAACTGAGGCGAAGAGAAAGAAAAGGCAAGTGGTCCTCTGTAGGCTCTTTTACGACCGACAAAGGGCGATCACAGACAGTGCTATGGGTTATTAAGTTAAGGAAAACTGTCACCACGAAGAGGGGGTAGTTTGTAAATGACCATTATCAGAAGGTGCGCAGTTTGGGCCGCGTCTCGGAGTGGTTGAGCTCTGCTGCGTTGTGGGGAGGAATTGGACCTCGGTTTCCACAGCCATTCTGCCGGGGTTTCTGGCGTGTTTTTGCGGGAATATTTGACGTACCCGCAACAAACGCAATTTGAAAACACACCGCAGCTCTGATGAGCAAGCTCAAATCTAAACCCCGAAAATCAGGCACCACTCGAAACGCGTGACCAATCCATTTCAGTAGGTCTTGACAACTTATATCATTAATAAGGATGGGACCGTCGAACCCGACTCTATTGCATTTGCAATCCAAGGGTCTCTGGTAGAGTTCAAATCCCCTGAGGCTTTAGTTACACATGCAGAAATCGCTGCAAAATTCCTTTCGGATGATACCTTTAGTGTCTCCTCTGTTGCAAACACCGCTAACGTCAATAGGGCGACAAACAGTGGACCATCATCACGGAACAAAATCCAAACTCAAAAAACCAAAGTTTACAAGTAAAAGAAGAAGGAATCCAACAATAACTCTCTGACTGACATGTGCACCAATGTCCCGGAATTTACCGCCATCACATTGCGGGGTAAGTTGTTTGCCGACCAAGACCAATGAGCCTCACTGTGCATTGTAATGAACGTAACAGCCAAACCCACAAACCTAGTGAGAGTTACTAGTCACCAGAACTCTGAACACTATGGTGAACCCAGAATCATGAGAGTAACACTAGAACCAGCCATTGCTGTAGAAAACCTTTTACTTTATGCAAGTGTGCTACAAAGCGGATCTTGTAAGGTACGCATCTATCCTGAGGTCCCTTGGAGCACGCGACAATCGAAAGAAACATCACAGATGGACCTAGCAAACTGGATTATCTAAGCACCATATTTATTTATGGAGTGCCAGAACTTGCTTCTCACGATAGTCATGAGGCCGGTAACCACAATTTGAAACAGTGGCAGTTCATTCGTGAAACACTTTTCTTGGACAGCGTTGTGGTACAATCGCTACCTCTCTCACAAAATTATGGAGAAAGTGAACCAAGAACGCTAAAATTCCTGGTTCAGTCAGAGTAGAAAGCACCGAAAATGTTAGAACATTGGCGAAGGCATCGTAAATGAATACCATTAGAACTTCAGTTAAAAGCTGCTGAATCCTTATGAAGACCAAACATGATCGTAGCTGAAAAAGCAATCCTGTTAGCAATTACGCATGAGAATCTATTTACGGCTGGGGCACACGATGCCACAGCATATCCGGTAGAGGAATGGCACGTATCTTGGCCAAAGCAGTTTGAGAACGATGTGTCATCATCATCCCATCACAAAAACGAATATCATTTGACCTCGCATCAGTCGGCATTCTACCACAGTCTTTTGACTCCCTGTGGGCTCCTGTAAATCGGGAAATCATCCTGCCCTTGCACAAATGCTCAAGACCTTTTCAATAAGCTCTCCGCACTGAAGGATAGCCAACTTTCGAAGGCCTGCGATATTATCGGTGTCACGCTGACATGATTGCACCTGGGATGGCAGACTTAGAAGTCTCGCTGCTGGGCATGTCACTGATACGAAAGACATGCTTACGAAAGGAGGGGGTAATTATGTATTACTGAAGCGACCTAGATTGCGAGATCGTTAAGGATTCAGACTTACAGTTCACCGATTCTATTTGGTACCGCCTGCAGTTATATGGCAGAGACACCTGCATTATAGCTACGGTATACCACCACATAAACTCTACACCGGAAATGGACTGCCAACTTGCAACAGCTTTAGGATGCAGTCGAAAGCAAAAGCAAAATCCCACTGGCTGTTGAACTGTTCACTGAGCTTGGCAATTTTGTTGCAAACGTTTCGTCACCAATCGAAGTGACCTCATCAGTGCGTAGTTGAGTGGGGTGAAATAGCGTAGAGCGTAGAGGAGCCTCGGTGAGAGTGCGCTGAGCGTGTTGTGCGTGCGTTTTTACAGCGCCTTGGTTGGCCGTGGAGCCGAGCAATCCTATTGGTTGGGAGTTCGATCCGCGTTCAGCTTGGTTGATGGGCAGATGAACTTTGACATCGCCACCTTGTGTTTCGTGGCCGTGGTCTGCTTACTCTGGCGAGCGAGTATGTCGTCAGTTCTGGTTGTCTAGTCACAAGTTCTACCGGATTCAATCGATCGAGTTGGCAGTCCTTCATCAGTAGTGTGGCGTATACTGCGTCCAGTTTGATGTGTCGATTGATTGAATGCGTTGTAGAGCATCAGCCTTCCAAAAACTCCCTCGCGTGTTTTGTACTTCCATGTGCTATGATCTTTACATTCTCCAGATCGAAATGGTGACCTGCTTGATCTTCATGAACAGAAACCAATGAGTGTGAAACGTGCGTTCTGACGGCCGCCTTGTGTTCGATGATTCGTGTACAAAGTTTGCTTCCAATTTGTCGGACGTAATTTTTATCACAGTCGCTGCATTTTATCTGATAGATGACATTGCATTGGTCGGCTTGATTGAATTTTCCTTTGGGTCTTGAGAGCAATTTCTTTAGGGTGGTACTTGCTTGGTGCTCCATAGAGATTCCATGTGATTGCAGCCATCTTCCTGTTAGTTCGGAGACGTTCTTGATATAGGGGAGCACTACTCGTCTGTTTGTTTGGTCAGATGACTGCTGCTGTTGCTGATGCATTCGTTTCTTTAGGCTTCCGATGAAATTTATCGGATAAGCCTTGTTCCTAAACATTCGATATGGGTGATTTTCTTCCTGTTTCCGCGAGTTGGCTGTGCTGCAGTGCGTTTCCGCTCCTTTGAACAGGGTGTGAATGCAGCTCTTCTTGTGATTCATCAAGTGGTTGCTGTGATAGTTTAATATCTGGTCAGTATGCGTTTTCTTCTGATATACGCACGTTTCCATAGATCCGTCTGTATTCCTAGTGACCAGTACATCCAAAAATGGTAGCTTGTTATCCTCCTCTAATTCAATCGTAAATTTGATATCCTCGAATGTGCTGTTGAGCAAATCGTGCATGGCCTGTACTCTGTTCCGTTTTACGATGACAAACGTGTCGTCCAGGTACGTATCCAGTCTTGCGCTGATAGATAGCAGCGAAAGGCGCTCCAATTGTTTGCATTACGGCTTCTACAATGAGACCCGAAATTGGTGATCCCATGGGGGTTTCTCTCAGTTGCTGCAACACTTGTCCATCAAAGCGGAAGTAAGTGGTCATGCAGAGGTTAAGGAGTTCCGGAAAACTTTCAGGTCGTATGTTTGTCGTGGGGGTTAGTCAACTCTCAAGTAGTTCCAGCATGGTTTCTTTTACTAATTCGTAGCCGAATGAAGTGAAGAGGGCGGTGACATCGAATGAAAGCATTATTTCGTCGTCTTCTATTCTGACACTCCGCAGTTTGTTAAGGAATTGTTCAGCATTGTTGACGCTATGTTCGGATCCGGCAACCAAATGTTTCAACCTCCTCCACAGGTCTTTCGCTAATTTATATGATGGAGTTCCTAGCGCAAGACGATTGATCGTAGTGGGACTCCATCTTTGTGTACTTTTGGTAGTCCATAAAGCAGTGCAATGTTTGTATCATTAGCTTTCATTCTTTATCTCCCAGCGGTGGTGAGCTCGTTCTTTGCTTGTATTTTCTTCAGCGTTTCTTTGATCTGGTTGACTAGTTTTGAACTTAGATCTTGATCGATCTGGCGATATGAAGTTGTGTTTGATAACAGTTCTTTGGCCTTGTTACTATACTCCGGTTTGTCCATTATCCCTGGCATGCGCTATTATCCGCTGGTAGGATTACAATGTTCTCGTCTTTCTGTAGAGGTCTGAGTGCATCCTGTTCCTCCTTGACCATGGTCTGGGTGACTTTATTCCGAGTAAGCACTGGGACACAGGTCTGCCGTATCTATTTCTGGGACTCCTCCGACAGTCCATTTGATTTCAACGCGTGTTCGAAGCTATCCAAGTAGTCTTTGGGGCAAACATCTCTGACGTTGAAGTTAAGCCCCTTAATCAAGACTTCCTCTTCAGTTGCAGTAAGGTGGCGGCGTGAAAGGTTTCTGATCCATCCTTCACTGCTAGTGCAGTCATTTCTTTAGTCAGTTTGTCTAACTTTGTGTTCAATGCAATCTTGTGTCGTTCCTTTGGCTTTTGACTCGACGCCCAATTGCGGATTCCAACGCTGTTCTTATCTGTGGGTCGATGGTACTGAAACAATTTGTTCTATTGTGAGTTATGACTTTCTCATGTTTGAGTAGGCGGTTGAGGGCATCTGTTAACATCAGTTTGGCTATGCGTCTCCCGTATTGTCGTGCTAAGTTTCAGGTGGCTTGCTGGTTTAGCGCAGGTCTGTGCTTTGTACTTGCTGGCAGAACGTTCCTTCTCAGGCATTCATGAAGGAAGTAGATCAGTCCGCGTGTGCAAGCTTATCGGCAGGCAAAGGTTTCCCAGTGACGAGCGTGTTGTAGCGTTGTACGCCCGAATTAGTTGGCCATAGCAATGAAGACTGGTAGCTCAGGTTGTTCAGATGGCTGTTGAACTCTTTGTTGAGCTTAACGATTTTGTTGCAAACTTTTCGCTACCAATCGATGTGACATCATCATTGCGTAGTGGAGTGGCGTGCAGTAGCGCAGAGTGGCGTAGAGCAGCCTCGACAAGAGTTAGCTGAGCGTGGTGTGCCTGCGGTATAAAAATGCGGTATAAAATCGCACGCACACTACCTTCGGCGCACTGTCACCCCATCTGAACCGATACCCATCGAGCCTGGTGTGCTGTAGTGCTCAGGTGTAGGTCCACAGTTGTTTTTGATATTCTTCAATGAAATTGCACAGAATATGGCTTCAACTTTCTTTCTATTTACTAAAACTATCAAGATTTGGCGCCGGATTCAGGCGGATGCTGACCAGAAGTTACTTCATTGTGACCTAGCTATCGCGCATGATTGGTCAACCCGAAATCTATTACCGTTCAACGTGGACAAATGCAAGCCATTCTCTATACAACACCAGCGAACCTTTGTATACAAGAAACGCAAGTACTGCATTCATCCGTTAAAAACGAGCTTAGCGTCCTTGTTCAGGATAACTTGGGTTGTTCCAAGCAATCTGTGAAGGCCTCGGAAACTGGTAACCAGCAGGTCTTCTCGCTACGACTAGCGTTCGGACAACTAGACACCACAATTTTAAGACAGGTGTGCTGAATGCGTATATTCGTCCCCATGTTGAACACGCAATCCAAGCCTGACAGCCATGGCTGAAGCACGATCATACTTCACAGAACCAATCTCAATGTCTAGCTTCTAAATACGTTATTGGAATGTGTTACCTTTTGTGCGAACAGATGCTGAAACCTTTGGGAGTATGCAGCGGTTGGTATCGCCGACTACGAGGCGACTTGCTTATGGCGTACTTACTTTTACAAAATCCAAAACACGTGTGTCGCTATTTACTGCAACAAAGCAGTAACACCAAACTTAGAAGTCACTCCTTGAAATTAGCAGAACAGTACAGCCTCCTGGCGTGTCGTAGAAACTTCTTTTCCATTCCTGTGTGTCAACCATGGCATACTTTCTTCGAATCTGTTGTTTTAGCACCCACGCTAGCCATATTTTTAAAAGGCGGTTGGATGACGCACTCCGTCACTTACATTTTGTTACGTGACGCTACTCTCCAACCTACTCCCGGGAAAACATTGCATTTGCATTTTTTCGCCTATTGAAGCTATGGAAACGCTCTGAGTGCAAGGCCAATGGAATTTTGCTTACCCAGCAGATCACCCAACGTCGCTTGTAAAGCAATACTTTTTAACCAGTATAAAATCATTCTTCATTGTTTAGGTCGTTGTTCGTAGGTTGCGACATCATTGTTGTATACGAAAGGGCACATCATCATCATCATCATTACATATTAGCTGGAGGTGGAAAACACTTCAGCTACTGTGCCACAATACAAAAGACAAGAATAGGAAAACAAACTGTGGCACACCTGCTGAGTCCCCAGTACCGGCTGGACATCGTTCCGGAGAGCTAAGAGCTGGATGCCGTAAAAGAGAGTCCTATTATGCCTAACACGTGAGATCGTGATTGGAGGGGATGCTAAACGGGAGGGGATGGACAACACAATGCCATTGAGGCCGGCTCCTAGCCATATCAGCAAATGTGTCCAACCAAACGTGTTCACTGACCTTAGGACCTCAGCCAGGCAATTGGGATGTACCAACCGACGCCAACTTCGAAGTGAGGGTTTTCATTCCTCTCGACCAAGTCATCACTTGGCCTCCCCTCCTCCTCTTCCAACCGCACCCACCACGCGCAAACAATGCAAGTCGCGGGAGTCGATGTGCTGGCATGCGCAACACGCGGCCGGGCCATCGGAGCCTGGTGTGTGATATAATGGTGTTGAGCGGTTCACTTCCTCTTCCTGCCCCAAATACGCGACGTCAAACACGCTCATTGCTCATGCGGTGCCCCACCAGACATGAGCTAAGCTGCGAAGGCAGCGATGATCGAATATGACGAGCCTCTGTATGTCTGTTGACCTGATGAGCCAGGTTTCATAACCAAATAGGAGAGTTGGACGGACGGATGCGTTGTAAACTCTGCCCTTCAGGGCGAGAGTAATGTCGCGTCTGCGCCACAGGTGGCGGAGATTGGAAAAAGCACCACGAGTTTTTACTATACGGTTGGTAACCTCATCTTCAATCCCATTGGTGCTAATATAGCTGCCCAGGTACTTGAATTCCTGAACGACTTCTAGCAGATCACCACCAAGCGTTAGCGCAGGGTTGGGGCCCTGCCAATCTTGGAGAAATACTTTGCATTTTGATGGAGTAAATCATAGCCCCAAACGATTGACAGCCAGTGCTAATCGGTCCAGTGCTGTTCGACATGTTTGGGAGCGGTCACAGATTAGGGCTATATTGTCCGCATACTCTAAGTCAAGAAGTCGCTCACCAGAAAGTAGTTTCACACATTCTACGTCGTGTCAAGCAAACGCTGTTTCCATGACTCCATGAATAGCGAAGTTGAAGAGGAAAGGTGACAGCCGGCATCCTTGTCTCACACCGCGAGTGATACTGAAGGGCACAAGCCCGAGCAGAAGTAAAAATAATAACAAAAGCAGTAGTAAGAACGACGGTTTGAAAAACAAACGCCTAAATGCTGACAGGTGTTTAACTATGGTGAATACAGGTATGGCGACAGGTAGAGAGTGGACCCATAGGGAATTAGTTAAGAGAGTACGTCTTTGTGCTTGTCTGGGGTTACGTGCACTTAGGCAGTGTCTGTCTAGTTCAGCGCTCACGGCGTGGATAAACGAATAGATTGAAAAGGAAACAAATAACTTATGCATATAGGCGATAATACACATTGTTTAGCCACGGCTGCAATGAAAATATATGCTAGGCTAGCTTTGGGATCTTATTCAAAACAGCATCAACAAAGACGAATGCGAGTGCAATTCGATTTGGAAGAGAGTAAGAATGTATGTCAAACTATAAAACAAGTTGAATGCAGATGAAACATAAACAAATAACTTTGGCTTCTCGCATACACAATAAAAACCTGCATCTTGAAAAACTTCCATCATCCTACTTCAGGCAAACCGGGACAGCTGTAATCGAATACTCGATGGAAAGCAGGCCCAGTGTAAATGTGCTAGAGTGTATTCCACTTTCTTTACTTAAAATTGCCACACCAAGAATCTAGAGTGGTAAAGCTTAGAAAGCCAAGGAGTAACAAGTGTTAAGTAATACGTTTTTTGTGTACATCCAGATAGTAAGCAAAGCGGTTTTTTCCAAAAAGAAAAGTATCATTAAATTGTTTGATTACCTGACTTTATTAAATTAGTGAATTCATGTCAATAAAAAAGAGAAATATTCCGAAAGGGACAGACAGCCGTGGAAGGTCATAGTTGATGAAGCTAGCGAGATACGAGCGACCAATTTGTGTACGCTTACGTAAAAAATGAAGTAGTTTCAGTGCTCAAAACTTAAGCGCTTATCCATTCAAGTTGTAAGAAATTAAGCTGCAAGCCAGAAGACCAAAGATTTTACAGCGCAGCCTAAATACATACAAAAAATACGTGTCCTGCTAAAAACAACATCCATGCTCAATGTAACTAGAATTCTACGGCGGTGTAATGCAAAACCAAGTGCTAAATAACCAAATACATTTTTAGTGCAGCTGTGTGAGCAAATTTTATCTCACTGGGACGGCGAGAGGAACAGATTTTGGTGAATTAATGATAGTCTACCGTCATTTCCACTAAGGTAAAAACGTTGTGGATAGTTAATTTTACGCTATGTGTGCCGATGATTTTTTTCAACATATTTAGTTATACAATTTACCAATAAACACAAAGTGTATAGTGCGTCAGACAATGAGTTCAGTCTCTCACCAAGCCTCCTCTACTCTAATCTCCGCTACAGCACGCCACTCAACCACGCACCGAGGATGTTACCTTGATTGGTGACGAAATGTTTGCAACCAATGTTAAGCTCAGCAAACAGTCCAAGCGCCATATGATGAAGCAAGCTATTGCAAAGTAATCACAGTCAAGCGCATGTGTTCCATTAGAACAGACCCGCTGTCTTAAGCTGGGTAGTCACAAGCCGTGAATTTTGCACCGTAAGCTCGACGGCGCGTTGATGGTCTCATTTGGGATGGAATGACGGAGATGTGACTTGCATGACTCCCAGAGCCGCTACCGGAAACATTGTCGGTGTTCCTAAATATGCTCCTAATAGATCTAGCTAAATTGCAAAGGCCGCGTTCGAACATCCTTTGCGGCAGATAACCAGTAGCTCTGATGATGGATTCACACTGGCGGGAAACGAGCGTCAAAATTATTGTAGGTCGCCAAGCACAATTGACCCACGACACCATGGAATCGTGCTACTTCCTATTTGGATAATATTAGGCAGCCAAACAAAGAAAACAGCTCCGTACCGCGTGACGACACTAGACCGTATCGATAGTTTAAACAGACTTCGCGCCAGACACGCGAAAAGCTAATTAACTATGCAGCTCAGAGATGCTCTGGGTGGTTAGTGCAATTAGGCGCGCACCGATAATTTGATAGCGTTTGGACACTGGCTCACGTACATTCGGATAACTATTAAACACAGTTGGGATGTGAATGGGTTGTATCCTCGGATCTATGCTGAATGAGTGAACGAAGGCAGTGTCTTTACACAAACAGACAACCAAATATGGCAACTTAGGAAGGCGAAACACGTTTATCCTGATTGAGGTCATTAGCTACCCATAACCAAGAGCTGTGATCACAATGTTCGTATTTCTATTTAACTTTCCGACTATCTACAGTGTAAATACATTAGGTTTGTATTTTATGTGTATAAATGTTTCACTTTAAGTCAAATATTTGGAAAACCAAACACATATGACTACTCGGTAATGTTGATAACATGGTGACGCTAAATTGTAAAGGATTTTGGAAGCAAATAATTCGCTTCCTTGTTACTTTTGATATTGTTCTGCTGGCTTATGTCATGCTTGAGCTACCTTCCCCAACCATCCCTTTCAAACGACTGACCCACTCGAGCGATACATAGAAAGGTCGCAGCATTTAACGAGGGATCTAACTCGGAGTCCGGACTTTCTTTGATGAACGGTGGTTGCTCTGATGCAGGTGAGATGCGGCTTGAAGCTTATTCACTATAAATCCCAGACTTTGGCAATAACGGTAAGTTAGGTCTTATTGTCGTTTCTCTGGACTGGGCAGTTATTTTGAAGTCCGACAAATCGGCTTCACTGGCTCGCCGTGATGCATCCTGTCCTGTGATTGCTTAACTAATAATATACAAACGATACGATAGACGCCGTGCTTTAGCAAAACCACGTTGACACAAAAGTCGACAATTGTTGTTGCTAATCTTGAGTTTGCCATTTTTTACCTCTATTCACCCAGTTATTTCGATATCAAACAATTATTTTGTTCAGCTTACTAGAGTGAGGCTCAATAACACACAATATTCGCTGTCGTTTAACCAATCCCTACATTCAGTCAATATCCTTCAGCAGTTTAGCACTATAAGTTACCGCGTTAATGTTCTCTCCTGGCTTGCTTCATCCACCCATGTCCTTGTGCAGCCATTCGAACATAATCTGACGTGTCCGACTTTCTTTAGCTTCTGATATTCGTGCTCGATTTATTACTCCCTACAGAGTTGTTATTTACTATTCCCATAGGTGTTGGTCTGTGTTTGAATTCGTGTGGTCATTTGAGTATCTCCACACACATAAGCACCAACTTCGTCTTTGACTCAAACTTTTCTTTGCTTTGCGTTTCGGTGCTGCTAATTCAAATAGGATCTCATGCATGGTCTGGTGTGTCAGTGTTTTCCTAACCATAAACCGTACACCCTGTACTTAAGCTAATTCGATACATGATACAGTGATGACCGTTGATAGTTCTCATATAACAGCAGGGCTGTTGTGGCTTAAGTTCCTTTGCAGCTGCTCTCCAGATGCGCCCGATTTAATATAACTGTAAGGATTGTAAATACAACCGTTAAAATTCGTCACTGTATTTTTTACCTTTATACTTTAACGATATACTTGCGAAACTTGATTTTCAATTCTAGTGTTCTTAGCACAGATAAAGAGCAGTTTGGTTGCAAACTAGTTTTATTTCTATTCCAAACCTGCTATGATTGAGATTGCAGTCAGTTTCTATTTAGAAATGAATGCAGGTTCAAATACGTGAATATAAACTCAACTCGTTTTGAACTAGATATATGCGTAGAAAGATTCGAGTTACGATGGAAAACCAAATGTGACCTCCGCAATGCCCATTATGGCGTTCAAATCTTAAATGCTGTTGGACGAAAAGCCTGCTTACTTTTTAAAAGCCTAACTATCATTGAAGTCTTCTTACAGGAAGCTGAAGGACCAAATTGGAGTCACTTTTTTCGGTAAACTTTGTAGAGTCTAAGGAGTAACTTTCAAATGTATGATGCAACAAGCAAGTTACTTTGTTTAAAACTTTATTCTTTAGCTTATGCCATAAGCTTCATCTTGTGCGATAGAGGATAATATTGCTGACCATCTGCTAAGACGCTTAATTGGTGGCATAAATTACTTCAATTTATATGTTCATATTTCATCATTTCTAACACCGACTTATAATAAAGGGAAGTTAAAATGTTTACCCCGGCAGGACGTTTTTTAAATTGCAAAAGTCAAGCCGGTTATCGCTTAGCAGCAAGTTTTGTTTGAATAAGGCGGGCACAAAGCTCAATACGAACAGAGAAAACAGTGGCAATTTAAGTCTTTCAAAGGTGTTACTCATTCTGAAACGATGAACAACTTGTCATGAATTTGTGCAAGCAAGCGGCTAGCGTGCTGTATGCGCACAGAGCAGTTGACTGAAAGCCTTTGAAGGTTTTTCTAAGCGCTAGTTGATTGGCTGAATCGGGTTTGTTTAACTGATTCAAAGAAAGAATCTCAAGCGTGCAGCAGTGTCGCTAGTTATGGAAAGGACTTAATTATTTATCTCGAAATTCCCATACGCTTGTCAGGCTGTCATTTTTGATGAGCTTGCTTTCCCAATTTAAACGCTTGTCCATGAAGGACCGAGTTTTCCGACAGATTTTATACAGGATTGAGTGTGGGCAATTCAAAAAAGTTAACGGTTTAACTCTTTTAAGAAACTGCATTTGCAGTATACCTGCCCGCATCCAAATTCTAAACGCCAACAGTGTATAAAATTTGGACATACTCGTCAAGCTTGCCGTCAATTCCAACGCTGCCATGTCTCAAACTAAGCTGAAAATGTTTTTATGAACTTGGCAATGGTGTATCGTTATTTATCACTGATTGTAAATACAAGCGGTCCTTTGTTTAATACCTCACTAGTTGGAAGTGACACATTACACCGTTTTATTGTCGCTACCAGTCTTTCAGTTCTAAAACGGTTCTCAGTCATATTTACCCTGGTATTACATTTGATGCTACATCCATCACTATTAAAGATCTTTGTGATTCTACCCTACCGGTGATAAGAATTTGTACTTTAAAAAGGTTAGATAGGCATTCTACACCAGCTAATTGTAAATTGGTTATCGTTCTTTAAAACCCTACTATCTTTGGTCTTAAAGTTTCACAGACGCTTAAAATGTGTGCCACTTTTCGCTCATACACTAACAGAGACCACCGGTTGTCTGATTTGCTATACGTTTTTTCAGTAACGTATAGTAAAATGTGCATTCTAACTGTTGCTTTAGAGGTAGCGTTTAAAAAGGTTTTCTTTGAACGATATATATTTCTAGTTAAACTGCAGGGACTAGGGCTGAAAGCTGTTGTGCTTTTGTGAAGGGAGGATTATTGTTTTTGTAAACACTACGCGAGTAGCCATGTTTATTGTCACACCGTTGGACAAATACCAGGAGCTTTTGGCAATAAACACATTAACCTTAATAAGAAGCTATTGAAGCTAGTAGTGACAAGGAAGCAGTTGATTCCATTTACTTTTGCTTGCATGGATCTAATAATTTCTTTAACTTAGACTCAAAATATGCACAACTGGGGATATACATACTGCTGATTCAAGTAAATTGACCAAATTCAATATACCGTTCGGGTTGTACAAGTGTTAATTGCTTTTCTTGGTCTTAGTATATCGTCAGCTATATCCTAAGTTGTGAATAATTACCTTTTGAAATTTCTGAGTGGAGGTGAGATCTATCAAGACGATTTGTGTGCGCATGCAGCTGTGAAGCACATTCGCGACTATGGATTGCTGGAGTGTTTAACTCCTTTTAGAGAGGCGACTGTAAATTTTAACCAAAAATTGCTTCAGTAAGGTTAGTGAGAGCATTTGTCTTGAATATAATGTTGCATCTGAATGTTTTAGATCAAATGTTGCTCAGATGAAGGACTTGTTTGATACAAAGCCGCTTACTAAACACTCCAAGCTATGTGTGTTGACGAAGACTCTGCATTATTATTTCAAAAGCATTTCCAGTTTTGTGTCTATCGCTGACATTTTAGTCAAGTTATTGTAAGACAAGTGTTTTATTTGGCTTGACATATAAGGGTGTATTAATTGAAGCATTTACTATTGCTTACATCTGGTAAATTGTCTTTTGGTTTTGTTCAAAATCACAATTGGATCTTTTATGGACGCCAACATTAAACTATAAAGACGCTGTGTTGGATCAAAATGAACAAGCCGTTACTCAATATCTCTCGTCGGCTAAGTAAGGCTAAAAGTATTATGTCAAAAACCGTTGAGAAGCCTTGAGTGCATAATGGACAGTCACTGGACATATAAGAGTTGTTCGGAATCAGATACATTATGGAAACAAATCATAATGCTCCTACGTGTTATCTCTAGCCGTGCTTGTACTTTTGCCAAATCTTTAGCAGTTGCAGTTTAACGATGGGGTACACTTAGTGCGTATAAGTTTGTGCTTAAACAAAATATGCAAACCTTCTTCTCTAAGTCAATTATATTTATGAGCTGCGACGGCTTTTGAAACCAACACTATGACTGGTTTATTACACACTTAGCTGCTTCCAAGCTCTCGTTCAAATCTTATCAAGGAGACGAGAAACTACTACTGGTCATAGTTTTATGCTGTCCAACAAGGATGGATGTTTTCTCTAAAGTGCACTTTTCCACTATTTTATACATATCACCAAGGGTTGTGTGTTATGCCTAATAGATTCCTGTGTGTGAACGACTGAGCCATTATTCTGCCGATTTTGCAGTTCGCTGTTCTGAAGCATCTACAAGCTTGCCACCCTAGTGTTAAACTGTGACTCACTTAGCGCGGTGCTAGTGCTATGTGTTCAATTTATTGCTGAGATTCGACGAAATACGTGCACTGCTTTCTACACCAGCTATCCAAATGGAATTCATGGCTGATGACAAGCAGATTCTGTCAGGTGGCACACATGGACAATTACGAACAATTTCTAAAAAACGTATCATTTATATGTGGCTGGTAGATACCCATTCAGCATGGCCGGAGGTATACCTGATTAGCAAAACAAAATATGCTTTTACTGTAAGTTCCGTTAGTCGGGTAGAAGTATGTAAGATTTCGTAATTGACAATGGCTCATACTTTCCTGTTTCCATTGTCACCCAGTAGCTGCAGATCTTTGGTCCCGGAAGCATTTTACAGCTGCAGGACCACCATGTTTTATGTGTATAGCTAAAAACTATGTTTCAATTTAAAAATGGCCAGTTGCCTTATATAGGTTAAATTCATTTGCTGAACTTCATTACTGCTAATGTCTTCCATCTCCAAAACCCAGCTAAATTCATTCCGTTAACTGAGATACACCGACTAAATTGCGTATGTTCATGTCACTTGGGCCAAAAGTGCGTGGTATGGGAACGACTAGGATATCTTATTTCAGCAAAAATGATGTACATCCTTCATTTTGATTTATTTAAAAAAAAGTTGAAGTGGTACAGGTAAAATCTTGTACAACAAGTACTATCTTGTGCATAAACAGCACGTCCATTTTCTTAGATACAATGACTTAGGTGAGTTATAAATTGATAGTGTGCACTAGAAAATAAGTTTTATATGGCAGGTTTAGATTCTCACAAAGCTTTTGAGCAAAGCCAGACTCCAGAAATGACCGTCAGGTAGTAACGGGAACCCTAACCAAAGTACTGAAATCTGGAGTTACAATGAAATTGCGGAGGATGCGATTATTTTACGCAAAATACCTAAACATTTATTTTTTCTTCTTGTCTATCAAATGATTTAAAACACGCACTAAACAAAAATTCGGCTTCCCATTCTAAAGCACAGATAAAACAGCACTTAATCGTTTGAAATAGACGTTATTGTTAGTACCTTTCATTCATTTTTATCTTGACGTGTAGCAAGGTTACGATGAACCAAACAGTGGAGTCATCGCTGCGTCTAGCATTACCGAAGCCGTTTGTGTAAGTGCGCTCCTGTCATGCCGCTGTATACACGCGTCGTTGCAACGTTCCTTTGTCTAGTATTAAGTTCACTGCGACATTGCCGTCGTATACGCGCATACAGTTGTTTCGAAATAATTTGGAACAACGGTTGCCCGGCTTGGTTGCTCACTTCTTGATCGTTTTTCCGAGCTTGGTTAAGAGATCGCATACGTTGCACCACCACGTGAGGTGGCAGCTTCCATGCGGTAACAGGCAGTGTATAATGCTGCAGCATTATGCAAACACTTGCGGTATAAACACGTATAAACACTTGCGGTATGAGCATGTAGAAGACATTGTACAACAGAGAAGCTCAAGATATTACTATGTATGCATTTCACACACTAAAAGGAAATGAGTAAAAACTTCATTCCACAGTTATCTGAGAGTCTGCCAAGTTTTCATTTCATGGCTTACTTTGTGTGAATACAACAATTATCAGAAAAACCAATATGCTTGGCGTAAAACGGAAAAATAGAAACATCTTTGAACATTTGCAGCTAATGAGTAAATGACGGTGGAAACGATGACTGTTTCAAACAAGATGTTTAAATAAAAAACTTAGAAGTTTGCATTACGGTATCATAATTTATTTGACAAAACTTTATGCTTTTTGGCTTATGCTTTCTAAAAACACCAATGTATTGCATTTGCTCAGGGGGCGAAAAATCCGTGGTTGTGCACGAATAATACAAGCGACAGTCGAGGCCGCCAACCTGCATCGCGGTAGCCTTATTTACTTAACAAGCTCTCAATCTTTTTGTTCGTAGGCTTTCTAAAACACAAAATGAATTGCATTTGCCCAGGTGAACGAACAATTTGTGGTTGTGCAAACAAAAAAGTGCCGCAGCAGTGCATTCCCACTGTCTATGTTGCAGTGATACAGCCAGACCAATTTGTGACTGGCGACAAATCCAGTTATATGTGTTTTTGACAGCAATTATTCTAAGTTTGTTCCTTCTCAATGAATGTAAAATGTAATTTTTACGAGTAATTTTTAGTTTTACCACATACGGAATAATCCAACGGTTATTACAAGCGGATCGTAGAGCAGCTTTGACGAATACATTCGATTAATGGTGAAAAACTTAACAAGGTCAGTTTTCCTTGGATGCATGTAACTTGGTAGCACGTGATACCCAATTATTTAGTTACTACGAAATCTGATTTTGGTGCATAGGTACTCAGACTACGTCGTACCCTACTAAGTGTACTCAGCAAGAATCGTCTGTCTTTGTCAAATTCGAACATCGGCAATTTTTCTATCAATATCGCTCCTCGAACCTCGATTTGCACCCTGTTTTAACCTTAGTTGTTATTGTCCATTACTGTGCTATTAACATATTATTGGTTTTAACGCATTGGCTTCCTATTTTACCGTGACATGTATTAGCAGAAAAGAATAAACTCAGTTACATCATATATTCCAACTAAAATTGGATAACGTGCCGTATTTTCTTAAAGGTACTGAATTCGCTAAAAGTACGGTTTATTGTTAGTTTAAGTGAAGCTTACTAAAGTAGGGGTTTTTTGACTGTTATTTCGCATTGCTACAAAAATGACATATTCCCTTCGACATTTACGGCGTTTAGGTATCGCAGAAACGTTAACTTTGTCTGCTGTAGAGGTACAAAATGCGTATTCGAACATGAATTATGATCGCATCGTTTATAAATGCTTGCGCTGTAAGCGTCGCCACACAAGAATCAAGGAAATCCGGCGAGTCTACTATCTGCTCTATAATTCTGTTGACCATATTAGTTATGTTCCCGCGATACCGATTGTAGCGACTGTTTAAATGTTGCTGTAGCTGGTTGTAAGCTAAAGCTGTCAACTCTCGATCGGACCCAGAGCAATCCATGTATTAGTTTCTTTTAAAAGCTACCCTCTGAACCGTTGACTAACGGAACAGAAATCAATCAATCTGTTTACCTCTTTCGATACAACACCCCAACCTGCGATATATCGGGAATTCGTATACTGGAGGCAAGTCATAACGACGACGTCCGTAATGTCTTCCACAGGGTAAGCCCGCCCGTGTCATGTAGGTACTTTTCGTATTCCTTCCAGTCCCTTTGCGGCAGGCCTTTCGGAGCGTAGAACAGGATGTTGTGGTGTAAGCCAGTTCTGATAAAGGCCTTCTTACCCACGTGTGCTACGCTCATAATCAGCAAGTGCAAAACGTTTCGGCGATTTCTGCACGTTGTGTGTGGATAAAACGCCTTGTACAAGTCGTATTGTGTACGTTAGCTGTTCGTCTTTAAATTGAACTACAGATCCAAATTGTACCGGTTTTGGATAACGGACGGCATGGGTTACGACCGATCAGTGTTTAATGGGTTCCTGCGCAAGTAAACCTTGACTCGTAGTAAAAATTTTCGGTTTACTTCATGAGCCTATGGTCCATGAGTTCTCCACACGTACATTCATTACGGATAAAGTGGTTACTTGACTACGCGCAAAAGAATCAGTTATCTAGTGTGACACGCTGCTGCTCTAATTTCATATCTGCGATGCCGTTCGTAAGCACATGAGTGAAGCGAATGTTTTATTGCTTGCTTTAGACGAATAGCTACCGCGCACGGTACATATTCCAACGGTTGACCACAGTGGTTACGGAGACAGCGTATGCTACCTTTCCGACATTCCTCTTGTTCTAAGTTCTAGCATTAGCTTAGCCTATTTCAGAAGACGGGTCCTCAGTTTGTACGCTGTCCAACCTCCCACCGGATGTTTCTAAAGCGGTCAGGAGCGAACTTCGCTCATGCGTTGTAGGGGTATTTTGTGAACAGCACCAACGGCCATGTCAAGAATGCCAATCTAAGTTTGAAGCAAGGCAGGTATGTTTCGGACCGCCTCATTTCACCTGTGTTTACTGTGTGGAAACTGTCGGAGGTTTTACTGAAGGAATTCCAGGTGCAGTGTACATACTTTTGTGACAGACATCAGGTGTGTGAATGTAACGCATACATGCTGATGCTCGTAGTCCATCTCACAATGCATGTTGGCAGCCTCGTTTTGCGTCAGCTGGAAACACCCAAGTTCGGTGCCGTGTGCTCAGACATTGGAGCAGGACTGGTGTGCCATCTCGTAGGTTTCTAGTTCCGCAGTTAGTTGTGTGAGAATAACACACCCGCTTTGACTTTGACTGCGCGAATGCCACGTGAGCCTGTGCCTTTTACGAGCACATATGGCTACCAAGAGTCCACTTAATGACGTTATATAAGGAAAGTCAAACTCAAGACGGTAAAAGACGACGTCTTCATTACTTTTTAGGATACACCTTTAATCCTTGGAAGCTGGTTGACAAAATACCACACGCCGGTGTCGTCCAGATTGCTTCGGAATTTAAAGTTAACGACCTCAAGGCATTCCACTTTGAATGTAGATAAACTTCTTGCCTTGCTTAAGTGCTTTGAAGATTTGAAACCCAGTGCGTTACTCCGGCTCATCGATAGTCTCAGTAAACTAACAGAGGACCTCAATGTCTTAGCACCAGTGCATCCGTCGAGGGTGAAATCACACTGCCAACCCTCGCTTAAGCAACCGGGGTGGCACAAAGCCGGCAGGTCGAGTGCTTTTTGGTTCGCTTGTGGGGAACCAGTTGCAGGTACTGGCATTATTTGCATGCACAAACAGCTACTGCATCATCGTTAATGTTTGGTGGCGAACACGAGCGCCAGTTGCGCAGTTTGCTTCATGGACAAAGCAGCAGTTACATTCATCAGGAAACTGTCATGTCGTAGTAACATATGTGAGTTGGAATCTAGTACTTTAGTTTTAGCTTCGCACTTTACATCATCTCGGAATACAACGATATCACATATACCATCAACATCCCCTGCGTACGACGGAAAGTACTATAATATAGTGCTTTACCACCGCGAAGTTATTTTGAATGACTGTGACGCGATACCCTGCTGCAGCTATCTTTGCGTGTTACATAGTGCAGACATCGAACGCTGTAAGACTAGGCGCTAACAAATTCTTTTACAGTAAAAGGAAATGGAAAAAGCGCATCGCCGGGAAGCTGCATCCTAGCTGCAAACCTATATTTGAGTATGTTTTAATATATTGTTAGTTGCTTCCTCTTTTAGTGGGATAAGGCTTCCACTCTAAATGCTCCCGTTGTAGAACAGACCACCGATCTACCGAGGATGACCATAATGTGCCTGCTGGAGAGTAAGTCGCGTGTCACACTCAATAAACCATTGCAGCTGATTAGCACAAACTCTCCTAACTAATGAAAGATAAACCAGCGAGAACGCAAAAATGGCTCTGTTTATGGCCACTTCCTGTTGCATTTCCGTGTGCTTCCCACTTGCCATCCCGATGCAACTAATCGGTTGACGAACTTGCTTTGAACATTCGGCCAATTAGTCGAACGGTGGCTCTGAATTCCCCACAAGAATGGCCCATTTCCTGTTTACCAGTGCCACAATGGGCTTGTTTTCTTTGCACATGACGCGTTTTTGTGTTTATGTTACTTTACCCCACTCCATAGTGATCCACTGTGTTGAGGTGACGCATAAGACTTGTCCGATACATAGGCGTGAGCCGTTTGAAAGGTTCTGAACAAAAAAGTCCGCCGACATTTTATCGGTGTGCATAGGTTCTTTGGGAATTTGGTTATTATATGCATTAGATCGCATCCTCATCCTTGCCGTGTTATTTTTGCCAGTTTAAAGAGACCTGTGTAGGCTAATTATATGCTGTACCCACGGACATCTCGGATTATTGAAACATCATGTGCTGGAGATTACATTTGCTTAAAATTACTGTGTTATCAGTGTTTTTCTGTGTTTATTGTACACCCATATTCTCCTTTTGGCGTATTTTCCAAGCGGTGTAATTACGGTAGCTACTCTGGCTAATTCCGAAGATCTCATTGATTTCCCTACTGTTATTGCTCTCCGCCACTTGGATTTGTGCTAGCTTGTAACGCCGTCTCAAGCTACTTGTGGTTCGTGTTCGAACGTGGTGAAAAATAAGGCTCCTGCACCGGCGAAGCTGCTGCGATGGCTTGTTCCATATTTCGTGCATTGGCTTATGCCTTGACGTGCTTCAAAAATCTCTGGAAATCCGACTTTGGTTTTTCAAGTTTTAAATGATAAGTGTCACAGTGCAAGACATCAGTATACCCAGCGACCGCCAACAACTATAGGAAAATCTCGCTTGCAGACAGAAACAAACCGTTCACCACGTTGGGTCGAACGCCTTTGTGAATATATTTTTGTCACCTCGCCTTCGCTTGTCACGCCGCGATCTACACCACCACCAGCGTCTTCGACTCCGTCAAAGCTTTAGGTTTAATGTTCCCCACTGATGGAAGACTCAGACTCGGCGCCTTCGAAATGCCGCGTCACTGCTCGGTCCGTGAATTTCTCAGAACCTCTCTGTGAACTTAGTAACACCGAGGATCCATGTTCCACTCAAAAGTGCAAGAAGCCCCGTAATCGTGTTTAGACATCCCCTGCTGATAAATAATCACCTAATCAGCTAAGCGCTTCCAGTTCTGCTCCCACAGGTGCATCACCGATTCCGCTGAGGCGTCAAAATCTCATGGTCTGTAACGTACCAAAGGCCCAAGAGTAAAACGCTCAGATACTGTATGAGCACGACATAGCGTTCCTCCAGGGGCTCATCGATAGACTTTGGGATGTGGACGAAGACAGTGTGGCGAGTTAACAAATACTCCGACTTGGCCAAAAAATTAACTAGCCATATCGACCGCTGAGAATCACCCATGCAAAACTTGCTGGCCTCTCATCTCTCTCCTAACGCGCCGTTATGCGTCGTTCGTCTTACTCGCGTGAAATTTTCTTTTTGGCAGCAGCTAGTCATTGTTGGCTCCATGCAGCTTGCAAGGAGTAACTCCTTGACTCTCCAGCCTTCATTTTCTTCTGACGTCTGTCTCTCTAAGCTTCGCTTGCATGTTGATTTCTTCATCGAAACTGTAGGTATCCAGTAGTGGTCAAACGTCTTAATGATATGGCTACACCAGCCACTGATACATCCTTTTCTAGAGCCACTATCTCTGCTTAGCAGCAGCTAGTCGCCATAGCTCCCATTTAACTTTGCGGATATCCGGAGCTCTCTAGGAGTCGCTCCTTTCTTACAATGTTTATTCTCTTGGATTGTTTGAGTCACAGCTCAGCTGGTTTGTTGACCTATTCTGTGCCACCGTAGGATCCACTAGTAACTGAAGGCTTAATCCGAATTCTATTGCTGGCCACTCATCTCTCTCCTAGCGCGCCGTTATCCGTCGTTCGTCTTACTCGCGTTAACTCTTCTTGACAGCAGCTAGTCATTGTTGGCCCCATGTAAGGATGGAGTCACTTGTTTGCTCTCCTACTTTTTTTCTGGAAGGTTTTTTCTCTAATCGCTCGCTCGTTCATTTACCTATTGAAACTCTAGGGATCCAGCATGTGGTCAAACGTCTTAATGATATGGCTACACCAGCCACTGATACATCCTTTCCTATAGCCACTATCTCTGCTCAGCAGCAGCTGGTCGCTGTAGGCTCTATTCAACTTTGCGAATACCCGTAGCTCGCTAAGGGTCAGTCCTTCCGTAGAATGTTTATTCTCTTGGTATAGTTTTTTCATAGCTCAGCTGGTTTGCTGTCCTATCCTTTGACACTGTAGTTATTCAATAGTAACTAGAATGATTAACCCAACAGGCACTTTTGGCCACTGAAACCCGGTCCATTATCGCTATCTTTTGATCGTCTTACCTTCAACACTTAGTCTTCCTTTCATATCCATTTAATCTTAGCCTGCTTCTAGTATGCTCAGCTTCCTATCTTCATACACCCATGTACATTATAGTTATTGTGTCTTAGGTAATCCTTATCCCGTGGAGCATATATAAATACGGCCACATCGTCACTGTATCTTTTGGTTTCCGATAACAACCAATCGTGACTACATACCCACCTTCTAGTCTCAGGTAGAATTCGAACATCGTTAGCTTATACCTCATGAATTTCTTACCGGAATCCTGCTCTTCATCCTTATGCACATGAAAGTATTTTACCCATTAGGCCATGCCTTCTGCGTAATTAAAAACATCTTTAGCATAATATCTGTTACACATTGTACACTAGTTGTCTCAAGTAAATGTCTTAAAGTAGGATTTTGATCCAATGCTAGGTACATTGACTGTCCTTTTCGGTCTTCTCTCGGCCTGTTCCTCTCTCCCTTTTCTCTGAGGTCGTGAACATCTGAGAGATTCGGGATTGAACTGAGGAACTGCCTCCGTCTGGGATGGGACGAAATAACCAACAAGAACTTACCTGGACCATGGCTTCACTTTCATTCTAACCATCTGCACCCAACCACCGATGTCCAGTGAGGGTAGCTGGACACGAATTCTTCGCTCCCCGGCAAATACACATAATCAGAGAAGACTTCACGTGGTTCTGCAAAGGATCAACACATCATATTCAAAAGAATGTTTAGTACCCGACCTACCAATGGACAGGACCCAGGAACGCAATAGGCAACCAGCTAAGGCATCAGCCAGCAGAAAAATGGGACACAACCTGACTGCGAATAACCGAGCAAACAAACGTTCAACAAGAAACATAGCCAGTTACAATTTGCCATTCAATGGATTGGCGGCAGTGTTCCAGGACGTGGTGGGTTTTCGTCTGGCAAGCGTTCTCCCTATAAAAAGCCACAAATGTCCGTTTAACAACACTGCAACGTGGCGTATGTGACTCGCCACCGAATAAAGTCACAGCCCATAACTTCACACTGGCAGGTCATCTAGCGTCACAATTCTAGAAAGGTTCGTTACACTGGAACTTCTACATCTGCATATACTGTCGTCTTTTTACTTCCTACGATACGTTGACCTTTGCCTTACTTGTGCACGAACTCACTCTATTGGCATATATCTCTTGAGCGTGCTCTTCCATTACCTTCCAATGGATCATTCAGGATTCTCAATCTATTATTAGCTGAGGTCCCGTATCTCATGACAGCCAAATTATTGTTTCGCATTTTCACCATTGTACAGTTCCAATCATGAACATATGAACAATTTTCTACTGTCACTGTTACAGTTGCCATAAAATGTTTGTACAGTTGTACATATCTGATCATGCCTCCATGGGCGTGCCTCGCATAGTCGAGAATAAAATATTTATTTATTTATATGCCACAACTAGTCCTGTCTAATCTGTCAAGGCTGAAAGGCATAAAGGCTCACAGCCGCCGGGACGTGGAACCCGAAGACATGGATCATTTGAAAACTGCGGCCATTGAGCTCAAACGCACTGCAGAGGAAAGTGGGACTGACTTACAACTTGTGAAGTTGCTCGTGAGCCAGTAGGGTGTACGAACGCGTATAAACCGGTTGTTCAACCACCAGGCACGTCCCACAGTACCTCCCAGCAACTCCGTATGGCACTCGCCAACGTGTGTAGCCTTATGGACAAACGTGAGGAACTTGCCGCTTCGCTGTCTCGGAGCGGCCGGACGTTTGGGACTTGCAGAGACTTGGCTGAACGCCGACGTCACCCCAATAAGTTGTGTTGCCAAGATACGCTTGTAGTGGAGGCGACCGAAAAGCAAGGCTCAATGTAGTGCTCTGTTGTACCAAAATCGTCACTACCTGGCAAACTTACCAGCACCCATCGGAGGGTAGTTTACGCGAGCGATTGTGGTGCACCATCCGCCTCAAGCGCGCCTAACTAATAGTGCGTGTTACCTGCCGTCGCCCATTAAACCGTTGTTGCTATTGGCTACCACATGTACAGAATCACATTAGCCGCCCTCCTTTCTTACTGAGGAAGGACCTAAATTTACCGTAGCTAATTTGGCCGGACGTTCGACTACTTCTTAGTCATGGCAACGATGAGCCTCAATTCGCAAAACTGACCATTGAAGGTGAGGCAACGCAACATTTCATCTAACCAGCGAGCATAACTCCGCACTCGGCATCTTGTCTGGACTTAAGGTTTACGAGCTGCAAACAGAAGCTAAACTCGATCGTCTTCATCGAACCTCCGGCGTGCAGTTACAACTGCTCCATTGTGTCAACCTTAGGACTGTCTTTACCGTATTACAACCAACGGAAGCCGACACTCAACTATTGAAAGGCGGAATTTAACGGGCTCGGCCAAGCCGCATGCCAGGCTGATTGGACACTACCACAGGATGCGTCGCTTGCGGCCCGTCGGTCATTAATGAACGAGCAGCTTAACTCGCTGTGTACTCCGTTTGTTCTCCCTAAGTATTCAAAAATCGGACTTGTCAAACAGCATTACTTTGATCTGGAATATAGACACTTAGCGCAATGGCGTCGCAAACTTTAGGATAGATACATCAGCTAGGTTAGTGATGAAGATTACACTGTGTGTAAGCAACAGCGTAATTTATATAATGCCGCGACGATCAAGAAACGCCGGCAGTTCGAAACGGAGCTAACGTTCCTTGCCACAACTGTACCCAAAAGAATCTTTTGAGTACTTGAAACGTCAACTCATACCTGGGGCGACCTACCGGTCTTAGGGAGCTTGGACAGACAGACGATAATTTCAAGCGGGGTGCGCGTGGACTCCTTCGCTACGCAATTCCTCACCGTGGTTTCCAGTAAACCGGGGGCTGTTACACTACAGGCACAGGTTGTGCTAGTCTTGCTCGACAGCCTACAATGTGACACCGTCGAAGTGTACCAGCCACTCGTCAACCTCGATGATGTAAAGCCCCAGGACCAGACGGACGCACCTACTAATACTAGCCCCTATCGAGTGTCAGCACACCAGCCGTGATAATCCTATTCAATAAACCACTCTTTGAAGGATCTGTCCCCAACGACTGGAACTGCTCGATCACAACTTCCCAAGGGTGATGATCCGAGTAAACTAGAGAACAATATACTGAACTCATTGACTTCGATATTATCCAAATTCCCGGAAAGGTTTGCAATAGTGTCTGCCGTCATTATTCGAATCGATAGACTTATTGACGCCAGCGCAACCCGGCTTTAAGAAAGGGCGATTCTGCACCCCCGACTTGATGTTCGCAACACACCAGGTTGTACGAGCTCTCAACGAACGGAAAGATGTTGGCGTAATGTACATCAACTTTAGTAAGGAGTTTGACAGAGTGAACCACGAGGTACTCCTTCGCAAACTGAGAACATACGGAATCTGTGGCACGTTACTTCAGTGGTTACACGATTTTATTGCGAGAAGAAGGTTTAGAGTGCAGCTCAATGGCTACCGGTTAGACTGGTTCCCTTCGACCAGTGGCGTACTCCAAAGAACTGTACTTGGGATAGTATTATTTTTGCTTCTTATCAACGAGCTTCTGCAGCAGCTCCAGCCACCAAGTGTCCTGTATGCAAATGACTTGAAAAGCTTGAGGGTCCTTGAGAACCAGGGCGACTGTTTCCGTCCACAGCACGAATTAAAGCAACTGTCAACGTGGTCCACTGAAATGCAACTGCCGCTTAACGCAAGCAGATCGTTCTTCAGTATGACCAGACGTCCAACAGCTCCAGCATACACCTTGGACGGTTTGTTGCTTCCCCTAACACATCTATCAGCGACCTAGGAGTTCTCTCGCGACATGACATGAGAGCACTGGGAAATAAAATGAAATTGTACCGCGCGGGACTTCGTATGCTCTGGTCATTAAGACGCAGTTTCTCCACATGGTCCTAAGAAACCGTCCTCGTCTATCCACCTTGCTCATTAGACAAATCCTTGAATACGGTGTCCAGCTTGCCATCCGATAACCCAGTGGGAAACCGAAAAGATGGTGAAATACAGCAACTCGCAACTAGAATAGTACCGAGCCTACGAAAGCTTCCGCATGGAAAACGTAATATGCTCGGACGCCACACGCTATGCTACCGCCGAATTTGACTTGACCTTATTATGACCCATGGAGCACTACAGTTGAAGCACTTCCACATACTGCGGCCAATGTTGCATCTGCGGGAACCTTGTTGCACCCAAGGACAACGTTAAAAACGCAGGGCCCCCTGCATGCACAACGTATCACCTCAGCTTTGTGTCGAACGAAGGATCGTAACCTTATGTAATACACTACCAGAAGGACTAATAGAGACCGATGCTGTGAAGTGTTTTAAAACACGTATCGAGGACTATTTCGGAAACCTGTGCTTTTGTGAAATGATGCACATACAATGCCAAAAGAAGACCTCGTATGCCCGGAAATAATGACACTAACACAAATCCCTAACCAAAGAAGAATAAACCTTTAACTGACCAGACACAGCCGCGGGTGTTTCATAACTAAAGGATTTTGATATTTCGTAATTCGATAGAGTTGTACAGAAACCTTTCTACTTGCTCTTAAGTACAGTCCTAGACACAGATACACCAGTCGATAATGCTTTGCATATAGTTTCCGTAACCGATATTATTGTTGGTAACGCAACGTGACCTATGTATGCTACTGTATCACCGGTACACCAGGTCTTGGGTGTTGGGCATAGAGACTCCGTGACAGACAATTTTGGCGCGACTATACTGAGACCTAAGCACGATAAGTTATGCTCCGGCACATGTTGCTTGTGCTCCTCTACATGGATGTTTGACAACTGGCATTAGTGGTGTCAGTGCAAAGAGACCTATGTGGGCCACAGTATCACCGGTACACCAGGCATGTGGTGACGTGCATTACATTATCGTGCTAATGTAATGAGACCCAACTCAAGAACCTGTGAGTGCATCTGCAAATGCAAATTTGTTCCACTGCTCTTTGAACACTTACTTCCCTGTCCCGCTTGTTCCCAGCTTATGAATGGTAACTGTCCGGGTGACGGTTTTTGAAAACGGACCAGACCACTTATATTCCTCTTCCCTTACATTCATTCAAGTATCGCCTTCCAGACTCTGGATCTTACTATCTTCCTGTTTCGTTCACCAAACCGACTGCGTCTAGTACAATTGCCAAGACTCGAGGCAAAATCTAGCATCTGTCCTATCTGCCTTTTATCCGAATGGGCTTCCATTAAACTTGAGGTGCCGTAGTGCTTACGACCATCCAATCCACCGCCGTTGAAATCTCACCACCTTCTGAATACTCTTTTAGTTTTCCATCTCACAGGCACTAGCCATCAGATCCTGAATTCTTCTGTCTTCTTTCATACCTCTCACATCTGGCTGGCGCGAAGTATCAGCCAAAAGCCAATCGTAGCACCCTAACAGGCTACAATGTAGATTGTGATAACGTAGTGCCCTTGGCCTTCCGAATTTCCATTTTTATCCTGGCCTTTGGCTCATCTCCATTTCATCCCAAAGGGCTTCCACTAGGCTTGTGGTGCCGCATCGCGCACAACCATCCGAAAGGCGAACCTTTCTTCGCCCGCACAGCATGCTTGAGTTATCTGCAGCCTTACGTTCTAATTATCATCTATTTCCGGATTCCGAACGCTGGTGCTTGCTGCATCCTAGCTCAGTCTGTTTAACCCTAGAACAAGGGCTAGACGTTGAAGAGCAACCTAGCCTGGGGATCAAGCTTATAGCTTCTTACCGGGCTTCCAATTGGCATGTGAAGCCGTAGAGCTCCCGGCCATCAAAGATACCACCGCGTACTTCTGCTGCCTACTATCTGCATAAGCTCTCAGATTTACCTTCTTCTCACAGTATTTGTTCCGGTTTCTAGAACTTGCTTGTGTTTTTCTTTTCTCCCTGTCTGAACGCATTTTCGACTCTTTAAGCATAGGTCCCCCTGCTGCCAACTTACCACGTGCTTGCCACAAATTCCTTGCATTTGTAGGCCAGACTTACTCTTGTCTGTCGACCTCTTCGCATAAGCAACTGCATTCCGCTGCTTTCGGTTATCACCCATCCATTTTCCCACCCACCACACTATTCACGTGCTCACTTCCTCTAGTGGAAAAAGCATTTGCATGCACGATGCTGCACTGTACCTTACTGTACGTACTCAGGTACCCAGATTTTATGACAACCATTGTACATCCTTTAACTTTTTCAACAATATATTCATTCCCCTGTTGCAACCGCTATACTTTTATCTTTTCTATACTTCTCCGTCACGCTGTTCCATGGCCATCCTCTTTCCGTTGCCCGGTTTCCTCTGATGTTCAGACACAACAGCTGGTACTCTGATCCGGGGAATGACCCTGGCTGGTCCATACTCAACGGTTCTGGCCTATACGTACCTTGGTGCACGTGTCGCCGCTCTGAAAAAGGAACGAAGATTTTGCTGTGATTCACACTACTACCCTACAGCATTTGTTAGGGAGGCTGTTTCCGCAAGGATTTAAGCTTCGCCAGAAAAGTCTCCGGATTAGACTGAAGAGTGTTCAGGGACGGTAATGCTGAGAACGGCGAATCTGGCATCTGTGTGGACTGATGCAACGGACACTGCCACACGCGTAATGTTGGCAAAGGAATTCTAACGCCTCGTTTGCTGCTTTTGTTAGCCCTGTGGGTGTCGTTAGTGCAGTGACACCGTGGTTGACCTGCCAAAGGCGGTTGACGTGACTATAAAAGGCTTTGTGGATGACAAACGATCGGCGAACAAGCTGACGTTGCTGCTAACTTTTATTTTCGCGTATAGACTGGACGCAGTGTTTACGGAGAAGTAAAAAAGCTCCACAGTGGGCAGCTGTTGGACAGGAACGATATATACTACAAGCCGTGTCCCGGGGAGTAACCTGCGTCCGGGTCCGAGTTATGACGATTGTGGCACGTTGCTTCCTATGGAGAGCTGTTTGCAAGCTGTGGTCAAGTAGCACATTCCTCGTAGAGTAGTGCAACACGTAGCACATGCGCTGTCGGCGCGCAAGTGAGTTTCCGGCAACCAATTGGTTGTGAAAATGTGTGCATCCCTTTTGGTAAGCAGTCCAGGGTTTCGTGTAATGCAGAGCGCCGACAGGCTTTTGGATAAAGCATAAAATCCTTACCGGAGGACCCCGTGGTTGCTGAGCCCCGAAGGGAAAACATTTTGGACGTGCCTAACTAGCAATTCATCTTTGGTGAGGATGAGGTCCAACAAAGATGGCTAGTTTTTTGTTCGGAAGCTGATTAGCTGACAGATATGGTGGTACAGCGCGGCCGTATGAACAAGCTCAATGAGGCATGACGCAAACGAGCCAATCCTCGGAACGGAGCGAAATAAGCCGGGCCGATTTAACTCTCCACCTTGTTAAAGTGCGTGTATCTGCAAATTAGCATGTAGTAGGTATCGCGCAAAGTTTTGTGACATTTTCGGAAGAGTTGTTAAAGTGGCGCTAAATGATGCCAAGCCAGCAGGTGTGTATGGCAGTTAGTAGGAGTGCGCCCCACGTAGCGTCAGGAGACTGCATTGCAGTGACTGCCAGGATGCTGCAACCGATGGAAGTGCCGTAGTACAATGCAACACCAACACCTAGGTTTGCGCGATCGCAGCAAAGGACGGAAATGTGTGTACGTTAAATTTAATGCCGGTGATGCCGCCCGGCGGCCATGTTTCCGTTATGGCTATTAGGCTATTACAGTTCTGAACTGTAATATCTAGGTGGCTGAATGTCTCCGATTGGTCTATGATAAGTTTGAAACACCAATGCTGTTGTTCCTTCTGCCTAAGTCCCACTTACGCGGAAGCTCCATCTACCGGCACAGTCTCCGTGGATATATTCTGCGGGCAAATACCTACTTAAGAAATGGTCTAGATGCTGGTGAACCCACCAAACAACTTTAACAGTCAGTACTTACGACTGTTCTCGGGCGGTTAGTTATAAATATCAGCAACGTCACGGGCCTGTTCAGCTCCACTGCGGGAAGAGTTTAGCTGTTTCCACTGCCGCTAATTCCAGGAGCTCCTTTACTTACGTAAAGAGACGCAGCGGGTTCAAAACACTGTGTACAAGCGTTCTTGCGAGCAGACGGGACCTGTACGTGAACCGACTACTGTAAGGCTAGTATACGTAGCGAACGGTATTCTTGGGTATTTGCTCTCGTGATCTCAGTACTACAGGTAGAACTGGGTGCAGGTGTTCCAAAGAATACTTGCCTAGATAAGTGTAACATGAAGAAGATACAAGTCCTCGCGCTCTTGCATGGAATAGACTTTACTATGTTGGGCGGAGCCTGGGATACTAGTCGGTAAGCAATGACACGTAAGACGTGTCAAATACGACAGTATAGAAGTCGGAGGCAACTGAACCCAACGTATATTGTGAGGCTACAAGAATAGGAAGCGAATCAGAGAGAGCGAGAAACGTGCAGCGAGGAACTCACCAAAACGGTTTGTGACAACGGACGTGCAGTCAGTAAAACAAATGGACGTTGCGAAGGTTAAAACAACCATAAAATCCAATGTTACAAGATACTGGAAGAGCATGTTTTCTGTTGCACTACAACTTAAGCCATCGGCCCTGGTTTAATTCATGTGAAGCTGCTGCATAAGTTGGTCTTTGAACGGACTGGTGCACTCAACTAAGTGTTTTCAAAAGCGCTTTAGAGCTGAGGCTTACCTTCGGAATGGGAGTTGGCAAAGGTCTGTCCAACGTTATAGAGCGTTGACGAAAAGTCCTATGTGAAGCACCGCTAGAGAAGTAGGAGAAGCTGTTTAGTAACGTTGTTTGAAATCCTGGTAAAGGATTCGGCGAAGAACCTACTAAATAAAGTTAACGTTTCATTGCAAAATAAATCGGAGTTTGCAAAGGATTTTCATGTCAGACTAATCTACTTCTAACTCGTGCAAGCTAGGTCGAAGCAGTGGACAATGAATATACCATAGACATGCTATTGGTAGACAATCCGAATGCTTTAGTCACTGCTCCACACCTTAGACGTTCATTTAAATTGGTGTCTTAAAAGATATCTTGTCACGTGCTTAAATGTGCCTGCTTCGCCGGAGAGGAGGGAACAGTGGGAACGGTATAGCCTTTCGCTCAGAAAGTATTATGGTTGAGCTTTCGTCGTGTGGCCATTGCAGTTCGCGATGCATATAAATGATTTGCCGGATGAGCTTGCAGTTACGTCGCTAAACTTCGCTGAAGTGTTTTGGATATCCCCGTGGGTACTAAATCGTTGCAGTGTGCCTTGAACAGTCTCTGAAAATGGTCTGTCTTATGCTTGGTATCGTGACGGCTCCACCGGTCGTACGGGTGCCCCAGTTGGTGCTATTTTCAGGTGGTCGGGAAATGTCACTTGTACCACGGTTTTACTGCCGTGCGTTCAAAGAAAACTTACCGTTTTGGCAATAGCTGCTAATTATTTTTATAAACTATGGCGCATTTATCTTGAAAACGTCTTGTTTGTATGCATAAACTTTCACACCGGTTTTCGCCTGGTGTCGAGCTCAAGGCCTGCTTGTTATGTGTAGAGAATGTACGAAACCTGTTTGACGCGCGTCCTAAGTCACATCGCTTCATTGGCGGGACCGTATTCATATTAGCGTCTTCAGTTGAATTTAAGTTGAACCCAGTTCTGTAGTACAGCATTTACAAAACCCAAGAAACTACATTTGCCTTCAACGTAAAATTATTTGTGGGGCTTTTCGTTTAAAGAGGTTAAAGCGATAACTTAAAGCAATTGAACTAAATCTAAAACCAGAATTATTTTCTCCCTAAACTAGTGTACGCCATCGCGCGCAAAAACCTGTTCCTTCTTTTTCAAAAGATCCCATATTAAGTACTTCTGGGCTGCACATCAACAATAAACTTAGGACAAACTTTAGAGCAAATGCACGGTTGCTCTATCAAAGGTGTACTGCCGAACGCCCGCGTTACGAACAATGTTTCGGACTTGTGCATTCAAACGCTGCATTGGCCGCACACACTCGTTTGCCTTTTCTGCTCAACTGCTGAAGGTGCACAAGAACAAGAAGACGGTCGTTAACTGTAGTTTCTTTCGTTCCATTTTGTCTCACATTGACTACCAATTGTAGAGGCTATTTGCTGTGTAATAGTAGGTTTTTTCAATCTTTGGAGTTTATCCTTGATGTGTAATACAAATTAGCGGCCGTGTCTGGGAGCGAAAGTTAACATTGCCGTAATAAACAAAATAAACGAGGAAGAGATGCAACCTCTTTCCAGGGACTCCTGTGCAAAAGTTTCTGCATCTTTAGTCTCGTTATCCTGTCTGTTCGAAAGGATATGGACGATGTCATCCGCAGCCTTCATAACATCTTTGAGCCTTTTGCAGCGTCTTAACACTATAATGCAATGCTTCATATGGAAATCAAGTCACGACATGGGTCTAGCACTTTCAATCTTTCTAGTAAGAGTGGGTGATTTTAAGAGTACTATAAGTTGATGCGTTTGATACCATCGCCGACAGCAAGCTCCTCGATACTGAAGACACCAGGGCGTCACTAATGACCTTCGTCCGCTGCTCGACCGGCCTTGATTACCTGCTCCGCTATGCATAACGTTCCACAAGAAGTACCAATACCCCGGAGAAAGTAGGTGTACGTACGTTCGTGAATTACTTAGGATGGCCGTTATTGCATGTGGGATGAAACGGCAGGTAAACAGAATAAAAACGCTTTGGAGCAACACCTCGAGGGCATTCACATGCTGTCCATTAAGACAGAATTTCCGTGCATCCTCCAGGGCGTTCGGGCACTGCGGTACAAACGAATGAACAGTTGGATCGCGTAGGTGCAGCTACGGGCATGCCGACAACGAGTTGCCTTGCGCTGAAAGGAAGTTGACGTTGGCAAATTTCACCGTAGCACGGACCAGCGTACCGCCTACAGCACGTATGTCCTTGTCCATGAATCTCAACTCCTTAGAGCCTGGCGATAGATAGATCACAGGTACCGCAACTGTTGATCTGCGAAGCTCCCAGGCATGTTCGCTATAACAGGACAGAAACAAGTAAGTGTGGTTATGTACAAACTGATTGCACACCTGCCTTTGTGTGCAGGTCGACTACAATGCTGCTTTGACCATAGTATTACTAGTTGCGGTGGTCGGATTACTGGGTCTCGTCAACACCGTCTCATATAAGAGCCTTATAAGATTCAACCTACCTAGCCGGCAAACAGACTGTGTAAAGGCAACCGATTTCTACCGTCAAACTGCCGCCAACGGATAGCCGTTATCCGTTTGGGAAGCTCTGAAGGCACGTGTCGATACCGCGAAACAACAATTCAAACACGAGTTCATAACGGATGATAGAATTCTGTTCGGGGCGGTGGATGTGATGCGCCACTCAATAAATTTACTGCCTCAACCACGCATTGGCAAGCTGACTGATACCACATTTTACAAGCTCTGTGCCTAAAACTGTGCTTACAAGCTTATGCCCACATGGTTGATCAGTGCCCTGCCACTATTCCTAATGTTTTTTCACAGCTTGTTCCTCAACTTGACACACCTGACCAGTTGCTCACCAACATACGCTACTCCAATGATCACAAATTATTAAATTTACCTCGCACTTTGCGTGGATAGACTTTATTTAGTCTTTGAGCCATGTGGGCCAACACTGGTGACTACATCCTTATTACTCCCGCGCTTGGTCCTGCCAAGTTTGCTATCATATACCACCTTGCGCTATCCCGGGTATTAAAATAGCGAGCTTCGCTTTGTCGAAAATAAAATATTTATTTATTTTATCATTAGGGTGTGTCTGTTGCACCGTTTTAGCTAACGTTTGGACTTGGACAAGTGCCAGCTAATCACTGACACCTGCCTTGTTCGGCTTAGACCTGACGCAAGTGACAGTTTTGAAGCTTTTACAATTTAGGACGATAATTCAGCAATCACTAATACGCCGGCGTCTTCCTTCGTCCTCTCGACCAGTCTACTGATGAGTATACACTAAAGAAACTTGAGGCCTTGTTAGAGAATCACCCATATTCCTTTGAATAGCAAATTGGAATACTGGCTCAAACTAAACTAGTAACTTAACGGACGCCGAGCAAAACACCATCAAGACGAATTCCACTACACTGGAAAGGTGAACCCCAAAAGCTGATGAAAGTATTGCTTGAAAAGAACGTTATACGGACGTCCAATTTCTCATACGCAGCCCCCAGCGCTCGTGAAGAAGAATCGTTGTTTCAGAGCGCACGTTAACTACAGCTGATCAAATGAAGTCACTTGGAAGGACGCTTTTCCCTTCCTAGAATTGATGACTGATTTGACGCGCTGGCAGAATCGATCTATTTCAGCACGCAACATCTAACTTTGGGATAGTGGGTATGTAGTGTTCATAGTTTTTTCATTTGTTGCGCTTTTCTCATTTCGCTTTTTATATGCGTCTTGTACAGTTGTTTTAATTCACCGTTTATAATACTCACAATTCTAGACCTCGAACGGCGCGTTCTGCTTTCCTTCGGCGGCGTGTTGCGATTGCAGTGTTGGTGTGCTTGGAAAGTCTGAGCTTCGCGGAACCAACACTGGAATATCGTATCAGGGAGTGTGCAACATCAGTGGAGTTAGTCCAACCGTCACTACTGAAGGTCAGCGTGTTGATACTTTTATCTGACACTAATCCTTTCCTTCTGGTGCAGTAGTGTAAGATTAGTTTTCACTCCACTGCATATTTGGTGACCCCTGTTTTTCTTTTTTTCCTACTGGAACTTTTTTTCGCCTGCATAATGTCGTCCAGTACAACTCCCCACGTTGACTCTACTGAAAATTTTGTTGGTTTTTCCCTACCAGCTTTTGACGTTAACAATGCAAGTGTCAGGTTTTTACAGTTAGAAGCATTTTTCCGTTGCCGTAGGATCACTTCTCAAAACTCTATGTTTTCCTACGTCGCTGCCCATCTTCCCACGCACCTAGCCGCCGATGTGGTTGACCAACTCGACCCTGTTCTTGCTGATTCCCCCTACGATAAGCTTAACGCTGCCGTTTTGAAACGCCTTACAGCTTCTGATGAGAGCAGACTTCACCAACTTCTCTCCGGAGTCGAACTGGGTGATCGTTCACCTTCACAGCTTCTCCGTTATATGCGCTCTGTCGTAGGTTCCTCTAAAGTCGACGACAGTGTCTTACGTCAATTGTGGCTAAAATGTCTTCCATCCAACACTACGGCGATTCTTGCTATATCCGCTGACGATTTGTCACTTGACAAACTAGCAGAAACGGCCGAAAAAGTTCATGAGTGTTTCTTTCAACGCCCAGTTTGTCACGCTGTTGTCAGCCCACCTGAAGCTTCCTCGTCATCAGATCCCGTTGAATCCAATTGTCAGAGACTGCCCATACTCGAACTCGCCGTCAAGAGAGGACGTCGCCCCCGCAGTCGAAGTTTAG
>OX104064.1:121767684-121885947 GCA_944474145.2 Dicrocoelium dendriticum
GGTTGTAGTCGTTTTGGGCTTGGTCGGCTTAACACGCTTAGCCGTGAAACTGTGGCCTAGTGGGAGTCCTTCAGTAACCAATTTTGCATCTGACGTTGACCTTAGCTTCGAAGGGCGAGAATTAGGTGTTCTACCGGACACATCATCTAATGCAATAGAGTGGCCCGCATATGCATGTGATTCCTTGTTAATTTCAGAAATCATTTGATCATCCGACGCTTCGTCCCTATTTGCAGCAAGCGGAGTATTATCCTCACATTTGTGTTGGCCACTAAGTGGAGCAATATCAACTGGGTGAGGGGCGCCATATGGCTGTTGGGTATTCTGTTTTACTTCAGACGTTCTCCTCCTTATCTCTCGTTGTAGCGGGGTTTTGTCCTCCATAATTTTCAGACTTTTGAAAGTCGTATTAAGCACAATGAGATTGCGCTTTAGAATAAATTGTTTAGCGATAAGTTCATTTTCAAACTGGAAAAGTATGGGACAAGCGTAACGCATTACATTTTTTCGTAGTCTGATGCAGCTGGACCAACAAGATTGCATACCGCATGCAGTAAGAAGCAATTTCTGAACAGTTTTTAATGGTAATTTGTCTGGCACATTAAATACCACAGCATTGCGCGAACAGCGTACTCGATTGTGTACTTCGGTCGAAATGGAGTCTATCAGTATACTGCACTTCATGAGGTTCATTCTATCAACATTTGGGGGCGAATCAAATAAGACAGATAGACTCTGCAATGGTTGCAATATCGATGTGAGCATGTCGACCTTTGATGCAAGTTCAGCGTATGCAGTTTCAGCTACTGATGGGCATGTTTCAGGTGTCTTTCTCAGGTCAGCATGTAGTCCAAGGGAATTTCCTACAGTGCCTACACTGCTTCGGTTATTTCCTTTACTACTGCTTCCAGTCTTTGTGCAAAGTACTTTAGTTCGTTGTCTCAGATTTTGAACTAAAATGGAAGAATCCTGGCTCATAATACTCTTTTTCCTCATGCAGCGTGTCCTTACTGTAGTCATGATAATGAAACCGAAGTAAGATACACTAAAGCAAAATCAGAGGAGCTTAGACAATGGGTGTCAACTTTTGATCCTTAACTGAAAATCCACGTCTAATTATAATGTTGGTGAAAAATGGCAACTCCCGGAAACTGTGCGATTTAATTAGGAACAAAAAGAACGCACCGCAGTGAACTATTTGAATCTCCGCTTCCGAGTTGCACACGCTGTTGCTTAGGAAACGCGATCTCTCCACCAATAGATAGCATAAATTTACAAGACCCACAGGGTGGATAGGCGTAAGAAAAGTAACATCGATATGTTCCAACCTGGAACGTGAACTATCAGTGCTTAAACCATTGCAATTTATTAAAATTTTGTGTAGTGTGCATCACTAAGATGAAAGTTTAAGTGTCTTTCGAATGTCGTGATATCTGGTACGTTCACCACATAGCTTGGTAATACATCCCAATGAGAACAGATTCTAAGTGAGTAAAAATACTTACTACAAGTCAAAAGGGTGTGTTACGTCATTAGTTTCAACGATTTGCCTCAGCATTGTTTGTAAAAGGCTAGGGTCAACAGTGATATACATGGATGTGTGAGAGTGAGACCACCGCGAAGCCATCGGTATTCTGAGGAGAACACAACGAGTACACGAAGATGCAATTCGTAACTTAGACGGGATAAGCAACGCGTTGCCTTTGTGACTCTTCTTTGAGGTTGTTCCAATAGGCGAATGGTTCGTTTTAACCATGGACACCAGGCCTGAATTTCATATTCAACATGAGGACGAATGTAGGAGTTAATCAACAATGGTACTAGCCGCCGCTCAAAAGTGCCGAGAGCTCGCCTCAAAAGTCTCAAGTTCAAGTTCGCCACACTTGGTGCTTTCGAACATTGGAGCGAATTTCCAAGACTCTCTTGCACTATTATACTTAAGTCGCGTTCACTAGTCACACAGTTGCCCCAAAAGATATATGGTGAGAAAGCAGCTGCGCACCGTCAGCAGGTGGCAATTTATATGGTTCTGTGGGTGCTGGTTCCGTTCTGCCCATTCGTTTGTCCGATTTAGATCTTGCTGGAAGTAGAGACGATCGGTTGCTGAGTGAATTGCTCTCCTTATTTTAGCATCGTCTTGAATTGCATGTTCAATGTGAGGAGGAACATGCGAGTTAATCAGTAATGGTATTAGCCGTCGCGCAGTGGTGCCGAGAGCTCGCTTCAGAAAGCCTAAGTTCAAGTTCGCCAAACTTACTGCTTTCGAACATTGGAGCGAATTTCCAAGACTTTCTTGCACGATAATACTTAAGTTGCGTTCACTAGTCACTTGTTGCAGAACTTGTTGTCCCAAAAGATATGGGTTCATGGAGCAGCTATGCACCGACAGCAGGTGGCACTCTGCAGGGTTGGGTGGGAGCTGGTTCCTTTCTGCCCACTCGTTAATCCGACTCAAATCTTCCTGGAGGTAGACACAGTCGGATGCTGAGCGAATTGCTTTTCATATTTAAGCATCGTCTGCAGATATTTGCGTCGGAGATAGAATGTCTGCTGGAAGATCATTAATGTAGACAAACAGTAGTGGACCGAGGACGGATCCTTGCGGTACACCACTGTAGACGCACAGGTTTGCAGAGTGACTGTCGGTTAATCTTACTTTGTTTGCTCTGTCGTGTAAGTAGTCTTCTAACCAGATGAGCAAAAAACCGTTGATACCGTAGGCAGCAAGCTTTCGGAGGAGAACAAAGTGATTGACTTTGTCGAATTCTTTAGAAAAGTCCAAGTAAATTACATCTATGGGGACTCCTTCACCAGCCGCCCAGATTCACGAGTCCCTAGTAATCAGCAAATTGCTGAGGCAAGATTGTCTGCATCTGAAAACATCTTAGGCATTAGAAGTCATTTGTAGACTTTCAAACTATCGGGTCATTTCATCTGCGAGTACCGATTTCATTGCTTTTAACAAAACAGGAAGGATATTATCAGGCTGGTGGTTGGCAGGATTCGACCGGTTACCTCTTTTGTATATTAGAGTGATAACTCTATTTTCCTACTCAGTTGGGAGTGTATGGGAGTCAATCAGACGCTGAAAACGGGTGAAAGAAGCATTGCTATGGGGAGCGCAAGGGTTTAAATACTTTTTGGCAGATCATGTCGATTCCAGGGGAACGGTATTCCCGGAGAGATTGTGGTTTACTTGCAACAACTGCTGGACTAAAGGTGACGTTGGATAAGCCAAGAACATTTGTTGGGAGTTGATAAGGCGAAGGTTCCATAGTATTTGTAGCTGCAGAGCCAAACTACAGGAGTAGAGCATCCGCGGCATCCACAGCAGCAGTTATTGAGCCACTGGCCGTCTTGAGTTGTGGTATTCCGGGCTTAACCTTTATTTGACATTCACATATCTGTATAGTAGTTTGCTGTTACTCCACAACTTCGGCACTGAGGGTATTCGAGTGTTCTCCGAGCTGTGTGATTTGCCTGCAGTCGTTCCGTTGTCAGGTTAGACGACATCATCATTTCAATTTATGCTGGCGACTTTCAGATCTAAGTGATTATTGATCAGTTACTGTTCCGAACCTCAGGAGTTGCTGGGTCAACGTGAGTTGACGGTGTAGTCAGCTCTCGATTTCCGTTGGCTACGGTCCGCCACATTGATGTTTTTGTCTTGTTGATCTGAAGCCAATTATACGTTTGACCCTCAGTGCATCATGCGCAGTATCTCCATAGTGAACACGGTCAACAGTACAATTGGCAGAGTATCACAAATGTAAAACTATAATAATAAAGCAATAGTGAGTAAGTAAAGTACAAAACTGGAGTCATGGAGGCGGAGTCTCAAAGCATGTTCGCCATGGCTCAGGGTTTTTGGTGGGTCCGAAAGGGTTTCCAGGCAATCATGTTCATGATGCCTACGCCCCCAACCGGGGAGTCGAGAGCCTCCGAGCGCGGCCAAATGTGAGGTCAACGCCTGCATACTTTTGGTCCAAGTCAATCGTTGGCTAACTTACCTTAGCTTTCGGCCGATTTCTGTGCGCCCAAAAAGTGTACGGTGAAGTAAAATCACAGTAGGCATGTGAAGCACGTGCCAAGTCTGCCGAAGCCTGTGTAGTGAAATTATGTGGCTCAGTGGCCAGCAAAGTTTTCCCGATTTGAAAATTCTTCGACAAACATCCACATCACTAATGTGGTGTTGCCACTGTACACCAACGATGATCCGTAGGCAGCGCTGATCGAAGACAGACAGCCTCTGAACGTCGTTTGTGCGAACGGGCCAAGTCTCGCAACCGTAGAGCAGGAGCGCTCACCGTTGCAGTGTAGACCCGGCCAATCAAGGAGAGAGACCCAGGTCGGGTCGACTCCAGAGGTGGTGAAGATTAGCACACGCAACCCGGGCCTTAGTAACGTGCAGACAGACCTCATCTGCTAACCCATTGGTGCTGATGCAGATTCCGAGGTAAACGAACTTGTCTAACACTTCGAGATTGACCTGAAACAGTAAGGTTCGAGCAGCTCCTGCATAGTCCTATAAGAAGAACATACTTAGAAGGAGCAAAGGTAATTCCAAACTGTGATGCATACACCACCAACTTGCACCGCACGTTTTGGGAGGCCTGTGAAGAATCGCAAATTATGACGATGTAGTCTGCATACTCCAAATCAGGAAGTCGCACCTCTGGAAGTTGTTCACGCCGCTGGGTCCGCAGTGCTCCAGGGCGCTCTACAGGATGTCAGCAATAGCAAAAGGGAACAGTAATTATGTTGCAGGGCCGTCCTGTCTCATGCCACTGGTTATACTAAAGCGTGGTGAAGCTCCGCTGTACTTACTTAGTTTCCTTTACTTTAATTTACTGCGGCTTCATGAATGTCACAGATTGCAGCTGCCCAAGCGTGGCGTCGGCGGCAAGCTCTACGCAGAAACGGATCCAATGGTTCTTGCAGTCACGAGCGCCCTGCACAACATGGAGTCCCAGAAGATCGAAATCTGATTTCACTACAGCGAGCCATTTTCACTTGTCCACCACCGTGACGACTCCAACCTTGGCAAGGCGAGGGCGAAACCACGGCCCTAGGGAAGACAAAGTCTGGTCTGAAGAGGATGTGAGCGATCTACTGAAGTCTGAGAGGTTGGAAATACGCTGAGAGCTTGGGAAGACCATAATAATGCTTATGAACTTCGTCATTAGTGATTTGCTCATGCCACTGCGTTTTCAGGATAAGCCTTAAACACTAATGGTCGAAGGCTTCCAGCTTCCGGGTGTCTTCGGATCTCATCAGCCGCATTTCGAAGCCATAGAACAAGTGGGCACGAATGATTGCTGAGGATACTCGGATTTCCGTTCTCAGACCAATTTCCGTCCCTCGTCACAACGTGTTTTTTACTTGTAAGAAGTCTGTCCTGTTGCTGTCAATACGATTCCGGATTTCAGATATACCCCGACCTTTGGAGAGAATAGTGGATCAAAGGTACTTGAATTCAGGAACAGACTTGATGCGTTGTCAATGTAAGGAGAGCGATGATGAGAAGAACTTCGTCTTGCTGATGTTAGTTTCCAGGCCGACCATAGAGTCTGGTTATTCGCTCCGATGTAGCAGCGACTGTATTGATACAGCATCTGCAAGGATAAAGAACTCTTCAGCAAATTTTAGGTTTGACAACCAGAAGTCCGGGTTAATTTGAACACCATGATGGCCCTCAAGAGCATGATGCATAACCCAGTCGACTGGGCAGTTGGATGACACTGTAGAAAGTGGGCAACCCTGCCGGACCCTAGTAATAATATTGAATTCTTTTGTTTCTCCTACGTAGTATTGAATATGGGTCTCCGTGCAACGGTAGCATGATCTCATCAAGTTAGGGAGTTTAACTGGCACGCCATCGACAATGAGGATTCTCCAGTATGCTTCACGTTCATCTGAGTCAAAGGCAGCTGGAATATCAACGACGCGAACGAACGTAGGCTACTGGACCTGGTAGCGGTGTTCGAGTACTCGACGTAGAGTGAAGACTTGGTCAGTGCAGCCCCTGCCTAATAAAGTCACCTTGGTTATGGCCAGTTCGCTTGTCCATCACATTGGTTAAGCGAGAAAGTAAGGTTCGTGCGAAAGCTTTAGCAGCCACATCGGTTAGGCTAGTCCCGCGATAATTCCTGCATAGTTCAGTCATCTTTCTTGCGAATTGGCAGTGGCGTTGAGTTACTCCGCGCGTAAGGACTGAATTCGGTCTCCAATATCGAGCAGAAGACTTCGTGCATATGTTTGAGGAGATTTCGGCTGGCATCCTGTCCGCTCCAAGAGCTATCTTCGGCTTCAGGCGACGAACGATATCTGCAACTTCTGTGGGAGATGGCGGGGAGCGACTTGCAGGCTATCCTAACTGGGTTAAGCCTGAAATGGCTGCGATGATATGTAGTGGGCGGTTAAGGAGCATGTTATAATATTCTACCAATCTGGAAAGATTTCCTTTCGTATCAGAATGTTTTGGCCATCTAAATTGCACAATATCGACTCTAGTGAATAGCATTTGCCGGAAGCTAAACGGCTGAGTAAAAAAAGTTTACAAAACTGTCATAATTGGCTGCAGCTTCCATGTTGTCTGTGATAACAGAGCAGTAGCGGTTGCGATACTTCCGTGTTGAGTGGATTACTTCACGTCTCAAGCGATGGTAGTCTGGGGACTTGTTGTGACGTGCTTTTGACGCTATAGCAAACAAGTGGATAGCGCCTCCACCTATCCAGTCCTCTGCATGCTTAGAAGTAGAGCCCAGGGTAGAGAAAGCGGCGCGCTGTACACCAACACGCGGCCCGAGGTTAGAAGGTAGATGGCTCGAATAATGTTGACATACATCTCAGGCACTACGCATCTCAAATGACAACTCTAGAGAGCATCTAGGTCAACTGAGTCAAACGCGAATCATATTTAATTGAACACAAAGATCGCTGGCCGTCCGAATCTTTGACGACGCTCGAGTATTTGGTCGAGAGTGAAGATATGATCGATCCAGATCCGGTCAGAGCGGAACCCACCTTACTCTTCATGTATGCTTTTTCGCGTACCAGGCTGAGCCTCCTTAAAAGCAGAACGGCGAGCACATCAGATGAAACACAAATGAGACTAATGCATCTGTGGTTAGCGCAGCTTGTCCAAAGAACACTTTCTGAAGACGGAGAAGATCTCTTCTATACTCCAATCGGACAAGATAGCTTCGGTGATCCAAACATTTTTGGAGGAATGAAATCAGCTCCCGAACAAGTGGTTGACATGCATCTTTGCTGAGAGCCGGATAAGGTACTTTCGGGCCAGGGCTTTGTTGTGCTTTAAGAGGCGAAGCTCATGAACAACCACAGCTTTAGGAGGTGGTGTAGCGTCTACACACCAGGGAGCACTACGGTTACCCAAATGAGGGATCAACGGTGCTGTAGACCAGTTTAAATGCTGTGCAAAGTTCTCAGCCCAAAGCAAAAGTTAACATTGTTGACAGCGAATTCGCTCGCCATTGGTTTCGCACAAAACTTCACTTACAGTCAGACTTTTACCGCCAGTTTTTCGGACCATGTGGAAAAACTTGCGGAAATTCCTTGAGTTAGCCGTCTGCTCTATATCAATGCCCGTTGCGTTCACCAGGCCCCGCGATCCTCCCAGAGCAGCAGTTTGCATTCAACGTCAGTGGTTCTGCGTGCGGAATGCTAATCAAATCCGGCTGAAATCACCCGACGAGCTTCGAGAAGTTGGAGAGATGCTGTAGTGATCCAGTGGTTGACAGGACTACCGGTGCAATCACAGATCATGATTGCAGATTTGTGAATGGCACTGAGGATATGTGTCCAGTGCGTTTCAACGTCATACCATGAGGCACCCTTAAAATTTGAGGCCAACACATCCTGAAACTTACTGAGAACGCTTGGGGAAGAAAGTCAAACCGTGTCCGGCGACGTCCCTGGAAGCTACCGGAACGTAAAGCAGTCTTACCACACATGAGCGCGTGATCCGAAGTGAGGTAAATCATCCGGATTGAGTTGCAATCCTACATGTAGACCCGCCAGCGATAATTGATGGCAATGTGGTCAATTTTCATCCATGACTGTTCAGGTGACGGAGATGTCCAGGTCGCGCGTTAGCGCCAGGATCGCCGAAATCAGTGTCTAGCTCTAATTGTCCGTTGATTCCGTTCTGCCTCGAGTACCTGGCTTCGATAAACTCGTACAATTTTTTACTTTTTGCCCTGTCTATGATGCTGACATTCTCCAAGTCAAACAAATGCTTTTCGGCGTTCCTATGTACCGACATCAGTGACTTCTGGTCATATCCACGAATGGCAAGGCTATGCTCGTGGAGGCTAGTGCAAAGCTTCCTTCCTGGCTGGCCTACATAGTAGTTGTTACCTTCTTCACAGTGGACATTGTAAATCATACCACTAGTTACTTCTTTGTGAAGCTGGTCCTTACCGTTGAAAATCTTATATCGAATAATTTCCGTCGGCTTCTGAGCAACTATGATTCCGAAAGTTTGTATGATTCTCCCCGCCATCTCAGGGATTCCGTTGATGTATGGCAGAATCATTGTCGTTTTATTGGCTTCAGAAGTTTGTCGAAGCAATGGCCATCCTATCGATGTTAAACAATGTGGAATAAACCTTTTATGATGCCTGTGCCCTATAAACATTTTGAACAAATGAGCTTCCTTTACATTCTTCAGCTGCAGGGTGTTGTAATGTGTTTGAGCCCTATTAACTTCATTTGTTACGCAGCCGCGCAATTAGACTGTTGGATGATTGCTGCGGTAAATCACGATTTGGTCTGCATACGTCTCTTTTCGCTAAACTGTTGTCTCCAGTTTTCCAGCAGCATATCTTGTCACTAAAACATCAAGGAAGGGTAGCTGCTAGTTGTTCTCTTCTTTTGTGAAACAGATAGCAGCAGATGTGTTGTTTATTAGCTAATATGTCGCTTCCCATCCCTGTTGCCCCATGCTGAGGCTGATGTCGCACTCATCATGCTTCTTCACCGCAGTTGGGCCAAACAAACTTATACTTAAACTAGGTCTTTTTACTGTGGATAAAATTCATTACATTTTAATTTTTTCTTGTTCTGTGTACTTGATAATCTTCTCCCAACTTACCCACGTCGCTCATGCAAATTGTGGTAAACTTGTGTAATTTTATCGCGTGGTATTTGTTAAAATAACTTTCGGACATTTTGTACTGATCACGGATTCACATTTACCCAATTTCTTCCATATGGTCATTTAGTGAGTATTTATGTCGTCCTATGCGTTTATTTTATTCGATATGGGCATTTCGAATGATTGGCTGTTGTTTGAATACCCAGTTGCGGCTGCGCTTGATGTGCATGTTGTCAAGGTGCCTATCTGTCTACTACCCACTACTTCGTCCATCTGGGTCCAGGAGGCAGTTGGTCGTTGCTGGAGGGGACGGGGTGCACGGTCCTTGTGGCCGTGCTAGGCTCGGAGAGTGATTCCATGCACTCAGTGTGGATCGGACTACGGTCCAGCCACCGCCTTGTGTGCGGTTGATTCCCCAAATACAGCGTGCTTGTGTTTGCCTGTGAAGGAGTGTGGGCCGGCTCCGTTGATGAAACGTGGTTCCCATCCGCATGGCTCACGGTCTTATTTCTTTGGGTTTACACTGGATATGGGGTGTGTGGATGGAGCTGTGGGTGGTGCAGCGCAAGCAATTCAAGGTCCTTCTGTAGGCGCAGGCGTCCTGTGGCTGGCCACAGTGACAGGCAAATTCGAAACGGTATGCCGCCAACCATGTTGCCTCCACTTTCGAGAGCTACCGTAGCCAGGGTGTAAGTTTTGCGACCAGGAGTGGTTTCTTCCCATGCGTGCGTCACTGATTCCACCACTAACCCAGATATTGGTGAACCCATTGGCGTGCCTGTTATTTGTCTGTAGGTTTGGCCGTTGAAACTGAAGTACGTCGGGAGACATAAGGCTATCAACTTTGTCGTGTGGATGGCATCGATGTTGTTGTTCGTGTCTTAGGATCCGCATTCAAGCCCACTTTAGTGCGAGGTTCGCAGCACGCTTTCCGAACCAAGCAAAGTCCAGTGCGGCGTACAGTAGTGCTAGATACTCGGGCCCCGCCTGTGACTGCTCTTCATAACTGATCGCGAGATGGTGCTCTTTTCTACTTATCTGCTATTCGGCAATAGTCTAACGACAAGGCGTGCTATTGCTAAAGTCAGCATCATCAACAGCAGTACATCAGTCACCTGAACTGATGCTTCACTGCCGTACAACCACAACGACATTCAGATGGAAGAATACTAACTGGGGGAGAAGGGAACTACAGTAAAACCGTACTACTCTAAACAAGTACTCTGGGGCAAGGCACCTATACATTGTCAAGAACATACCACCAAAAACCACTGGGTATCGCGCAAAGGCAAGACGGCCTATCTGAGATAGCTTCCTTGCGGCTTTCGCTGCCCCGAGACATAATTAGCCGTTACCCCGCAGATAACTCAGCATCAAATACACATTAACCAGGCAATCCGATTAGGTGATGGCAGCAGAAGCGCCACTGGTGTCGATTGCGACTTATGTCCTTTAAATTCTCAGGCCGAACATAAGGCGAGTCACGTGGACTCCATCTTGGAAGGCAAGACGTACCGACGGGACCGAGTTGGATCGTCGGAAACTTCAATTCCCGCTGCCAAGTTGCTCTTTGCCCACCTCGAGCCTTACGTCAAACTACATTTAGTAAACAAAGCAAGGCCGTCCTCGGTAAGCGGTGACTAGGCAGACATAGTACATGCCCAAGCCAACACAACTTATTCAGTGCTAACTGTTGTTCTTAGGAAATAGCCGGGTTATCACCGCCTAGTACCCGCTTACGCGCATCATCGTTGCGGACTCGCTGGTGCGCCTTAACACCAGAGATGCTTCACAGGCAACGATAATCAGAGACTTGAAGGAGCCCGCGAAATGCGCCCTACAAGCGTGGCAACATTGGAAGCAGCACCACTTCACCGCGGTCAATACTGCAGCGCCTTCCCTAATTACTAAGGCCCAAAATTCTAGAAGACTAGAGAGGACGTTATAGGCTTCTACGGGAGATCTCATAATAGTGTAGCAGCATTTAAAAGCCCCAAACAGACTTGACACTAGCTTTTGAAACTCAGAAATTACCCATCTCGAAGGGGGCAACATTTTTCTTTATACAGAAAACAGCCGGTTAGAATGTAGACGTACCTAACCTCCCTACGAGTATCGACCCAGGAAGTCCAGCCTAGAGCATTTAATTAATGTCTTAAGATTATAAAGTTCAAAGTTGAATTTAGGGAACACGCTGTGTGGTTGGGTTGCGACTCACGACCTTTACTGAGATCTTGGTTAACTATGAGTTGTACCTCGGTCATTCCAAACCAGGACGAAACCGCGGTCGTAGTGTGCCAGTGTTGGGAGGAGTAGCACCCAAATCTTTCCATGCCTTGACATTATCTCTATTCACAACAAGCCTTGAGGAGCCCTTGACACATTTACAATATGTGCTGTAGCCCATAACTGTCACATGATGTCATCAGTGGAGAACCAATAGTGGCAGGTGTCATAAACCTCGCATGTTCTTTTACCAACACTCGTTTAGTTTGTATTTTTCAAAGTAACAACTTTGTAGGAAAGGTCGAGCATTTTCGTTTGTACGCCTAGTAAAGTCTTACTCATTGATTCATTGCTCGACATCCACTGGATCATAAAGGATACAGAGGACTTTCAAATCCAACTGACTGTGAAGGAGAATGTCGGTTATAAAACCGAGGACAGAATTTCCGATTTCCCAACTCCGAAAAATGGAAAAGAGCGTGTAGCGGCCCATGCAGTCCAACGCCTTTGTAAAGTCTAGATAAACGACTTTGACTCAATGTCTGACACCGACACATTCCGGCTAGCTTATGCGAGCTAGCAGTGAGTTTGTAGTGCAGGATTGCTTGTGGCTGTATCAATCTGCTTGGAGTCGGTCCTGTTGGTTGCAATAACGGCAATGTTGTCTGTGATATTGCGTTTTCGACCAATACCCTTTCCGTTCTGCTTGTATCAGACTCACTGCCGGACGACGATCTTTATCTATTCATGTTTCATTCCGTCAGGCCAGCGTCGCTCCGTCTGTACTCTCACTTTGCGTCTGTTTCCTTTTCCGTCCGCAATCACTGCGTTTCTACCCCCTACAGTATACCGTCAACGTCAGGACAGCTGCGCATGCGCACGGATAGTAGTCTTCACAAAGCATACACTTCAATGAAGGGTACGTGGCTTCAAATGGGGGCTTTGTGAGCAGGGTAAAATGGGGTGATCTAACGACGCCCTCTGGAAAGTGTGGTTGAATTCATGCCGAAGCGAGTTTGCTGTCTATTTTCTAGTGGGCACCGGATCATCTACTGCGTGTATAAATGGGTTGGCGTGCTGCATTCTACGCTTATTGACGTACATGTGCAACGTTTTATGAGCAACGCTGATTTACATCGCGAAATTTCCTAGGTGTTTAAGTTTGTCTCCGCTCGCCAATTTGACGCAGTGGTTCCGGTGAGTTATGTAGGCGCACCCGTTGCGCACTATGAAAGGCCTTGTAAGCACGCTAGGCTGAGTCCCTAAACATGATGCATTTTCGAGTCCGGCTACTCAAGCAGTTCGTGAAAGCGTGTGTTTTTTTGACGCATTTGCCATTATTCCTTTGTACTGGGTGATAGACTTACTTCAGGCGTCATCTGAAGGCTGTTCGGCTAGAAAGGACTTACTGGTATTTAAACCTTTTAGTCTCAGCAACGCGAGACACTCCTTTACATGCATGATCATGTTATGATAATAAAGTGTGAACAAAAATGTACAAGAATACAACCTGCTGTCATAACAATGTATGTGTGCATGGATGTGTGGGTAACTGTGCGTAAGTGTGGCTTTGTAGCTTGTGTTTCTATGTGTGTCGTTGTCTTTGTGACTGACAGCGACGGCTATGTAAGAATAGACGATTGATGTCCGTGGATTGGATGTACTTATTCCAATATCCACGAAGCAGTGACTTTAGTTTGTGGCGAGTCACATTCGTCATGTCACAGTGTTGATAAACGGACATTTGTGGCTTTTTATAGGGAGAACGTTTACCAAGCGAATACCCACCACGTCCTGAAACACTGTCGCCGAACTATTTGCTGGACCGGGTTAAGCCCGAATTACCCAGCTGGCACCACGAGGAGGTTGTTCGCCTAGCCAGCGCTTCCGCGGTCAGACAGGATGTTGTAATGTGTGACGACATGGACTTCGTCATTATTTCCAATGACGTACTCCGCGTAGCACAGGTGCCACATGAGCAACGTCACATTATTTCTACGGCGAAGCGATGTATCTATTTATTTGTTAACGTATAATGTTTACCCGTTTTGATTAGAAGTACTAAAATTATTTTCGTGCCCCGTTTTGAAATACTTGACAGTTTTGATTTGGTTTTATAGTGGTACATAAGTTCTTACTTCATGTCAGCACCTAGTGTGCCACTAGGTGCATGTAACTGTATAACTGTTGCAGAATTCGTTTCATAGCAGAAAGCTGGTGGTGATCCTATGTTAGGGTGGACATTAGTTAATTATAAACTCTTACTGCTAAACACATATCACTACGTCGCAGGTGCTAATCGCACCATAGAATGCACTACTTGCGTACCTGAATTGTCGATAATATTGATGCGCAGGTCAGGGCGATAATCCAAGAGCGCTCCGCCTAGACGATCGTCCCGTGGAAGAATCATGCCGAGCAGAGCTATTTCAGCATCCGTGACCTTCGTACGTAGCCATAATTCGGTTACGATGACGATGTCTCAAAGTGTTGAGAACTAACAAATACGAAGCTTAGTCAACCTGCTGAGAAATCATTGTACTTTGGTATACAGGCAGGTGTGGGGCTTAAAGGCTAGAACCAGGCATGCAAATGCAGATTTCTGGGAAGCGTCTGTGCCCATTTATTAATTTTGTATGACGAACGACGCAAGCCCTATGGCCCTTCCGTGTTGGTGTGTAGAGTACTTGGGGTACACATTAGGATGACAACCTAGACCTAATTCAGCTGCTGAAGTGTTTCGACGGTGTCCCGGCTCTGACCTGCATATTAACCTGTTCAATGTCACCTTGACCTTGTGTAGCCAGGTGTCCATGGCCTCCATGTGTATTTGAGATGGCAGCTTTTTACACCATGGGTTTGTATTGCAATGTTGCATTCTTCAATAGGGATCACGTGCTTTGTAATTGAGTGACGATGGCCACCTTGATGTTGAATCAACAATCACGTTTTCGAGTGGAGTCACTTCACGGATGAAGCGCCGTATATCCTCGTCATTTGTTTTCCTCTAGCTCACTTGAACTCTGAAGCTCGAGTACACTATGTACAAAGACCAATTTTACGTTACTTTTTACGGAACTTCTCGGAATTCTGTAGGCCTTTCTGACGTTCGCCCCAAGGAGCACCTGGAAAAATACGAACAGTGTGACTGGCTGACAAGAGAACTACCGTTTCATCATATGTACGGAGCGTTAGTTGGAAGAAACGTGGTTCATATTGGTGTACTGAGTTTGGATGACGGATGGCACACCCCCTACCGGCCTGGCTTAATTTGGACTCCTGTTAGTTGACACAGGTTGTCCCACTGTTCCCGGTCTTTTAGCAACTTGTCTTTGATGGTGTGTGATCCGGATTCAGGTCTAGTGGAGATTATAGCATTTAATGAACTATGATGTTGTTTAGTGTTTTCCTTTTCGTAGGAGTGGTAGCTGCTTTCTTTGGTCGACACCAACCGCCATAGTTTCCGACAGCGACCTACGGACTCTGCAAACGATCACCCTTTTCATGGCTAGTCCTCGCTTTAGCGCCTAATTAATAACCTTAGCTATGGTAAGGCCATGCTAATAAACGTTTCCGTAGTTAGTTTCGTGCATTTGCTTGTCTATGGTGGGCCGTTTTTTCGTTAGGTTTTTCGCTTCTTCGAGTCATAGCGCTTGACTATCCACGCTGTATATCTACGCAAAGGTTACTAAGGTGAGTAGCAATGTTCATAACTATTACCTCTACTAATCTACAGTGGGCAACTACTAACCCAGCGAATGTGCGGTTTTTAGTTGCAACATATATTCTTTTCCTGAAAATGTCATGTGATACAAACTGATCATACTGTCAGGCAAATAGGTTTGAGCAACTCTCCAATTTTTCCTTCAGAGAGAAATCACCATAATCTACAAAATTGCCGGGATATTGTTGGTCAGTATCCGCTGTCAAAATGGCACGGTTATAGAGTAGGACATCAGATATAGGGAGAAACGTTTACAAATGGTGGATGTTTCGTAGGCCTTGTGTAGATGGGGAGGCTTGAATACAAGCACAGAGCTGTCAGCACGAAGATTGAAACATGCAGTTGAATGAGCTGGGATGGGATTCACGAAAATCGATGGTTTGAGCGTCGTAAGTAGCACATGACAAAATACCTTTCAATTTGTTGACTTTTGCATTACGATCACAACTTGTCTTTTTTAACCTGGCCGCCTCGTTGACGTCGTATACTGTTTGTATTGTCATGTCACCTCGATTTAAATGCATTGATACGTACCGTCATCACGTCCTCCTCAAAATAGTGCACCAAGTCAGTAACGCTTGGTTACTCGAAGTTCAACACAAAGGACGTTCAAGTCAATTCAGGGTCTTCAAAGAAGCTTCAGCTACATTCATTGTCAACGTAATTCTTTGCTATTTGTACTCACCAATCCCAGCGTTCTACTAATGCTCGGAATTCCGCTGGGTGAAAAGGTATGTTAGTAGGTTTGGACCAGTTGAGAACATGTCACTCCCCTTCACCATTAGTTTGGAAATCCTGATCTTAAAATAATCCTTTTAGGAGTCAACATAAGCAAAATTCAATGCTAATTCTGGGATTTAAAGAGCATGCAGAATTCCTGTAAGATCTACTTTAAGCGTTCAAGAGTCTTCAACTTGTCTGTGCTGGTCCAAGTGGAAAGTTGTTTAGGAACTAATGGAGTTCTCAGTTTTCGGAACAGTAAAAGCTCTCGAATTATTGTGTTACGTCTCCCCAACAAATAGAAACCTATTAACTTCTACGACAGGTTATGCGACGTTCTGATTGCTCCAAAGAATGGCGGCGATCAGCAGGAACCCCCTTCGACTGGGTCCACAACTTGCCATATGTGTGATCGCCTCTAAAGCGCTTGCACCAATCAAATGTGCTGCTGCCACTGAGTGTCAGCCTTACACTATGAATGAAGTCCGTTGTGAAGCTTCTCGGTTTCATGCTTATTCATTGGAAATGTCATCCCAATATAACAGAGAGAAATAGAAAAAATTAGGCTTGGTCACATTGTAAGTTGCAGATGAAGCGACCGCGTTTTATCTAACACTTGGTTATTTGGTGTTCAGTTAACTAACATATACTGGGAAACATGAGTGAATTTCCTTGAAATTAACAATTTCGACATAGGCTTTAATACATCAGAGTATGTCAGTGGAAGTTACATGGCCAAGTGTTTCATATCGATCTTCCACTGGGAATCAATCGATAAGAACTACACAAAAGAAGAGATTTTGATCACAATAGACAAATAAATATCAACCAGACACGTGCTTAAACCTTCCCATTTGATGCTCTGGAAAAATAAAGTATATTTGTTCCGATTTCAGTCCGAAACGATAAGCATAGTCACCAGATATATCTGATACTTTTTCTTAGCAATCACTGCGAAGCACTGTCAGTTGTTTTGTCTTCGTTTCTCTACTCAAATGTTTTGTTCTTCTAGGGAAGTAGCCAGCTCACCAGACAAAATCAGATGATATAGCTTTTGGCAGTGATCAGTTGTGACAAAGGGAAATTGGACGGAATAATAGCAGCAAATCTTTTATCTCACTGAGGGATGCCCCAAGACATATCATGCCAGCAATTGGAGACGGAATAAGACCCAGTGGATTTACTCACTTGTTGTCTCTCTAACACACACTGTTTAGCCGTCAATTCTTCCGCCATGTGATTTAACACTGTCCCCTTTATATAACCTAATTTCTGGTTTTGACCCGGGTTTCTGTGCTTTTGTTGATTCGTATGTCTCCTTCCTGATCCTGGTTCAATGGTGTCAAACTGAGTAAGAAAAGCCTGCAGATACAGTTTGGATTGCGATTCTGTGGGTGTGTGAGCGTCAGTATGACGGTAGAAACGGTAATTTCAGTCCAACTCTACGAATAGGCGGCAAGAGTGTACATATACTGGCTTCCGGTAACTCAGTCAGTCAATGGTCAATTGTTAATTGTATCTTGCGGAGAGAAAAAAACCGAAGTTTGACTTGTCCAGCCGGATGATCGGTTAGGGGTGAGCAAAATAAAGACAAAAATGACAATAGGAAATGGTGAAAACTACAAATGGCGAATATACTGGTTACAGTGTTCCCGTCTGAGCAATTCGCACTCGGTTTTGTGTATCATCCAGGGTTATCGTCTTTGGTTTCCTGACAAAAATGGAGGTGCGTTAATTTGCTTTTGTTTTCCTGCTTTTTGTATGGATCATTTGGGCTACGTGATATGGTGTAGTAATGCCAGTGCACCTCCGACACGTGCTTTGAACACAGCTAACATGGGGGGCTAAACAAACAGATACTGAGAGGGTATTCTTCGCGTGACCAACGCGCGGCAAGGTGTAATTTCTTCCTCAAGCCAACAGGCTGTATCGTTTTACCAATTTGAGATCATGACCTCGCAATCTCTTTTTGTGACAGTTTCAACAGGCGATGACACGGGTGATTAGGATTGTTTAGAATTTGGTAAATCATAACTTGGTCACCACGCAAAAGCCGATAACCTCAGCTAAAAATCCTTAACACTCGCAGGCGCTGTTAGTATGGTAAGTGGTATAGCTCCTTGTCCTTTCAGCAGCCCGACGTTTCGGAACCTACACGGCAGCGAGATAACGCTTCAGCGTTGGATGCCATGTTTAATTGCATATTCAAGATGCGGGAGTATATAAGTGGAAAGTCTTTTCCGAAAAATAGATGGCTCGAATCATCCGAAAGCTCTCCGTAGAAGCCCAACGATTTGGATCATCTCCTATGATGCTTTTTTGAACTGCTCTCTGAAGCCGGGATCTTCCTGGATCAGACTACCGGAACAGTAATACAGATCCTGGTTCCTCAACTTATAAGTGTTAAACATTCTGCATTGTAAATGGAGCACTGAAAATTTAGCTACCTTGAGTAAGAGGCAATTTAGACCAACCATCCAAAGATCTCGTCGAAGTCGTTTCGAACCTGAATACTGTCTTCTGGAGTTCTGATCACTTGCCAAACTTTGAGGTAATCGGTGTAGGGTAAACAGTTTGATGTGATTTAACTCAACAGCTTATTAATGATGACCAACAATAGACGGGGCGCCAGTACCTAACACTGTGGTACACGGCATTCGACGTGAATAGGGTCTGACATGATGCGCACACCTCCAGACGCCTGTGTGCGAAAAAATCTCTGATCCACCCGAGGAGAGGGTCACCAATGCCACATCCTTGTAGTTTGGCGAGAAGGATACGATGATCCAACCGGTCGAATGCCTTAGAGAAATCAGTTTGTTACATCAACTCCTACACCAACATCCACTGTTTCGTCCAGCTGTTTCGTGCTAACAATAGGTTGGTTGTGCACGAGTGCTTTTGGCGGAATCCGTGTTGCTGCTGAACAATGTGACCAAAGCCGTCCAGATAAGACATGAGTGCGCTGGCAGTGATAGCCTCAATAACTTTTGCAAGAACAGGCAGAAGAGTCACTGGTCCATAACTAGCTGGGTCGGAAAGACTACGGCCTTTGTAAGTTAGAGTTATTATCCCGCGTTTCCACATAACAGGAAAGCACCTCTCATCAAGCAAAGGCTAGAACAGCGGCGCTAATGGTCTAGGCAAAGCGTCAGACGCCACAACAAGCGTATTTGGGCGGAAGTCGTCAATTTCTGGACAGGCGGGTATGTGTATGGATAGAAATTTTCTCATCACAGTGTCTAGCATACCATTTAAATGATTGCATCCTGGTGGAAACACCATAGTTTCCAAGGACTCAAAGGACCACGGTATGCAACGAAACGTTGGTGTATATTGTTGTTGCTTAACGTTTGATGCTTCTTTAACTGTCCGAGGTAGACCATCCGCTGTCTGAAGTGGAGGAAATCCACTTTTCAATTCGTGAAGGCTGTTCGCGTGCTTGTACAGAAGCTTAGGATATGAAGTACATCGCTCGGCTAAAGCATATTGATAAGCTACTTCGTACAAGCACATTAATTGGGTACAGTGGTTACGGTGGACAACATAGGTCTTCCAGCTACTGGAACTCGGATCAGCTTTGTCGGTATGCCACGCCGCGTTGCACATCAATTATACGTTTGTTTGTCCTTCTCCGTGTAAACGACGCCACACTTCTCGAACTGATAGTTTTAGTTTGCGGTGCTCCACTAACCAAGGTGACGAAACGTTCCTAGGCAATGTTCGGTGCATCCTCAGTTAGGAAACTGCAGTCAGCCGCTTCAACGATTCGGGTTAAGGTCTCGTAACTGCTTATGGTTTGCGTCCTTTGTGTTCGGTCCTCGGGATATGCAGCATAGTGAGTTTACATGAAATGCAATGTCGTATGATCACTGCGGCATTGGGGGGTATTTATTATCACTCTCACGATCAGTAGTGAATATTCGGTGCAATCTGGATGTCCCGTTATTTCCCTTGATTTTGATGGGCGAAGTAACGTGTACATGAAACGGAAATTCTGAGTTTGCAGACCTGATTTGAATTGCTATCCTGGTGTGGCCTTGGATTCTAGAGCATGTAAGTTGAAATCGCCGGCAACAAGAACGTGACTGTATTTATTGTTTATCACCTGCCAAATCGCAGCCCATAAGTTGCAGTCCATCTCAGGTGTAGACGATAGTGGGCGGTAAACAACAGCCACTAGGCCAAAATCGTTCACACTCAGCCGGAAGCTACACCAAATGGAGCCGGGCACTTCCAATTCCGAATCATTTTTTACTGCGCACTGGAGATTGTTACAAAAGTAGAGGGCTACGCCACCAACTGTGCTGGCTCGATCATTCCGGACAACGGGCATACCTGTTAACGCAATTTCGCAATCCGTTATCTCACTAGGCAACCATTTTTCCGTGATAGTGATGAGATCCCAAGCTGCTGACGCATGTCGAAGTCATAATTAAGCTGATTTGCTTATTAGACCTTTGGCATTGGTGTACATCCATAACAGCATCTCAGAGACCAAAAGTGTGTTGGATGTGATGGATGAAGCAGGTGAGTTTTGGCCGACCGATGTGCGGTCGGCGGTAAATTGTTTTTTGGAATTGCTGCCGGATCTCAAGACGAATTTAGTATATATTCAAGTATCAGATGCCTCGGATCTCGGTGGTTGTTCGTGCTTTGCTGTGTCCTTTCGAGTGTTATGACTACTGTTGAAACCGTCACCGAGTCCTATCTTACAGGTCGTATTTCATTGCGATTTGCACACCCATTTCGTTATCATTTGAAGGTGGTTGTGTTCCTGTTGCTTTCAAACGAAGTTCTGATGGTAACCTTCTATGAAACTTAGTCCAATTAACCAGGATAGTTTGTGTCGTTAGTACTGATGGTAACACTAGTTTCAACAGCCTGGGACGGCACCCCTCTTAGTTCGGCGATATGTGGGATCCTTGTCACCGAGGTGGCGACGACATTTTCGAGAGAAAGTGTCCCACGGATCTAGTGACATTGCTACCGGTCGTGTACCTAAGCGTCGTCGGAAGAGAAATCTGTAAGCTCAGGAAAACCGTGAGAAATTACAGTTTTCTTATCTTGACTTTTCCTGTTCCTCTCTCTGTCAGTGGGATCCACTAAACGTTTTTTCCACGGGATCGCAGGTAGCATGCGAACTCCACTTGAGACATTGCGGGGTCGATTTGCAGACAGCAGTACGGTCTCTATCTCATCCACCGAGTTTATTGTTACCAGAAATAACCGGGGTTCACCGTAGTGCAGTGCAGTTGGATGATGCTAGCTGCATCTTAATGTCGTGGGATCAGTATGAAAACCCCGATCGCCGTACAGACGGAGCCCCATTGATTTCGATCGTCTGTCAGCGTGCCCTTAATTGTATTGGGTTTGGATTCAGGGACATTAGTGCACTCAAGTATCTACTGTTTTTTGGATCCTCAGTTTCTCGTGCATTTGGTGAATATGTGAGCTGCAATGATGGAGTCCATCCATGATGCGACACCAGTTTTCTTCAGTCCAGTCACCAAGGTTACTAGTGCTCTTTCCGGCATGCACTTAGCGGCAACCGATGTGTGTGTTTTTGAACGACGGCTGGTACCCATGCTTGTCAACTCCTATATCCGTCCCCACGTCGAATATGCCGTCCAGGCTTGGTGCCCATGGTTAAAACGGGACATTCATCTCTTAGAGCAGCCCCAACGAAGGGCTACTAAGGCAACACGCGGATTATCTGGTCTCCATTATGAAGTACGTCTCAGTTTAATCGGAATGTTTTCCTCCGAATACCGACGACTACGCGGAGATCTCATTCTCGCATACCGGATATTAACGGAAAGCGATCACCTGTGCAAATCGCTGCTCACCCTAGCCTCATATAAGCGATTGCGAGGTCATAACCTCAAGCTGATAATCCAACACTCCCGATTAGACTGTAGAAAATACTTTTACTCTCTTAGAATCTGTTCACAATGGAATGACTTGCCAACGCATGTGGTAAACGCTCCGAACATTACAGCCTTCAAACAATTGTTAGACATTCATCTGAGTGACAAACAACACATTGTGGTGTAATGTACCAGGTTTAGACTATTGGCATTTCAGTTCCATATCGGAATCTAATGATTTGTACTTATTTTGCATTTACCATCCTATGGGTCTTGTAAAGCCAATGCTTTTTATCCCATCATACACTATTGAACTATTGAACTATTGGTTCCTCCCTATGACTGGTTGATTGAAGCTTAGGGATTCCTATATGGCGAACAAACTGCTAGGCTCAACACACAGTAGAGGAGTTGAATTGGGCACGCTGCAGGCAATGTTTTTAGTTATGGGAGAAAGAGAAAGAAGAGAGTTGGTGCTAGTGCAGACTGAGCATTTGGGACAAGGTTGGGACGCCTGACTCTCTTCTTCTGCCTTAATGGGAGTTTGGGGTTTTTTCATATACAAGTGCAGGTCCGCCTCCTCCCATAGATGTAACCCTAGGGCCCACCAATTTGTTCGACTGCTTCGGTTAGTCTTTCATGCTTCTTCAGTAGCACAGTGAGACAGCTAACAACTAGCATAACACTGCATACGTGACTGAACCAAAACGACTCTGTGGTGCTGTCGTACCGTCTTGTTTTATAGCATCCATCCCATGTCATTTAATGTGATAGAATTTCAGGCAATTGGTGTACACTAGCCCACTCTTCACCACTTTAACACATAATTCACACTCGCTCTTACCACGAGACTAGTCCGCAGCGAGCGTGCAGATTCACGGTCATGCGTTTCTCAGATGATCAGTCAGTGCACTTTCCCGCGTCAACGATAAGCGTGAATCAGCGTGTTGTGGCACGCCCGCCATCACCAGTGATCCCTTGTAAACACACGTTTTAATGTTGGTCGGTTGCACGATTGTTGTTAGGTCCAGCTGTTTTGGCACCTAGTAATTGAATCTAAACACAATGCTGAACACATATTGCGACATCACACCTTCCTTCACATCTGCTTTGAAAAACACCGGATTGGAAGCTTAGGCATTTCGGACTGCCTCGAAAATTCTGTACCGAAATGTGTTACGCAGTAGGGCAATCGGCGCCAAGTGAATGCGTTATCCGCTTGTGTTTATTCACCTTACGTCAAACGTATTCCTGATGCTCTGACCACCGCAGAGGATAATCAGCGGTTCCCTATCGGCCGCATCGAACAGGTTGGATAAGGGTTTGGATGCTACTGCTCAAGCCTTCCTGTCTTCTTACTCCACCTCCTGCGTTTTTTCTCCCTTATGGTCCCGTTCCAACTTCCATTTTATCCCCACAGTTTTCAACCCACGATCCTTGCCCCTCCCCCAACCTGCTTTGCTAGGCGTTTATCTTCTAGTTTCAACTCACTTGAAAACGCAGAGCGTCACTCTTGCTCTGTCGGCAAACCCATGTCTAACCAAGCAGTCAAGCCCAGTTCATCTGCTTCCATTTAGAGTCCCCGATCCTCCTTCAGATTGGCATGCTTCAATGCACGCACATTGCTACAGAGCGGTCAACATGTAGCACTTGCCCGAACATTAGAGTCTCTCTCCATCGATATCTGCTGCTTATCGGTGACCCGCCTACAAGACTCCAGCTCTAGGCTCACTCTACGATCGCTCTCAGGTAACACCAGCATTATTGTCTCATTGTGCCTATCCGATGACAATGCAGCTTCGAGCACCCGTCAAGCTGGTGTTGGCGTTGCCCTGAGTCCCGGTCGGAAGCTGCTCTGGTTGATTGGATCCAAGTCAGTAGCCGGTAGTATGCGGTCCGATTGGCTGGATCGTTCAAAGCTTCGAAGTCGCGCAAGACTAATAGTGTTTACTCATCATCGCTACGTACGCGCCCACAAACTCCAGCGATGAAGCAGAAAAAGACGACTTCTATCGTCAACTGAACGAGTTCCTTCGCTACAGAAGAAGCACGGACACTGTTGTACTGGCTGGGGATCTGAAAGCTCAAGTTGGAAAATTATCTACTGGTGAGCTGCATCTGGGCGGCCAACATGGTGTAGGCTCCCGTAATGATAACGGTGAGCGGTTACTAAATTTGTGTGTGGATGCTCACTTATTTCTTGCGAGCACTAAGTTCCAAAACAGCACCCGCCGGAGGGTGACTTGGCGCCCACCAGCCTCGAACCAGCTATACACGCAGATCGATCACATTGCTATCAGTTACCTCTGGAGAGGCTGCGTCCAGAACTGTCGCTCGATTTGGAACACATGTGTGGACACCGACCATGCACTTGTATGTGCTGACATACAGGTGCAATTTGGCGGACGCCCACGACGACGCTGTGAGTATATTGACACCAGCCGACTGACAAAACCAGCTGTTCTGAATGCCTATCAAACTACGCTGTCATGCGAGTTCAGTAAGCGCTCACTGGAGACAATTAATGGGCACTGGTCACATGTTCACCAGACCTTGCTAGCAGCAGGCAAATCCTCATGTGGTATGAAATAAATGAGAATATCTGTAGCTCGGGGTGTGGATGCGGATTTTGAGCAGTTCTCCGAGCTGGATAATTATTTTGCAGACGTTTCGTTGCCTGACTAGGCACTTCGAACCAGGCCCCTGAAGCCGCACTGATGATGTTGCCTAGTCAGGCAACGAAACGTCTGCAAAATAATTATCCAGCTCGGAGAACTGCTCAAAATCCGCCTCATGTGGTATGTCTAATCGTCAACATGGACATTGGGTCTCTTCGAGGTCTTTAGAACTTATCGATGCTCGCCGGCATATTCCGGCTGGAAGCGAACACAATGAAACCCTTCAAAGAGCTCCGGGCAAAACTCTTTGCTAGCCTAAAGAGAGACCGGGAATCCTGGTGGTCACTTCGTGCATCCGAGATGGAAGTAACCGCTGCCCTTGGTAACCGTCAAGAGTTATTCCGTCTGATACGGGAAGCGGACAGCAAGAGACCTGATTTTACTGAAACAATTTGTGACGAGAGTGGGCAGCCTATCCACAAGTTGTCAAAACGTTTGGAAGGTTGGGCTGAACTTTTTGAAAAGCAATTTAATCGGCCGAAATTATTCGATTCATCTCCCGCAAGTGATTGTCCTGCTCCTTGGGCTGTCCGTTTGGATCCGGCCTCTCGCTCAGAAGTCAAACATGAGGTCGGACTGTTGAAGTTGAACAAAGCCGCGGGACCAGATGATCTACCTCCAGCCCTTTTCAAATTTGGAGGCCCTGCTCTTGTTGGTGATTTACACAAATGACTATTGAAATAGTGGGAGCAAGAAACTGTCCCAACCGACTGGAGCCGCTCCGTTATTGTTCCCATCTTCAAAATAGGCTCGCGGTCGGAATGCTGCAACCACAGAGGGACCAGTCTGATCCACATCACCTCCAAATTACTCGCCTCTGTAATCCATCACAGACTGACTGACGGTCGTGTAAACCAGATTCGGGGGAGCAAGTCTGGTTTCGTCGGAGTCGTGGCTGCATCGACCACAACTTCACTTTGCGTCAATAGTTGAAGCACCATCACATATATTGGCAGCCCACCGTAGACGTAATCCTCGATATCAAAGTTGCCTTCGATTCGGTTGATAGATGTGCTCTTTGGGGCTGTCTACTCAGGATAGGTGTGCCAGAGAAATAGGCAAATATTATCCGAGCATAATACGCGCGTAGCATGGGCAGAGTGAAGGCTTACGGCAAGCTGTCGCCGCCTTTTAACATTTCAAGCGGTGTGAGAGAAGGATGCCCACTGTCACCTTTCCTCTTCAACTTCGGTATTGATGAAAGCATAGAAATTGCGTTCACCGGACATGAATTAGAAGGTGGGGAAGCTACTCCCAGGAGAACGACTTCTTGACTTGAAGTATGCAGACGATATTGCCCTCATCTGTGACAGCTCCCAGACGTGCCAAGCCGCGCTGGACAGATTAGCACTGGCTGTCAGCCGCTTCCGGCTTTGCTTTGCACCATAGAAATGCAAAGCGTTCCTCCAAGATTAGCAGGGATCGCCTCTTGCGCTGACCCTTGTTGGGGAACATCTAGAAGTCTTTCAGAAATTCAACTACCTGGGAAGTTGGATCAGCGCCCTTGGGATCGAAGACGAGATCACGAACCGTATAGCGAAAGCTCGAAATGCTTTTGTTAGTCTTCGCCACCTATGGCGTCGGCGTGGCATCACTCTCGCCCTGTAGGGTAGAATGTACAATGCAGCGGTACCTTCGACCTTACTGTACGGTTGCGAATCCTGGCCCCTTAGAGTAGCAGACATAAAGAGGCTAGTTACGTTCGATCATCGGTGCTTTCGCAGTTTGGCTCACATCTGGTGGGAACACCGCGTGAGTAACGAGCGTGTTCGACGCCTTGTTTACGGCACAGAAAAAGGAAATGAACAGCTCAGCACCGTCATTTCACGCGCCAGACCCTGATGGCTCGGTCACGTGTTGCGCATACCAGCCCATCGACTCCCGCGACGTGCGTTGTTTGCTCACCGGAAGTGTGGGTGGAAGAAGAGGAGGAGTGGCCAAGCGAAGGCTTGGATGAGAGGAATGAAGACCCTCACTTCGGAGCTGGCCTCGGATAAAGCTTCACGGCTCCCTCGTTTGGGTCCAATGACGATGAACACGTTTGGCTAGACACGCTTGTTGACAAGGCTAGGCGCTGACATCAGTGGCATTTCTACTGTGACTTTCTTTGTCCCCTCCCATCCCTTTTAGCCTCCCCCACCAACCACGATCTCATTTCGTAGAATATTATACTTTTACATCATAATTTTTATGTTACCTAGTAGCCGGCTGCCAGCTTTCCGAAAGGATGCCCATCCATTGCTGGTAGCTCAGCCGGCATGCAACTGTTGCGCTCATTTCTTTTTTCTGTTATGTATTGCGGTACAGTAGCTGGGGGATTTTACACCTCTAGCTAACGTGTATAATGACGCTGCTGATGTTTAATCACGGTTGACAACTAACCCTGTTAGTGATGATTAGGACTTTAATGGTACAAGATACTTCAACGTATGATTGATTACTGTGTAAAGCTGATAAATCCGGTTCGGATGAACGTACAGTGACTGCGCACGCATTACTATACACGATATAGAACTACATGATTGCTCAACTAATTGTCTGGCGCTTCTAATCAGATGGTCTTATCACCATTGTGTTAGTTGATGATGTTGCGATAACCTTTGTAGCGCATAACACGATTAACTGGGAAACAGCCTAATCACGGTATATTTGAACGTTCCGGTCGGTGTGCATCCGAATATTCCATGCGATGCGTACCAGCCACCTCTGTGCATTTCAATACATTTTGGATGCGACGTGTTTCTTTACGACCTTCACCTCCCCTCTTCCTCTGTTATCCGACGGAACCGATGTTGCGATTAACACGCATACTGGCGACCTGCCCGGTCTGTTTTGAGCTTCATTGTTCTACTACTGAAAATTTAATCATCAGTTGAAAAAACAGAAAAGATTATTGACTCCAGGCCAGAAGATCCGACCATGGGTGTCTTCTTAGTCGGACTACGACAGCCAAATGATATACTTGACAACGTTGTATTGCATAATATCGAACAGCCAATCGGGCAGCTTAGGCATTCACCTACTTGTGTATTCCATGTTCCGCGCAACTTTTCACTCGTGTCCCTTCCCAAAGTAGGATGGGATGTATCAAATGCCCCAACTTACACTGGCGGCAAAATGTGTCACCAGCATGATTGCAGTAATAAATACATCTCTTGGGTGTGCAAGAAGCAGTTATTGTAACAAGGATAGGCTGGCCAGCCGAACAACCTCCACGTGGTGCCAGCTGGATGGTAAGGTTTAACTATATTCCAGCAAGTAGCTCGGTGGTAGTGTACCAGGACCTGATGGGTTTTCGCTTGGTAAGCGTTCTCCTATTCAAATGTTATAAATAGTTGTTGAATAGCACAGCGACGTGGCGGTTGACACTGGCCAAAAACTAAAGTTGCAGTCCCTTGAGTATTGGAATAAGTATACCAAATTCATACACGTCACTCATCTCTTCTCATATAAGCGATGCGATCAAACAATTAAAAATTTAGAGGCATGTAAACTAACAAAAGCAACGCAGATGTACACATACACACCTACACACATGTGTTTGGTGGCATTCAGCTTCGGATTCGCTTGGCATGGTGGCCATCCAGAGCATGCCTGCGCCTACAGAGGTACCTTGGGTAGCTTGCGCTGCGCCAACCACAGCTCCAAACACACACAGCATATCCAGTGTAAACCCGAAGGAATACGAACTGCAAGCATGTGGATGGGAGCCACGTTTCGTAACCGGAGCCGGCTCACAATCCTTCACAGGCAAACACAAGCATGTTGTATTTGGGGAATCAAGCGTCCACAAGGCGGTGGCTGGACCGTGGTCCGCTCCACACTGAGTGCATGGAACCACTAGTCAAGCTTAACACAGCCACAAAGACCGTGCACCCCGTCCCCTCCAACAACGACCAACTGTCTCCTGGAACCAGTATGGACGAGATAGTGGGTAGTAAATTGGCTACGAACAAATCGGCGATAAGTTCAAGATATCAGAAAAGATATTTTTAAAAAATGCCACAAACGCGAAAATGTTATCGAATTGAGCTACCATTTGCGTAAGCGACGTGTTCAAGTCTATGGAAGATAGTTAAGGTAAACAGTATTATAAAAATAGTACAAGGAAAATATAACAAACCCACCAGCTGAAATAAAAAGTCTCAGCATGCAGGCACGCGGTTAGTAAAACGAATGCAATGTACCTACAAAAGCTGCGCCGGTTCTATCTACTTTCCCTGCAGGACATGTCGTTGCTTCGTTGGTTTCGATGGAGTACAACCCATCGGCGCTTGCCGCTTCCGCATTTGTCACATCTTCTCTGCATGCTCGAGGGCTTTCTCTTGCACCTCGACAACAGCCTTCGTGATCAGATCGCGCCATGCACGCCGATCAACCGCCTTCGATTCCCATGCCCGGCAATCAAGCTTAGAACATGAGAGGCTCATTATGATTATGTGCTGGTAACGTAACACGGGTTTCCCCACATGTCGCTTCCTCAAACCCAGTTAACCATATACCATCTGTTTCGGTATCCATGTCGATTTCATACGGCTCACATGACTGAGCCACATAAGGGGATAAAACGATCGGACGACCATGAAGTCCTACAGCGTGACTTGAATGAGGCCTGGAATTGGTCGGTGAGGAACGCCCTGCCGTTTAATGTGAACAAATGTCGCGTTGTTCATATCCGCCATCGACAAGTCCACGTCTACAAGCTTGGGGCACACAATCTGAAGACCACCACTCAGGAACGCGACTTGGGTGTGCTGGTACAGGAAGACCTCGGGTGTTCCAAACAGTCAGATTCCGCTTCTAAAAGGGGCAACCAGCACGTTGGACTCCTGCGAAGAGCATTCGGAATTTTGGATCCATCCATCTTCTCTTTGATACTGAATGCCTACGTGCGTCCTCACGTCGAATATGCAATCCAGGCCTGGCAACCCTGGCTAAAACGTGACCTTGCAGCGCTTGAGACCCCACAGCGTCAAGCAACGAAAATCGTCAAGGGCTTGCGCCACATTCCTTACCAGGAACGACTGGAGATACCCGGAGTGTTCAGCGGACGGTACCGGTGACTTCGTGGAGACCTCATACTAGTGTACCAGATATTGAGCGATCCCAGTCACGTATGCCTCCACCTCTTGAAGCTCAGCCCGAACACTAACCTTCGCGGTAACAGTTTAAAGCTGAGCCAACAGTACAGTCGTCTAGACTGTCGGAGAACCTATTTCTCCCTCCGGGTCTGCGGGCCCTGGAACGCCCTTCCAAACTCAGTTGTTTGTGTCCCCACATTAGATACGTTTAAAAAACGATTGGACGTCGCACTGAGCCCCCCTGCGCTTTGTTTTATGAACGAAAACGCTTGTATATATTTAGGCTGACCAGCCTCTTTGGATTTATACCCCAAATTCACGGTCGTAAATCTGTGCGAACCGGTGAGTACTCCATTTTTATTTGCTACTATCACCAACGATAACAATTTCTTAGCCAGTTTTGCGTCGTACCACTTTATCCCCCTAAAACTGTTATACTTCTACCTTTTATCTCACTGACGCTCCTTACTTCAACCACTTATGTGGTTTGCCAATCTGTTAGTATTTCTATTGCCAACCTGCGGGACTCGTTAAGTGTATGCTTTTTTACCCGTCATATACCATTGTTCCATTGTAAGGTGTCTCAGCAAAAGTACGCAGTCCACAGTATACATTCCACTTCGGTGCAACACCTCCATGTATGTGTTGTAACGCTGCCCTTTTGCCTCTGTCTCACTGCGCTACCAACCAGCCGGGGAAAACAAAACGCTGAGCCTGCTAGACCGAAGTATATTAGGTACAGAACATGGCTATTTTTATAGGTCACATGCGCTTGCCTCGCTGCTATCACTGAGGTGACTCACATCTCTTGTCTGAACAGATTCGACTCTGGCAGCCGCCACCACTGTCTAACTGTAGGTAGGACCAAGTCCGCGACATAGCAACCCGTGCGGCGATGACGGTCTGATTTCGTCAGCTTCCGGTTTGACCACGACAACCAGTCTGTCAGCCGCTCACGTGATCTGGCCGATCTCGCCCCGCTCGCGTGCACCATCGTTGTCAGCTGTTTCGCCTCCGTGACAGTATGCAACTCTGTCGCACCAACTGATGCGCAGAATCCGTCGCAAAGACTGTTGACGGAACCGCTCGAGATATCGCACATCTTGCCGGTACATCGTCCACGTTTCCCTACCGTATAGAAGAACGGACAGCGCCATCCGGATAAAGCAACTGACAGATTGTACAGCTGCGTTCATTGAGGAAGCCATGTTTAGATTTGTTGGAGGATTCTAACAACAAAGGTAACATATACGGCAAAACCGAGATACAACAGCCCTCCGAATTTAATGGCGGATGGAAAACGCATTGAAGTTTAGCTTGAACAATGTTTTGATGGACTGAGTATCGTTTCTCATTTCAAAATAGTTTGGAGGATGTAAGTTGAGCTACTTGGTAAGAGCACTACATTTCGTCTTTGACTCTAAACCCTCAGGTGAAGTGAATCGGCTTCAAATTGTGTGACTTATATGACGACTATGGCTAGTTACATAAAGGGCAATTAAAGTTCATTTTATTGGTGAAAGACCCTAGCGGTCTAAGGTCAGTAGGTTCTTAATCAACACATTAACCAGTCGTACACCAGGCTTCGTGAAACGATGATCTCCCGATCAGTTCCAAATATATTCCAAGATATCGAACAGCTTCTTGCATGTTCCAAAGTGAAATGACAGCATAGGAAGCTTGCTTTTATAATTTCCGAACAAGGACGTATGTGGACGGTTTCTTAGCTCATGGAAGCAGCTAAGCAAAAATCAAATGCTTTATGGCCAGCGAGTATGTCATCAAAGGAACAATCATCCTTTTCATTCCTTCCCGTGATCGACTAAAGTTCGTCCTTAATTCTATGACGTAGCATGATGGCTATTTGCTTTACTTTGCATGAAAACTCTAAGGCGTTCACCTCCTCCAATTTTTCCTCATGGTTTGTGAGTGCTTGACTCAGACTGTGGGTTCGTGTAATTCTAATCACAAAAGTAGTTTTGTTCTGATTTAACAATCTGCATTCTCGTTTGTAGGTCGATATAGTTACGCTTGTATTCCTTGTGTCAGGAAAGGGACGAATATCTCTTGGGACAAGCTGGGCCAGGCTACGATAAATCCGGTACTAGAACTTGGTTGACCTCAGTACATATGCCAGTGGAAGGAAACACATGAATCACAGTCGGCAGATCGGATTATCTCTTGGAAATGCTTCCAATCAATTCTATGGATAGCATTTCGGTAAGTTGAAGCGAAGATTTTATGCATTCCCATGCAAAAGGTAAACCGTAGCACCTTGTGGTTATTACCGGAGAAGTTATCTATGATGTTGAATTGTGTGTCTGAGATCCATACTGTGAGTATTAAGTCTGGCACCTTGGCCGACCCAGTTGTCTTGGTGAAATACCGAGTCTCGCTGCCAACTGGTAGCTGATAAGGCAATTGCACTCAGTGTTGAGGATAGTTGGGTCCATCAGGTGACTTTCGGTGGGTTGCACTCACCATATATGTATGGCAATACCCATACAGAATCAAAGGCAGCGGAGATAACAGTAGTTTCCCTAGCTGTTGCTTGCAGGGTGTATTAGAGACAGCAAAGGCGTTTGGTAGAAGAGGCTGAAGCGAATAGCGGCCATAGAAAAACCGGTAGGGTATAGGAGGACCGGAATGGCTATTTTGACTGCTCAACACTGTTGTGCGTGCAAAGTTTGTACATTGTAACACATTCCTAAGCTATTTCAAGACTTACAATATGTAGTCTGTCTTTTTAACAGTGTAGTTGCACTCTGATACCTGTTCTGGTTTATGAGAAAAATAATTGTTTGTTCGCTACCGAGAAAGCACGTAGGCGGTCATAGTGATCGCATTTCTCATGTTTAGCCTTTGATTTCCTATTTAGAAAGCACTATTATTCTTTGCAATTAGAAATACCAGTTAGCAAGACAAGGGCGCCGTAAGTGTGATCTGTAGTGTCTGTCAACTCTAGCCCGAAAACAAGACAATCAACTCAATAAAATCGCTTCAAAACTATTCAGTTACATTAGCCACCCACACACATTGCACTTTCCAGCTGTATCTCTATCTCGTCCACCAGACAAAATTATTGAACATTACATGTCCACACGAGGGCTTTTGATTAGTCCGTCATTTTGGTGATAGATGATGACAGAATCCGGTTCCTTCTGAGAGGCGCTCCATTTTGTTGCGTCATCATTTGTTCCACCAACTTTGGCAAGTGTTCAGCCACCCTCTGAGCCAACCGACGGTTAGTCCTGCCTATGTAAACGTCGCTGCAACTGCAGGTGATCTGATAAATCACATGAGAGGGCGAACTAGCCGAAGGGTAACTCTGACGGTCATGAAGAACAAGTTTCCGAGTCGTGTGCATGAGGCGCAACTGGGCAGTTGTGTACGTGCGCGTTAGAGCGGACCTGAGCTTGTGTCCGATGTGGTTTGCCACATGGTCTCCCTTGAAGGACAGGAACAGATAAACAGCTTTTTTGTCTGCCGTTAGCACCGGCAATTTCCTTTGGGGGAGTCTGCTGTGCACTTTCCGTATTTAGCCAGATTTCCATTTGACAAAACGCTAGTATTCAAGAACTGTCCCGTAAATACAGCCAGTGAGTCATCTTTTCCATTGAGCCATTTCTTTCGCAGTTGTTTTGTCGCTTTTGAAGTGATTTTTTGTCGTATCGATAGCATGTGTCTAAAGGCTGAAAATTCATCCGTCATGCGCGCAGAGAATCGCATTCTTGACTTGTCTTTCACGATTCCTCAGTGAGATTGTGCGTTTCGTTTGAGCACTTTTTGACATTTGTTCACGGTAGGTCGTCGGAGGCAAACAGCTGACGAGGATTTACGAGAACTCACAGCTGTTGATTATAACAGGTCTGGAGAAACAAATATATACGATGGTCATGATGACTTCACTATGCAGGAGTCCGCGGAAGATCAACCTTCTAAGAGTAACAATCCTCGTGAGGACAATGGTGACTGTCAAAGCCATGAAAGTGTATCAAACGTTTCTGCAGCTTTCAGTGAAATTCACGTGTCGAAAGACCAATTGCCTACGCTAAGAAATCTACGCAATGTGGCGAGCCTTCGAATGCTTTTGACATCAGAATTGCTTCAGAATGCTAAAGGCATATTCAGGTATGTACCGAAGCTGAGGCCACTAGACTTTTAGGTATCAGTTGTCAGCTGAACATAAACGCTCCTGAACAGCGTGTTTTCATTGGGCTACTTCACATCAGAGGCTTCGTGGGTTTGAAAACCATACCATTGAATATATTGTGATGAGAGAACTACGGATCGCTTGTTTTCAGGAAAGCATGGGGTAACAATTGTTACAAAAATTACTGATGTTCCTTCGATATGAAATGCGCGCTACCAGATGTGGAAGACTGCAGACTGACAGGTTTGCATTGTTTTCTGAATCCTGGAATGCATTTATCGCAACTCTCAACTGTTTCATGTACAAGTGCAGAAATTCCCTGTCGACCAACAGTTGTTTCCACAATAACCCACTGTCGTTTACTTCAAGACATGGCTAACAACACTGATAAGTTCGGCATCAAGTCTTGGATTCTGCCAGGTGGACAACAAATTTATAGTGAATAGATTTCCATAGCTTGCAAAGGTGAAATCACGGCGGTGAAGCAATTGTTCCAGAGAACGTAATATTTAGCTTTGGAAAAAGCTGCCGTGTCATATGTGACAAGTTATTCCTATCTGTAACACTGGGAGGAATGCTCTCCAAGAAACATCTAGGTGTGGTAGGTACTATTCGGGCTAATTGAACTGAAATGCCAACGAGTTTGAAACAAAGCCGTAGAGTTGTTCAGTTCACTCACTATAAGTAATACAAATAAGCACGCATTGACATCTATTCGATGCAGAACGAATAACATGTTTTTGTTTTCAGTTTCCTGAACAGTAACTCTTCCACGCAAAAAAGAAGCCTGCGCCTGTATTATTTTACAAATCCATCAGCTATGGGGTAGTTATACTCGATCAAATGGCAAATCTCAAGTCATATTCTCGGCGATGGACAGCCTAGTTATTCCACGGATTTGACAAACATTAATTTCTCGATAGTTTATCCTTTTGTCTCTGGAAATAAATTATCCTGCAGTTCGTAGTTGGTAGATATTTCGGAAAAAGTACGTGCATCTATGCATCAAACAAGGAACGTGGCAAACTGACATATGCCGAACATCTCAGCCGGGTCAGAAAGTCATGAGACAAGTAAATGTCGGTGATGTCAGATTGGTTGTCATAAAGGCAATCAGTCACATAACAAGTGCTCTGCATTTGAAAACACAGTTTGTGACTAATGCGGACAAACTGATAGGGTCAGCACCTGTTTTAAACGTAAATCTAAATTGGAAAAACCTAAACTTCAATACCATTATTTTTCAGTTACAAATATTTCACACGCATTTTTAATATATGTAATTAAAAATAAGAAATAAAATTGTACTAAACAAAAACAGTAATGCGGACCTTTTGACCGGTCTCGGGCCTTATAGATAGGGCGGCGGAGCAGTCTTTCCAATGTTAACTATGGATGATCGGGTGCGTCCGCTTTAAATATTGCATGTGTAAATACGACAAGTTCTCTTGAGGTAGAAAGCCTTTTTGACGAAGGCACCTATGATTGTATGCTTAGTGCTTTCGGTTTACATACCCGCCTGCCTCCACGTAGACATGTACTTGCAACCTGCGCTCATTGCTTATTATCCAGATAACACTTCTAGGCTTTCAACTGACAATTGGTTGAATCTCTCCAAACTACCTCAAGTCAAATAAAGAAGGTACTTTTGCACTGGGTGGGTGAATATTCAGCTTCATATTGACTTTGATTGTGCAAAAGTTGACCAATTTTCCTTTCCTATACGTGGAGACCATTGTATCATGAATTTTTACCTCTTTGATTATTCCTGCGTATCACCCTGTTTGGCTTGCATCGTGTAATTACCTTCATTACTTGATCTGCCCTTTTCGTCTATACCCAGCTCCCTGCTCAAAAGGGAGTCCTTTTACATGTCCATAATGACTGTCGTTTTGCCGTATGATTTTCTAGGTTAAATTGATTTGATCTAACCACATGATGCAGACAACAGAGTTGTCACTCATTAGTTTATTACGCAGTTATCCAGAAACGATCGAACCACTTGACCTAACGCGAAGTGTTGAAAAAGGCCGGCTTCGAATTTTATTTTACAGAGTGCATCCGATACACTCTATCTGGCGTTATGGCGAATTTGCGTTTGGGAATTCCTGTCACTGTCATCCTTCTTAGTTTATTAATCGAAGCCACCTCTTTTCGGAGGTTTCCGAGCCATCGGCACCGTTACCCATCAGGGTATGCTTTTGGTGAAGGAGATTCCGCTCGAGATGAACAGGGTGCTCGCCTAACACACCCATGGAGACATACTCTGGAAATCTCGACACAGCGTGATCGATCTGATCGTCAGTCAAGCACCTCAGCGAAAGCAGACCACCGCAGACCTCTCGCTGATGAAAACGTGCATCGTCCTTTTCGGGGTCATCGTGATTCAGATGATGATGGAACCGAACTCAATGTCCGAGCTGATGCGGACGAGAATCAATACGCTCCGGGGAAGTATAGAGGAGCTAGTCATTTAGATGCCGCTTCGAAACACCCACGTTCATCAAGCTTTGACCATCCACCACGTTTCAGGTGGTCTCGAGACTTCACGAAACATCGACCCGCTGCAGACAACGAGCTTAAATTCACCGAGAGAGATGATTCTGATGGTCCTCGTCCCATTGCCCAAAACCGTCCATACAATACATATAAAGAACCATCGGAAGAATTTGTTAGTCCAGGACATATAGAACCTTCTATGAGCAGAGGACCTTTTGCCGAGGGAGGAAAGAAGAAACCTATGTTGCTGGCTGCTCGGGATTTAGTGAGTTATTCTTTTCAACTACTGTTGAGTGAAGTAAGAAGGCGGATATCCCTCTTTCAAAGAAGGGTAGTCGATGTTTCTTCCGTTCCCTTGTTTCACGCCGTTTGTTCAATGAGAGTTAATTCCTTTACTGTTAAGGCTTTCTCGTTACACTTTCTTCACGCCGAATAGGTAAGCAGCACTTAAGAGGAGTTATTTCCATTCGTATCTTTAATCTTACAGATGTTTGAGTGAGGATCGTAGTGAGAAGCTTGCGTTTAGCAACACTTAGTGTATAAAGCAAGCTGTCCGATTAGCAGCTTGTCTTTGGTTGTAATATTCAATCGTGAGTTGAATTCCGTATAATTATGTCCCTTTTCACCTTTGACTGACACTTGACTCCTTATTGCCTTCAGATCCATCCACCCCTTACTTGTGCATCCTTTTATCATTACTGTTAGAGGTGAATGTGGATTTCGAATGACCATTTTCGATTAGTGTTTACTCGGTTGCTGGAGATGGGCAAATAGGACATTTTACGAGCGGACAAATCTAGATTAAGATTTACGTTCAGGCTGCTAAGGTGAGGGAAGATTATTCTAACTCACTATGCTTCCATGCCAACTGCACATTTATAATGTATTTTCATTGACCGATATCCACCTTAGGTTAATGTAAACTGAGGCCTTATATGCAAGTGGAAAGACTGGCCATTGAAAACCATGATTCGCTGTTTTCAATTTGTTCAGTAAGTCTAACCTCATCGAGCGAACCATTCGCCAGCTTGCCCCACCAGTACAGTCCTCCTCTGAGTATTCGTCACATCTTTCTACCGCAGCAGAAGTGACTTGAGTACGCTCTCATGTTGCTTCTCCTTTCTCTTTTTTCCACAAAGTACGCCAGATTATCCTTATCTGTCTGCCGGTAGCAGAAAGAATCGTTTGCTTGTGTTTTAATTATGAGTTCGCCGGTTCGAATTGTGGTACATGCAGGCGAATTCACGGGATAGTTAACCCTCAACCAATTAGTGGCGGTCGGCTGTAGCGAAGTTGTATGCCGGCGTACTGCTGATGCGTTTCGTTACGCGGTGGCCGAAAGAATTACACGCTTGCCTTCTAATTCGGAGATCAGCGGTTCCAATTCACGAAGATTCGGGTGATCTAGCGCTATACTCGCCCCATGTGCGACTGTGATTAATTGTGTAGTAGTAAAGCGTCGATACGGTGTGTCGGCGTACTGCTGATGAGTAACTTGCTTCCGTTTTCATTTCATGCCAAACATATCCTTCTGTGTTTTTAAGGAATCCAGTACGACTGTTCCTCTACTGAAAGCAAACAAAAATCATGAACCGATTGTGTGCGCACTTAAGGCGAATCCGGAGGAAATCATACCTCAGTGAAAAGATTTGTTGTTTTGGAACTCAGACGTTGAATCAGAGACAAAGTGAGGCGGAGTCGAAAACACCTTCCCATTCAGTCAACTTTAACAGGGCACTTTTAATACTCTGTGTCTTACTTCTTTTCAGTCCATAGGGAGTGACGAGCCTAGTCTTCAGAATGACCCTACAAAAAGTTCTCCTTCGTTCCGTCAAAGTCCATCTGTCTAATGTGTCCCTTCTAACAGTCTGGTATGTGCCCATCATTGCATCAGGGGTTTCGGAACGCTTATCCGTTGCCATCGCATCCCGTTAAGTAACAATTCAACCATGATCTTTGCACTAGTGGGCTCTCGATCCACTTGAATCCAAGACCACACCTGCCATCGTAAACCAATTATTTGCGAATAACAGGTAAAACCATTCCAACTCGATATCGGAATCATTTTCATTTGCTATGAGCAAACAGATCCTCCCAGAACGCCGAGATTCAGCTTTTCTGTCTTTCCTTAATTGTGTTGTAATTTATTTTGTAAGTGCTGAGCAATTGAGACCATCCAATACTCTTTCCCGAAGACAGTATTCTTGAGTTGTTAAGCACGCCACTGGCGCTGGTTACTTCCAAAAGCCACCCAGTTTATAAACAAAAAATGTTTATATCTTCAGTCGTTGCAGTTCAGTATTTCATCTGCAAGTGTGTTAGTATGACGTACTCATGAGTAGGGGATTTTCGATAGTTAATTGAGGCTCCTCGCAACCAGCTTTCAAATCAGATAGTCGTCCACGTGCCCGGAATAGCACTGGATTGCAGTTTCAGCCAGTTAAGCATTGTCAGTAGTGCGCATTCATCGGATCCATCAGGATTCGAACCCATGACAACCATCAGGTTCGAATCCTGATGGATCCGATTGATGCGCACTACTGATGATGCCCAACAAGCTGAAACCGCAGTCTAATGCTTTTCCGGGCATGTGGACGATTATCTGATTTTGAAGCTGGCTGTGGAGTTCAGTTAGCAATGTTATTAATAAACTTCCTTATTTCTCAGACGAGCTAAAGATAGCTTCCTCTTTAAAAGTATCTTGATATGCGACGTTTATAAAAATGGGTCTGCGGTAGCTCAATGAGCATTAGGCGACATACTATGTCCTGAACATTATTGTACTGAAGGCCATCGCTATTCGTACAGTGTCCTCGTGTCGCTCATGTCTGTTTTCCCTTCCGGTAGTTTATCGTGCATGCACGTGTGCGATATCATTCACAATTAGAATGGCGTGTGTGGGAACAACTGCATTACTATGCCATCAAGCTGGACACTTTTTCCACGCCATTGTTTGGTGCAGTTCAACTCAAGTGAGCACTTGCATCTTCTCCATTTGGCAACTTTTTCCCCGCTCTCTTCTCCAGGAACCCGAAAATGAACGACTAGACGATTCAACGCCCGACTGGCCAGACTTTGTAAAACAGTATGGTGCCAAACGTGGAAAGCGCGCTAATACGGTCTGGAATGAAAGACGTGATGCAACGGATCCTGACAATAAAATGTCAGGTCGGTTCCTAGATACCTCGTCATTGGAACGTCCAAAAAGTTTGTTTTCCTATAGTGATCTCGTAGAAGATGAGTTCGATGAACCACCTTCTATATACACGGAGCACTTCGCAAGGGAAAAACCTGGCTCAATCGGGAATCATAGGGATTATGGAGTTGAAGTCCATGGACGGCATGTTCCGCGACAGAGAGAATCAGTGCGTTTTGTCGCCGGATCCTTCGATACGGAACCTAGTAAAAAGCACCTGGACTCAAGTAATGCAATCAAGGAAGATGGCAAGCAGACTGCGAACGCTGCCAAAAAAAGCGCTATTGGAAACTCCAAAACCATAATGAACGTCAATCTTCTCATGGACCAATCAGGAGCGCTGAAAATCGAGATGAACACACCGAAGAAAGAGGCCGACGGTAAAAAGCGCCCCGAGAGGTTCAGTGCTGTCACGAACAACGGGAAGCAAGCTTTAATAAAAGATGCTGCAGATGGTAAGTTAGCTGTTCGAAGTGTCACATTGCTCTTCTCTTGCATCGACCCACAAGAGCGTTGAAGTACAGTTTCTCAGCCGGTCTACATTTTCGGCCGGTTACCGGTTGTTTCTCCTACGCACAACAGGCGGTCCTCTCAGAATGACCTCTAGCTACTAAAGGTCACAGTGCGTTTTCAGATTGCTGATTCGTTTGAGACAGTTTGGCAGTTAATGTAATCAGAACGTTACCTTTTACAAGGTTTCGCGGCTACGAACTTCGATTCGGCATGCTTTCCAGATCGGATGCAGGATACTGACACCGACGCCACGAATTAAGATAACAGAAACCTCATATTCAGCCTATGTAAATAAATTAAATAACTAAATAACTAGTTTACTGTCGAAGTTATCGAGGCACACCAAATCAGTCAGCGTGTCAAGCTAAATAGAAGACATCAGGTAAAAATAGGCTCATGGCCGTTAACCCAACTGAACTGATCACGTTAGCTGAAGCACTTTCCGATTATCATCAGATTTACTCTTTTACAATTTGTTTGCTTCTGGGTGCACCCATGAAATTCTAACAGCTTAGGCTTTGGTGAATCAAGATAGTAAATGCAGGATGACTATGGCTTCAGAGTCAAGTAGTTATCAGGTTGTCTTGCGAAAGATTCCACTCCGAGTCAACAATATAGTTTTGACCCGCATGAAATCATACCACACGTTTGGAATATTTCGTTCCCAGGTATTCGTGCTTGTTATTTACGGTGGACAGTCTATGCGGTCACAGATAACACACCATCCACTTCACTTCGTAGTATGGTGATGTGGCACGGGAACTATTAGTGCTAATAACACACCCGTCTCTGAACTACTACTGTAACACTGCATTCATTGATAGCGCCACCGGTCCGGGTTCTAGGGGGAATTCCTTAGCACAGGTCATGTCGGATGTCAATACGAGTCGGCGAAAATTCCTTGTCCGATCCCCCTTCGCACAAACGCCAGGAAGACAGTGTTCCTAGTAACTATGCAACTTCTTCCGTCCGTATCCACGTGGGCGCTGTATAGAAGTAATTTCGAAGCACAAGAATCGCTCTAATCGCTAGCGTGTTTATACTCACTGCCAACCACATGGCATATACGCTTAAATCGGCCGGACAGCCCTCGTCTGGACCATGTGCTTATTTTGATATTTCCTCGCTATTGTTCAAATGAGATGTCGGATTCCCAGCGTCTGTCTCCAATAAGTATGTGTGAGCGATAAATCCGCCTTCATTACACTCACGTCACCTACCTGGTGTTACCTAACGGAAGTCAGCAATGTCGGTGAATAGATACCATGAGTTTATCGCTGTAAAAGTCGATGGATCATTACTTGAGTTAGGTAAAGATATTCTCCTGAATCCAGTGTGCCAGCAAGAAGTTCAGACTTTCGCCAAGTTTTGCGCGTGTGTGCTTGCGCGTTCGTAACTATGTGGTTGCCTTCACCGAAGTAGACGCCTTGGGCAAAAGTGAGCATGAGGCCGAACTTCTGACTTTCGTCTTCTGTCTATTCGTAGTTATTCCAACAAGACTTTTTAAACAGTATCTAGCTGCCCCCAATTTTCAAGCGGTGGTTTCCTTACACTGTAACTGCACGCGGCCTGTCATTTTATTGCACCACCTCTTCAGTTTCCCTGCATCATCCCTTTGAACAACCCAGGGCATCATGGCATGTCAATCGAAATACCACATGGCGGACAGACAAAGAGTCAAGAATCTTTTGGTTCCCAGAGATCTGGATTTCTAACGGGACACATCAATAATCCATCGGAAACAACCCATTTCTCTGCAGCAGCAGCAGCAGAGGACTCTACCCAGCTCCAAGGGACTTCGAAAACCTCACTACATGGATCCCTCGAACCACCTCAGTCCTTACTAAAGTCTCTTTTAAATACTCGTACTGAGCATGATAACTCTAAACAGAAAGACACAACCAGCTTGCTGTTTGGCCAACTTGATTCTTTGAAGCCGGCTGCGTCTAATGTGAAGTTGTCAGAGTTGACTCCGTCTGGTTATCCGGCCGAAAAAACAACAGTCATCGATTTTGCCCCCATTCCATCACTAGCCAATGTGGACAATCCACTAGTAAGTGGTTGTGATGTGCAAAAGTGTTCCATCACTTGTCCTGGTCAATTGTGGAAACTTTCACCACTCACCGGTTGTCCAACATGTGAATGTTGTCCGTCAGTCAACTGCAAGATGCCATGCAAATACGGCTACGATGCTGATCCGAGCGGATGTCCCACTTGTAAATGCTTAAGTGAACATTAAACAGTTATTGCTATTCGTTTATTTCATGGTTCCACAGAATTTCTTCCGACAATGTTCAAGAGTAATTGGTAGCTGATGCGTTCTTTTTATCTGCATGTACCAACTGTCATCATATTGTAACTACTGGTCACTTTATTCCTCACTGACTTTGAGTATATGTCTACACTGAAAGCATTCTGTTAGTTACATCACACTCCCATGGAATTGGATTTGCCATTCGTGCCGTTGGTACCCACGCTTGGCACGCATGCATCCAGGTGACCAATTTTTAGTACATCATACTGACCGTGTTGAAGCGCGTTAGTGGGCAAGGTGAATTTTCGGTTGTAACCCCAAAGTTGACGTTAGTCTTGCTTGTGGTTCCTTTGCTGTATTATAAGTATAGGTTGCACAAGAATAGAACTGCTCCGGGACTGATGGGCTACTTCACCCACTATCTTCGGTCTTCAGGATTGGATGTGTACTAACGCAGTACCAGCATGAGAAGTATGTTCCAAAATTGTGAATGCGTGAAACCGCATTTTTGGCTATCGCATTGATTGTACACAGCTCAAGAAATCGATATACCTACTTGGCGCCATAGGTTGAAGGAGATTGGACGTATTGTTTAGCACCTAACGCATTGTCAAGCAATAAGTCGGGAAACAGCCGTACGAGTGCGGTCGTGTAGACTATGGACCTACCAACACTGGAACTCAAACGATGGTACATACTCGTTTCGGGTCTAACAAATAACCCTTCTCAGATAAGCTGAGAATGCGTTAACTATCTGGTGGCGAAATCCCGATAGATCATACGCAAATGTGAAAAGACATCCTCTAGGGACAGTTTCCCGATAGTCAAGAACGAATTCTTGGCCCCAGTCAAAATGCTGTATTCCAAACACAAGTTCATTTTAAATCTCGAATTAATCAGAAGAACTCCCCAATGTGCAGCAGAACTTCTCGGTTAGCTCTGGAGAGTTGTTCATGTTGGTCAAAATCAATTGCGTGCTATTTTGCACTTCGCTTACGCGATAATAGAGCATCTTTCAGACTGTCCTCCCTAATTCGTTCAGCTCGACCGTTCGAAAAGCAATAAGCATTCTCAGTGCGGTATCTCGCCTACACACACGCTACATAGCTGGTTGTAGTAGCAAACGCTCAGTGACAAATTTAGCTATTCAAAAAGCTTCGAATACGGCACACGACTAGCTGGATGCGGCTTTATCTTGCAGCCAGCCGCGGTGAGACCTGCCGTCAAATTTATTCGTCAGTTATCTGCGAATAGACAGATTACATCTCACTCAATAGCATGGCTTCTCCTAGCCCTAACATGAACCACGCAAGGGCCGTTTAGATGGGATACCTGAAGAGGGTTCCGCTTTCTGCACTATAGCCTGATAGAGTGTGCATTGATGGGACTTGCTACGGCACACCGAAAACTTGTTTTTGCATAAAAAGATAATAAGCAAATAGAAATTGGGTGTTGCCCGCCCGAAAACACTACACCACTATTGCGGGCGGGCAACACCCAATTTCGATTTGCATCAGCTACGGTCCTCCTGATCGAAAAATCAAGGTTCACTTCAATGGGAATCGCGGTCAACATTGAGATTGCACGTCGCAATCCATCCACACAACGTGTACTTCAAAATGACCCTCAACAAGATAATAAACAATTTGATTTCTCTTAGTCCAAGGCAGTGTTTTTATACTGCTGTCAGCAATTCATCACCTACGGAAGACGTAAGCATTCTATATTGAACGGTGAGTCCGAAAATTTATCATATACATAGATTACCAAACAACAAATGGCAAAAATAAGGTTACTGTCAGCGGTGACAAAAACATAAGAATTATCAGGTAGTGTAACGAAATAATTAAAGACGGGACCCCACGTGTGCTGTGCATGGAGACAAAACAACCCACTAGGAACAATGGTGTAACACTTATTAAAACATTGATGCATGACAAGTGCAGGGGGTTAACGGAATTTGAAAAAGCAACCATGTCGATAAAATGAAAAGCGTTTTAGTGCACTTTCTAGTGTTCACATTGAACTATACGTTAAAGAGCCGAGGTGTTCATATGATAAGTTAAAATCCATTTGGTTGGAATTCCTGAAACATACGGTTTGGTTGCGTCATGTATTCTCCCGTCTAAAAAGTTATAAAATGAAAGGCGATTGGCACAATTTTTCGTTAAGTCCTTTTTTTGAACTAGGGGCAGAACTAACGTAAACTGAGAGAGCGTTCCACGACTGACACTCGAAGGCAGAAGAGAGTGTATCAGCTTTCCTGCCCGCCGTACTATATTTTCAGCCTCAAAGTAGGACCTCAGGTTAGTACTGTGGTTCAATAGCAGCAGTGGGCGGCAAATGTGGTTTGGATTCTTCAGATTTTGGTGAACCACTATGAAGTTCCTCCGCGAGCGCCGATATCGACTGCTGTACAATCTTAGTGACTCCATTGTAAGCAAGTAGAGCAGATGAAAGAGGCCCCTAACGTTCTTCGATGCCATGTGTTGATTAGTCTCGAGATCATCAAGATCTTTTTTCTGCCATAGGTGCTAGGCCTGGATTCCATATAACACAAGCACTCGCATATAGGCGTTCGCTAATTGTGGGAAGATTAATGAGTTAAAACGGCTGAAGCCTCTATGAAGAAGCCCGAATTGTTGACTGCCCGTTCCCAACGCCTTCTCGGATTGTTTCGAGTAGCCGAGATTGTCCTGAAGTCGCACACAAAGGTCATGTTCCTGAGATGCTTTCTGCGATATTTGGTCCTCAAGCTTGTAAACGCTCACTGGCTGATGACGAACGTGTATCACCTTGCAATTGGCTGTGGTGAACTGGGGTAGGTTCCTCGTTGACCATTCATAAATGCAATCCAGACCAAGTTGGAATAAATCGTAATCTTCAATACTATTAATCGCCAGTTATATTTAACATCATCGGCGAAAAATAGGAACTTAGTGGCGAAAACGCTCGCAACCTTTTGCTAAAAGCCAGGAATAAGCGCGGTCCCAGCACCTTGTCTTTTGGAAGATCGCATTCAAACACAATCGGGTTGAAGAGTGATCCCCTAAAACGCACCTGAAGCTTCCGTTGGCGAATAAAGTTGTAGATGCACCCAAAGACTGGAGTTCTGATTCCATAGCTCTGTAACCAATAAAGTTTTGGTAAAGTTCAGGTAGATGACATTAATTCTGACCTCACCATCGGCCGCTTCCTTCCGACTACCTCGTACAATTATCAGGTTAGTGGTGCATAAACGGTGGTGACGGAAGTCATACTGTTCCCGTGTGAAGATGTTGTATTTTTCCAGCTAGTCCAGTAGAGCCTCAGAGACGACCGCTTCTATCACCTTCGTGAGCACAGGCAGGGGTAACTTGGCGATAGTTTGCAGGATCTGAACGGCTACCGCCTTTAGAAATTGGAGTAACGATGCCATGCCTTCACTTAGTGCGGACAGGTTGTTCATTAAAAGGTATTTGGATGAAGCACGGCTGAGACTTGACCAGCTTAGTGACCATGGTCTTCAGTGCCCTCGGGCGGATGTTGGCTGCTACCGAGAAGTTATGAACCCACACTGTGAGCGAATTTCTTAGTGCGGTTGTTGGCATATATTTAAACCATGAAGTCGGTAGTGTGGACAACAGTATGTGACAGGAAGAAGTTTGTGATTGCGAAAACCTGGGTATATTGTAGCCACAAGGCATTGGCTGTTCCATCGGTACGTTGTGCTTTGTCTTCTTTTGTCCTCATGGACAAATGTGGTACAGTGGTTGGGGTGGGTCAGAAAATTCCCCCAAGTCACTGGGTCAGAGCTAACGTTGTAGGTATCCTACGTTGCATCCTTTATTGTCATACAGAATGTTAGTCCTGGTTCTGTGAAGTAACGACACTGCAGGACGAAGTAGTTTGGTTCCTGATGCTCTGTTAATCACGTCGCTGAGTCTTTCAATGAACTGTACATACTTATCTGTTTCTAATTTAGGAACGGTTTCCCACACTTTCAAGAAGTATACGTATCTATAACTCTGTCCAAACGCTGTCAAGAGGACTTTCATGGAAGAATCGACTAGTTGTTTCTGGTTGTGTTAACGTGTAGTTGTATGAGCTGATTCCGTATGACAGGTTGAGCAGGGTTTTAAATTCAGCCGGAGCTGTTACCATCGGAATCTTATTTTACACTACACACTACGGATTCTTTGTGTTAGCAGCAATTAATTTACCGTTTTTTAGGTGAATCAATTCTATAGTCACCAACTTCGTCCTACTCGGTTGAACATTTGAATTACGTTCGAGACGATTTGCGGACATCACTTGTTGTTGAGTACGGACACAAGATCAAAAATACTTTCAAAAATCTTATCAAGAAAGGCTTAGGAACAAATAAAAAGCATCGTGCTGCCTGGCAAGTGGGACTCAAGTGCTGTTCCGGCAACAAGGTGCAAATTCCTCTGATGTTGCCCATTAATATAGGATCACTTCTTGTGTAACTTGATGGTCTAACAAACTGTTTTCAGTGAATGCTCATGAATGTAGGCATAGTAATGTTTCAGGAAACTTGGTTGCATTCTGAAATTGACGATGACGTCGTCAATCGTAATGCTTACCACCAAATTAGATCCGACTGCCCAAGAGACCCCAAACATCGTGGTGGAGGTGTCATCACTTACATTAACAAAGATTAGTGTACTTTTGTTACGATACTCTCAGAGTATTCAACAACTTCAGTAAGCTATCATCTATTGGAGTGTAAACCAATGTTTCTAGTGGTTTTCTAACTCATGCAGTTGGGAATGTGTATGTAGCTCCAGACCCAGCATTGTTTGAGCTGTGAAAGATTGTAGGCCACCTTGCCTTGAAGTAGCAACCAAAGTTAGCATGTTCCATAGGTGTTCTTTCCGGGGACTTCAATAGGAGCGACATAAATTTCACTAACATCTTGGGTTTAGCCAATTAGGTGCAATTCTCAATCAGATTCGAGGCGCATCTAGATTGTTTTTACTCACAAAGTGGAACTATTTACTACACAAAAGCGTGCACCTCTTGGTGATTCTGGTAATTGCACAGTAAAGCTATGTTCCAAGTTATGCAGTAAGGTCAACTATGTTGCGTTGACAAAAAAAAACCGTCTAGTTCAGTTAAACGACGGAAGTGATCAGCAGATCACATCGAAAAACTCAAAGAAACCGTTTGTTAGAGTGAAGTAAATTTTCACAAATGAAGATTTGTCCGTTCAATCCGAGCACCTAATAGACTATTTGAACTTCCGTTTTGATCTCTGTCGCTCCATTGAGACAGTCTTTTTGCGAAATGACAGATTTTCACTTCATTGCTCAATCAACTGTGGAGGGAAAAGCGCATAGGCTTAAAAACATAAGCCAACTGCTCGTGTTAAACGTCTGTTCCTGGCAATAAAAAGTGTAATAAAATGAGTAAACTCTGTACATTCACACGGTGTTAGGCAACTACATGTGCAGTGACTTACGGAAATTTCTAAGATAACTCTATGGAAAGAATTCTTTCAGAACTCTCATCACTGTGTATGTAGATAAATTCAAAGTTGAGTTTAGCTCCTCATCACCCAACATACTCCTCCTGCTTTCCCTCGCCACTACTGAGCCTCCCACTTTATTTGAGTCCACAAGTGTTTACAAATAGTTCACAAGACTAAAGTCAGCCAGAGCTAGTGCATGGGATTAGCAGTCACTCTGAAAGAATGCGCAGAGTTTTTAATAAGACTTCTGACAGAGGTCTTGACTGGATGCTTAACGAGTGGTAACATCGCCGACATTTAAAAATCAGCCAGAATAAGACCAGTACATAAAAGAGGATCTCGGAAATGTCGGCGAATTGCGTGCACGCCCGTGCTGCTAAAAGTACTGAAAAAATTGCTGCTCCCACGCATATGCACAGGCAGTCATACTGATGTTGTCAAATCTTTTACCTATAAACCAGAGAGCTCTAAACTGGATGCTGTTTCTTGTCTGATACATTCCAACGTGTTAGCGGTGTATAATAGAAGAAAGAGTGCATGGTTCTATTGTGACACACAAATCCTTTTGGGTACCATTATAGATTGTTCCTTCTCAATAATTTGTCCGAAAATTGCGTCCCCCATATGTGTGTTGTGATGCGTGATTACTCCACAGATTTCCCCAGCTTCACTCAGTTGTGCGACAGAAAATCTTCTATACTCTCAGCTACTTGTGTTGTTTTTCAGGAAGCCATCCTATCCCCTTTCTATTCATCGCTTACGTTGAAAGTCACCCTATCCTAACATGCTTCATAAGTTCTAAATATACAGACAACATCGTCTGGGGTGCATAGTCCCAGTCATGGAGGATACCTTGAAGATCCATCGACGAGCTGGTGAGTTGGTATAGCTCCCGCTCGCTCTCTGTTAACCCTTCTAAGTATTATGATGGAACCTTCACTTTTCCACATCTAAACAAACAGCAGTCTCTTGTACGTATCTCTCCTCCCCTGATTGTGAATGATCAAAGCATACGTCGTTCATCGACCACAAAAATCTCGGAGTTTTCCTGTCTCACAATATGTCGTGCACTAAAACTTTTCTTGAAACATTTAAAAGTTAAAAAGCACTATCTTACGCCCTCAGAGTTAAAATGCTTGCAGTTACCTGTGTTTGAATTCTGTGGTTTGTAACTGCATATTTTCTCTCTCATCGGTTATACTGTTCCCCTGTCATTTTCCAAGGGCCGGTCCAAGATACTATGTCCTACTAGTCCGTCCGCTAAAAGCTTTTTCCTCTTACTCTGGTTTAAGGAAAGAACCGCTGACTGCTTACATGTTAGCAGACATTTTGTTGATTGCATCAACCGACTGTCATCACACCATACGGCAGCAATCTAACTCAGCTCTAGATTTGTCCTCTGTGACAGTCCTAATTTTCTCCACACAATCTTGTGCGTGCGCTCGTGCGCAACAGTTCGACGAGCTATAATCATTGCTTCCTACCTCTTGGATATAACTTGTGTTGATCATACCCTTGTACCCGTTCTAAGTTTGGGCATCGTCCTTGTCAAGTTTTGCCTGAGTATTTACTTCAAGCCCTAGCTTTTTAGGAAACCTTTTGGTGGCTTTCGGAAGAAGAAGCTTTGGACCCTCAAACGATCCTGCAGACATCCCTGCAGGCTGCAGCATGACAAAGTTACAGTCAGTTGTAAGTAGTAGGGGGATTCGTGGGATACTTTGTGAATATTCGTCACTGTTAGACTCAGGCCGGATCCATCGATATTCCCGATGAGCTTGGACAATGGCCAGAGCAGAATTTAGGTGAGACATGACAATTCGAGGCCTGAGGTAGCGGTCTTGCATGCAACTGGGATTTAGCAGGTAATGCAGTTGTTATTCGCTGATCCCCATTGTTGTCACTTCCCATACAGGAAAGAGTACTAGGAAAATCTATATGACTGCCAGAACTGATTATCTAAGAGGAATCGCCATGTACATCACTAGTTTTGTGGATTGTAGTGGTTTTGGGCTTGCTCGGCTTATCATGGTTAGCCGTAAAACTGCGGCCTAGTGGAGGCCCTCCAGTAACCAATGTTGCATCTGACCTTGAACTTAGCTCCGAAGTGCGAGAATTAGGTGTTTTACCGGACACGGCACCCAGTGCAATGGAGTGGCCAGCATTTTCACGTGATTCCTCGTTAATTCCAAAAATCAATTTATCATTCACCGCTTCGTCCCTATTTGCAGCAAGCGGAGTATTATCTTCACATTTGTGTTGGCCACTGAGTTGAGCAATGTCAACTGGAAGCGGGACGTCTTATGGCTGTTGGGTATTCTGTTTTACCTTAGACGTTCTCCTCCTTATCTCGTTGTAGCAGGGTTTTGTCCTCCACAATGAGATTGCGCTTTTGAATGAATTGTTTAGCAATAAGTTCATTTTGAAACTGGAAAAGTATGGGACACGCGTAACGTGTTACATTTTTGCGTAGTCTGATGCAACTGGACCAACAAAATTGCATACCGAATGCAGTGCGAAGCACTTTCTGAACAGTTTTTAATGGTAAATTTTCTGGCACATTATAAACCACCGCATTGCGTGAACAGCGTACTCGATTGTGCACTTCAGTCGAAATGGAGTCAATCAGTGAACTGCACTTCATGAAGTTCATTCTATCAATATTTGGGGGCGATTCAAATAACACAGCTAGACGCTGCAAAGGTTGCAATATCCATGTGTGTATGTCGACTTTAGATGCAAGTTTAGCGTATGCAGTTTCAGCTACTGATGGATATTTTTCAGGTGTCGTTCTCAGGTCAGCATGTAGTCCAAGAGCATTTCCTACAGCGCCTGCACTGCTTTGGATATTTTCTTTACTACTGCTTCCAGTCTTTGTGCAAAGTACCTTAGTTCGTTGTCTCAGATTTTGAACTAAAATGGAAGAATCCTGGCCCATAATACTTTTTTTCCTCATCTAGCGTGTCCTTACTGCAGACATGATAATGAAACCGAAGTAAGATACACTGAAGCAAATCAGAGGAGCTTAGACAATGGGTGCTAACTTTTGATCTTTAACTGAAAATCCACGTCTAACATAATGCCGGTAAAAATGGCAACTTCCAGAAAATGTGCGATGTAATTAGGAACAAAAAGAACGCATCGCTGCGAACTATTTGAATCTCCGCCTTCGAGTTGCACACGCTATGGCTTTGGAAACGCGATCACTCCACCAATTCCAAACGTGTTGTTGTTGTCTCACCTTTCCAATGACACACCGGATAGCAGTCGGGTCAGCACGGGCGGTCCTCGTGACAGGTCACAAACACTCGAAGGTAAATCCAGACAGGTCTCGGAACGAAGCACAGGCTATCGATCTGGTCAAAGCGCTTCTTGGTGTGTGGCCGGTGGGTGCATTTGAAGTGGCAGTCTCAGTGACTGCGACACAATCGAAAGATTAGCGGTAGATCCCTTATATTGCTGCCTGTATCTGCCTTACGCAGCTATCCATAAAAGCAGTCGTGTAGTTGTTAAAGAGCCCTTATGTTGGGCTTTCAAAAAAGGCCACAATTTGTGGTGTAGGATGCAAACCGAAAAAAATTCCTCATGTAACCCCCCACAGAGAAAACGGAAAATGTAAAAATCGACGGGAGCTAGTCGTCTTAAATGCGTGGATTCGAAAGACGCTGCGCGTTGGAAAGAGCACGTCGAGCCGGTTTGAATGAGCGTACAGTGATAACCCTGCGAGCAGATAGAGAGAGGATAGACGGGAATAATCCAAATGATCTGGGAGCACGCACGTCACGCGTGTGTGGGCTGCGCTAATTGTTACCTTTAAAATGCCAAATGGGATTGTCCAAATTTGTACCGCTTGTTGTACAGGACTGAATGATGCTCTGGACGACCATCATTATCTTCTACTATTGCCGGAGGACGTTTGCTGCGAAAATAATGTACGGTGGCACGTGTTCCGATATTGACCTATCGGGTTCTTATCTACGGATTGAGGATTCATACGAGTTCAGGAATCTGCTCACTATCAATACCCACCGTGGTATGTTTCAATACGCTCGCTTACCATTTGACGTAAACACGGCCCCAGCTATACTTCAAACTTATGGACAACATGCTTAGCGGATTGGTAGGAGCGGCTGCCTACCTCGGTGATATCATAATCACTGGACGAACGAGAGCACAACTATCCATCCGTGTAAATGCTGTCTTGTAACAAATAATTGAATATGGTTTACAGCTAAAGACAGGAATTGAATTCAGTGAGTACTTTGGTTTCATCATTGAGAAAGATGGCTGCAAACCCAACTCTATAAACATTGAGCAGTGCATAAAAATGCCCCCACATTCACACGTTACTAAACTTAAGTCATTCCTCGGACTGAGCAACTAATATAGCGCGTTCCTACCAAGCACGCGCCGACTGCGCGAAACTTTGCCTACAAGGGGAGGTAGATGAGCTTGGTCAACCAAACCTCAAATTGCGTATAATCAAGTGAAAAAATACCTGTAGTCTGAAGTTTTGCTGATGCACTTTGATACAAGGCTTCCGATCATACTGACAAATGACGTGTCAACTCGTGAAGTAAGAGCAGTCACAGTCTGCAAATTTCTGATGGAAGCACGAAGATGATAGCTCACGTCGCTCGATTTCTAACCTCAGCGGAACGCAATTACAGACAAATTAAGAAAGAAGCTTTGTCCATCATCATCGCCGTAAAGAAGTTCCATAAAATACTCTACGGGAGACATTTCACCCTTGTCACTGACCGCAAGCCGCTGCTGACCCTTTTTGGTACCAAGAAAGGCATACCAGTGTGTACAGCGTATAGATCACAGCGCTGGGTCCCAGTGCTGCAGCCCTATAGATACATTATCAAGTACCTCTCTACTAGTAACTTTTGACAAGCAGATGAACTTTCCCAATTCATAAGCCATCACAACTAGGAAGCAGAAGAAATGTTTACGGCAAACCTCGCTGTAGAAACCGGAGTCAGAGTGGCCGTTTTGAAGGCCACAAACCAGCTACCGGTGAATTTTGATATGGTCCGTACAGCGACTGAATAGAACAAGCACTCACGCAGGCGATAATATATGACCGATATACCTGGACATCACACTACCCGACTGGAGGACCGTGACACATGTTCCAACGACGAAACGCACTACTTATTATCGTTGGCTGCCCCTTTTTCTTGGACCGCATCGTTATTCCGTCACGACTCCGCCACGGCATCATGACACAGTTTTATTCGGAACATCAGATGATTTATCTCTATCTGCCCGCTATGGATGAACAGTCGGAGCGTTTGCGCCAAAAAGGTTTTATATGTACCGTCAACAAAATTGGCCCAACTGGCAACCAGCAAAACTTTGGCCCAAACCCGAGAGAATATGTGTGCCTCGCCACCATGATTTCGCTGGCCGATTATTGGACAAAGCCTCCTAGTCGTCGTGGATGACTTTAGCAAGTGACCAGAAATTTTCATCATAGACCCATTCACCGCAAATTTAACGACTGCGCAACTACATATCTGCTCCTAATTTTTGGAATTTCGGAAACTCTGGTGTCCAACAACGTTGCGCAATTCGCTCACTTCACAAAAGATATGGAATCACCCTCATTAAAGCACCTCGACATGCACAATCAGATGGGCAGGTCGAGAGGGCTGTCGGCACATTTGAACGTGCCCTAATGAAATCCAGGGGGAAAGTGATGACAGCGAAAATACTGGCTGCATTCTTACGGAACTACAGAGAAAATGCAAATCCGCAACTTTCGAACGGCTGCTCGTCCGCTGAAGCCCTGCTGAAGCAAAACTTACGTTTAGCACATGAGCTTATCTGACCAGTTCCGGGCCAGTAGACCACTATAACGCAAAAAACATAACCTCCAGGAGATCGTGCACAAACAAGGGACTACCGCTGTAGTCATCAAAAGTGAGCTGTCAAATGTAATAAAAGGCATACTGAGCTTGTCCTGTGCGAGGGGCAGGTGGGTCTGCTGCTATGGAGGCGCCACTCTAGTCAACTCCGTCGAACGCTTTGTCGTGAGCAAGAGAGTGGTGATCGATCTCTTATTCGTGATTTTCTGTTAGAGGTATTGACAATAGAGAGGCCTACTGAGGTCAAAACGGCTTGCAACCTAGCGCCAACGATGGGTATTACACCCCAAGCTGTAGAAAATCCAGCCCAACACGGAAGCCATTCCAGCTTAACCCAACTTAGAGATTTTACACCCAAAAAGCTAGGAGTGTACGCTTTCTCGAGCACAGGAAAATGGTACTCGTGAGTCGTGGCGCCCAAGCATCTACTCCGAGGACCCGAACCAGCTGAGGCCAATATGAAAGCCAGTTGATGCCCAATGGTCAGACTGTAACACAGGGAAAATTATTGATCAACAGACTAGTGTTGAGTTTAGATGAACGCCCATGAGTGTGAGGACGAAAACAAGCGCAGATTGTACATTGTAAGTTAACTCACTTCTAGTCCACGTTTTGATTTGGAATAAACTCCAGAGTTTGCTGCATACTCGCCCTGCTCGTTCTTCCTTACTGGGAATTTGCCTACTCTGTACTCTAGAAGAGTACGGCACATGTTAACTGATTTACATTTCCGAATCTATCGAGCTCGCCTTTGCGGTTGTAATTCCATCTCTGTAAGTACACCAAGCATTCGAACAAGTACCTCAAAACAGTAGTTGAATTAGTTAGAAGCATTTAAGATCCGGGACTAAGTAGTTGTTTGCCTAACGTCATACCTAATTGGTCGCCACCGGGTAGTCACTTTAGAGGACTGTCGCTGTTCTCCACCCACTATCACCAGCGAGGTAATTCAAGGGGGCATGTTCGGTCCTTCACTATTCCTGCTATACCCAAATGACATCGCCAAATCCGTAAATCCCGGTCGACCGTTTTTATTCGCTGACGATTTCAGGATGGTCTATAAGCCTCGGCGTGACGAACTTCGCGGAAAGCTTATACTCATTCAACATAACTTATATCCCTTTAAGGCATCGTGTCATTTGCGGATAATGAACTTCTCAGCTAGAAATTAAGCATCATAAGTTACGGATTTTCCATCCCCGGAGGATCCAGTGCACTGAACAACGAACATGTCCCTATACAGCTGTCCAAGAGAGATCTCAAAATTAAATAATCACTGATATTCACATTATCCGAACAGGCCTAAAATCAAGTAGGATATGCTAGATAATCTGTGTTTAATATGTCCAACAAAATTCACACGGTCCATGCTAGAGTTGGGCTTCTAAGCTACTTAGCTTCTCCATCCCCAGATACTGTAATACAATATACGGCAACATGAGAAAGAGCTAATATCGCTCTGGAAAACAGGTAGTGGTTATTTTTACTAAAGATTTGATTGGTAAGTATTCTGTCATAAAGTATCCAGAGCATCGCAACTCACTTTAACTTGAACCACTTTTGATGCGACTATTGAAGCATAACTCGGTGCAGCTTTACAAACTGCTATACAACATACTTATTTCGACCTGCCTACACTCCAGATCCAACACAGCTCAATTTGAGAGCTTTGCAAAAAGTTTATACATTAGTTTTACCGAACGATATAGCACGCATGCGCACAAATTTCTTCCTGTATAATAAACTGCTAATCACACCCAGTTGATATGACAACCTGTCATCGTTTAGTAAGAAGTTAGCAAGTTACTCTGACTTGATTACAATGAGGACTATATACACATTAAAAAATCTCTCGGGAAGCTATTCCAAGTGGGGCGCAAAGACGTCTGAACATCCACCTTTTCAAATCTTGGCTTTTAAGCATATATTAAATGCCATTACATGAATCGCATAGCCAACATAACACATATTCATATCGCTCGTGCAAGATCTTAGTTACTTGTAGGCATATTGATCCGTCATGCTACATACAGTTTCTCGGATGGTGAGCAAAATACCTATTGTTTGTACTATGAATGTGCCATTTTGAAGTTATGTTTGAAAACGATTTGTGTTGTTTGTACGGAATTGCGTTCAGATTGCAACTGGTTGCGGATCGTACATTTGGGTATAGATAACGCACCTAAATATGCCGGGTTCCCGTTCCATGGTTGTTAGGCGGACTGACGCACATTGGTGGTTCACAGTTAGATGCTTGACGTTCGTGGCTTTGCCCTATCACGTGATTGTGTTAATCAGATCCAGGCATGTCAGTCGTTCGCACTTGGACCGTTTACCCTTCGTGACAATGTGCTTCCACATGTTTGGCTGATTGATTGATTGCTCTTTGTATTATCCAGTTGCTTAGCTTTGTCAGTTTTTGAAATACAGCTCGTCTAGCACGATGATGTTGTTGCTTTCCTTTCGGAGTGGGTTGTGTTGCAGTCAGAAGTTATAATAGACTGGCGACGGCATACCATTTTGCGATCAATGGCGGTCCTATTGGAATTTCTTCAACAAAAACTGTCCAGACAGCAAGCACAGTTCGAGGCTTCACAGCAACGCCTAATTGAAACATTGACAACACCAGTTTCGTTACAGGCAGTATCTACGGATCCAACGGTTTCCACTGCAGACAAGCCGGCGTGAATTAATGTTGAATTTCATCACCAGCCGGACGATGACCGCACTTGCGAAGCATGGATTCGCTGCTATGAAGACCTGTTAAAATTGATGGGCGTGAGCTAGGCGATGCAGCTTAGGTGCGTTCTCTCTTGGGGAAATTGGGTCCACATGATTATGAAAAGTACTGATTGCATGCTACCCAAGAACCCATGCGATATATAATTGGACGACACTATGAAACACTTGACCAGCATTTTCGGCCCTAAAACTTCTCCTTTCAACAAACGTTCCCGATGTTTTCATGTTGTTAAACACCAGGAGGATGATTTCGTGACTTATGCAGCTGATGTTAATAGGGAAGGTGAACTTTTCAGCTTAGCACACTTACAATGAATCAGTTTAAAACGCTCATCTTTGTTTGTGGATTACATTCTCCGTATGGTGCGGAGATTCCAACACATTTGTTAGCTCGGTTAGAGTCCAAACCAGAAGTCGCCCTACTGGAGCTGGTACAAGAATGTGAATGTATGTTGACACTGAAATGATCCAGTGGCATAACGAGTCTTGTGTGGTGGATGTTTATACTATTCCTACACCCCCCCCCAGGCCATCGCATAACACAGTACGTCTCTCCGACTTCGCACGTCGCGGCTGTCCGCCTAGTGCTTGTTGGCATTTTGCTCAGTGGCATTTTGCTCTATTTTGTGAATACGAATGTTGTAATTGCAAGCGTTGGGGAATATGAGACATAAGAAACCATATGTTTTCAGGGAACCTCTGGAAAGCTGCCACGAAACTTCGCCAAAACCTCAAGTTTTAAATGTCGCCATTCGACTACGGTGTTTGCAACCACTAGCCCGAAATATCAGTGATTGCGGAAGTATGTTACGATTATGATAAACTGTGTTTTTGTCCAGCTTCAACTAGACACGGCTTCTAATATTACGATAGTCTCTGAGTCGACAAGGAGCAAACTCGGTAAATCCGCATGTATTCAAACATCCCACGTCGCTCAAGACGCGTCCGGATCGGAATTGCCCTTTCTTGTACAGTTCAGTCGTGAGTTTGCACTTCGCAACGTGCATGCTAATAGTTTTTGTTACGTTACACGTTATGGACATTGAAACTTGTTAGGCTTTGATTGGGTAGACAAACGCACTTTATGAAATATACCTTTGAACAGTGTTTATGATAACCCAGATAGTTTGTCACTGTGTCCCACCGTTTTGCAGTGTTCGGTTGCACCCGTAACTTTTAACAATAGTGTAGAAGCTTTCTCACATATCATCTCAAAGTACCCCAATGTTTTGCAGAGGGTCTTGGAATATGTTCTAAGCTAAGAGCTGTGTTGTATCTGCGTACCGGTGTACGTCCAGTATTTTGTCCCAAAAGACCACTACCATACGCTGCTGTCGAGGTTGTGGATGTCGAAATTATTCGATTGGATTCGATGGGCCTAATCAGTTCTGTGAGCTACTCAGCGTGGTCCGCTCCTATTGTAGTCATCAGAAAGGCTAATGGCAGTTTACGTATTTGTGCTGATTTTTTATACAGGATTAAATAACGCTGATAACGCAGCAATATCTCTTGCCTCTTCCCGAGGGTTTATTCACAAGGCTTAATGGAGAAAAGATCTTTTCTAAAATTGACCTTTCTGATGCGTACTTGCAAGTAATGGTCGAGGAGCGCTCAAAAGACCTGCTCACTATCAATACTCATCGAGCCTTGTTCGGTCACAATCGGTTACCTATCGGAGTAAAATATGCTTCAGCGATATTTCAATAATTGATGAACGCTATGCTATCCGGATTACATTGTGCCATGGCACATTTGGATAATATAATAATTGTAAGCTCCACCACTGAAGATCATTACAACCATCTGAACGAGGTATTTTCTAAGATAAATTCATACGGATTTCGTGTAGGTCCAGTGAAGCGCGAGCTCATTATGCCCAGTATCACTTAACTTGGCTCCGTTATCGATAGTTCCGGTAGTCAGCCAGACCTAAACAATCTAAAGGGTATCAAATTAATGCCACACCTCACAAACAAAGATACTTTGCAGTATTCCTTGGGTCTAGTTAACTAATATCACAGCTTTGTTACTCAGATGCACCAACTACGGGCCCCACGAAATGCAGTTTTGACGAACGTGTCAGCGTGGAGTTGGTCATCGCAGAGCCAGCAAACCTTTGATAACGTTAACCAAATATTATCCTCCGATCTACTTTTGACTCATTACGACCCAGGATTACCAATAATTGTCGTTGCTGTTACATCGCAAAATATTATCCGCGGTGTCTTGCTGCATCGGTTGCCAAATGGAAATCAAAAGGCTGTGATGCATGTTTCCCGCGCGTTGACAGCAGCAGCAAACAACTACAGTCAAAGAGAAAAAAGGACAAGCTCCATATTTTGCAGTTAAGCTATTTCATAAGATGGCACATTGACTCAAAGTCAATTTGTACACGGACCATAAACCTCTGCCATGTATTTCGGGCACCAAACAAGGAATCCCCGTTTACACGGCAAAAAGATTACGGTGTTAGGCAACCATCCTAGGAAGTTTCGCTACCGTGGGATATTTTATCGGATACGTAGCAAGCTACCGCGACAGAAGTGCCTGCCGTCAAACAAGCGAACATAAAAACAGATCGAAAATAATGAGAATCAGAGCCCCAGTGCAGACACTCGAGGTTAGCAGAAGATTTAAAGCATATGCATCAAAGATTGCTTGTTATTTAGTTCAGTTTATTGGAGGGAGGTGTTAGGCGGACTGGCGCCTGATAGCAGTTCACTGTTAGATGGTTGACATTCGTGGCTATGCCCTATCACGTGATTGTGTTAGGCAGATCCACGCGTGTCGTTCATTCGCACTTGGACCGTTTACCCTTCGTGACAATGTGCTTCCACATGTTTGGCTGGTTGATTGATTGCTCTTTGTATTATTCGGTTGCTTAGCTTTGTCAGTTTTTGAAATACAGCTCGTCTAGCACGATGATGTTGTTGCTTTCCTTTCGGAGTGGGTTGTGTTGCAGTCAGAAGTTATAATAGACTGGCGACGGCATACCATTTTGCGATCAATGGCGGTCCTATTGGAATTTCTTCAACAAAAACTGTCCAGACAGCAAGCACAGTTCGAGGCTTCACAGCAACGCCTAATTGAAACATTGACAACACCAGTTTCGTTACAGGCAGTATCTACGGATCCAACGGTTTCCACTGCAGACAAGCCGGCGTGAATTAATGTTGAATTTCATCACCAGCCGGACGATGACCGCACTTGCGAAGCATGGATTCGCTGCTATGAAGACCTGTTAAAATTGATGGGCGTGAGCTAGGCGATGCAGCTTAGGTGCGTTCTCTCTTGGGGAAATTGGGTCCACATGATTATGAAAAGTACTGATTGCATGCTACCCAAGAACCCATGCGATATATAATTGGACGACACTATGAAACACTTGACCAGCATTTTCGGCCCTAAAACTTCTCCTTTCAACAAACGTTCCCGATGTTTTCATGTTGTTAAACACCAGGAGGATGATTTCGTGACTTATGCAGCTGATGTTAATAGGGAAGGTGAACTTTTCAGCTTAGCACACTTACAATGAATCAGTTTAAAACGCTCATCTTTGTTTGTGGATTACATTCTCCGTATGGTGCGGAGATTCCAACACATTTGTTAGCTCGGTTAGAGTCCAAACCAGAAGTCGCCCTACTGGAGCTGGTACAAGAATGTGAATGTATGTTGACACTGAAATGATCCAGTGGCATAACGAGTCTTGTGTGGTGGATGTTTATACTATTCCTACACCCCCCCCCAGGCCATCGCACAACACAGTACGTCTCTCCGACTTCGCACGTCGCGGCTGTCCGCCTAGTGCTTGTTGGCATTTTGCTCAGTGGCATTTTGCTCTATTTTGTGAATACGAATGTTGTAATTGCAAGCGTTGGGGAATATGAGACATAAGAAACCATATGTTTTCAGGGAACCTTTGGAAAGCTGCCACGAAACTTCGCCAAAACCTCAAGTTTTAAATGTCGCCATTCGACTACGGTGTTTGCAACCACTAGCCCGAAATATCAGTGATTGCGGAAGTATGTTACGATTATGATAAACTGTGTTTTTGTCCAGCTTCAACTAGACACGGCTTCTAATATTACGATAGTCTCTGAGTCGACAAGGAGCAAACTCGGTAAATCCGCATGTATTCAAACATCCCACGTCGCTCAAGACGCGTCCGGATCGGAATTGCCCTTTCTTGTACAGTTCAGTCGTGAGTTTGCACTTCGCAACGTGCATGCTAATAGTTTTTGTTACGTTACACGTTATGGACATTGAAACTTGTTAGGCTTTGATTGGGTAGACAAACGCACTTTATGAAATATACCTTTGAACAGTGTTTATGATAACCCAGATAGTTTGTCACTGTGTCCCACCGTTTTGCAGTGTTCGGTTGCACCCGTAACTTTTAACAATAGTGTAGAAGCTTTCTCACATATCATCTCAAAGTACCCCAATGTTTTGCAGAGGGTCTTGGAATATGTTCTAAGCTAAGAGCTGTGTTGTATCTGCGTACCGGTGTACGTCCAGTATTTTGTCCCAAAAGACCACTACCATACGCTGCTGTCGAGGTTGTGGATGTCGAAATTATTCGATTGGATTCGATGGGCCTAATCAGTTCTGTGAGCTACTCAGCGTGGTCCGCTCCTATTGTAGTCATCAGAAAGGCTAATGGCAGTTTACGTATTTGTGCTGATTTTTTATACAGGATTAAATAACGCTGATAACGCAGCAATATCTCTTGCCTCTTCCCGAGGGTTTATTCACAAGGCTTAATGGAGAAAAGATCTTTTCTAAAATTGACCTTTCTGATGCGTACTTGCAAGTAATGGTCGAGGAGCGCTCAAAAGACCTGCTCACTATCAATACTCATCGAGGCTTGTTCGGTCACAATCGGTTACCTATCGGAGTAAAATATGCTTCAGCGATATTTCAATAATTGATGAACGCTATGCTATCCGGATTACATTGTGCCATGGCACATTTGGATAATATAATAATTGTAAGCTCCACCACTGAAGATCATTACAACCATCTGAACGAGGTATTTTCTAAGATAAATTCATACGGATTTCGTGTAGGTCCAGTGAAGCGCGAGCTCATTATGCCCAGTATCACTTAACTTGGCTCCGTTATCGATAGTTCCGGTAGTCAGCCAGACCTAAACAATCTAAAGGGTATCAAATTAATGCCACACCTCACAAACAAAGATACTTTGCAGTATTCCTTGGGTCTAGTTAACTAATATCACAGCTTTGTTACTCAGATGCACCAACTACGGGCCCCACGAAATGCAGTTTTGACGAACGTGTCAGCGTGGAGTTGGTCATCGCAGAGCCAGCAAACCTTTGATAACGTTAACCAAATATTATCCTCCGATCTACTTTTGACTCATTACGACCCAGGATTACCAATAATTGTCGTTGCTGTTACATCGCAAAATATTATCCGCGGTGTCTTGCTGCATCGGTTGCCAAATGGAAATCAAAAGGCTGTGATGCATGTTTCCCGCGCGTTGACAGCAGCAGCAAACAACTACAGTCAAAGAGAAAAAAGGACAAGCTCCATATTTTGCAGTTAAGCTATTTCATAAGATGGCACATTGACTCAAAGTCAATTTGTACACGGACCATAAACCTCTGCCATGTATTTCGGGCACCAAACAAGGAATCCCCGTTTACACGGCAAAAAGATTACGGTGTTAGGCAACCATCCTAGGAAGTTTCGCTACCGTGGGATATTTTATCGGATACGTAGCAAGCTACCGCGACAGAAGTGCCTGCCGTCAAACAAGCGAACATAAAAACAGATCGAAAATAATGAGAATCAGAGCCCCAGTGCAGACACTCGAGGTTAGCAGAAGATTTAAAGCATATGCATCAAAGATTGCTTGTTATTTAGTTCAGTTTATTGGAGGGAGGTGTTAGGCGGACTGGCGCCTGATAGCAGTTCACTGTTAGATGGTTGACATTCGTGGCTATGCCCTATCACGTGATTGTGTTAGGCAGATTCACGCGTGTCGTTCATTCGCAGTTGGACCGTTTACCCTTCGTGACAATGTGCTTCCACATGTTTGGCTGGTTGATTGATTGCTCTTTGTATTATTCGGTTGCTTAGCTTTGTCGGTTTTTGAAATACAGCTCGTCCAGCACGATGATGTTGTTGCTTTCCTTTCGGAGTGGGTTGTGTTGCAATCAGATGTTTTATTAATGTTTTTCTGAGACTTTTGTTGTTGTGATTCTTAGAGATATTCGACCCACTGCTACCAATTCTATGCCGTGAACACATGTCTTGATGGCTTCCTCTTATCGACCGCTTGTTGGGATTTGTTTTACCCTCAATTTCTAGCTAAAATCCAGGACATGCAATTTCGCGTGATTCGGTTCACCTGCTTATGGTGCATGTTTTTCTGGTGTACATTTGTCTGTGGATCAGTTGTTCTCATGTTCACGTATAGATGATCCTCCAGTCCAGAAACTCAACGCAAATCACCCCAAGTTCAATGATTGCATACTTCATCGGCCGTCGCGCAGTTACACAATGGAGATAGTCAACTTAACTGCTGCATACAGCGGATGGATAAGCACAAACATGCGGCCCCTGACTTCACCCTTCTTTCTTGTTCCGCTGCCCATACCCTTCACATTTCTACTTCAATTAAGCCACTATTTCCTCCAATCTAAATAACCACAGGAATGATTGACCAGTGATTTCGTATGCCTTGGCGCAAAGTGCCCAAGCTTGGGAGCTGGAACGCGCGCACAGTGCTCGGCCAGAACATTTGTGAGCGATCTGGGCGACGCACGTCACGAAGCGGGATAAGGCCACACGCTACGACATTGTAATTGCTGCATCTAGTGAAACTGCGCTCGCAGACCAAGGTACTCAGCATAAAGATGGCGCTGGGCAGACACTCTACCGGATTGGAAAAGTCACTGCAGTACCACGTGAGGATGGGGTCGTTTTAAACTATCCGACTGCCCCAAGGGCTAATTGGTGCCGGAGCCGACCGGCATCGGGACACGACTGCTGACTCTCCGATTGCGTCTCAGACGCTGTGAGTTTCTACTTTTAGTTGCACGTAGGTTTTTACTGTGTGCTATCCTGCTGACACAAAATATAAGTCTTACACTCAGCTGTCCTCTGTTATACGGTCTGTGCCGAGGAGCGACCGACTATTTCTACTAGATGATAGAAGGCTTGTTATGCATGATGCTGCGGTGCGAACAGACGTTATTAGTCCACATAGTTTTGACTCCGCTAATGGCAACGGTAACCAGCTGCTCTCACTGTGCGGCACACGCAGCGTGACGCTCACGCACTGGGTGCTCGTGATACGGCTATATGGACGAACCCTTGGACTGGATAGGCTCACCTGCTAGACTGTCATGATACACCAGCGTGACGCGTGAAATGTGCATGCGTGGAGATGAGTGTTACACTGCTCAAAAATTGACGCGGACCAAACTGTACATATTTTAGTATATCTAGGTACTGTTTGACTTCCGTTCTCTTGGTACTGCTGAGAAGAGGATGCAAGTGGAGAATGCAACGGATACCCGTATTGGCGATCTAGTGACTTGTGTTACCACCTCCGTGAACGGGTGACGGCTTTGGCCGAGGAAACAAACAACAGCGCAAACCATAATCGTCTTGATTGGTTAGATCAAGCCTTCTGAACTTTTACTCACCCGTGGCTACTTTGTGAACCTTTCCATTTATCTGGCCACCCAACCTAGATCACCGCAATTGCAGCAATCCGCAACGCCTTAAAGAAGTAAAGCTGCGATTTCCAGTGAGCCTATCAGTATCTTCTCTTATGACGGCTAACTTTGTAATGTTGATATCAATGCTCTTTCCCCTATAGATCTCATACTTTAAATTTTACCGCCTCAAGATAACCTAAATTGGGAGGCAATATCAAGCCACTTCTCTGCGATTACGCAAGTCAACATTAATACTTAAACTTATATTTTATTGTCGTTGCCTTTTACCTTAAAGGCATAGTATGAATTAGGAGGAGGAGTAACTCCTTGACAATATGTTTGTTGATATTAGCGAGAGCGTTGAGCCTGATGTCTTTGAGCCAGCTTGTTTGTATCCGCCTCCAGACTTGACAGCGAGACTCGAAGATCTGCTCTTGTTGCAAGGTACAATCTCTTTCTACTTTAGTTAAAGAAACCAGTGCTGAATCCACATTCCAACAAGTAGGCGGATGCGAAAGAAAGGAAATATATTTCACCTATTTCCCACAGTCTTGGATATCTGTTAAACGCATCAGTCTTTATATAAATATCCCGTTTGATATTGCTGAAATTTGGCGCCTGCTAGTGTTTCACTTTGATATTTTATGAGACTTACTTGGATTGTACCACTAACATTGCGGGCTGTGTATCAAATGGATCTAAAATCCAAATCTGAATTTCAATGCCTGTCAGGTCATGAAACCTGCCTTTCATGATTTTTCGGTGTTGTTGCAAATAACTAGATTAAACCATTGACAATTCATGCTTCAACTCCTCGGTGCGTGTGACGAGAATTGAGAACCCTGAAATTCCCGACGTCCAATATTTTGAGCATATACTTCTAGCTTTTTGAGAAAGTGATAATAACTTATTCGCTCGAGATGAGATTACTCAGGTTGTCTTGCAGGGTTTTATTTAATAAGTTGCGTTTTTAGAAAGGAGCCGAATAAACACGCCTGTCTCTGGCGATCATGGGTTCGATCCCCTAAAGCGAGAAGCAGAATCGGTACGCTTTAGAACCAATACGCGAATATAAGGCCAAGCTCCGATGAGTGGAGAACACCAAAGGTAACGCTAGGAAAAATTTATTAAGTGGGCGAAAGGCTATCTAGTGCTAATAATAAGGCACCGAAAGATAGCTAGCTAGGGGGAAGGTATGGTCGCGTGTGCGGAGAGCAAAGATGGCCGCGGAGCCGATGAGCGTCGCGCCGTTCGAAGGCGGATGCTATGTTGACTCAAACAAACGCGAGCAACGTTCAAACAGGCGAGCGGCTAATTTGCTATGTACATCGAGAAAATACAATTTTGTGATTTTGTAATATTTTACGCAGCATGCGGCAGCCAAACAGGGGAATCCCCAGGTCACTACACAGCCCCTCTCTTAGAAGGGAACCGTAGGTGACCCTTCGATCTACGTGATGACTGTCCGTCGCCGGCCAGCCTTCTGCGAGACCAGGAGGTGAAACCTGATGCAGCTGCTGGGGGAGAACCAATGCGATCGGACGCTAGGGGGGCTCCTACCCGTGTCCTCCCTACAGGTGCCAAAAACACAAAATGGGGGAAATGTTCGTAGCGTTCGAGTGCGTAGTGTCACAGCACATGAGGTTTGAGCACGTAGTGTCCGAAAACGTAACGTCCGATTGTCGTTGAACGTCCGCGTGTCGGGGATATGAAAAAGAAGGGGAAACGCGGAGTGTCAAACAGGTGCGAGCGACAGAGCTAACAAAAAGCGATAGCACTTACCGAGTGCAATAAGCGAATAAAGCGAGAACCATTCTGTGTTTTCAAAACGATTTTCTCCTTTTTAAGGTTTTCAAAACGTTTTTGCAGTTTTTGGGGTTTCCAAAACGCTTTGCAATTTTTGGGTTTTCAAAACGTTTTTGTTGGGCGGGTTAGGCCACAAGCAAAAAGGAAGCGGGAAAGGAAGAATGAAAAGAGGACTAATCTTTTAATCGCGCTGGCCAATGAACCCGCCTACCTGACCTAGTCGATTTCGGACGTTCGGTCGGAGGCGTTGTCGATCCAGCAGTTTTTCCGGATGAGAAAGCTTTCGGGTCGATAGAATCGGAAGGAACTGAGTCGGAAGGGTTAGTCGGAGAATGCTTCGTAGCATCGGAAGTAGGCGTGTCGTCGATCATAGGCTGCGTTGAGTCGTCTGAAGGCGGACGGGAGTCATCGTCGATCTCAGGTTCCACATGGGCAACCTTGAGACGGTCGATAGAGACAGTTTCACGTTTACCGTGACGGTCGATAACGAATACGCGGTCCTTACGTTTAAGAACCTTAAATGGACCTTCGAAGGGTCGTTCGAGTGGTCTGCGTGGACCATCGACTCGAAGGAAAACGTAAGCGCAATGCAGTAGATCTTGTGGAACGAACGATTTACGTCGTTGTTCTCTCACGTCGGTTACTTTAATATGGCGCATGCTCGTGGCTAACTGCCTAGCGTAATTCGCGTCGTGGCGGGGTGTTCTGTTGTTTCCAGAAAAGAAGTCCCCAGGTAGTCGAAGAGGTTGTCCATATACCAGTTCGGCGCTGGACGTGTGCAAATCAGCTTTAAGAGCTGATCGGATACCAAGTAGTATCATAGGTAGTGCTTCGGTCCAGCTTAGTGCATTGGCGGCACTAATTGAGGCCTTCAGCTGTCGGTGGAAACGTTCCACCATGCCGTTGGATTGCGGGTGGTAGGCGGTAGTCCGGATGCGTTGACATCCGAGGACTTTCAGAAGATCGTTGAAGGTCGAGGATTCGAACTGCGGACCGCGGTCGGTAGTCACGGTGGCTGGACCGCCATGTGAAGCGACCCAGCGCTCAACGAAAGCGCGCGTTACGGTGTCCGCAGATACGTCGGGTATAGGTACGGCCTCGGGCCAACGGGTGTATCGGTCGACCATGGTCAGAATGTAGACCATTCCTTTGGATGGTGCCAAGGGTCCAACTATGTCGAGATGGACATGGGCGAGGCGGGCTGAGACTTACGGAAAACGACCAAGCGGAGCGGACACGTGCCGCTGTATCTTGGCCTGCTGACACGTTAGACAACCGCGTGCCCAGCGCTTAAGATCGCGTTGCATTCCGAGCCAAACGTATCTCTCGGATATGAGCTTGATCGTGGCTCGGATGCCTGGATGAGCGATGTTATGAAGTGTGTCGAAAACTAGACCTCGAAAGGTTTCTGGAACGACGGGTCGAAGTCGTCCAGTAGAAGTGTCGCACAAGATTGTGCCATCAGATGACGGCAGTGGATGCGGTGTGGTTCGTAGCGAAGAATCTTGTTTGACTTTCTGACAGTCAGTGTCGGTTAGTTGCGCGGTAGCCATGGCAGCTAAGTCGATTGCCTGGCCAGCGGTGTGGATTGTGGAGACGCGCGAAAGAGCGTCAGCAACGACGTTATTATGACCTGAAATGTGTCGGAGGTCAGTAGAAAATTGAGCCACGAAATCCAGCTGACGAACCTCACGTGGTGAGTGTCGAGCTGATTGATTTCGAAAGGCGTAAATAAGCGGCTTATGATCGGTGAAGATAACGAACGAATTACCTTCTAAGACGTGCCTGAAATGTCGGACGGTAGAATAAACTGCCAGCAGTTCGCGGCTGAACGTACTGTACTTGACTTCTGCCGGTTGTAAGCGTCGGGAGTAAAAAGCGAGTGGTTTCCAGCATCCCTCAGTGAATTGCTGCAGGACGGCGCCAATGGCGGTGTCCGATGCATCGACTGCAACGCTGAGTAGAGCTTTGGGGTCGAAATGGTGAAGCATAACGGCTTCAGCCAAGGCCTCTTTGCAGGCCTTGAAGGCTTCGGTTGCAGCGGGCGTCAGCTCGACGTTGCCATTCTTGCGTCCACGAAGTAAGTCGGTCAATGGACTGAGCAAGTCGGCACAACGTGGCAGAAATCGACGGTAGTAGTTGATCATCCCACTAAAACGGCGGATGGCGGCCAAAGTAGTCGGAACGGGAAAGTCCTTAATAGCACTGACTCGGTCTTCGAGCGGCCGTATGCCATGCTGGCCAATTCGATGACCAAGAAATTCGACAGATGGTTGCTGAAAGATGCATTTGTCAGCGTTGACAGTAATGCTATTAGAAGCTAACCTCTCGAAAAGCATCCTGAGGTGCTTCGCTTGCTGTTCTTCGGAAGAACTAGCTACCAAGATGTCGTCTATATAAGGATAAAAAGTCGAGACCTCTCGTGACAGAGTCCATGAAGCGTTGAAAAGTCTGAGCTGCATTGCGAAGACCGAAGGGCATTCGCAAGAATTCGAAAAGTCCGAAAGGCGTGATGACTGTGGTTTTCGGAATGTCATCCTCGGCTACAGGAATCTGGTGGTAAGCGCGAACCAGATCGAACTTCAAGAACACACGGGCGCCACTTAGGCTAGCCGTGATGTCCTGAATGTGCGGAATCGGATAGCGGTCGGGGACGGTAGCGTTATTGAGAGCGCGATAGTCGCCACATGGAGGCCAGTCTCCTGACTTTTTTGGGCATCATGTGTAGAGGCGACGCCCACGGGCTCTTAGACGTAAAAATTCTTGCTGTAGCCTTGGCGTATTGTCCACGGAAGACAAGCCAGACACCCCCACTCGACAAACCTACGCTCACAAGGAACTGCAGAACAAACAATTACTATACAACCAAAAGGCGATGACAGTAATATGTTCAAACGTCCCAGAACCCACTAGCGAATCGCTAAAAGGTAGACAAGCCGAGGACCAAAACCGGTGGGCTGAAATAACCAGCGCACTCGGACTGAAAGTTCTCCCAACTGGTCTTACACGCCTTTCACGAAATCCATCATCTCCACACTTAGGGGAACCTCGCTTACTGCGAGTAACGTTTGGCAACACGTGTGACCTGGAAGATGTTCTCTTAGCAATCCACATGCTAGTGAACTCTTCTGTCAATGCCCGCATTTTTCCTGACAGGCCATGGGCAGAAAGACAGAAGCATAAATCCAACCCTAGTTCGTCACGTCAAAATGAGATGAAGAAAGTGGTATTGGTTCATGGTGTGCCAGAATTGAAGCATGACGATAGCAGTGAACGACAGAAGCACGACATCGAAGAATGGCGGTACATTGCAGAACTATACGACATGAAGAATGTCGTGGCTTTTGGCGTCACCCGTCTAACTGCTTCCACAAACTACCAAGGTAGCGGGCCACGAATTTTGAAAGTTACCTTGGCTGCGCCTGAAATGGTATCAGTGGCAATCCAAGCATGGCATGACAAAAGGAAGCTTGGGCCACCAGAAGTACGGTTAAGACCATTTCTTCAATTAGCACAGACCTCAGATACAGATGAGCCAGCCTCAATTGTACCCATCTCAAACCAGCCAACTATGCAAACAACCGTTTCAAAAAACTTCAGCAGACCGGCACTATTTGTGCCGGTCACTCACAGTGAACCGAGCTCCTGATGCGTCAACAAATAAAATGCTGCTACACCAACACTCAGGGGTTGTACTCTAAGCTCTCGGAGCTGCGCCACCGACATGAAACGACAACTTGGGACCTCATAGCAGTCACTGAAACTTGGCTCTCAAACGACATACTTGATCCGGAGATTGAACTCAGTGAGATGTCAGTCATACGAAATGATCGACCATCTCGCGGGGGCGGTGTTGCTCTCTACTATCGAGATTATCTGAAATGTGAGGCACTTACCGAAAATTCCCTCGTTATTCCCGACGCACTATTTTGCCGACTGCACCTAGCAGGTCGAGATGTTGTTTCACAGAAGAAGAGTGATGCTTGCCTCTTAGCAGTTATTTATAGACCTCCGAACTCATCAGCAGACAGCGATAACATTCTGTTAAACGCCCTCCGCTATGCTGTTTCACAAAAGTACTCTCACTATCTTATAATGGGTGACTTTAATGTTCCTTCAATAGCATCAGTGTCCCCTAATGGGCCATCATTTAAATCGAAACTCCTCGAATTTATGGATATGGCAGTTTTGTATAACCATGTGCATCGACCAACCAGACATCGCGGTTCAAACAAGCCATCACTCCTGGACTTAATCCTGACTAATGAAGAGTTGATGGTTGAGTCAGTAGCATACTATCCTCCACTGGGCCGTAGCGACCAATCAGTCCTAACATTTGGTTACGTATGTTATGCCAGTATTGTTGCTACAGAAAGTGAGACTCAACGAACTATTACGGACTATTATAAGCTGCGCAGCTTAGCAGCAACCGTTGACTGGGACCTACAGACGCACAGCTCAGCGAATGACGCGTGGAATGAATTGAAAGACAAAATTAACTGGGTCATACAATCAGCATCGAAGGTTGTACCATTACGAGCATCGCGCCGGACCAATACGTGGATCCGGAGCAGAACACGTAAATGGATCAACAGAAGAGATGAAATCTGGAGGCAACATTTGCTAAGCCCATGTGATATCACATGGCAGGATTACAAAGTCATAAGAAACTACTGCACGTCACTCATTAGAGTCGATAAGTACGAATGGCAGGAGAATATGGTGCTGAAATTTACGAGTAACACCAAACTGCTATACAGATTTGTGAATGGCAAAAGAAAGGTTAAGCCCGGTATACCACCACTCAGGACAGCCAATGGCCTAACAACTACTGCTGTGGATGCCGCGATTGCTCTACTCTTGCAGTTTGGCTCGGTAGCTACAAATGTCATGGGACCTTCGCCCTATCAACTCCCAACAAATGTCGTTGGCTTATCCAGCGTCACGTTTACTCCAGCAGCTGTTGCAAGCAAACTATAGTCTCTCCGGGAGTACAGTGCCCCTGGAATCGACATGATCTGCCCAAAAGTACTAAAAACCCTTGCCCCCACCATAGCAACACCACTTGCAACCTTTTTTCAGTGTCTGCTTAACTCCCATACACTCCCATCTGAGTGGAAAAATGGAATTATCACTCCGATATATAAAGGTGGTAAGCGTTCGGATCCTGCTAACTACCGACCTATTACTCTCCTTCCTGTTTTGTCAAAAGTTATGGAATCAGTAATCGCATATGAACTGACGCGATACTTTGAAAGTCAACTGATAATTTCTAATGCCCAACATGGGTTCCGACGCAGACGATCTTGTCTCACCAATTTGCTGATTACTCGGGACTTATGGACCAGGGCGGCTGATGAAGGAGTCCCCATAGATGTGATATACCTGGATTTTTCTAAAGCATTCGACAGAGTCAATCACTTCTTTCTCCTCCAAAAGCTTGCTGTCTACGGTATCAACGGTTCCCTGCTCACTTGGTTGGAAGACTACTTACACGACAGAGCAATCAAGGTAAGAGTAGCTGACACCTATTCCGAAAACCTTTACGTCACCAGTGGTGTTCCACAAGGATCCGTCCTCGGCCCGCTACTATTTTTAGTCTACATCAATGACCTTCCAGCAGACATTCTATCTCCAATGCAAATATTTGCAGACGACGCTAAAATATGGAGAGCTATTCGCTCAGCATCCAACCATGTCTACCTCCAGGAAGATCTGACCCGGATTAGGGAATGGGCAGAAAAGAACCAGCTCCCACTGAACGCTGCAAAGTGCCACCTGCTGACGGTGCACAACAGCTTCGTTAACACATACTTTTTGGGGCAACATGTCATGCAACCCGTGACTAGTGAACGCGACCTAGGTATAATCGTGCAAGAGAGTCTTGGAAATTCGCTCCAGTGTTCGAAAGCAGCAAGTGTAGCGAACTTGAACTTGAGACTTTTGAGGCGAGCTCTCGGCACTTTTGAGCGACAGCTAGTACCATTGTTGATTAACTCCTACATTCGTCCTCATGTTGAATATGCCATTCAGGCTTGGTGTCCATGGTTAAAACGAGACATCCGCCTCTTGGAACAGCCCCAAAGAAGAGCCACAAAAGCAACGCGTGGACTATCCGGTATAAGTTACGAAATGCGTCTTCGTGTACTCGGGGTGTTCTCATTAGAATACCGACGGCTTCGCGGTGATCTCACTCTCACATACCGGATATTAACCGAAAGCGAGCATCCATGTACATCGCTGTTGACTCTAGCCCCATACAAACAAAACCGAGGCAACCACCTGAAACTAATGACGCAAAACTCTCGTTTGAATTGTAGAAAGTATTTTTTCTCACTTAGAATCTGTTCTCACTGGAATGCATTACCAAACTATGTGGTGAACGCACCAGACATGACGACATTCGAAAGACTCTTAGATTTTCATCTTAGTGATAAACGATACACAACACTTTGTTAAAGTGCAATGATTTAACCACTGATACTTTACGTTCCACGTTGGAACATTTTGATTTTAATTTTCTTTTGCATATCTATCCTGTGGGTCTTGTAAAGTTATGCTTTTTATCCCATCATACACCACTGAACCATTGAATAATGCCTAAGTCTAGCATGTGCTCGAATTCGGAGCGTGCAATTTTGAGCTTGTCGGGGATCATGCGCCTGGCTCTTGCGAACACAGGCGGACCTTTCGTAACGATGTGATGTGTCGCGGCGTAGGTTACGGAAGGCAACGGGACGGCAGGACGGAAGGCCTGTGGAAAACTATCGAGCAGCGTTTGCCCGACGGGTGAACTAAGTTGAGTCGCGTACACGGGGCTGATTGACGCGGTGTCGGTCAAAGTCCCAATGACTGCGAGATTCGTAAGGCGGTCGACTAGACGGTGTCGCTTAACGTCGACGAGTAGGTCGGAATGACGTAAGAAGTCGAGACCAAGTATAGGCGTTTGAACATCCGCAACGAGGAATATCCATTTGAAAGCGCGTCGGAGGCTGAGATTTAGCGTGCGCGAGCGTTTACCATATACGTGGATGATGGTCCCGTTAGCTGCGCGCAATGAGCTAGTCACCTTTTCGGTCGGGTCATTTGGATCACGCGGGAGAACGCTTACTTCTGCGCCAGTATCGACGAGATAACGAATTCCGGTTCTACGATCGGTGACGAAGAAAAGGCGACTGCGTTGACCAGCTACGTCCGTCGCCCCTACGTGCTGGTCCGCCCGTTTCCCTGCTGCTGTCGTTTGAAGGAACAGGGCGGGCGACATGATTTAGCTTGCTGGCCGAATCGTTCGTGGTACCAGCAGTAACCGTTTCTATTCGGTGATCGCGAAGGAGAGTTCGAACGTGAACGCGAACGGCTCCTAGAGCATTTACAGTGGTTATGTCCGGAGGCCGAAAAGTCTGCGAATTGTCCAGTCAATGTTGCCGTCTGGGATTTAAGCGTGGCGATATCGTCATTCGGTTTCGTGTGGACCTGCGAAACCTGGCCGTAGGACTCCCAAATTCGGTCGGCTGTATCGGCCAGTTTGGATCAAGGTGCATCCTCACTAGCGCAGAGGATGTGTAGCATCTCGTGCGGAAGTCGTTGCAAGCACATTTCCCGAAGAAAAGAATCATCTATCGAAGTGGGTCTAGCTAGGCCCTGCATTTTTTGAAGCAGCCGAGACGGCTTAAGATCGCCAAGGTCGGTTTCGTTGAGGTGTTTCGTAACTCGTTGTCGATCGGATAAGCCTGTTCTTCTCAGAACAGCTGTCTTGACTGCATCGTAAGTCTTTTGCTCGTCAGGAAGATCTAGAATGTCATCAATGTCATCGATGACATTTAGCGGAAGCGCGGTAACGACAAGGTGGAACTTGGTCTTTTCGGACCTAACACCACGCAGAGAAAATTGCGACTCTAGCTGACCAAACCAAGACTTAGGATTAGTCTCGCGAAAAGGTGCGATAGGAAGCGTAACTGTGCCGATCTGAACGTCAGAATCTACGAGTTCAGTTTCCATAGCGAGCCAGCGTGATTAAACCGGAAAATGAAAAGTGAAAATCAGACGGGTTAGCGAAAAAAATGTGGCCAAATCTGAAAAGAAAGGTTAGCGAAAACTCACCGGATAATGACCAAAAGTCGGGTTCGATCCCCTAAAGCGAGAAGCAGAATCGGTACGCTTTAGAACCAATACGCGAATATAAGGCCAAGCTCCGATGAGTGGAGAACACCAAAGGTAACGCTAGGAAAAATTTATTAAGTGGGCGAAAGGCTATCTAGTGCTAATAATAAGGCACCGAAAGATAGCTAGCTAGGGGGAAGGTATGGTCGCGTGTGCGTAGAGCGAAGATGGTCGCGGAGCCGATGAGCGTCGCGCCGTTCGAAGGCGGATGCTATGTTGACTCAAACAAACGCGAGCAACGTTCAAACAGGCGAGCGGCTAATTTGCTATGTACATCGAGAAAATACAATTTTGTGATTTTGTAATATTTTACGCAGCATGCGGCAGCCAAACAGGGGAATCTCCAGATCACTACACCCCTAGGTGGTCTCGAGGAACCACTCAATGAATTGGATCAACAGCAGGCTGAACATGTTTATATGAGCAATAAATCCTTTATATCTATCGTGAGTATGAACACGGTAACACAAAGGATGCGGTTGTAATGTGTACACAAGGATGGGTTATTGTTAATTGGAACACTGCAATGGACGGTAATGTTACAGTCACCACATATGCGAATCAAGCAATCAAGCTTGAGTGTTGTTACAATTCGTCCAGCCCAATTCGAAAACTATACTGGTTCTATGACGCCGCTCTTCTGCAGGCGATCCCTCTTCTACCTTTGATCCCATCATATACGGCAACGATTGAGCCTTGATGAAATGTGGTTCTGTGCCAGGCGCATTGTAGATATAACATTGTCCCCCTGTGAACTTTTCTTCCTCCCGTAGTTCCATTACCGGTGCATATTTCTGGAACATCGTTTGTATCTCCGATAATAGGGAAATGTGGTTTATCCGCATAATTGGAAGCTAATTGATCCAGTCGAATCCCAGTAGGTTTGGACCATCTCCGAGTGCGGCATAAATGATTCCTCGGGTGATCGATCCTCCATAGGATACCATAACGTTCTGCGCCCCAGCAGTTTCACTTCACCACCCTTGAATTTACTCAGTCGCACGGGCGCCTGACGCAGTCTGTTGTGACTCGTCGGTGTCAAAATGTTGCAAAAAGTTTCTGCACTGCCCGTATCCATTTTGAAATGCACTGAACGCGCATCGCCAAACAGACCGCGGCTCCTGATGGCTAATCACAACAATATCTTCCGACGATTCCGGCAGCACCATCTGTTGCACATGCAGCTATGTTCTGTATTGGCTTGAAGTTTTCAGTCAAATAGCTACCGACAGCCACAAATATAGAATGGCCCTTTCGTATGAATTTTAATACTCCTAGAAAATAGCATCAACTCTACCAAGCTTTTGTCATTGAATATTGGGATATATGCCACGAGAAGAGCAACGCTGTTAGGCAAATTAAATCCATCTAGCTGCAACGAAAATACGCTGGACGGTAGTAAAGCAACTATGATACCGTCTAAGTCCTGAGGCATCTTATCTATTCGCGTAGGTACAGCCGAATTGCTGAGCGGATTGGCTTGAACTGCTACTTTTGGATCCATATTCATCAGGTCAGACCTTATTGTTGAAACTGTATGTCAAGATCATATTTTATCCCACATCATGAGGACTGCAATGTTTGCAATTAACTTGCTGATGTTCTTGTACGCTGTAAGTCCAAAGGCTTTTGCGGGCCCTGCAAGAAATTATTGTCATTAAAGTTGCTCGGTTTCCGAATTTATCACGTAGCTTTCCAAAAAATTCACGGACTTTCCACTTCCGTATTTATGAACACATTCCGAATGATTTTTCCGTTTACTTGGTCTCATACGTCCTTTTAAAAAAATTGCTTGGCAAATTAAACTTATAGGTAGAGTGGGGTTTCGTGGGGATGTGATAAATCCAAATGACTCCTAGTCTACAGAGTAACACCGACATATATATAGTTACTCCCAGAAATCTCACTCCTTATTTAGTCGGCTACTCGTGAACCAAGCGTTACGCATTTGGGTGAGAGGAGAACGCACTAAACTGCCAACTATCCAATAGTAGATGTTGGTCTATCGCAAAATGTCTCTCACCCGGTCACATGAGTGTGAACGACCGGAGTGATGGCCGTATGCATGCCTGTGGGTACAGGTGTACTTGCCAGTTTCGTCCATCGTGAAAACGCTGGATGGGCGCGGATGGTTGAGTGAAGTAAAGTACGGCATGCCAAAGTGCAAGTTCACCGATCGATACATACCATGTTTCGAGCTGGTTGAAACAAATGCAGGCAGACAGAACTCGCTCCGCTGCAAAACCGCAAGTGCGCCGGAGCCGACCACAGGCCGGTAGAAGTGCTGCAACAATGCAAGCTCGCTTTGATGCATGCCCTGCACCACTATAGATACAACGCGCGTGGTTTGAAGAAAAAGGTGCCCCTGCGCTACCACTGTACAAAAAGAAGGAAGCAAGTAATGTGCTACGACTTATCGTAGTATTTACTTTATGAGTTGTATGGGAAAATTACCTGCACGAAGTTTGCTCAGCCGCCTCGTCACTCAGGTCGTTAAACCAAACGTGGCGGAAAAGTAATGCGGCTTCCGTTCGGGCCACAGCACCATATATATGGTGCTCTTGGCTCCTCAACTGCAGGAGAAATGTCCAGAGTGACACTAGCCATTCTACTCGATGTTCGCAGACTTCCCCAAGGTATTTGACATGGTGAACCACGAGGCACGGTGATTGGTGTTGGGTAAGTTTGGCTGTCCGCGTAAGTTGTTAAGTTTAACTGAATACTCGCATGTGGGCTATGGCGCAGCTAATTAGACAAAACTCGGATAGATGGTAATTAGGTGTTGCCCGTCCAAAAACACCTAAATGCTACGTGCTAGGGCTACGGTTCTAGTGAGCACAGTGATTAAGGTTCACTTCAATCTGAATCGCAGTCAACATTGAGATTGCACGTCGCAATCCAATCACAAAACGTACAATCTAAAATGGCACTCCAAACTTTTGATAGTTTTACTGTTGTCCCTGTGTGAAACAAGACTGTGTCCTAGCCCCTACCCCGTTCAACATTTACCTGAATGCAACGACCGTTTGTGATTTGCTGCTGCTTGTGATTAGGTGTCTGTGTTCAGCACCGTATTGATGGCATATATGCATGCATGCATGCATGCATGCATGTGACCCATGCTGAGGCTGATGTTGCTTTCATTATGCTTCTTCACCACAGTTGGGCTAAACCAAATTACGCTTAAACCAGGTCTTTTTAGGCTGGATAACTTTCATTCCACTTTAATTGGTTTGTTCTGCCTACCTGAATAATCTTCTATTAACTTGTACACGTTGCTTACGCTGATTGCGCTTCTCTGCGATTACTTTATTGCATTTGTAGCATATTTCGAGTAACTTGTGGACCTTTTGTATTGTTGCTTCTTCCTTGATAACCAACTTCATTTGTTACTTTAGCGAATAGTTATGTCTGCATAACCGTATGCTTTACCAGCTATACTTTTTTAATAATCTTATTTCATTTGATTGGCTTTTACTTGAAATCCCCGGTATAGCTGCTTTTAGTGTGTATGTTGACAGGGTACCTACCTGTCTATTACCTACTAGCTCATCCAGACTGGCTCCAGCAGACAGTTGGTCGTTGCTGGTGGGGACAGAATATAAGTTCCTTGTGGTCGTGTTAGGCTCGAAAAGTGGTTGCATGCATTCAGTTTAGAGCGGACCACGGTCCAACCACCGCATTGTGCACACTTGAATCCCCAAATACAGCATGCTTGTGTTTGCCTGTGAAGGATTGTGGGCCGGCTTCGTTGATGAAACGTGGCTCCCATCCACATGCTTGCAGTTCATATTCCTTCGGGTTTACACTGGACAAGGGTTGTGTGGTTGGAGATGTGCGTGGTGCAACGCAAGCCTTCCATGGTCCCTCTGTATGCGCAGGCGTCCTGTGACTGCCCTGTTGAGGCCACAGTGACAGGAAAATTCGAAACGGGATGCCGCCAACCATGCATGCGGCGGGAAAGTACAGCGCGATGCTGGTGCGCTATATATCCGGTACGAGACCAGACAGCCAACCAAAGGCAATGGGCAGAACACACAAAAGTTAAGTTAAGGAATACGCTTATTGAACGGGAGCAGAGTTAGCTAACGCTATAATTAGGGCACCATAAGAGAGCTAGCTAGGGAGGATGTGGTTAGACGTCCAGTGCGTGGACGGAGCGTCGTTCTCACTCTTGCCGCGCGCCAAAGGCTGATATCGTGTACGTGTTTTAAACAAACGGAAACCACGTACCAACAGATAAACCGTCTAATTCCATAATATATACGAAAGTTATAATTTTCATATATTTTAGAGCAGTGTACACAGTCATACGATGGAATCTTCAGGTCATTGCAAGAGCATATAGTGTGCTGAGGCTAGTGCTAACTAGATCCTGACAGACGGTCAGCCAACTGCTGCTACTGATGTGTCATGGGCTCATGTCCTGAACGTCTCCTCGTGACGACCGTGGGTGGGAGTTGGGTTACGCCCTTCTCCCTGCTAAGATCCAGGACACCAATCCACGTGAGTCCGTTAACTGACCATGTGCTAGCCCCACTGCTTTTCCTGTGTACATTTAGTGGAATGCTTTGTTTGAGGACTCGAGTCCTTCTCCTATTAGGTTGGGCGCCCTGCCAGTATCCTAGTCCATCCTCTTCGGACGTTAGGAACTGGTCGATAGCCTACTTCCGTAAAACCTAACCATGGCAGACAACAGGTCTACGGGTTATATGCTCTTAGCTCGACTTGCGTAGAGCACGAGCGCTATGCATTGTCTCGGACGGTGGGTGGGCACCTCCGGTTGCTCAGTGGTTTGGTACTGCCGGCCTCAAGCCAGGCAGCCCCTAGTCAAATTGGTGCAAGACCGTCAAAACCCACCTGCCTTTGGCCGTGGTCGCAGGTGCGTATTCTACTACGGTCTCAAAACATATATGAAGCGTTCCAATACTTCAAAGGCTGCGATTAACGGCTGTCAGGCCGATCCCATCTGTCTCTGGAATCACTTTCCCGAGCAAGGTCTGCACCTCACTGCCTTGTGGGTCAGGCTATTGAGCCAAAGGCTCCGGGTTGAGTCCCTCAATCAAAACTCCGAAGCACAACCGACACCTCGCGTGCGACTGACCACCAAAGAAATAGTATGCCTGTTCGCAACTCAGCATCGGGTGCTGAAACGTATGCACAACACTTCACCGGAACTCCAGTTAACGTCCTGAGTGATGCATTACACGGCACGATGTGTCGCGATGGAACTGGCGCGGTGCAACATCGATATTGCGTCGCTCAGTGAGACTCGGTTCGCTGATCAAAGTAAGTTGCATGAAGCAAATGCTGGCTACACCTTCTACTGGCTGGTCAAAGCCACCTCAGCTCCACGTGAACATGGGGGCGGATTTGCAATATCCGAGCGCCTAAATGGCCAGCTGGTGGATGAAGCAACATGCATCAGCGCGTACTGATGACTGTTCGTCTACGACTCGCAATAGGTAAGGTTGCGACTTTTATAAGCACGATGGCATGCTTGATCAAATATACACTCAGCTATCCTCCGTGATACGGTCTGTGCCGAGTAGCGACCGACTACTTCTGCCGGGCATTGGTTCAGCGTATGCGAACCATGACAGGCTGCTCTCAATGTGTGACACTCAAGGCCTGACGATCACGAACACTCGGTTTGCACTGAGTGCGAATGGTATAGCAATCTGGACGCACCCACGGAGTGGTCACGCTCACCTGCTCCACTATGTCATCGTACGTCAGCGTGATATGCGTGAAGTGCGCATGACACGTGTACTGCGTGGAGCTGAGTGTGGCACTGATCACAAACTGGCGCGGACCAAACTGTACATATATCTTGTGCGAACCTATGTATTGCACACCTGCCGTGAATCGGCGTAAATTCCAGATTCTCTCCCTCGGTTCTGTGGCGAAGCTCAACGAGCTGAAGTAGGCGATGGCTGCACGACTATGTGGTGTGGAATGTATAGCACCAGGGGGCGCTCTGTGGCATCACATTGGCGACCAGGTGGCAGCTGCTGCTCAGGAGACCATCCGGCGCGTAAACTGTAAGCGACCTGATTGGTTTGATGAGAACAATGCGGCGATTGGCGCATTGGTGTCGGAGAAGAATGCAGCATTTGCTGCACATGTGCAGACCCCAGTGACTTGGAGAAGAATAGTCAGTTTCCAAAACTTCAATGGCGACTGACTCGAGAGCTCCGTTGCATTAAAAACGTATAGTGGACGGAGAAGGTGAAGCAGATGGAATGCTACACCGAACGCCGCCAACACAAGGATTTCATTAACTGTTGTAGGCGATGTATGGACCAAGTTGGAACTGCTGGGGACGCTGAGCAGTGGTAGCTCAGGCACAACCTGCACACAGACTACAGACATAAAGTAGGTCTGACAAAAACACTTTGACTGTCTCTTGAACAACCGTTCAATACTCAACTGGTCTACGTTGAACGCTCTGAAGCAGCAGGAGGTTGATGTGAGTCTGGCGCACACCGCGACATTCGATGAGTAGTAGAGGGCACTGGCTCAGCTGCAAAACCGCAAGTGGGCCGGTGCCGACGAGATCCCGCCTGAAGTATTGAAACACGGCGGACCCGCGTTGGTGACTGCGCTGCGTCAGCACTTGGTGCAAAGCGTGCGGATTGAGCAGAAGGTGCCTCCGGAACTGAAGGATGCCCTTGTGCTACCACTGTAAAAGGGCAAAGGGAGCAGGCAGTGTTGTACGAATTATCTTGGCATTAACTTACTGAGTTGGGTGGGCAAGCTGATTTCCCGTATCCTGCTCAACCGCCTCATCAGTCAGTTTGTGGAACCTAACATGGCCGAAGAGCAATGGGAATTCCGTTCGGGTCGCAGCACTATAGATATGGTGTTTGCGGCTCGTCAGCTGCAGGAGAAGTGTAGAGAATGACACCAGCTGTTGTGGTCTGTTTTTGTTGATTTCACCAAGGCATTTGATACGATGAATCGCGAGGCATTGTGCCTGGTGTTAGGTAAGTTTGATTGTCAGTGTAAGTTTGTAAGTTTAATTGAATGTCTGCGCAGTGGTATGCGGGCGAGGGTACAGCTGAGTGAAGCGACCTCGGAAGACTTTGCAGTTGTCTCTGGTGTGAAGAAAGACAGTGTCTTAGCTCCTGCCCTGTTTAATATTTAGCTTTGTACAGTGATGTGTTGTGCTTTTGATGCCGCTTGTGTTTACATTGTTTATGTGCAGCACCGTATTGATAGTGGGTTGCTGAACATCCGTCGTTTCGGTGAAAGTATCCTAGTCTGTGAGATAACTATCCGTATGTTGCTGTTTGCTGACGACTGTGCGTTCTTTACGCATAAAGCGGATGAGTTGTAGCACATGATTTCGGCTCTCGATTCTACGGCGGTCAAATTCTGACTCACCGTCAACACAAGCAAAACTGTCTGTCGCTTTCAGCCTTCACCGAAGATGCGATCTTCAATATTGCTGCAAATCATCACTGGTGCAGCAGTATTACAAACCACCTCCCGCTTCGGCTACCTTGGGCGTGTGATGTCGGCTGACCAGCAGCTACAAAGTAAGCTTCATATTTGTGTCTCTAACGCAGGAGTAGTATTCTGGAAGCTAGAGTACAGCGATTGGAGCAACCATCAACTTACCGTTGGCACGAAAATGATGGTGTACGAATCCATGGTGCTGTCCGTTATTTTATACGGCAGTGAAACGGAATGTACCGGCAAGAAGTGCGATATCTCGAGCGGTTCAATCAACGATGTTTTCGACGGCTTCTGCGCATCGGTTGGTGCGACAGAGTTGTGGACACTGAAGTGTTGCGCTGAAGTGAAATCAATGTAGTAGACTGCGCACTTTCACTGAGACACCTGAGGTGGCTCGGTCATGTGTGGCGTATGGATTCGACGCGGATACTGAAACTGAGTTTAGGGAAGTGGTATGTGGGAAAACTGAAACTTCCTTACCGGAACATGATCACAGTGAACCTCTTACGTTCCAATCTTGATTGCATGTCACGGGAATAGAAGGCGGTTGATGGGTGTGCATGGCACGAGCGGATCAAGAAGGCTGTTGCCGAGATGAAGGAGTAAGACCTCAGGCATGCACAGAAGAGGCGGCATGCGCCGATGGGTTGTACTCCATCGACATTGAGTACGTTGCGCTGTAGCACATTCGGTCGCGAGTGTCTGAGTCAGTCAGGGATAGTGCGCCACGAGCCAGGCCACCCGGATCCACCACGGAAACGACGACGTCTCCTGCAGAGAACGTAGGCAGAACCGGCGCAGCATTGGTAGGTACGCTGCATTCTATCTACTAACCGCGTGCTTGCGTGCTGGGTCTCTTTATTTCAGATGACGGGTTTGCTATTTTTTCCCACTATTGCCTACGTGAACTGTCTTCCATAAACTTGGACACGTCGCTTAAGCTAATTGTAGATAACTTTTGGGGGGCCTTAAAGTCGGCCGTTGCTTTTTTCGCCGAACACAAATTTTACATTATCTACTGTATATATCTCAGTAGTGCACCGTTACCCTGACAGATATTGGCTGCAAACAACTTCCATAGTCACTGAGGCTTTTACCCCATGCAACTTTGAACAAACACGCCAGAGATCGCGCACGATCCGTGATCTATTGTCTTTGGACACAAAATGCCACGTTACTTGAAACGAATTTGCAAAAAACATTTTCTTCAAACCTTTTCCCTTTCCAATGGATACAAATACCAAAGATTTAGTCCAGCTTTTGGAATTGTTGCTCGATCGAACAGTGATAGTGAATCCTGGATTTTCTACCCACTTTAAACTTTACGTTTTCAGTTGTAACCCAGTAGTAACTTTACAATTGATAATGTAAATTCTGAAAATGCACCCTCCTTGGTATATAAAGCTTACACTGACTTGACTTTCGCGTTTGTGGCATTTTTGAAATATACTTTCTATCAGCTTGCAATTATCGCGCATTTGTTCGTAACTAATGTATTTTATACGCCCATTTATTTAATAGTTAAGTCACCGTATCTGTACGCATTATTCGGTTTATGTTATTTGATATTCTCGATTCAAGTGTTTGGCTGTTGCATGCTATAACTCGTTCCGGAACATAGGTGGAAAGTGAACAGTCCCGGAAAGTAACTGACTAGCGATTAACATGCTGATGTCAATGCTTCATACCCTGTTTCACATGTTCTTTGTTAGAATGATTAGAGCTGTAATTTCCGTTCTTTATTGACCAACATTAACTTAGCTGAGCTTGTGAAACTCAATTGACTCCAGCACACCATTTCCCTGAAAACTTGAAAAGTTGCCAACTCACCCTCCGTCATCCTCTTTGTGGCATCCTTATTCCATCGCTGATGTAAGTCTTGCTTGGGTAAAGTTTCACTCTAGAATGATTAACTACTGAGTTGGTGCAATGCAATATCTTTATCGTACCCGTCTAAGAGGCACCTACTAGAAGTTGTATTAGACCTGGTTAATCTTCTGGGTAGACTAAGTTAATGCCAACGGTAATGGTACGTCAGTGTCAGTATGCTACATCGGAAAGAAATCGGCGCATAGTGACAACTGATTATTTTAGGTGCACCGAATGGCTGCACCCGAGACGTAAAATGCAGATGGCTGCCAAATAGCTGATGGCCACGGCAGGATACACAGCGGTATGTGCAAGCGGATGAGTACTTGAATGATAGCCATGCTACGTCTTGGACATTTGCAAAACAGTGCGAAACTGTTTAAAAAACCGCATGTTTGACAATACACAGCGGGACTTAGTTGATGTAGCATGGCGGTAGTTGTCGCTGCAATGAAGGCCGTTAGCGGGGAATATATGGTATTGACATCGGTTAATGCTTAAGGTTGTGCCAAAACCGCACCCAGTACAGCAGATGATCGAGACTGTCGGCGACATGGAGAGCCTGCAGTGAACGCCCCATGGCATTCGCACGCTGTGCGATCTCCTTCATTAGCTATGTAAACCAGACTGTGCATATAGGCAAGACCTAAGTACACACTATCTTACTGTACCAGTTGTTCATTAATCATCCTACCTAGTAACGGTACGGATGACAATTGCATCCCTATTCCTGTATCTGTTTTGTTTAAATACGGATGCTTAAGATTTAAGGATATCACGTCCAAACGTTGAAGAAAACCCAACGTTTCGTATGGGGTACTTATTCCCATGCCTGCGAAAGTGGCTGTTAGCCTGGCCTCCAATCGATACCCATACACGTTTTTGTGGCAGCTCATACTTACGTCTGGACAAGCGCATGTGCATATGTTGTATTCGAACTGCCATTGGACACGGATGACGCTAATCTATGTGCATATGTATACCGAATGAATTCGACGAGAATACTCATACCGCTTTTGTACCGCCAACTTAGTGCAGGGAAGCGGCACTAGGGCAAACGGAAAATAACGTTACCAGGACATGATGATGTCAAACTAAGATTGATTTCAGGTGTTGCAAATCTAAGGAAAATATGATCGATGCTGCGCGCTTGCCCAAGTGCAGGAGATGGCACTATCGCACTCGAAATAAAAGCATGATGCATACGCTCTCATTCGATTTACTAAGCCATGCCAATAAGGCGGCGTAAGTGGTACATTTGCCTGCGTGATGAGCATACTTGCATTTTACAAGTAGATGTTATTTGAGCTCCCGGTGGAGCTGCGCCTGCTGTGAATATTGACAAGGTACCTACCTGTCTGATACCCTGGCTCTAGGAGACAGGTGGTAGTTGCTGTACGGGACAGGGTGCACTGTTATCGTGAAGGTGCTATGATCAAAAAGTGTTTCCATCCTGTGTGGAACGGGCTACGGTTCAGCCCCCGACTTGTGTACTTCAGATGTGCGTGATTTTCCAAGTAGGTCAAAATACTTTTGTTTTGCTTGTTGAAGGAGTGTGGACCGCCTCGGTTGATGAAAAGTGGCTCCCATCCACATGCCTCGCGGTCTTATTCCTTCGGGTGTAAACTGCATATGGGGTGTGTGGTTGGAGCTGTGTGTGATGCAGCGTAAGCCAACCATGTTTCCTCTGTAGGCGCAGGCGTGCTGTGACTGGTCGCAGTGACAGGCAAATCCCGACACGGATGCCGCCAATCCATGTTTGCATGTACTTTTGCCCCATGCTGTAGCTGATTTTGCGTGCACCATGCTTTCCGATCGCAGCCTGGATACACCGGTTCAAGTCTTACCATGCACTATTCTCCTGATTACGTGGAGTTCGCTTACTACAAATTACTCAGTACTCTTTCTCTCCGCCGCACATGCTATTACGTTCTCGTTCGTATGCGTAGTCGTGACATACTCTTGGTCCAACACAGTGGTATGCCTGTGGTACTTCCGGTGGCCGAGAATGGTGCAGAATTACTAACACACTCAAACTCAGTGTTTAATTCATTCTGATGGATGGAGGGAGCGAATCAAATTTATGCCAACTTGCTTAGACCCAAAAGGATGTCAATGGTGAGCCAGCCGGAATGGAGGTAATGTGCCAGATTGTCGGAAAATCGTCTTTTATTGCGCACTTATTATTCGTCATGCAAATGCTCGTAACATGGAAACTTTGGCTATCATTCTTGCCTCCATATGAAGGCGTCACACGTTCACATTATTAAGGTTCATGAGGATACGTGTTCTTCCACTGTGATCGTGATGTATGATGCACTGCGGTTGACCCACATGATGCAAGCGTATTAGCGCGGACATTCCGCAGTTGTTAAGCTTCAGACTGACTATGGCCCAATAACCAGACGCAGGAATGCAGGTTGCCATACACTCTGGGAATTTTTCTCCCTAGGTGCCATATCCACGCAGTGACCGGAGCTCAAATGCATGGGAACACGTTCGTTTGTCTAGTACGACAGTTCTTTGCAGCCTCACTCAACGGGGCTTCATAATCCATGCAGATCTAAGGTCCGAGCAGAGTGCCACACTACTGCGAGTGACCTCGAATTGTCTTCAAACATTTATGTGAGGGTTGCTCATTGTGAATGTGAGAAACGCTACTCAGTCCGTCAAAACATTGTTCAAGCTCAACTTCGGTACGTTTCCCACCCGCCATTGAATTAGGAGGGCTGTTGTATCTCGCCTTTTGCTGTAGATTTTCCCTTTGTTGTTAGAATCCGGCAACAAATCCAAACATGACTTCTTCAATGAACGCAGCTGTACAATCTGTCAGTTGCGTTATCCGGATGGTGCTGTCCGTTCTTCTATACGGTAGGGAAACGTGGACAACGTATCGGCAAGATGTGCAATATCTCGAGCAGTTCCATCAGTAGTGTTTGCGATGGATTCGGCGCATCGGTTGGTGCGACAGAGTTGCAAACACGGAAGGATTGCACCGAACTGGAATGTATACTGTAGACTGCATACTTTTGCTGAGACACCTGAGATGGCTCAGTCATGTGAGCCGTATGGAATCGACGTGGATACCGAAGCAGATGTTATATGGTCAACTGAGTTTGAGGAAGCGACATGTACAATGGAACAATGGAACAATGGTTTATTACGGGTAAAAAAGCATCGCTTAACAAGTCCCGTGGGATGGAAATTATTGCGAAAACTAATTGCATATTAAAGTGAAAAGCGTTGTGGTGGACTCACCATAGACTTATGTGAAATAGCGGAGATGTTCGCATATTAAACATATAAATCCATAAATCCAATGGTTGGGCGTTTGGCAAGAAACCGTTTGTTTGCGTTTTGTAGCCCCTGGCTAACAAGTCATAAAATGAAGTGAAAATGAGACAATGCATCGTCAACACGTCTTTTAAGTATCGCCAGATTAGAAGCAGAGACGGCATAATTAGGGAGGGCGTCCCAAGGCTCAACACGCGGAGAGAAAAGAAATTTCTACGGCATTCAAGCCGTATTGTCAGTTTCAGAGGGTGACCTCTTAGTTTGGTGTTGTGGTTCAATTCCAGCAACGGACGGCAAATGTGGTTTGGGTTCTTCAGAATCTGGTAAACCATTATGAGATCCCCCCGCAAAAGCCGATATCGACTACTGGATATTCTTAGAGATTTCAGTCTAAGCTGATAGGGCAGATGAAAGTGGCCCCTGATGTTCTTGGTTGTCCGTCGTTGGGGAGTCTCTAGAGCAATGAGATCCTGTTTCTGCCACGGCTGCCACGCCTGTATAGCATATTCCACGTGAGGTCGCACGTAGGCGTTAAGCATTTGGGGAAATATTGAGGGTTCAAACCGACCAAAGGCTCTGCGAAGGAGGCCGAAGTGTTGATTTCCGGTTCTCGTCGCTTTCTCTGCTTGTTTTGAACACCTGAGATCTTCCTGTATCAATACACCCAGGTCATGCTCCTGAGAGATCTTCGCCAAGATGTGGTCTCCAATCTTGTAAGCGCTCACCAGCTGGTGACGCAGATGCATCACTTTGCACTTAGCTATGTTCAATTGAAGCTTGTTCCTCTTTGACCATTCGTAAATGCAATCTATGTCATGTTGGAGCAGATCCTGATTTGGCTTGTTACTAATCGCCCGCCATATCTTGACGTCATCGGCGAAAAACAGGAAGTTTGAGGAGATGACTCTTGCCAGGTCGTTGATAAACACCAGGAATAAACGCGTTCCCAACACTGAGCCTTGTGGGACACCACATTCCACCTCAATTGGGTTAGAAAGTGATCCCCTAACATGTACTTAAAGCTTTCGTTGGTAAAGAAAGTTGCCAATCCAACCAAGTACAGGATCTCCGATTCTGTAACTTTGTAGTCTTTGAAGTAGGATGCGGTGATCAAGGCGGTCGAAAGCTTTGGAAAAGTCCAGATAGATGACATCGACTCCGACCCCCTCATCGGTCACTTCCGTCCAACTACCTCGTGCAATCAGTAGGTTGGTGGTGCCTGACCGGTGTTGACGGAAGCCATGCTGTTCCGGTACCAAAATGTTGCATTTTTCCATGTAGTCCATCAAAGCCTGAGCGACGACTGGTTCCATCACCTTCGCGAGCACAGGGAGGAGAGTCACTGGACGATAGTTTGCAGGATCGGAACGGCTACCGCCTATAAAAATAGGGATTATAATGCCACACTTCCACATAGTGGGGACTTGTTGTTCATCAAAGCACCTTTGAAAGAACTGTGACAGTGGTTCAGCTAGCTTGGTGGCCATAGCCTTCAGTGCCTTTGGGAGGATGTTGTCTGCTCCTGGAGAACTATGCTCACGCAGTGAGAGTAACTTCCTTAGCACAACTGATGGGTTGAAAATAACAATTGTTCACAAAGGTGTCGGTAATGTGCTTGATATTATGGGACAGGTAGAGATTGCGAGTTCAAAAATTGGGGCGTATTGCAGCCGCAGTGCATTAGCTGCTTCTTCGGCGCTTTGTACTCTACCGCCTGTCGTGAATAGTGGGGGTATTCCATGCCTCACTTTAAGAAGCTTATTGACATGCTTACACAGCATTTGTTGTTTGCCATGAACTTTTTGGCTAGGCACTGTTGATAAGTTACTTTGTCCTCACGGACAAATGCAGTGCAATGGTTGCGATGGGGCAGGAAATTTCCTCAAGTCTCTGAGTCGGGGTTAATCTTGTAGGCACGCCATGCTGCATCCCTTATCTCTAGGCATTTGCGAGTTCTACTCCTTATAATTGAAGGCATTTTCGCGGGACGACGGGGTTTGGTCTCTAATGCTTTGTTGACGATGTCGCTGAGTTTAACGAACTCTGACCAAACGTAGTCAAAGGGACTTTTGTTTGAGAATTCCCAAACAGCTGCGTCGGTGAGTTCTCAATACGTGGTAGCGTGTGATTGTATGAGTTAGTTCCGAGTGTTCAGATGGATACTCTGCTTAACACACATAGTCAAAAGTTATTACTTCATGGTCACTGTGACCTAATGGACTATCCATCAATAAAATGTCAATCACGAGCTCTTCATTTGTAAGCATAAGGTCCAATATGGACGGTTTGTTTGCTGTCCTGAATCTAGTGGGCGTTGTGAAATGATTGTACAAAGGAATATTAGCGGTCAGTTCCTGCAAGTCTGATTTGAACTGCTCACTGGGCGATGCCGAAACCTCCAGACTGTGTAGATTGAAGTCCCCGGAGATGAGAGTGTGGCTGTACCTAGTGCGTGTTGCTCTGTTTAGGCCACGGATCAAGCAGGGATCCATTTCCAGAGTGGACGTTGGGGGGCGGTAAACGATAGCTATGAGACATGTGTCATTGTGTCTCAGTCGGAGACGGCACCAGAGTGAGTCGGTAATGTGTGTTTTCAGGTCCTCAACTATTGTACATTGTAGATCGCTGCGGTAGTAGAGTAGGACCCCACCTCCTCTGCTGGGGCGGTCGTTCCGGATGATTGATATTCCGGTTATCTCAACCACAGCATCAGCCACCACTTGATGTAACCAAGTTTCGGTAATAGAAATTAGGTCCCAAGCATTCGCAACCTGACGTAGTCGAAGTTCGTTAATTTTACTGAGGAGCCCTTGGGCGCTGGTGTACATACATGAAAGTTTCTCAGATTTAATCAATGTTTCAGAAGTAGTACAACTCATACGTGAAGTTTCGCCGATCAGTGAGTGGCCGGCGACTGGATGGGTGAATGAAGCAAATGAGTTTACGCCGACCATAAAAGGGTCGGCGACTAATCGTTTTTTGGAAGGGTTGCATACTCTAGAGAAGTATTTGATATATAAGCAGGTATCAGATGCTCTGAATCCCGGTGTTTGCTCGTGCTCTGCTGTACCCCTCCGGATAGTATGGCTACTCTTGAAACCGTCCCCGAGTCGGGTCCTGCAGCTGGCGTTTTCATTAAGAGTTGTGCCTCTACTGAATTGTCATTAAAAGGTGTTGGTGTTCTTGCTGCTTTCATACGAATTTCCGTTGGCAATCTGCAACGGAACTTAATCCAGTTCGCTAGTAGGGTTTGTGCCATTTGTTCTGACTGTAACACAAGTTTTAACAGCCCGGGACCGCATGCTTTATAGTTTGGTGATAAGGGGATCCTGGTCATCGAGGTGACCACGACATTTTCGAGAGAAAGAACCTCTCGGATGCAGTGCCATTGCTCGCGGTCGTGCATCTGAGCATTGTCGGAGGAGGAGTCAGTAAGCTCAGGAACACTGTGAGCAATCACTGTTTTCTTATCTTGACTTATTCTGTTCCTATCTTTGTTAGCGGGATCCCCTGAACGTTCTTTCCACGGGATTTCGGGTAGTATTCGCACTCCACTTGAGTCGTTGCGGAGACGATTCACAGACAGCAGAACGGTCTCAGTCTCGTCCGCCGAGTTTAGAGTTACCCGAAGTAACCGGGGTTCGCCGTAGTGCAACGCGTTTGGGTGGCGTGAGATCCTTTTTAATGTCATGGGATTAGCATGGACTCCGATCGACGTACAGATGGAACCCCACTGATTTTGATCGTCCGTCAACTTACCCTTAATTGTATTGGATTTGGATTCGGGGACATTAGTGCATACAATGTTTAGGACACCATGGTTGCGCCTGGTGGCTACTGGTTTTGGATTTCGAGGCTAAGTTGCTGGTGTTTTTGTTGAATTTGTGAACGGCATTGGTGTATGCCATCCGTGCTGCGTCAGTTTTGTTTTCTCTAGTCCGGGCACAAACGTTACCGGTGCTCTTTCCGGTGGTTGCTTGGCGGCAACCGATGCATACGTTGCCGGGTTGTTCACTATGGCTGGTTGACTGTAGCTTACAGTCTCGAGTGTAGCGAACAGACTACTAGGTGCAGCACACAGTACAGAAGTTGAGGCAGGCGCGCTGCAGGCACTGTTTTTGCTTATATGAGGGAGGGAGAATAGAGTTGATACTGCTGGAGGCTGAGTCGTTGAGGTTGGGTTGGGACGCCTGGGCCGCTTCTTCGGCCTGACTAGGGAATTCGGGGTGTTATTTTCACTCACAAGCGCAGGTCCGTTTCCTCCCATGGGCGTAACTCTGGCGCTCACCAGTTGCTCGACCGCTTCGGTTAATCTTTCACACCTATTCAGTAGCACAGATAGACAGCTAAAAAATGGAATAGACATGCATACTTGGCAGAACCAAGGCGCCTCTGCGGTGTTTGCTTCCTTCGACCCCTTCCCAAGGCGGGTAGTGTGATAGGTTTTCAAATACATGGTACACACCAGACCACTTTTTACCACTTTGGCACGTGATTCGCATTTGCTTTTCATGCGAGACATGTTCTCAGTAGGGGTAGGAAGAGGATAGAGATACTGACACACCGTTGCGTGACGATCGGCGCTGGTTTGAGGTCAGCAGGTCCAGGCGATGTGCGTGCTATCGATGCAGACGGTAGAGGGTAGACAGCGATGCGAGACAAAACGACTGAGGCAAAGCAAGGTGACTTGGAAAATACTGTCTAATGACGACAGTGGCAGTTCCAAGGGCGGATCAAATTGACGACTATCGCTTTGTAGAGCGACTTGAAGGAATGGTAGTAAGCTGATCGGGTGACTCTCAAAAAGCTATTTAAATTAGGACCACAAGAGTTCTTATGCGACGAGAGGAAAAATAAAACATCCGATAAGCTTCAAATATGGTTGACTTCAAAGTTCCAAAAGCACAGTTTGCTGGTGGTCGGTGAATGATAGATCCAATAGATGAACAGTGGTAGGAGGAGCTCGTGGAGCCAAATCGGATGATGGCACGTAGGTCTCCGTGAGAATAAATCCAAAGATTTGGAGGCGAATAACGCAGGAGGACAGATTTTTTCGACCGCACTTTGAATGCGCTAACAACCAAAGTGGGGAAACCAGTGTTACGTTACCGGCACATAATCAAAGTGAGCCTCTCATGTTCTAATCTTGAGTGCAGGTCATGGGAATCGAAGGCGGTTGATCGGCATGCATGGCGCCATCTGATCACGAAGGCTGTTGCCGAGGTGCAAAAGAAAGCTCGCGTGCATGCAGAGAAGAAGTGGCAAGTGCGGAAGCGGCAAGCGCCGATGGGTTGTACTCCATCGACATCGAGCGCGTGGTGCTGTAGAACTTGCGGTCGCGAGTGTCTGAATCAGTCAGACCTAGTTAATTATGAGCGAGGCCATTCGAGACCACCAACGAAAAGGATACGGGTGCTGCAGAGAACGTAGGCAGAACCGGCACAGCTTTTGTAGGGATGTTGCATTCGATTTACTAACCACGTGCTTGCATGTTGAGCCATTTTATTTCAGCTGGTGGGTTTGCTACACTGTCCTAAGGTTTTTTATACTAATGTCTACCTTATCTATCTTCCATAGACTTGAACACGTCGCTTACGCAAATGGCAGCTCACTTCGATAACATTTTCGCGTTTGTGGCATTTTCTTAAATTATCTTTCCTGATGTCTTGAACTTATCGCTGATTTGTTCGTAATCAATTTACTACCCACCACCACCTGCATACTGGCTCCAGGAGACAGTTGGTCGTTGTTGGAGGGGACGGGGTGCACGGTCTTTGTGGTCGTGTAAGCTTGACTAGTGGTTCCATGCACTCAGTGTGGAGCGGACCACGGTCCAGCCACCGCTTTTTGGACGCTTGATTCCCCAAATACAACATGCTTGTGTTTGCCTGTGAAGGATTGTGAGCCGGCTCCGTTGATGAAACGTGGCTCCCATCCACATGCTTGTCGTTCGTATTCCTTCGGGTTTACACTGGATATGCTGTGTGTGGTTGGAGCTGTGCGTGGTGCATCGCAAGCCATCATGGTCCCTCTGTAGACGCAGGCGTCCTGCGGCTGGCCACCATGCCAGGCGAATCCGAAGCTGAATGACACCAAATACGTGTGTAGGTGTGTATGTGTACAGCCGTGTTGCTTTTGTTAGTTTATATGCTTCTAAATTTTTAACAGTTTGATCGCATCGCTTATATGAGAAGAGATGAGTGACGTGTATGGATTTGGTATGCTTATTCCAATACTCAAGGGATTGCGACTTTAGTTTTTGGCCAGTGTCAACCGCCACGTCGCTGTGCTATTCAACAGGTATGTGTAGCGTTTGAATGAGAGAACGTTTGCCAAGCGAAAACCCATCAGGTCCTGGTACACTACCACCGAGCTACTTGCTGGAATAGAAGAAAGCTTTACCCCCTAGCTGGCACCACGGGGAGGTTGTTCGGCTAGCCAGTCTGTCCTTGTTACAAGAACTGACCCTGCAAACCCAAGAGATGTATTTATTACTACAATCATGCTGGTGACACATTTTGTCGCCAGTGTAAGTTGAGGCATGTGATACGTCCCATCCTACCTCGAGAAGGGACACGAGTGAAAAGTTGCGCGGAACATGGAATAGACAAGTAGGTGAATGCATAATCTGACCGTTTTGCTGTTCGATATTACGCAATACAACGTCGTCCAGTATATCAATTGATTGCCGTTGTCCGACTAAGAAGATACCCATGTTCGGATCCTCTGGTTTTGAGCTAATAGTCTTTTCTATTTTTTCAACTGATGATTAAATTTTCAGTAGTAGAACAATGAAGCTCAAAACAGACCGGGCAGGTCATTAGTATGCGTGTTAATGGCAAAGTCGGTTTCGCCATATACCAGCTGAAGAGGGGAGGTGAAAATGGTAAAGAAACACGTCGCATCCCAAAGGTATTGAAATGCAAAGAGGTGACTGTTATGCATCGCATGGCACATTCAGATACACACCGACCGGAACGGTCAAACATACCGTGATTAGGCTGTTTCACATTTAATCGTGAGTTGTGCGCTCAGAGGTGATAAGACCATCTGATTAGAAGCACCAGACAATTAGTGAGCAATCATGTAGTTCTATATCGTGTATAGTAATGCGTACGCAGTCACTGTACGCTTGTCCGAACCAGATTTATCAGCTTTACAAAGTAATCAATCATACGTTGAAGTACATTGTACCATTCAAGTCCTAACCATCACTAACAGAGTTAGCTGTCATCCGTGATCAAACACAGGCTGATAACTCATTGAATTTGCGCCGAGTACCCTTTTGTGTAACACAGTTCGGTACCGAATTCTCGAGGCCGTCCGAAATGCCTAAGCTTCCAATCCGGTGTTTTTCAAAGCAGATGTGAAGGAATATATGATGTCGCAATTTGAGTTCAGCGTTGTGTTCAGATTCAATTACTAGGTGCCAAACCAGCTGGACCTAACAACAATCGTGCAACCGACCAAGATTAAAACGTGTGTTTACAAGGGATCACTGGTGATGGCGAGCGTGCCACAACACGCTGACTCATACTTATCGTTGACGCGGGGAACTGCACTGACTGATCATCTGACCAACGCATGGCGGTGAATCTGCACGCTCGCTGCGTACTAGTCTCCTGTTAAGAGCGAGTGTTGAAGGGGTGAAGAGTGGGCTAGTGTACACCAATTGCCTGAAATTTTATCACATTAAATGACATGGGATGGATGCTATAAAACAAGACGGTACAACAGCACCACAGAGTCGTTTTGGTTCAGTCAAGTATGCAGTGTTATGTTATTTGTTAGCTGGCTAACTGTACTACTGAAGAGGCATGAAAGACTAACCAAAACAGTCGAAAAACTTGGTGGGCACCAGGGTTACATCTATGGGAGGAAATGGACTTGCACTTGTATATGAAAAAACCCCAAACTCCCATTAAGGCAGAAGAAGAGAGTCAGGCGTCCCAACCTTGTCCCAAAGGCTCGGACTGCACTAGCACCAATTCCCTTCTCTCTCTTTCTCCCATAACAAAAAACGTTGCCTGCAGCGTGCCCAATTCAACTTCTCTACTGTGCGTTGCACCTAGTAGTTTGTTCGCCATACAGGAATACCTAAGCTTCAATCAACCAGTCATAGGGAGGAACCAGATAACACACCCAGCGGTTGCCGCTAAGTACACACCGGAAAGAGCACTGGTTACCTTGGTGACTGGACTGAATAAAACTTGTGCCGCATCATGAATGGACTCCATCATTGTAGCTGACATATTCACCAAATGCACGAGAAACTGAGGATCCAAAAACAGTAGACACCTGAGTGCATTAATGTGTCTGAATCCAAACCCAATACACTTAAGGGTAAGCTGACAGGCGATCGAAATCAATGGGGCTCCGTCTGTATGGATATCGGTGTCCACACTGATCCCACCACATTAAGATGCAGCTAGCATCATCCAAATGTATTGCACTACGGTGAACCCCGGTTATTTCTGGTAATAATCAAGTCCGTGGATGAGACAGAGACCGTTCTGCTGTCTTAAGTGGAGAGCACATACTACGTTAAATCCCATGGAATGAACGTTCAGTGGATCTCACTGACAGAGAGAGGAACAGGAAAAATCAAGATAAGAAAACTATAATTTCTCACGGTTTTCCTGAGCTTACAGATTTCTATTCCGACGATGCTCAGGTACACGACCGGGAGCATTGGCACTACATCCGTGAATCTCTTTCTCGAGAAAATGTCGTTGCCACTTCGGTGACAAGGATCCCACGTATCGCCGAACTAAGAGCGGTGCCATCCCAGGCTGTTGAAACCAGTGTTACGATCAGTACTAACGACACAAACTGTCATGGTTAATTGGACTAAGTTCCATAGAAGGTTGCCATCAGAACTTCGTTTGAAAGCAGCAGGAACACAACCACCTTCAAATAATAAAGAAATGGGTGCGCAAATCGCAATGAAAATGCGACCTGTAAGATAGGACTCGGTGACGGATGCAATAGTATTCGTAACACTCGAAAGGACACAGAAAGGCACAAACAACCACCGAGATATTGTAGCGAGGACGACATGGTAGGGGAGAACGCTGTTTATTGCACGCTGAGAGGTTCACACACATCTCCCACACACACACACACACACACACACACACACACACACATATATATATATATATATATATATATATATATATATATATATAACCGCGTTTCACACTTACGAAGCACCACGTTCCGCCGAGTGAAGTGGTGTCCACTAAGCGCCATTAGGCCGCTCCGACGTGGACATTGAATGTGCCGTTTTCCGCCCACCTTTCTGCTCCCTTGCGTCGCAGCCTATCCAGACTGGATTCGTACCAAAGCTCTCGACTTGCTCGCTCGGGGCTGTTGCTCTGGTCGGGCCGATTCCTGGGGCCGTAGATAAAGGCATATCTCTTGGGAAAATCGGACTCCCTTTTATGTCGCCTCTTGTTCTTCTCGGCGTGACCGCGGTATCGTTTGCCGCTGACGACCCATTCCCGGCTTGCATCGTAGGCCACGAGCTGGGTTGACGATTCCCGTTCCCAGTCTCCGCGTTAGTCCCGATCTCCTGCTGCTTCCGGGGCATTTCCGTGTGAACTGAGATCCGCGCCCCTACAATATGAGACATCTGATACTTGAATATATACCAAATTCTTCTTGAGATCCCGCAACCGTTCCAAAAAATAATTAACCACCGACCTTTCATCGATCGACGTAAACTCACCTGCTTCATCTATCACATCCAACACACTTTTGATCTCTGAGAAGCTGTCATGCATATACACCAATGACCAAGGTCTAATAAGCAAATTAGCTTACTTACGACTTCGATATGCGTCAGCAGCTTGGGACCTCATCATTATCACGGAAACATGGTTGCTCAGTGAGATAACGGATTGTGAACTTGCGTTAACAGGTATGCCCGTTGTCCGGAATGGTCGAGCCAGCACAGTTGGTAGCGTAGCCCTCTACTTTTGTGACAACCTCCAGCGCGAAGTAATAAACCATTTGGAAACCGATGTTTCTGACTCTATTTTGTGTAGCTTCCGGCTGAGTGTAAACGATTTTGGCCTTGTGGCCGTTGTTTACCGCCCACTATCGTCTACATCGGCGATGGACCGCAACTTGGTGGCTGTGATGAGGCAGGTGCTAAACAGGAAATACAGTCAGGTACTAGTTGCCGGCGATTTTAACCTACATGCCCTAGAATCCCAGGCCACACCAGGGTAGCAATTCAGAGCAGGTCTGCAAACTCAGACTTTCCGTTTCACGTACACGTCACTTCGCCCACCAAAATCAAGGGGAGTTACGGGACATCCAGATTGCATCGAATATTCACTAATGATCGTGAGAGTGATAATAAATGCTCCCCAAGGCCACAGTAATCATACGACTTTGCATTTCATGTAAACTTGCTATGCTGCATATCCCGAGGGCCGAACATAAAGGACGCGAACCATAACCAGTTAGGAGACCTTAACCCGAATGGTTGAAGCAGCTGACTGCAGTTTCCAGACCCAGGATGCACCGAACATTGCCTAGGAACGTTTCCTCACCTTGGTTAGTGGATCACCGCAAACCAAGACTATCAGTGCGAGAACCGTGGCATCGTTTATCCGGAGGAGGACACGCAAACGTATAATTGATGTGCAACGCGGCGTGGCATACCGACAAAGCTGATCCGAATTCCAGTAGCTGGAAGACCTATGTTGTCCACCGTAACCACTGTACCCAATTAATGTGCTTGTACGAAGTAGCTTATCAATATGCTTTGGCCGAGCGATGTACTTCATACCCCAAGCTTCTGTACAAGCACGCGAACAGCCTTCACGAATTGAAAAGTGGATTTCCCCCTCTTCGGACAGCGGATGGTCTAACTCGGACTGTTAAAGAAGCATCAGATGTTAAGCAACAGCAATATACACCAACGTTTCATCGCATCTCGTGGTCCTTTGAGTTTTTGGAAACTATGGTGTTTCCACCAGGATGCACTCATTTAAATGGTATGGTAGACACTGTGATGAAAAACTTCTATCCATGTACCTGCCCGCCTGTCCAGGAATTGACGACATCCGCCCAAATACGCTTGTTGTGGCGTATAACGCTTTGCCTGAACCATTAGCGCGACTGTTCTAGCCGTTGCTTGATGAGAGGTACTTTCCTGTTATGTGGAAACGCGGGATAATAACTCTAACTTACAAAGGCGGTAGTCGTTCCGACTCAGTTAAGTATAGACCAGTGACTCTTCTGCCTGTTCTTCCAAAAGTTATTGAGGCCATCACTGCCGGCGGCACACTCATGTCTTATGTGGACGGCTTTGGTCACATTGTTCATCAGCAACACGGATTCCGCCAAAAGCACTCCTGAACAACCAACCTATTGTTAGCACGAAACAGCTGGACGAAACAGGGGATGTTGGTGTAGGAGTTGATGTAACAAACTGATTTCTCTAAGGCATTCAACAGGTTGGACCATCGTATCCTTCTCGCCAAACTACAAGGATGTGGCATTGGTGACCCTCTCCTCGGGTGGATCAGAGATTTTCTCGCACACAGGCGTCTGGAGGTGTGCGCATCATCTCAGACGCTATTCACATCGAATGCCGTGTGCCACGGTATTCGGTACTGGGCCCCATCTATTCTTGGGCAGCATTACTAATCTGTTAAGTTAAATCATGTCAAACTGTTTAGCCTACACCGATTACCTCAAAGTTTGGCGAGTGATCAGAGTGTCAGAAGACAGTATCCAGTTTCGAAACGACTTCGACGAGATCTTTGGATAGTCGTTTTAAAAGCGCCTCTAATTCATTGTAGCTAAATGTCGTGTGTTCCAGTTAAGACACCGAATGATTCACACATATAAACAGGGGGACCAGGATCTGCAACACTGTTCTCTCCAAATGGGCCTGCGTGTGGTGATCCAGGAAAATCACGGCTGCTCGGTGCCGTCTAAAAAGGCATCTAAGAAGGGGTTGCATATCGTGGGGCTTTTAGGGAGAGCTTTCTGGCAATTCGGACCGTCTATTTTGCGTCTAATATTTCCCACTTGTATTTGCCCTCATGTTGAATATGCAACTCAAGCATGGCACCTATGATTAAAGCGGGATCTCTTAGCCTTGGAGCTTCCACAAATTCGTGCAACCAACAATGTCAAAGGGCTGCGCCACTTGACGTACGAACAGCACCTCAGATTTCTTGGCCTTTTCAGCGGACGTTATGGCTGTAGGCCTGGTGGCCTAGTCTTAGGTTATCAATTAGTAAACAACTCTAATCACATCTGCTAGCACCTGCTGAAGCCGAAACACAACAACCAAGTGAGAGGCCACCATCTCAAATTTACAGAACAATGCAGTCGGTTGGAGTTTCGCAGAAACTACTTCGCTCTACGTGTTTGACACACGTGGAATACCCTCTCAGAAGCTGTTATTTCAGCCCTCACGTTAGCCATGTTCAAAGCACGTGTTGATGGTGCACTGGTCATACTACATCATATTACCTGATACAAACGACCCATACAAACAGCAGAAAAGGAAAAACAAACCAACGTAGCTTCATTTTTGCCTGGAGACTACAGACGATAATGTTGGATAGTACATAAAACGGACGGAAACGCTGTAATCAGCAAGTTCACAAATTGCGGTTGTTCACTATTTCCTATTGCTATTTTTGCCTTTGTTTTGTTAACCCCGGTGGAAATGTGAAGCTTCGGCACTTTTATTTGCAATAAACCATTGAACATGATTAGCGTAGCGATTGGTAGTTACGCTGTGTCTGCATCCATTCGATTTACTAACCTAGGTCAATAAGGCGGCTGAGTTAGTACTTGTGCTGCATCGTCGTTGCATCTGGTCTGTAAGTATGCCTGCTTGTTGATTTTCTTGCATTTTAGATGTTAGCTTTTGATTGATATCTCCGGTGTGGTTGCGCTTGATGTTGACAAGATGCTTACCTGTCTATCACCCACCTCTTCGTCTCTACTGGCTCCAAGAAACAGTTGATCTTTGTTAGTTGAGTGGGGCTCACAGTCCTCATGACGGTGCTAGGCTCAAAGAGTGACTCTATGCATTCAGTGTGGAACGGGTTACAGCATTGACGCCGCTTTGTGTACGCCTTGTGTATGCTTGATTTCCCATTTAGGCAAGAGTGCAGCTGCTCTGCTTGTTGAAGTACTGCGGGCCGGCTTCGTTGATGAAACGTGGATCCCATCCACATGCCACTCGGTCTTATTCCTTCACGTTTACAATGGATACGGGTGTGTGGATAGAGCTGCGGATGGTGCAGCGCAAGTCACCCATTGTTTTGCTGTAGGCGCAATCTTCCTGCGACTGTCATATGGCGAGTGCAGTGATATGCAAATCCAGAACTGGATGTCGCCAACTATATATATATATATATATATATATATATATATATATATATATATATATATATATATATCCAACCCTTGTATGTGATATATCATTACTGATATGCCAAAGAACATTTTGTGAATCCATGGTAAGCCGCAGTTAAATCAATGTCACGTAGCCTGCCGTTTTCTGATGTTTCAATAAGATTTTATTATGTTTGTAATGCAACATCTTTCTACTAATGCTACTGAGAAAATAAAAGCAGAGACCGCGTGTGGCGTTTCTATTGTCATGTCTTTGCTATGTTCTCGTTCTGGCTTGTAAGTTTTGGGTTTAATTATATATATATATATATATATATATATATATATATATATATATATATATATATATATATATATATATATATATATACGGAGGTAGGCCTTTTGTTCGCCCGCGGTCACGATGTTAATTAGCAAGGTGGAATCGCAGAAGGGCAGGGTGTGGTTAACTGCAAAGAAAACATAGATTACCATCTAGATGCTCCACATAGGGGTGAACTAGTACGGGTGGGAGCTTGTTCAAAGGATGTTGGAATGCTCTATCGAGTGAGAACAAGATATCGCTTACGGTTGGAATTGCGAAACCTTGTGTGCGCAGAAATGACTGCAACACTGCCTGAAGTTGACAGCTACTGTTACATTTATGATGTACTGAGAGTGTTCTCTAGAGAATGGTATCATAAAGTGATACCTGTCAATTCAGGACTAACAAGTATATTCGAAGAAAGTAGAAGCCACGATTAAAATTCACGCACAATAATATGCCTCGACGGGGAGTCGAACCCCGGTCCACGAATTTCCGGTCCGCTGCTCTACCACCTGAGCTACCGATGGCTGACGATTAGGTGCGCAAATTTTAACACATGTCTTCTGCTTGTTGCGCGACGTGTTGCCAATAAGCTCACAGTACCTGTCCTGATGTTGCAGATTGGCTCACTCACCCGTAACTTCCCAATAGACCGAAGTTCCTGTTCTTCAGACGTCCAATGGGCGATGGTAGATTAATGGTGGATGTCTGTGAGTAGTGTAAAGTTCGAACTTTACACTACTCACAGACATCCACCATTAACAAGTATATGTCAAGTGATATGCGACAAAATATGCGACTGTGGGCAAACCGATAGTGAAAGTATGTGCGAATGGGACGGCACTACGATAAGAAAAGCTGATGATGGGTAACTGCTCGGATGGGTCGGAAACCTACGAGAAGAGAGTGTAAACGCTTCCCAGCAGCAGCTTCGTCGTAATGTTAGCTAGAGTGTATCGGATGCACTTAGCAAAATGAACTTCGAAGCCAGCCTATTTTGACACACAGCGTTAGGTCAAATGATTCGATCGCCTACTGATAACTACGTAATAAACCAACGGGTGACAACTCTGTCGTCTGCTGCATGTGATTAGATCAAATCAATTTAATCTAGACAAGCAAACGGCAAAACTACGGTCATTATGAACGTGCAGATAAATCAAGAAAGAGCAATCCTAGAGTTACAAGGGCGTGACACAATGGTCTCCATGTATGGAAATGCAAGATTGGTCAATTTTACGTCCAATCAAGTGTCATCAGAAAAATGAATATTCACCCGCCAATTGCAGAAGCACATACTTGATTACTCTTTAGGTAGTTTGGAGAGATTTAGCCAATTGCAGGCTGAACGTCGAGAAGCATTGTTTTTGAAAATATACTAGCACTTTTCAAATATGTGTCTACGAGGATGTAGGTGCGGTATGCAAAGTCGAAAGCAATAAGCATACAATCATAGGTGGCCTCGTTAATAAGGCTTACTACATCCCGACCACGGATCCTCCTGATCACCTACAGTTGGCACTAGAATGACCGCTCCACCGCCCTAACTATAACGCCCGAAACTGGTCAAAATGACTACTGCTGTATTTGTAAGTAGTGGGGGGATTTATTAGGTTTTGTGTAGCTTCGTCGCGGTTAAACGCAGGCAGACTGCTACCACACATCCAAGAAAGCGCAAGACGGCCGTTTCGTCCTATTGGGACTCGTCAGTAGAGCGCACCTGCAGAATCCTGCCGGATTCGAACTCACGAGCTCACCCTCGCGGGTCAGCGACTTATGTCACTGAGCCATGGGCAACGGCAGCGGACCGCCATGAGAGAATTCGGCAGGTGCGCGCTACTGACAAGTCCCAATAGGACGTAACGGCCGTCTAGCGCCTTGCTGGATGTGTGGTAGCTGTCTGTCGGCGTCTAACTGTGACGAATCTACACAAACTTGCTGTATTTGGTTGTTCCGAAATATTTCTGTATTTTTAATTACATATATTAGAAACAACCTGTACGAAGTATGTGTAACCTAGAAATAATTGTATTGGACTTGACGTTTTGCAAAGACCTAGATAAAATTTTATTTGCCTATTTAGAATTACACTTGAAACAAGTGATAACTCTATCAGTTTGTCCACATGAGCCACAAACTATATTTTACTTACAGATCACTTGGTTTGTTTGACCAGTTGCCTTTATAGTAGCCAACCTAACATTGCCGACTTTTATCTGTCCCAAGAATTTCTGACTAGCCTGATGTCTGCAATGTATGTCATGATTCCAGGGTCTTTTCTGATGCATAGACCCCCGCGATTTTTCTGAAAGATCCATCAACTACGAATTACGGGATAATTTAATTCCAGAGACTATTATGTAATATCCAGGAATTAACGCCTACCAAATCCAGCACATCGAAAAATACTTGGACGGTCAATCTTCGAGAACAACGAACAAAGATTTATCAAGAGCGAAACACGGTTTATTGACAAGTCCCATAGGACGACAGGGGTAATACTGCAAGTTCAAAAGATATGTGAATTGTAATTTTAAGCGTCTATTGAGCAAATGTGTCGCAGCATAACATTGGTGTCGGTTGAGAATGGAATGCAAACCCCTAGACAATATTGGGGCGGGTATAGCTGCTTTACTCTGTGGGAACATTGATAACAAGAATACTCACTCGTATACCGCCTCCACAGGTACAGGTTAACATAGAGTTAGTTGGAAAGCGTGGTTAATGTATTAAAAAGTGCACCATCCAATCGTTTTTTTTGAAAATGTCCAAAGTAGGCGAGGAAACAACTAAATTTGAGAGAGAGACCCATGTGAAAAAATTTTCGTTGGCATTCCAGACGGCTACATTGTTCGCTCATTTTCAAACAGTTACCCCTGAAGAGGGCATAATGACTGTGTTTTAGCACGCGCCGGCATACGTGACTGGGGTCACTCAGTATTTGGTGCATTAATATGAAATAGCCGCGCATACTTAGGTAGCGTCAGTTCAAAACTCCCAACAACTGCAGCGTTCGCTGGTAAGAGTGATTGCGTAGGCCTTTGACATTCTCTGTTGTTCTGTGTTGTGGTACCTCTAGCACCCCTAAGTCGCGCCTCAACCACGGTTAGCGAACATGGATGGCTTATTCAACGTGGGGACGCCCGTCGGAATTGTGCATCATTGGGAAGATTGCTGATCCAAAACTACCAAATGTCATTCCCAGTAAACCTACCTGCTGGTTGCCTGCTTTCGCAGCTGCCTCAGACTGTTTTGAACAGTCAAATTCACTTTGAATGAACACACCGAGTTCAGGTTACTGTGAAGTGTTTGGTAATGCGTGTGAACCAAGCCAATACACGAAGTCTTGCCTATGGCGTAGTTGAATAACGTAACATTCGTCTACATTGATAGGTCAAGTCTTTTGCACTGAAGAGTTCGAAATAATGTTGGGGCCGCGCAGGAGTCTTACGTGGCCTTCCGGTTGCCTGACCGCTCGTCATATCTTGATATCATCAGAAAAGGTAAAGAAATCAGAAATAAATAACCTCAGTGGGTCATTTCTGAAAACTAAGAATAGACGAGGCCCTAGCACAGAGCATTGTGGTACACCAAACTCCATCTCAATAGCGTCGGGTAGGGAATCTCTTACTCTCACCTCCAACCGACGTTCGTGCAGGATAGTGCGTAGCCCATGCCGGATTGCGTCACTAATGCCGTAGTTTCAAAGCTTGTGAAGACTGCGATGGGGTAAGCGATCTAATGACTTTAAGAAGTCCAGATAGAGGACATCGATTCCTGCTCCAACATTAACTAGTTCAGTTCAGCTATTACATGCAATTAAATAGGTTCGTGGTGCATGTGCGGCTTTGGCGGGAGCCATGTTGCTCTGAGGCTATTATGCCATGGTTTTCCACATACTGCAATAGCAGAAATGTGCTCATTGATTCCAGAAATTTGGAAAGCACAGAGAGCAGCGTTATTGAACGGTATTTAATTGAGGCTACTTCCCATATAAAGAGTGATGCTATAATATAGGTAGAATTTCGTCACATCTAGGCTCACTCAGACAGCCGCCACAAGCCCGGAAAAGCACTGTACGCGCGTTTCATCCTTTCGGGAATCATCAGCAGTGCGCATTCCATCGGACCCTTGGTAGGGCTCGAAACCGCAACTCGACTGTTGCCAGTCCGTGGTTGAGACCACTGAGCTACGGGGGACGGCAACGACCATGGTGAATAAGTTACGAGATGTGATATAGCGCCGCGCACTATCCACTGACTTACACGTTACTGCCGTGCGGAGGACAGGGTAGCCCCCTCACCAAGCGACGAGCTTAACAAACTTAAGCCGCCAATTATCTTATGGCATTATAAGCAGTTTGTTCGAGCCCTACCAAGGGTCCGATGGAATGCGCACTGCTGATGATTCCGGAAAGGATGAAACGCGCGTACAGTGCTTTTCCGGGCTTGTGGCGGCTGTCTGAGTGAGCCTAGATGTGACGAAATTCTACCTATACCATTCAACACCTCCTACTACTCTTCAGTGATGCTATACGTTGAACTTAGCGAATACACTGTGTGGATGGTTTGCGACTAGCAACTTCTATTGAGATCTCGGTTTAATTTAAAGTAAACCTCGGTCGATTCGATCGCGAGGACCATATCCGAAATGGAAATGTTTAGGTGTTGCTCCTCCAAACACTGCCACACCACGACCGCGGTTTTGTCTTGGTTTAGACTCCTCAGATGAAGATAGCCTGAGCTGGAGTGGAACTCAGTTCCTAGTAGTTCACGGCTGACCCCCTGAACACTACGCTACTGAGATCCGCCATCAACGCTTGGCACAGCGGAAAGCAGTTCAAAGTTGAATTTAGCGACCACGCTGTGTGGTTGGGTTGCTATTCGCAACCTCCTCAGGGAACAGCTGGTTATCTACTTAGCTATTCACCAATTCCCGTGAAGTGGAAAATCGTGCTTTCGCGGTCTAGACTGACCACATACCACTCATCTTTGGCTACAAGTAATACTGACAAATATTCGCTACAGCAAACTAGGCTCGTAGATTTTATCACGCAGTTTACTGCTGACATATATCATGTTAATTATGTAAACAATACCGTCGCGGAGGCCCCCTCACCCATCTACCTCACCATACAACTTTGCCTACCGTCGAAATTGCCCCGATGGCATCGACACACGCTCATGACAGAGGCCTTCAACGCACACTATAGTCCACTTCACAGCATATGCAGTCTGTTTCTCTCCATTCCAGGGACTCAACGATCCTGTGCGACACTTCCGTAGGCAGTCCTAGGTCATTCGTACCTGTTTCTTTCAAAAGCACTACCTTGGATGCACTCCACTCACTATCAAATCCCGGTAGCCATGCATTTTTGAAATTGGTCACCGAGCGTTTCGTCTGGCCAAGCGTAAACAAAGATGTTCATAGCAAAGACGCAAGCCTGCTTTCAATACCAACGCTCCAAAGTATATCGGTACACCCACGGTCCTCTTGACTCATTCTATGCAGTAGACTCGCATGTACATTTAGACCTGCCTAGTCCCTTGCGCCCCTCACTCGGATTCGCACACATTTTTATATGTGTCGACTGCTTCACTACATAGCCAGAAGCCATTCGGATAACGCACTGCACAGTCCAGGCAGTCATGCGTGCCCTTTCGGATCGTTGTGTCTCACACCATGGATGCCCATCCACAATCAGAACTAACTATGGAAGCCTTTCGAATCTTCACAATTTCATACTTTCTGCAGTCTCTTAGGCTACTGTCATACTGATATGACGGCGTGTCATCCAGAAGCCAAGTGATTAGTTGAACGCCTTAATAGACAGCATACTGCCTCGCCCTGCGTCTCCTCAAACCCTAGCTGGAGCGAAAAGGTCTCGCTTGTGCTCGTAGGTAATCACAACAACATCAAAACTGACTTGCAGTGTGACCAAAAGCGCTGGTTGACAGCACAACGCTAAACTTGCTGGGATAATTCTTTTCAGCTCCCGCATCATCGTGTATGCCCTATCTCACCTTGCGTCCGCCTTTACACAATGCATGCGTTCGCTACACCCGACTTCTCATGAGCAGACCAGAGATGTACAAATGCGCAACGGACTCTCAACTTGCACTCACGTCTCCATTTGCAATGACGCAGTGTGACGCCCTCGTCAGCCTCCGAGCACCGGTCTTTTCAGAGTTCCTCAAAGAACTCCGAAGATTTCCAATTTAGACCATAATGGTCAACGAACAACGTTGTCCATTGACCACCTCAAACTAGCCTTCTTTGACGAGCCGCTTCCAATCCATCCTGAGGCTTTCGCACAGACACCCGCACCTGCGGCGAGTTCCCGAGCACTGGTTGACCCGAAACCATCTGTTCCAATTGACTCTCCGCCTACCACGCCCCAACCCCAGACAACCGGCCGACGCATTAGACTGGTCAAACGTCCGGACCGTTCTGCGGATTTTGCTAATTTTCGCTGTTTTCAGTAACTTGCGTGGCTTTGCTTTTTTCGATAATCTTGCGTTTCACGCACAAACATTTTACAAAATCAAAAGTAAACTTAAAGGAATTTTTAAAAACCCAATAAGTGTATTTGCTTTTGTTTTGCGTGCTATGTGCCCTCTCCAGTGTCAAGCCACATCTCCAAATCCTTCCAGAGCCCAACCTCCCCCCCCCCCCGGAAGAGCAAAATAACTTGAGTGACTCACCAACAGACTCCAGGCTTTTTGAGAATCCAAACGATAACTCGTCCTACTGCTCTATCATCGCCTAATACTAAGTACGTCCATTCGGCCGTGCATGTGCTCCCCGGTCGCCAAATGGAATACGCATGCGTTGGTGCAACAACACTGTTCACGACCAACTGGGACGAGGCAAGTCACGGACTTTGGTATCCGATGGCAACAACGGCGTTATGCACAGGAGACACTGATAAGTGTCGTGAAATCCTGTGCTATGTTGCAAGGCTAGTGCAACACTGACATAACACGGAAACAGCAAATTCCTCATCCTTGCTACTTGGAGAGGTCTGTGTTTTTGGATGCGTCCTCTTGTTACAAAGCGATGACACAGTATCACGATCCCCAATAGCAAGGATGAGGAATTTGCTGTTTCCGTGTTACGTCAGTGTTGCACTAGCCTTGCAACATAGCACAGGATTTCATGACACTTATCAGTGTCCCCTGTGCATAACGCCGGTTGTTGCCATTGGATACCAAAGTCCGTGACTTGCATCCTCCAGGTAGTCGCTTTTGATCGTTGGCGGCAACAATCGAATCTGTCCTCAAACGTGATTCCAAGGAGGCCCCCGAAAATTCTTCGTGTGACGAGGACGGTTTTGGCTGTGGACTGTGGTGTGTTGAAGGGAGTGAGTGACAACTCCCACGCGCACCGTCAGGACAGCAGTGGGGTGGGCATGCTCGGCCTGCTTTGACGGCCCACGGATGACACACACCAGTCCGAAACCAAATAATAGCATACAAAGTAGCCTGACTCAAGGGAACTCCATTAAACTCCATGTTTGAAACCTGTGTTCAACCATACTCATCCTCACTTCCCGTTCCCTGCCCAAATGATCGCTTAATCGAATGCTTCCCAGACTCATACTGATAGGGGGAGACACTTGTAGCGAATCAGAAACAAATGCTCTCTGTATTTCATAAAAGTAGTATTTATTAGTACGTGTACTCGCTGACTATTTAGTTGTTTTACTAATTGTAAATGCTCTACCCACTTCCTACCATGTGAATGAGCGCTATGCTGCTCCGTGCTTTCGCTAATTAGTTAGCTACGCATTATAGTCCGTATCCTATACACTGGGTCTAGCTGCCCACCATTCCGTATTTGGTACATCATTTACTTGTCATGGCTAGAAACCCGTATCCGAGGCGCACCCATGTTTCCGCCCTATGCCACTCAGAACGCGGTTTGTGCAGCAGCAGTGGGTAACAGCGGGGACTAGGCAACTTAGTGAGTCAAGACTGCACTGTACTTTTCAGTTAAAATAAGGTGATGATCAATTTCACCAAATAAAAGTGGTACATTGAACGGTATTGTGGGAAACCGATCTCAAGTATGATCAGATCTGTACTACAGCTATTTCATGTACATCACGAAGATGGGCCTTCAAATTGTCAGATGCTTTTCTCCTTAAGAAAACTGTTTCTACCTTAGCTGCTGCGGATTTATGCAGTTTACAAAAATCTTTTGCATTTTGTTTACCTGGACTATTTAATTCCCTTGATGTTGTTCTATGCCGTCGGTATTTTGAAAGCACTCCGTGATCGTGCTCTACATCCGCGTACTAGTCAATATACTAACAAAGTCCGAAATACTTTCAAACGAATCAGTCGGAAGCTTTCTTGTAAATTGAGGAATCTTCGTGCTGGATGGCAAGTCAGCCTCAATTGACAAGGCACGAATTCCACTGAACTCATCTAGTAATATTCTAGCACTCCATGGAAAATAGTGTGAACCTTACTGTATTTATACAGAAAACTGAATATTTCAATGCAGCCATTTTAATGCTTTAAGAAGGCTGGTTACATGCTGATGTAGAAGACAATGTCATTTAACATGCTGGTTATCTTCCCATCGGATCCGACCACCTCGGAATGCCTCGAAATCATGGAGGGCGTGTGATCGCTTACGTTCATCAAGGCTGGTGTAACTCGTCATCCATATTTTTATCTACTCAACACTCGCGATCAACTGCCATTTTCTTAAACGTAAGCCAAGTTCCTGAGTTGCTTTAATTCTGTTATTATTGGGAATGTATACATCTCACCAGACACACAAGTATCAGAGTTGAAAATTTTTGCCGATGATCTAAACCTGACCGCTCAGTCTGTGTCATCGCCGGGGACTACAATAAAAGTGATGTCTCATTCATCCAGGCACTTGACTTGACTAACATACTGGCCTTTCCGAACAAACTTGAAACGCAACTATATTTCGTCATCATAGATTATGCCTGGATGTCTTCCGCACAAAAACGTGCCTCACTCGGTAACTCAGCTAATTGTACCATAAAGTGTGCCCCGTCGTTTATGGTAAGACTCACTCCGGTTCATTGGCTAATAAACGCTTAAAAACTGTGAGGCGAAGAGATTGTTCACCATCAAATATTGCTATCTTCCGGGAAATTCTAAGTTCTATGGTTTTACATTGTTTAACAATGAAGACTTTTCTCTTCAGTTTGGTCACTGGTTATCTTAATTTTGGATTATTGTGCTGGATTCAACTTTTACTTCGGGATTATTGTGTTATAGGTTTGCTTTCTATGTAGATTGTGCACCAATATTTTGCTTTTGGTGCATTTTCCATTTATGCAAATTTGGTAGATATTCTCTGGATAATTTCGGAGATTACATTGATTGGCCCATCTGCCGTCTCTGTCCGCCATCTTGGATTTGTGCTACAGTAATCTACTCTTTGGCAGCCCGACCACCAGCTTGCACGACAGCGTTGAGATTCACTCTTGTAATCACAACGATCTCCTGACGGACATGAACCACGATCACAGCTAGAAAATTATAGAACGCCAACCAACCCACTAGGTCAGGTAACGACACCACGTTGAATGACAGAAATGCAAATCCGAAAGGGATGCAAGTAAAAGGCGTCTGTGGGTTAGGAGAATGTCATCAATTAGTTAAAATAGCTTTGACTCTATCGCATTGTACAAAATGGTATCATCCGAAGTGTGCAAATTTGTCCACAACAACAGGCACGAGAGCAAAATGGATCACAAGATGTCCTTTGGTACTGTACTGCGTGCTCAATCTTCGCCACCGTTAAGTATATACTTATCTTAGTCCAGAAATGGGATCGGTTAACCGCAGAAGCCGACCAGCGAATGGACGGGAAGATTACTTCATTGGAAGCGAGTATGCACCAGGAAAGCGTAGTGGCCTCTGGGCAACGGAACGCTGCACAACTTGCTTCCCCTAAACCGGAATCAGCCAAGTCCCCATCTTTACTGTCTTCTCCAATTTTGGTAGAACTCCGGGAGAAAATTTACCGTACCTACGAGAGTCAAACAGTACTCATAGCAACGAAGATCATGCACCACCCGAAACGTCTGGTTAAGCAAATTCCACTAGACCTGACATACAGCATTAAAAAGGATGAAACAGCCGAACACTAACTCTCGGTACCTGTAGCTCAAATGTTTCTTGTCGAGACAAAGCCCCCCCCCCCCCGGGACATCAGTTACATAAGCAGAGATTGTTGCAAAGCTCAGCTGGGAGGCCGCCATTGCGGTCTCTTATGTTGTAAACACCGTTAACGAGAATATAGAAAAAACAGCAAACAATCAACACTTGTCAGCAGGTCAAGACAAACGATTACCCTACTGTGTAGATCAACAAAAATGAGAGCTAAAAATAGTGCTCTGACTGTTGTGTGCTCAAATGTCCCCAATCTACCGCCGTCACATTAAGTGTTGTTATCGGACGACCAAGACCAATTGAAATTATTGTGCATACTGATGAGTGTCAAAGTCAACCTCATAAACCTAATACAAATTACTCGTCATCCGAACTCGAGACCCTATGGAGAACCCAGACTTATTCGAATAACAGACGAATCCATCACTAGTGTAGAAAACGTTTTATACTCAGAAAGTACGCTAAGACACGGCTGTTGTGGGATACGCATCTCTCCTGATGTCCCTTGGAGCGCGCGACAATAAAAAAACACTGACGAAAGACAGAGCGAGCAAGATCACCTATACACAATCTTCATACATGGTGTGCCACAGCTTCCTTCTACCGATGTTTAAGAGGCCGGAAAGCACGATTTAGAACAGTGGCAGTTTATTCGTGGAATAATTTCCTTGGATAATATTGTGGTGCTATCATTCAACAGGCTACCCCTCTCACCGAAGTATACAGAAGGCGGGCCTAGAATCTTAGAAATTATGGTTCAGTTTGGGCAAACAGCAACGGATGTTTTGGATCGAGGGAGGAGAAATCGGAAAATCCTTCCTTCTGTGTTTTGGTTAAAGGTCGCAGAAGCTTTGCAAAGTTCAGATAACAAAGCATCTGAAGCACCAAACGCACCGGCGATGATACAGGAGCTTAGCTTGACTGCTCCTTCACTCCACTCTGAAGTAAGTCTAAACGAAGATCGGGATATACCTATGACGAATCAAGTTACAGACGAGGTATCACTATCCAAAAAAATCGCATAACTGCCGACCTCTCATCGGCTGATATTCTCCCACAATTGACCCTTTCAATCCTTCGTAGATTCCTAAAGACCGAGAAACAAGCCTGCTTCTATACGAATGCTCAGGGTCTTTTCAATAAACTGGGCGAACTGAAAAATCACCAATCTTCTGGGTCACATGATGTCATCGATATTACTGAGACATGATTACACGCTGGAATGACGGACGCTGAAGTTTCGCTACAGAGCTTGTCGCTCATGCTGAACGATAGACCCACAAAAGGAGGAGGGGTAAGGCTGTATTATCGAAGCGACTTGAAGTGCGAAGCTAAGAAGAGTTCAAACTTGCAGTCTCCGACTCTGTTTGATTCCGAATGCAGTTATAAAACAGAAACACGCCTTATTGTCCTGGTGTACCGCCCCCCTAAGTTTACACTCGCAACCGACTACCACTGCGGCTGCTTTAAGATGCACCCTAAAAGAAAGATACACTCACATCCTTATAAAAAATAAACAAATGGTGTATTTCTCGACATTGCGAGACACAGACCGCTTACTTGGTCTGATCATATTGTACAACATAATCACATAGTGAAGAAAATTGTCTACGTATAACAATGTTTTCCAAAAGTGTTAGGAGTTTGCTATCAATTAAAAGTAGTGCAAGAAAGAGCTGAGTAAGAATAGTTGCAAGAATCGTCATTAGTTCAAGTAATGTGAAACGGCCATCCATGGAACCGTCCCCTGGGTACCTGCTTCCATGCGGGGTAGTCCCTCGAGAGGTTTCATCCGCACTTCCACGTCTCATCTGGCCATGTGCTGTTGGGCTTTAAAGCAGATAAGCCTCACTATTTCGACTCGTTTAATTATTGTTGTTTTTTGGCTGCAAATATATGCAAAATGCTCTCAACACATTGACACTCGTCTTGTTGGCCAATAATACAAGCAAATAGGCCATCAATAAGTTGACTTTTTTGCCTCTATGATGTTCAATTTTGCTGGCATCATGCTTACACAATAATTTTTTCAACAGCTATATATTTCGAGGCAATCTCGACACCTAGCTCATTCTCTCATGAAGCATATTTCGAGCCCAGTACTTTTAATATGTGCCGGTGATTATGTGGCAATTCGCCTTGCGTAGATGTACTAGATAGGAACGAAGCTTCCGTCTGACATCTCAGGAGATCAGCCCAGGAGTGGCCAACAAGGAAAAAGAGGAAAAGCAAACAGGAAAATAACTAAAGCTAGGACGAAAAACGATAAGGATAAAAGACAGACAAATGGTGGTTCAATTTGAGATGTACGTGAAGGTCATAGAAAACAAATAAACATTCGAAATATACATTTAAAGGAGAATTCTCAGAGGAATAGTGCTATGTCTCCAACAGGTGTAGATGATTGAAGAGGAGAGAATGGCTGCGCAGGTTCATTGTACATTGCTGTGACGGATGCTGCGGATACCCAGTTTGTTTCCTCCAAAGAAGAATAGAGGAGTGTTAGTAGGGTAAGATACGTGAGAAGCGTTGGGATAATAAAACTTAAGACTAATTTCCATCTAGACTATCATCATAGGAGTGCTGTGGTGGTGAACAGAGAGCATAAACTCCAAGCTGCAAGAACGGGCCTAACGAGTGACATACATTGTGTGATCCTTTTTGACATCTCCTGTCCTTGAAAACATAGTTTTTCAATCGCTATCTGTCGAGTAAATAGTTTAGTCAGGTTCGGTAATGGTAGGAAGTGACTAAGTTCAGTTGTGAATTGACCGATAGTCGGACTAGCTCTTACTGAGTGCCGCAGTCGGTTACAGATAGCTGAGTATCGAATTACGAAGAAGTTTGCTCGAAGTTGTTGCATGAACTTTTGTTGGGGGAGAATAAGTTCTCGGTTCCTTAACTTGTATTCAGTAACCCCTAAACTTCGACTTTGTGCTTGAGCTGAAGCTGAGGTTGTATATGGGTTTTTAAAAGAAAACTAAGTTCAGCTCCAGTCATCGTAACCACAGAGGATTGATGCTTAGTAATTTACATTTATCGTGATACGTTGCTAGCGACGATTCACACATAATGGTTCTATTGATTGACCGCTAAAGACATTCCAGTGATAAGGGATCACTTTTGCGCATGTGACTGTATATGATCGGGAAGTTCACAAATCAAATAAAGAGCTAATTTAGCTTTGGATAAGATTATTGAGTTATTGACCAAGCCTAAATAGCGTCTTGCTTTTGATAACTGTTGTTGACAGCGTGTTGAGAAATCTAGTAATTCATTGCAGCTTAAACCTAGGTCACGGACGGACTGAGTCATAGAGTTTAGTTCCGGGACTTGTGCCCGGAGGATGTAATTAACCATTCATTTGATCAGAGTTCAAGGGCATTCAGATCAGTTTGAATAGTTTTGATGAGGATCTGCAGATGTTCTGGAGGAAATGTGTAGACATTTTCATGTCATCTGCAAATAGAAACGGTTTACCAGATTTGATTTTATCGAAAATATCATTGATTAGATGAGGAACAGAGTGGGACCAAGCACGCTACCTTGCAGTACTCTACTTGTTATTGTACGCGGTTATGATTCCAGATTATTTAGTAAAACAGTCTGAGAGCGACCATATAAAGAGAAGATAAGCCAAGTTAGGAATGAGTCACAGACTTCGGAAGACCTGAGCTTCAACAAAAGTCGTCTATGCGGAACATACTCGAAGACTTTGTACATGTCAAGGTAGAGGATCAGTTCCGATATTTTGGCATTTACAGCCAACGTAAGGTAAACTAGAAAGTCTAATTAGCAAGTTTTACATGAGCATTTAATCATGAATCCATGCTGTTGATCACTTTGGAGTCTGTGCACCATAAGGTAGTCAACGAGATACTTTTTGATTAGTCTTTCAAATACTCCAGAAATGATGGAATTGTGCTTGATGGATCGGTAGTTACCCAGTTCGTTTCGTGCACAGCTTTCTGTTGTGGAATAATGATGAAATGTTTCCATTGGGGTGCAAAATAACTACATTTTAGAAACCGTTGCAACGAGACTGGACCTTAACGTGGTGCGACGGTTTGCGTACCTCATTCACCCATTGAGCTATACTGGGTGATGCTTCCGAGCATCTTGAGAGCTACTCCTACCAGGTTGGTCAATGGTGAGAGGTCAGACAAACTCAGTCTCCTGGTCCTCCAGGTTGGGAGTTTGAAATGGGATGGCGTCCATTTCTGTAAAACTAAATCACTGCCACCCCGCTGCCTTACGGACAGGCTTTTGAGCCAAAGGCTTTGGATGAGGACCCTAATCGTTCTCCTGTCTAGGTCTGGGCGCCCTGGCAGTATCCCAGCCCACATACAACCATGACATTTTCTTCAAACATAAACTTCATCCTGCATCGGCCGTCGCGCAGATTATCAAGGGTCGCCTTATCTGCTGCATACAGCAGGGCGGATAAGCGAAAGCATGCTACTGCTGGCGCCTCCCTTCTTTCTTTTCTACCTTTTTCTCTTACTCCCATCCCGGCCCCCATTACTAACCTTCCTTCTATAATTCCCAGCTTAATTGACAGCAACCGAAGTGCTACTGGAGTAGAACCATCTGCAGCCACCATCCCACAGCACCCATCGGACGCCTATCGGCAAAAGTCCCTTATAAGACCACGCTGTCCCGTTTCCATGGCGACATTCAACGTCCGCATCTAAGACAAACAGGTCAGCAGGCTGCACTCGCACGCACCTTGGACACACTGGGTGTTGATGTGTGTTGTGTGTCCGAAACTAGTATTAATGACCCTAACGGGGTTATTGAATTGACTGCACCCGGCTTATCCTCTCGTTATTGGTTGCACGCATCCGGAGACGCCGATGCGGCACTCACGGGTCAAGCTGGTGTAGGTATCATTCTCAGCTCCAAGGCTGAGTTATCGTTGGTTGATTGGATTCCGGTGAACAGTCGTTTATGTGCAGCCCGTTTGACGACATCAGCTAAGGTGAATTCGCGAAGTGAAACAAAACGCTGTTTGTTTGTGATTTCTGCTTATGCTCCCACGGACTGCAGTTCTAATGCAGTCAAGGACACTTTTTATCACGAACTGAACACGCTGCTACGCAGTGCTACTAGTTCAGATATTATTGTACTTGCAGGGGATATGAACGCACAAGTAGGGCGTCTGAGCTCTTCAGAAGCTCAGCTGGGTGGTAAGTATGGACTTAACTCCGAACGGACTGACAACGGCGAGCGTCTGCTGCAACTGTGTGCGGAGCACCAGTTGTTTCTTACTAGCACTGCTTTTAGACACGGTGGGCGCCGAAGTGCCACTTGGCGTCCACCTGTAGCTGGTCAGCGATGAACCCAAATTGACCACATAGCCATAAGTTACAGGTGGCGCGGTTCCATTCTGGATTGCCGCTCGTACTGGAGTACCTGTGTCGACTCTGACCATGCCTTGGTGCGCTGTCGTTTCTCCATGAAGTTTACCGGAAGGCGCACAAAGCATCTCCCCCGATTGGCAACGGAGAAATTGTCTCAGTCCTCGGTCAGGCAAGCCTAACAAGAAGCACTGCATAGCGAACTCTCGCTGTCTTGTCCTAATGACACTGAACTTCAGTGGAATAGGATCTCGGCCACTATGCACGACGCAGGAGCATCTGCTTGTGGCACTATCAGTCGTCATCGCACCAGTCACTGGATATCCGAGAGGTCCGTGAACCTTTTGGAAGCTAGAAGGCACCTCCCGGCTGGTTCTGAACACAATGTGATCAGACGGGCTATTAGGCGTGAACTAAAGCGGAGCCTACGTGCTGACAAGGAAGCCTGGTGGACCAGTCGGGCTCAAGAAATGGAGGAAGCAGGAGCAGTAGGCAATTACCACAAGCTCTTCCAGCTAATCCGCACCACTGGTCCGAGAAAACCAGGCGTCAGTGAGACAATCAGGGACAGCGCGGGTGCGCTGATACACAATAAGAAGCGCCGTATGGCTCGTTGGGCTGAGCACTTTGAACATCAGTTCAGCTGGCCCCCTGCTCCCGGACCTCTTCCTACTCAGGTGATGCAGGACGAGCCATGGACGGTTAGTTTAGAGCCTCCGTCGGAGGCCGAGGTCCGAAACGCGATCACAGCCCTCAATCGTTTTCGTGCCGCTGGCCCGGATTCCCTCCCACCTGCACTATTTAAGGATGGTGGTGAGGTCCTCTGCAAAGCACTGACCACCCTATTCGAACGTATCTGGAACGAAGAGAGTGTGCCAGCTAATTGGAGCGAATCGATTATAGTGGCAATATACAAGAAGGGCAGTCGCACAGACTGTGCGAACCACAGGGGTATTGGCCTAACGCCAGTTGTGACAAAATTACTGGCCTCGATTATCGTTCGTCGCCTCACTGCAGAACGGGAATCTCGGATTAGAGAAGAGCAGGCCGGTTTTCACCCAGGACGTGGCTGTATAGACCATATATTTACTTTGCGGCAGGTGCTAGAGCAGCGCCACGCATACCGCAGACTGACAATAGCTGTGTTCCTCGATTTCAAGAGTGCGTTCGATTCGGTCGATCGATCGATTCTGTTCGAAATACTTGCGCGGAAAGGTGTTCCCACGAAACATGTGAACATCCTTCGTGCTCTATACTCGAACACTAGAGGCCGCGTCAGGGTCTATGGTGCCCTATCGGATAGCTTTTCGACTACAAGTGGCGTTCGTCAGGGTTGCCCGATTTCCCCATTTTTGTTCAATTTCGTCGTGGATTCTATCATGGAGTGTTCCCTTGCGGAATCTCACGATTTAGGTGTTGAAGTGCTGCCTGGTGAATGGTTAATTGATCTAGATTACGCGGACAATATCGTCTTGCTTTTCGACAATGTTGAAGCGGCACAATCAACCCTGAATAGCCTATCCAGAGTGGTCCCATTATTTGGTATGCACTTCGCACCTTCAAAGTGCAAAGTGTTGCTGCAGGACCACCAGCCACTTGATGACCCCTTGACGCTTGCTAACGAGGAACTCGAGGTGGTTGATCAATTCACTTATCTTGGCAGCTGCATCAGCAATGATGGGCGCATAGAAACTGACGTCAGCTCACGCATTGCAAAGGCCAGAGCTGCCTTCTTGAACCTGCGTCATCTTTGGCGACAGAAGGGAGTTTCCCTCCGTCTGAAAGGCCGTGTATACAAGGCCACAGTGAGGGCCGTTCTGCTCTATGGTAGTGAGACTTGGCCCCTTCGGTCTGAAGATCTGAGGCGCCTTCAAATCTTTGATCATCGTTGTTTGCGAAGCATTGCTGGTGTCGGATGACACCAGCGTGTCCGCAACGATGATGTGCGTAGGCGAGTACTAGGTGGTGATAATCATGCTAGCTCCTTAGAACAACAGATAGCACTGAATAAGTTGCGTTGGCTCGGGCACGTGCTACGCATGCCTGGTCACCGCTTACCTAGGAGGGCCTTGTTCAGTCTACCAGGTGTAGGATGGCGCAAGGCTCGAGGTGGACAGAAGTTGACTTGGCAGCGGGAAATGAAGTCACTGACGACCAAACTGGGTGCCGTTGGTCAGTCTCGCCTTCCGGACTGGAGTCCACGTGACTCGCCTTGTGCTTGGCTCGAGACTTTACAGGACATGGTTCGCAGTAGACACCAGTGGCGCGTTTGCTGCCGTCTCCTAATCGGATTGTCTGTTTAAAGTGTGTTTGGTGCTGAGTTATCTGCGGAGTAATGGCTGATTATGACGCGTGGCAGTGAAAGCCGCAAGGAAGCTGTCTCGCCGATGCCGCCTTATCCTTGCACGATAGCCAGCTGTTTGTGACGGTATGTTGTTAACACAAGGTGTAGGCGCCTTGACCCTGAATGTTTGCTTAGGGCATTAAGGTTTTCAGGTAAGTCCCCTTCTCTCCCTCTTATTATTTATTTCAAAGGTCCTCATGGTTGTATGGCAGCGAAGCATCAGTTCAAATGGCTGATGTACTGCTGTTGATGATGATGATGATGATGATTTTAGC
>OX104064.1:121886434-121990974 GCA_944474145.2 Dicrocoelium dendriticum
CTAGTGACACCATTCGATACAGAATTCTCGAGGCAGGCCGAAAAGCCTAAGCTTACTCCGATCCAGTGTTTCTCAACACAGCTGTGAAAGAATCAGTGTTCAGCGCTCTGTTCAGGTTGCAGTCACTCGCCATTCCTTGTGACCTTGTCAGCCAGTGCGGCTGCATTACCCATCACACGGACCGCGCGACCACGCCGACCGCTCATTTGACCTTGCAACCACCACGCTCGCCTGACCGATGTGCGCCGCTCTCAAAGCTGTAAAAGTACAGAACGCTAACCAACCCACTGGGTCAGGTAACGACACCAAATTGAATGGCAGAAAGGCGAAACCGAAGAGACTCCCATCGAAAGGCATTTGCGGGTTAGGAGAATGTCATCGGGTAGTAAAAATCGGTCTGGCTTGTTCGCACTGTTTAGCATGGTACCATACGAAATGTGCAAATGTGTCCCAACAACAGTTACGGGAGCGAAATAGCTCCCAAGATGCATTTTGGTTCTGTACTGCGTGTTCCACCATTCCCCTCGTTAAGTGCTTGCTTATCCTAGCTGAGAAATGCGACCGGTTAATCGCAGAAGCAGAGCAGAGGATAAACAATGAGATTACTTCAATGGGAGCGAGTATGGACCACAGAAGCGTAGCGGCTGCTAAGCAACGGAATGCTGAACAAATCGCTTCGCCTGCACCGCAATCAGCCATGTCTCCATCTCCGTTGTCTTCTCCAACTTTGGTAGAACGCCGGGCGAAAACAGACTGTACCTACGTGAATCAAGCAGTACTCACAGCAAAGAAAATCAGGCACCATTCAAAACGTCTGGTTAAGCAAATTCCACTAGACCTGACATCAAGTATTAACAAGGATGGAGCAGCCAAACACCAACCCTTGGTACCTGTAGCTCAAATATCTCTTGTCGAGACTAAGCCTCCCAGAACGTCGGTTACATATGCAGAGATTGCTGCAAGGGTCCACCGAGAGGCCGCCGTTGCGTCCTCTTCCATTGTAAACACCGTTAACGCAAATGGAGAGAAAAACAGCAAACAATCACTTGTCAACAAGTCAAGACAAATGAGTACCATACCTTGTAGATCGATTAAAAAGGGATCCAACAACAGTGCCCGGACTGTTGTATGCTCAAATGTCCCTGAATCTACCGCCATCACATTGCGGGATAAGTTATCAGACGACCAAGACCAATGGAACTCATTGTGTATGCAGATGAGTATCAAAGCCAAGCCCATAAACTTGTTACGAATTACTCGTCATCCGAACTCGCCACACTATGGTGAACCCAGACTTATTCGAGTAACTCTAGAATCCTCCACCGACGTGGAAAATGTTTTGCTCTCCGCAAGCGCGCTAAAACACGAATCCTGTGCGATACGTATCTATCCTGATGTCCCTTGGAGCGCGCGACAACCAAAACGAAACACCGAAGAGGGGCACAGCAAGCAAGACCGCCTAAACACAATCTTCATACATGGCGTGCCAGAACATCCTTCTAACCATGTTCAAGATACCGGAAAGCACGATTTAGAACAGTGGCGGTTCATTCGTGAAACACTTTCTTTGGATGATGTTGTGGCACTATCGCTCACCAGGATACCCCTCTCATCGAATTATAGAGGATGCGGCCCTAGAATCCTAAAACTTGTGGTTCAGTCAGAGCAACAAGCAAAGGATGTTTTGGATCGATGGCGGAGAAATCGGAAACATCTTCCTTCCGAAATTCGGTTAAAGGTCGCAAACAATTCGCACAGCTCAAGTATTAGAGCAACTGAAGCAGTAAGCATCCTGACGAATGTACAGAAGTGTAACTTGACTGCTGCTTTAATTGACTCTGAAGTAGGTCTAAACGAAGGCTGGGACGCACCTTGGCCGAATCAAGTTGCAAACGAGGTATCATTGACCCATCAAAAAAACGAATAACTGCCGACCTCCCATCGGTCGGCATTCTCCCTCACTTGACAGCTTCACCTCTCTGCGGGCTCCTAGAGACCGAGAAACTGGCCTGCTTGTATACAAATGCTCAGGGACTTTCTAACAAACTGGCTGAACTGAAAGATCGCCAAGCTTCCGGCTCGTATGATGTCATTGGTATCACCGAGACATGGTTGCACACGGGAATGACGGACGCTGAAGTGTCGCTACCCGGCATGTCGCTGATCCGGAACGATAGGCTCACAAAAGGAGGAGGGGTAATCCTGTACTACCGAAACGACTTACAGTGCGAAGCCGTGGAGGATTCAGATTCGCAGTTCCCCGACTCTCTTTGGTGCCGGTTGCAGTTAAAAGGCAGGGACGCTTGCCTTATTATCCTGGTGTACCGCGCCCCTAACTCAACATCCGAAACCGACTACCACCTAATGGCTGCTTTAAGGTGCAGTTTACAACAAAAGTACACTCACATTCTTATCATGGGTGATTTCAACGTACATTGTTTAGAAGCCCCTGCCACAACCGGCGAACAATTCAAAACCGATTTACAAGATCTAGTAACTACTGCTCCTCTTTACAACCACATCACTTTGCCCACTCGGTTCAGAACTGGTAACAGGCCATCTGTGTTGGATCTTGTGCTTACCAACGAGGAGCATATGATTGATGCGTTGGTTTTAGACTGCCCGTTGGGTCGCAGTGATCACGCAGTCATCAGTTTCAACTTCGTCTGCTATGCAGAATATCGGAATGATAACGATGATACTGTGCGAACCATCACAAGGTACGACCGACTCGCCCAGCTAGTCAGCGCCACAACATGGTCTTTCCTCGAAGAAGAACCCCCGGAAGTCGCCTGGCTCGAGTTCGTCAAAACATTCAGTCAGCTGATTGCACAGGCTTCAGAGATAAAAGCTTGCAATAAGTGCAAATCCGTTTCTTTCGTTAGGAGCAGAACCCGAAAATGGATGACAGTACGCAACGCAGCATGGCGAGTGTACAAAGAAGCTCCAGCACCAGAAACGTGGGACAACTACGTAGCCCAACGTAACCACTGCACTCAACTGTTAAGAGAAGACAAAGCCGCCTATCAGCAGAACATCGCAAAAACCTTCTCCTTGCCACCTTTTTTATTTTTCTCATCTATGATGTGAACAATAACCACTCCCCTGTTGCTTTGTGTGAGTACATTCTCATTTTAAACTCCCTCTATACAACAGTGCAGTTACATCTGTAAGCGCCCGAACTGAAGACTCCATTATCCCTTTGCTATCATTTTTGTCACGCTAAACACCCTACGGGATATGTCAAGCACCTGCTTTTTTACCCTTTATAAATCATTGTTCATTGTTCATTAACACATGAGAGGTTAAAAGTGAACACTAGATCCTGGCTGTTGTTCATACGTGAGGTAGAAGTGAGTTGTTGTGCCCAACCTGTTATACCGATACTTGTTAAGAAGTCTGCGTATTTTTGAGGACCGGAGAGCGAAGTTCATGACACTACTGGCATGTTGAAGTCCCCAGAAATAATCTTCCCTGTGGAGCAATGCGTTGCTGCGAACTCGAAGGCCGATTTACAAGATCTAGTAACTACTGTTCCTCTTTAAAACCACATCACTTTGCCCACTCGGTTCAGAACTGGTAACAGGCCATCTGTGCTGGATCTTGTGCTTACCAACGAGGAGCATATGATTGATGCGTTGGTTTTAGACTGCCCGTTGGGTCGCAGTGATCACGCAGTCATCAGTTTCAACTTCGTCTGCTATGCAGAATATCTGAATGATAACGATGATACTGCGCGAATCATCACAAGGTACGACTGACTCGCCCAGCTAGTCAGCGCCACAACATGGTCTTTCCTCGAAGAAGAACCCCCGGAAGTCGCCTGGCTCGAGTTCATCAACACATTCAGTCAGCTGATTGCACAGGCTTCAGAGATAAAAGCTTGCAATAAGTGCAAATCCGTTTCTTTCGTTAGGAGCAGAACCCGAAAATGGATGACAGTACGCAACGCAGCATGACGAGTGTACAGAGAAGCTCCAGCACCAGAAACTTGGGACAATTACGTAGCCCAACTTAACCACTGCACTCAACTGTTAAGAGAAGACAAAGCCGCCTATCAGCAGAACATCACAAAAACCTTCAGTGCTATCCACAAACTGCTGTACAAGCACGTTAATAGCCTACGAAAGGTGAGGCAAGGATTTCCTCCAATCAAGACGGCTGATGGCCCAACAAGAACGTCTATGGAAGCTGCAAACGCGCTGCAGACGCAATACGCCCCTACTTTTCAAAGAGTCTTGCCACCAAGCGATCTACCAAGCTTTGTATTCTGCTCACCAGGACCAAGCCACATCAATTTTACCGCAGAGGCTGTATTGCAAAAGCTGACTTCTCTACGCAAACACAGCTCGCCGGGTGTCGACACCATTCGTCCAGAGGCATTGGAAGCAGCAGCAAACCAACTGGCAGGACCTTTAGCGCAGTTTTTCCAGCACTGCTTAGACCAGAACCAAGTTCCCGCCATGTGGAAGCTTGGAATAATAAGCCCGATTCACAAAGGTGGAAGCAGAATTGATCACTCCAATTACCGCCCAGTAACCCTTCTTCCTATACTCTCCAAGGTCATGGAATCCATAGTTGCCGATGCACTGGTGTGCTATCTGGAAAACTGCAACGTCAGCACCCCTGAACAGCACGGTTTCCGTCGACAGCGGTCATGTACAACTAATTTACTAATTGCAAGCAGTAGTTGGACCGAGGCAGCCGACGCTGGAGAAGGCGTTGATATGATCTACCTGGATTTTTCCAAGGCTTTCGATCGTCTAGACCATCGGATACTACTATCCAAGCTGCAGCATTATGGGATCGGCGACCCTCTTTTAAGCTGGATTGCCAACTTTCTATTTCAACGGCAATTAGTGGTCAGAGTTCGGAGCTCTTTATCGGACCCCATACAAGTGGAGTGTGGTGTGCCGCAAGGCTCGGTTCTAGGTCCACGTTTGTTTTTGGTGTTTATTAATGACCTTGCGCAGGGAATCGCTTCAAACTTCCTAATGTTTGCCGACGATATCAAGATCTGGCGCAGGATCCAGGCGAACACCGACCAACATGTGCTTCAAAGTGACTTAGATACAGTGTATCAATGGTCGACCCATAGCCTATTGCATTTCAACGTCAGTAAATGCAAGGTGCTTTCCATCCGACATCAGGGCAGCTACCCATACCGACTCGGAACGGATGCACTACAACAATCAACTCTCGAACGTGACTTGGGTGTCCTGGTTCAAGATGACTTGGGTTGCTCCAGGCAATCCGAAAAGGCCTGGAAGACCGGGAACCAACACGTGGGGCTGTTGAAGCGGACGTTTGGACAAATAAACAGCTCCATATTTCGACAAATGCTCAGTACGTATGTTCGCCCCCATGTCAAATGTGCAATTCAAGCCTGGCATCCATGGTTGTAACACGACCTTAATGCACTGGAGCAGCCACAACGCCGGGCATCTAAGCACATAATTGGAATGCGCAATCGTTCATACCAGGAGAGGCTGCGATGACTAGGATTGTTCAGTTGAAGCTATCGCAGACTACGAGGCGACTTGACTATGGCATACTTGATTCTGCGAGACCCACATCATGTGTGCCGCCCTTTACTGCAACTCAGCAGCAATACAAACCTGAGGGGCCACTCATTAAAACTCGCAGAACAATACTGTCGTCTGGAGTGCCGCAGAAATTCCTTTTCCATCCGTGTCTGTCACCCGTGGAATGCTCTCCCAGAATCAGTCGTCTCTGCACCGACACTAACAATATTTAAAAGACGGTTGGACGATGCACTCATCCACTTACACTTTATTACTTAACACTACGTCTCCATCCTACACCTGGAGTTTACCATGGAATTATTTGTTGTTAACTGTGGGTACTGTGAATCTAAGAGGATGGCAGGACTATAGCGGAGCAAACGATAAGTCCTTATTTTCGTATTTAAAGTATTAACTATTTTACTATCCTTATCGTCATTATTGTTATGTTGATATCCCCACCAACTATCCAACGGGACTTATAAAGCAACGCTTCTTAACCTGTATAAATTCATTGTTCTTTGTTTATTGTTCTAAGCATAACAAGTGCGGAGTTGTTTCAAAGTGACGGGTTGTAGACGCAGCCCAACAAGGATTCTAGATTGTTAAAGTATGTCTTTATCCAAACGGAGTCATTGGCTGAGCACAGATGACAATCAATCAATACCTCCACCCAGAAGCCTTGTGGAACGTAAATAGCACAGCTCTACCTCAAGTCGTTAGAGTTTTGCGAATTAGTTTATAGCACGGTAGTTGAATAAGTGAATTTGGTGTTCCGTCATCACACCAAGTTTCAGTAATGAGCAGCAGGTGAGAGTAAACAAGTGCAGCCATGGGTTAAAGCATGTGCATTTTACTAAGTAGAGAACGAGCGTTGATAAGAAAGAGTAGAATATTTTACGGTCTATGAGTTTCTAAATTGTTCCTGAGACATTGCTGTAGTTAAACAATGAACAATGATTTATAAAGGGTAAAAAAGCAGGTGCTTGACATATCCCGTAGGGTGTTGAGCGTGACAAAAATGATAGCAAAGGGATAATGGAGTCTTCAGTTCGGGCGCTTACAGATGTAACTACACTGTCGTATAGAGGGAGTTTGAAATGAGAATGTACTCACACAAAGCAACAGGGGAGTGGTTATTGTTCACATCATAGATGAGAAAAATAAAAAAGGTGGCAAGGACAACGCTTACTCGTGTGCAACAACCTTGGGTCGACAGGATACAGTAATCCAGTTTCTGTAGTAGTAGCATTTATCAAATTTCATGTAAGGAGTTTGGAATGACTCATTCTCGAGTAGGGTTATGGCACTACCCCCTGTCTGTTGTGCATTAGTGCCAGCATCTGGTGATCATGAGCTATAGCACGTAGTGTAAATGTGACAGGGTATCGTCAAGGCGTTTTTTTGAAAAGGGATAGGGTGGGTGCATTAATTACATGTTCCGGGAGGGCATTCCAAGGCTGTGCCACTCGAAAGAAGAAATAGTTTCGCCGACATTCCAGGCGGCTGTACTGCGTGACTAACTTAAACTGGTGACCTCTTAGCGAGGTGTTTTGACTGAGTATTAGAAGGGAATGGCATGGGTGGTTGGGGTCTCTCAGGATTAGGTACACCATTGTGAGATCTCCCCCCAAACGCCGATAACATCCACTGTATATTTTGAGGGTCTTCAGCCTGAGTGGGTAGGGGAGGCTGGTCAAACCTCTGACTCTTTTCGTTGCCCTACGTTGTGAAGTATCGAGCGCGGTGAGATGATGCTTGAGCCAGGGTTGCCACGCTTGAATAGCATACTCTGCGTGCGGCCTCACGTACGCACTAAACATTTTTGGGAAGACAGAAGGGTCAAACTTCCCGAAGGCTCTACGAAGAAGGCCGAGGTACTGGTTCGCTTTCTTAGCTGCCTTTTCAGGCTGCCTCGAACAACCGAGGTCATCTTGAACTATCACACCGAGATCGCACTCGTGAGAAGCCCGCTGTAGAATTTGTGGTCCTAGGCGGCAGTTGTGCATACTCTTGTGCGGTATACTGAGTACTGTGCACTTGGTGACGTTGAAATGCAGCATGTTCTCGATGGACCATATGTACGCTTTGTCCAGGTCCTCCTGTAAGAATGTGTGATCCTCCACTGCAGCTATAGTGCGCCATACCTTTAGATTATCAGCAAATAGCAAACAGTTAGAAGATAGCACACTCACGAGATCATTTATGAAGACCAGTTCACACTGAAAAGATTGTGTGAATGCATTTAACTGCACTAGCTGGAGGCTAGAAGTGCTCTTGGGTGATCTAGCCAATTCAGGAACAGTTGAAACAGTTGGCTTGTCCATTGGTCGTAAACTATCGCCGGAAAATTGTTGCCTTCGGTAGTGGTCGCGACCAGATACCATAAAAATGATGGTGGTTCGCCGAATGTACCCTATAAGAACCCTTAGAGTAAGTGTTACATACACCAGGAGGTGAAAATCTGTTTGCGCATAAGAACAGCTTAGCGACAGCCGCTTCATCTGGGTAAAGATGTAAATGTAAAGATGCATTGCTAGAATTTTATCACTAGATCCGATTCCGAAATTGACACTTTACTGCTCCACAAAACTCCTAGCCGAACCGGAGGAAAAAGCAGCACGCCAATGACCTTGACAAAGTAACGTTTCACTCGCCGTCAACAAACACTGTACCACTACCGCGGACCTTGGATGTATTTATAGGCCTCTTACTGACCTTCCACTTCTAGAATTGGAAGGTCAGCTAGCAAGGTTAGTGGTTCCCCATAGCTTTTGCCGAAGTGTCAGGTGGTTTTGAGTCACATGGAGAATCTAGAAGATTGCAGCACGTTCGAAATCGATGCGATAATGGTTAATAATCGATTACCCGCTAGCATAGTGGCTTTTCTAGGCAATTCTTAATTTCTCCGAGACAAGTATCTGACAACTCTGTGAAAGCCAATTTTTTGGATGATGTTCTAGAGTCCATTGAGTTGACATATATTGTGGTTTTCGTTTAACAACTGGTTCGAGTCATTTTGATTCTTAAACAGCACTAATATTGGACAAGATGCAGAGGGGTTATTTAAAGGTACATTGTTTAGAGACCCCTGCAATGATGGGAGAAATATTCAAAGCCGATCTACAGGAGCTTGTTAGCACTGTTCAGCTTTACAATCACATCACTTTGTCCATTGGGTTCAGAACACAGCAGGGGACATCTGTGTTTGATCTTGTGCTTACCAATGAAGAGCATATGACTGCTGTGTTGTCTGTAAACTGCCCGTTGGGTTGCAGTGATTACGCAGTCATTAGTTCCAACTTCGTCTGCTAAGCGGAATATGGAAATGGGAAATACGAGTCTGTGCGACTCATCATCGTCAGCGCTATAACCTGGTCGTTCCTTGCCGAAGAACCACCGGAAGTCGCCAGGCCCCAGTTCGTCAACAAATTGAGTCGTTTCATCTTAGACACTTCAGAGATAAAAGTTTGCAATAGGTCTACATAAGCTTCTTTCGTTAGGAACAGAACTCAAAAACCAATGGCAGTGCGCACAGTATAGCGGGTGTGTAGAGAAGCTCCGACGCCAGAAACTTGGGAGAACTACGTAGCCCAGCGTAACCACTGCACTCAACAGCTCAGAGGAAACAACGCCGCATATCAGCAGAATATTATATAAGCCTTCAGTGCTAACCATAAACTGTTGTACAAGCATGTCAATGGCCTACGAAAGGTGAGACAAGGATTTCCTCCACTCAGGTTGACCGATGGACTAACGAGAACGGCTGTGGAAACAGCAAACGGACTGCGGATGCAATACTCCCCCACCCTTCAGTGGGTCTTGTCACCAGGCGACCTTCCAGTCTTTGTAGTCACGCTGAAAAGAGTAATCCACATCTCTTTTACCGCGGAGGCTGAATTGAAAAAGCTGACGTCTCTACGTAAACACAACTCCCCAGGTGTTGATACCTTTTGTCCAGAAGCACTGGGAAAGGCGTTAATGTAAAATACCTAGATTTTTCGAAGGCTTTCGATCGTCTAGACCATCGGATGCTACTTTCCAAGCTTGCCGAACAACCTCCTCGTAGTGCCAGCTGGGTGGTTCGGAATTTTCCTGTTCCAGCAAATGGTTCAGCGGCAGTGTACCAGGACGTGGTGGGTTTTTGCCTGGCAAGCGTTCTCCCTATAAAAAGCCACATATGTCCGTTTAACAACACTGTGACGTGGCGGACGTGACTCGCCACTAAATAAAGTCACTGCCCCTTGCTTCATCCTGGCGAAGCATTGTATTCCAGCAACCTTATGCTGTACTTCTGGGGAGCATTGGGCCAATGTTTGACAAAGGAACAAATGAAAGGCGTATGAACTGAGCAATCAGTCACCGGCTCCCAATGGGCGCGATTCCCTGAATTCGCTCCGCTGCGTTGCGGGCAGGCTATTCAGCCAAAGGCTCGGGGTGGTGTCCCCTAAGTCAACACCCTACTTCGGCTTGGGCAACCGGGTAGTATCTCGCTTTCTGAAGAAACCATGGACATTGTTGTGTTGTGTTTTATTTTACTGTTTCTGTACCTTCGTTTGAATCCCATGGTTTCTGATGGCATTATGTCTGTTAGCAGACTTTTGCAAATATATACCAGTATTGCGGGATCGGTGACCTACTTTTAAATTGGATTGCCAACGTTCTATTTCAACGGCAATCAGTGGTAAGAGTTTGGAGCTCTTTACCGGACCCGATGTAAGTCGAGTGTGGTGTGCTGTAAGACACAGTTCTAGGTCCATGTCTGTTTTTGGTGTTTATTAATGACCAGGCACAGGTAATCGCTTCAAACTTCCTAATATTTGCCAATGATATCAAGATTTGGCGAATGATTCAGATGAATGTCGATCAGCACTTGGTTCAAAGTGAATTAGACACGCTACATCAGTGGTTAACCCAAAATTTACTGCATTTCAACGTGAGTACATGCATAGTACTCTCCATACGAAATCAGAGAAACTACTCATACGGACTCGGAATGAATGTACTGCAACAAACAACGATCAGACGTGAATAGGGTGTGCTGGTTCAAGATGACTTGGGTTGCTCCAGGCAATCCGAAAATGCCTGGAAGACTGGAAACCAAATGTCGGGTTGTTGGGACGGGAGTTTAGACAAATAAACAGCCCCAAATTTCGACAAATGCTTAGCGCGTGTGTTCGCCCTCATGTGGAATACGCAATTCAGGCCTGATATCCATGGTTAAAACATGACCTTAAGGCACTGCAGCAGCCGCAACGTCGGGCTTCTAAGAACGTAATTGTAACGCGCAATCTTTCATAAGAGGAGAGGCTGAAACGATTAAGGGTATTCAGCGGAGGGTATTTCAGATTACGCGGCGACCCGATTATGGCATACTTGATTCGGCATGACCCTCATTATGTGTGCCGCTCATTACTGCCACACACCAGCAATACAAACCTGAAGGATCACACAATGAAACTGGCAGAACAGTATGGCCGTCTGGAGTGCTACAGAAATTTTTTACATTCGTGCATGTTACCCGTGGAATGCTCTTTCAGAATCGGTCGTTTCTGCACCGACACTAACAGTATGTGAAAACGGTTGAATGACACACTCATCCATTTGAAGTTTGCTACTTAGCGCTATTCCTGAAGTGTACCTTGGATTTATTTGATGTAAATTGTGGATGCTGTGAATCTACGCGAAATGCAGAAATACAGCGGATCAAACGATAAGTTCTTTTTATACTCAAAGTAAAGTTTTATTATTATCATTATTTTGTTATTCCAACTAACTATCTAACGGGACTTGTAGAGCAGCGCTTTTTAGCCAGTGTAAATTCATTGCTCAATGTTAACTTTTGCTCCGATCTTTGCTGCCCGGTAGAAACCATTTACTTACGAGTAGATAGATTCGCCTCACCATCACTTAAACAACTTAGAAAGGAAAAAAACGAGCCTACTACTGTAAATATGGCAACCCCTGTCAACCAACTCCATTTAGTAATTAAAACGGACTTATCACGACTGAATAGTTTATGCATTGAAGCCGTTTTATTTAACCACAACTGTCGAGACCTGTGGAGACTTTTAAAGCGGCTATGCGGTACACGCTCCAATAAACAGCTTGGATCTGCGGGTGTAAAATCGCAATCCTGTGTTTTGTTCTTCTTAACAGGAAGCATCCTACACCCCTTCATTCGCACTGCCTTTGTTCTCTGGCTGTGGTACGAAAATTATGTTTCAGCACGTTGAAGTCTATCGTGATGTCAGGAATCTGAACTCAAGGAAGGCAAATGGAACCGATACTTTTGCCCCATTTGTCTTGAAAGAGTGTGCCAATACCCTCACCATGCTCTTGACGGATCGTTTGAATCGGTGCCTACGCGGTGGTTATTCCCGATATTTGGAGGCCTGTCAGGATAACATCCGTGCCAAATAAGGGGTTCACGAAATTCCGTCCGATAGTCTGTACACCCGTCATGCTGAAAGTCTTCGAGCGGGTACTTGTGCTTTGGGTCTCAACAAGCACTCCGGCCGTGGATGTATCAGCTTGCATACAGACGCAGACGTTCCCCATTGGATGCCGCAGTATACCTTGTTCACCCTGCAGCAACTTCATTGGATGCAAAATGCAAGAATGCGCTACTCTTCCTCGATTACACCAACCCTTTTAGAAGTGTCGGCTGATCATTTCTGCATAATCAGCTGTTTGCGAAAGGTGCTCAACCTGCACTGTGCAACTTGATGAGCAACTAGTCCATAAACCGAACTCATTGTACCCAGCACACAGTGATGACAAGGCGTCTTACAAGGTGCAATCCTTTCCGCTCTTCTATTCTTACTGCACATCGAAATGCTTCCGATTCCTCCCCCCAAATTTACTGGATGTAAGTACGCTGACGACGTAGCCTTAGGTAGTACTGCTCCAACTGCGGAATCATCAACGGCTCTCCAAATCGAGTTGGAGGAGCTTCAGCAGTGGTCGTCGTCCCCATCCCTTATTTTCAATGCCTCTAAGTGCCGCGATGTAACTTTCTCTTTTCTCCGTACTGAACACTGTCTGACTATGGCAAACATTTCTGGCCCCTTGGTCGTAATTGAACACAACATAGCCAGTTCATACGTTGTTAAGCACCCTGGTGTATATTTATCGGTGCCTCATGCTGAGGCTGAAGTTGCATTCATGATGCTTCTACACCACAGCTGGGCTCAGTCGGTTTACACTTCAAGTCGATCTTTAATCTTGCTACAAGTCATTCCAGTTTGTTTGAGTTGTTCAGTTCTCTTATTCTGCTAGGTATTCTGTGTCAATTTTGTGTGACTGCTTTTCCTCCACTTTCATATTGGCGGTTTGATATCCCTGGTGTGGCTGCGTTATGTTGACAAGGTGCCTACCTTTCCAACACCCTCCATCTCGATTACTGGCTCCAGAAAACTGTGGATCGTTGCAGGGTGGGAAGAGGTGCACGGTCTTAATGGCCGTGTTAGGCTCAAAGAGTGGTTCCATGCACCCAGTGTGAAACAGGCTACGGCCCAGTCACCGCCTTGTGTAGGTCTGGTACGTTTGATTCCCCAATTAAGCTTGTACGCATTTGCTCTGCTAGTTGAAGGAGTATGGGCCGGCTCCGTTGATGAAAGTTGGATCCCATCCACATGCCTGTCGGTCTTATTCCTTCGGGTTTACACTGGATATGGGGCGTCTGGATAGAGCTGTGGGTGGTGCAGCGTAAGCCACCCATGGTCTCTCTGTAGGCGTAGGCTAGCTGTGGTCGTATGGAGGCCGTAATGACAGACAAATCCGGAATCGGATGCTGGCAACCATGTATATTTATATCATAATTTACCCTGACGAAAAGTTCCGCAAGTTGCGAAAATTATCATTCTATGCCTTGAGATTCAAAATGTTTTCCGTACCTTGCTCTTTAATTCACATGCTGGTGACTGGCTGTATGCTTCCCCATTGGGTAGGTAGCACACCTATGCTTTTTCCTGGTCTTCTACAAAAAGACTTCACATTGATTGTGCGTTCCAGTAAGCTCATTTACAAGTGAGGTGGATTGCCCAGAGAGTCTGGTTGACTTCATCGTTACTAAGCAATTTACTGCATGTAACAATTTTTAGCGAATGTTTTAAAGGCTAAGTTTCACCCCCTTTCATGCTGATTTATCTAAAGCCCTCTTCTGCTTGTCTACCCGCTCTAAATTCAGTGTTTTATTTTCTTGCACAACATGTTAGCACAACTCGGTCTTGCCGTATTTATCCAGTTTGCTTATGGACACAGAAACCTATCAGCACCACGCGTGAACTCCCACTAGAGTGATGTGCATGCATGTTTTCTTCTGTTTACGCTTTGAAGTGTAATTTCATGCTACTATTATGCCTCACATCTGCAGTGCTAGTGTGAAACGCTGAAAATGCTCCCAATCGGGTTTATAAAGACTATTTTGATTTGATTTAAATACAAATATTCAGTCGCATAGGTAACAGGTGTGGCGAAGTATCAAAATAAGGAAAGTACGGATGTGTGCTCGGATTCGGTCATGAAATTAGAAGTCGTTTTCTGGGTAAGTTTCAGATGATCAAGTTTCGTTCACTGCGTTCGGAGATGGCAAACATGGTAGATTTTGTGGACAAAATGACCGAAGTTACCCGAAAAGAAAAAAATCGTGCATAATCGGTATCTCGAGAAGTCAGAATAGAAACATAAGTAAAAAGTTATTTAGAAATCAATAGCAATATTCGGTTAAGTCTTTTGGAATTTCGTAGATCAGCATCGGTACGGCTTGGCGTTTAACTCGCACTAAGGATGTGCAGTTTACCCCTAAGAATAGTTCTTATACGTCACTACGTTGCATTAAGAAAAGAATAAAGTTAGGCAGTTACTTTGTAGGGAAGATGGAAAATATCAAGAGGAATCTGTGAACAGGGGTTTAGGTATACGCAAATATTTATAACGTGATGTTGCTCAGTAATTATTACGGCACTATGTAGCAAAAGAAAAAACTACGGGCCTGATATGATATTTGCAACCCTAGTTCGAGGCCGAGTAAAATTTGAACAATGAACAATGATTTGTCACGGGATAAAAACAAGTGCTTGACATGTCCAGTAGGATGGTTGGGGTGAATACGATAAAATGAATATATGTGGGTCATCTACCGAACGTCTGCCTAGATGAATACTTCGATAAATTACATCAGTGTAAAATTTAAAATAAAATCGAGCGTAAACGTTCAGAAGGACACTGGGGTGCAGTGATCGTTGATATAAGGCGTGAGGAAAGTAAAATATGGTCGCTTACTTGGGTCCATTTGATACATAAATCCTGTTGAAAAGCATGCTTGGCGTAATCCATAATAGAGGAGTTTAGGTAACAAAATGTTGGGAGCTAAGAGCAACATCTAATCGCTTTTTGAAAACGTCTAAGGTAGGAGAGGATACAACTGAGTCTGGGAGTGCGTTCCAGGGTTGGCAAACCCGAAAGTAATTACGTCGACACTCTAGACGGCTATAATGTTCCTTCAACTTTAATCAGTTACTTCTGAGCTGCGTGTTGTGGCTAAGTTTCAGCAAATGGCGGTATACGTGGTTGGGGTCAATCAATATCTGATACGCTAAAATGAGATCACCGCGCAGCCTTCGATAGCGTCCGCTGAAAATTCCCAGCAACTTCAGCATTCGGCGGTAAGAGTGATAGTGCAGGCCCCTTACATTCTTCGTTGCTCTTCGTTGTGGTGCCTCTAACGCCTCTAGTCGTCATTCAACCAAGGTTAGCAATCTTGGATAGCGTATTCAACATGCGAGCGCACGTAGGAATTGTGCATCACAGGGAAGATTGATGTGTCGAATCTCCTGAATGACTTCGCAGCATGCCGACCTGCTGGTTGCCTCTTCTCGCAGCTACTTCAGCCTGTTTTGAACAGTTGAGGTCGCTCTGTACGATCACACCAAGATCACGTTCCTGTGAGCTATTCTGCAATTCGTTTGTCCCAAGTATAGTTATGTCTATGGCGTAATTGTACATGCGACATTTGTCTACGTTGAAAGATAGGGCTTTTGAACTGACCAGTTCAACACTGTGGTAAGATCGCACTGCTCTGATTCTTCACCTCTGATTCTTCATCATATCTTGATATCATCAGCGAAAAATAGGAAATCGGAAGCAAATGATTTCGCCATTTTGTTAATGAACACCAAGAATAGAAGAGGTTCAAGAACCGAGCCTTGCGGTACTCCACACGTCACATCGATTGCATCAGACAATGATTCTCGGACTTTCACCACTAGCCGTCGTTCGTGTAGAAAATTGCTAATCCAACTCAGGATTGGGTCGTCAATGCCGTAGTTCCGAAGTTTCTGAAGGAGAATTCGATGGTCTAAGCGATCAAACGCTTTTGAAAAGTTCAGGTAGATGACATGGACTCCTACTCCATCATCAACAGCTTCAGTCCAGCTATTACGTGCAATTAATAGGTTAGTATTACACGAGTGCTTTTGATGAAAGCTATGTTGCTCTGAAGCTATTAAGTGGTGGCTTTCCAGATATTGCATCTGCGCATCTGGAATGATTGCTTCCATCACTTTGGATAACACGGGAAGTAGTGTTATTGGACGGTAGTTGGCAGGATCAGTGCAGCTACCTCCTTTATGGATAGGAGTGATGATCCCTCGCTTCCATACTGGTGGAAGACGGTTATCTTCTAGATATCGCTGATAGAAAACAGCCAGTGGTTCTGCTAGATCACTAGCTACCGCCTGCAGAGCCTATGGTCGGATGTTGTCGGCTCCGGGAGAACTGTGCACACGCAAGGATAGCAACGTCTTCAACACAGCTACCGCAGTGAAGATGATGTTGTCTAAACCAGATGGTGGAGTATTAGAAATGAGGAGAATGTTTGGGCTCGTTACCTGCTGGAAAGTTTGGGAGTAATGAAGCCATAGGAGATCAGCTGCTTCCATTGCTGATCGCGTGCACCCATTTGCACATAACGGGAGTAAGAAGATTAGTGATGAGAGCCTGGTTTGTTTTCTCCCTTCAGCTTTTACGCGGACATAAGAGTCGCGACGTGGGTATGGTCGAACAAGCGTAGAAGTGAAGATGAACGAAGGAGCCAAGAAAACAGCTGCGTCCGTTTCACCTCTCTGGCTTCCATTGGGACGAGCGCCGCGAGGTGGGCATGACCAAAGACGCAACGAAGCTCTGAGCGCCCAAAGGTTTAATTATCGCCTGTCGTCTACAACAAGTTTAATCATATATAGGTTAATCGCTGCAATGACCGTAGGCTTAAAAAAAGACAGTTCACTACAGAACATATATCGACTATGAGAAATAATTGCATCCACTGACTTCAGTCTTTCTGTCACTGATGCATGTACGTGTTGTGACCAACTAACCGACTAGTACAAATTCTGTTTTGACACCTGCTGTCCACTAGAAGCCAGTTGAATCCATGCGGATGTTTTATCGCCGTAGCTAAAACGCTTACGGAGATTCGAGGAGAAAGCGGTAAAAAAGAATGATCAGGCTGCCTTTAAATCTATTTCTATCTCTACCAAGATAGAGTTGCGCCGTCTAAACCAAATATGTGTCCAGAAAATACTCAGAAATAATGGCTGTCGGAAAATCTCCCGGATGCCGAAATAACTTGGTGAAGTCCACTCAGCGAGTGTCGAATCAAGTGGTGAACTTTGAGGTATTGAACCGGGACTTTTGTTGCGCCAATTCTAACCACTTCATGCCCTTCTTCCCCCTGATTAATAGGAAGACAACCTCCTTATCTGCCAATGAAATAAATAATGTGCATGATAAACTGCTGCACCTAAATTTCAACAACATAAGTGACCCGGACGGACTACCACACTTGTTGTCCTCAAGATTTGTGCCAATTCCTTTGACCAGCAACTTGCTGACCTATAAATGTTGTGCATGAAAGAATGTGAAATTGTTGACTATTGGAGAATTACGACAATACCAAAGTAAGGTCTAATTAAATACCAGCATAATGTCTGAACCTCAGTAAACTTGATGCTTATTCTTGAAAGGATGCTGACGCAAACTCATGCAAAAGATCCGCTTCAATTTGCTTATAGTTTTTCGAGGTCTGCTCAAGACGCACGAGCCTAGCTTGTACATTCAATAGACAACAACGTCATATCCGTGCGAATGTCCTCTCGGCTTAAGTAATCCTGTAAAACGTGAGCTGATTTTAAGAGACCCACATGAGGCCGGAATTCAACCTTCTACCGTCCTCTTGCCGAAGGACTATATCACTAGATGTGCCCAGTTTACTCGAGTTGAGCATAAAAGTTCCGCCCAGCTCACCACAGTCACTGGAGTTCCTCAACGACCCATACTGTCTCGATAACTCATTTCCACTTACGTTGCCCCATTACCTGCCCCAGATGAAGCCATATTGCTAACATCTACAGACGACGTGGTCTCAGGTATGCAACATTCGACCTTATCGTCATCAACCATATTACAAGCATACCTGGATAAAGTTGTATTGTGGTCGGGAGCTCAGTTTTGTCACTAAACGCCTTAAAATGCAATGTCGTTCATTCTTCTCTACACAAAGAGGATCGTTATTAGTAGTTTCTCACGGATATTCCTGAACTTCAAATAGAGTATATATATATATATATATGCGTAATGATAACAGGATGCGAAATCAGGATCGGAATGAGAAAAAGGCAGGCATAATCATGTTGTCCTGTTTTCCACTCACCATACTTGCGTTTTTTGACAGTTTATTCTCTTAGGGGAGGGTAAGGGAATCAGCGCAACACGCAGAGGTACAGATCCGCCACCGAGATCGTTTTTGAGCCAAGCCTGCAAGCAACACTCCGTATCTCTGTGTCGATAACAACCGACCGTGGCCAAATTTTTCATCAGCTTTTTCATGCCGTGAGAGGTTCCACTCCACTGTGTCAGTAAAGGATCTCGGTGTCACGATCAGCCGTAACCTCTCTTGGTCACTGCATATATATAAACTTACATAAAAGTGAGCTGGCGTTCTTTCTACCCTGTTCGTTTTTGGTCTAATTCTCACCGCAACAGACCGTGATTTTCCTGACAACCGATTGTCTACCATATCTTGGTATGCTCGGAAAAAAGCAAAAAATTCAACTCGATGACAAGCACAATATCGTTAATGAAGACGAAGAATAAGAGCTACTCCAAAACTGATCTTTGTGGAACACCGTAGTCCACATCAATAAGATCAGAACATGAGCCCCAATCTCAAACCTGAAGCCGATGCTGAAGAAGAAAAGTTCTGATCCATGCAAAGGCAGAGCCCCTGATTCCGTACGTTTGCAGTATTTGGAGAAGGATGCAGTGATCTAAATGGTCGAATGCTACAGAAAAGTCGAAGTAGATGACGTCAGTGCCGGTCCCGCTATCGGCTATTTCGGTCCAACTGCCACGCGCAATCAGTAGATTGGTAGTACATGACCGACGCCGACGGAAGCCGTGTTGTTCCGGCGCTATGATGTTGAATCTTCCCAAATGACTAATTAGTAACTCATCTATGATCGACTCTATCATCTTTGACGGCACCGGGAGGAATATCACGGAGTGATAGTTGACATGCTCCGAACGACTAAGACCCTTGAAAATCGGGGTAATGATGCTCTGCTTCCACACTCTGGTGACCTGCTGTTCATCTAAGCATCTCTGGAAAAATCGAGATAGTGGCACAGCTATCCTCGTGGCTGCCACCTGCAGTGCTTTCGGGGAATGTTGTCAACACCGAAGGAACTATGGGTGGGCAACAATAGCGACTTCTTCAAAACGGTCGTTGAACTAAAAGTGATGTCGTCTGGGGGAATTGGATAGGTATTTGACACACACTGATGGCGCGTCGGATTATTGGAGCACACTTTAGACGTCGAAGATTGGGTGCATCCTCGGCGGTTTGAGCACGTTCATCTGCTGAAATGAGTGAGGGAACACAACACTTCACATTCCAGGGGCTGTTCACATGTGTACCAAAGCTTTCTGTTAGCACAAAACCTTTCCACTAGGCTCTGTTGATGTACTGATTTGTCATCACGGACAAGTGGGTTACGGAAATTACGCTGCATAACATAGTCGCTCTAGCTGTCAGTGCTAGGGTTCGGTCTGTACATATGCCACGTCACGTCTCTTACCGCCACTCGTTTTCGATTTATGCTCCAAGATGAATGATGGTGCTCTTGTAGAATGAAAGAACTTGTTTTCCCGTGGGGATCCAATCACATCACTAAACGTGTCAGCGAACACCGTCAGGATAGTGTCCATGGAACAGTCTTCCGAAAGCTCCCAGATGGTATCTCTAACAAGTTTTCTTAGTATGTCGAAGTGTGTGATAGCTCGGAACATGTCACTACTATTCCGTATAATACACATATTCGCCATGTATTAGCACGTCATCACACCGCCCCAGCGAGCTATCCATTTTTGGTTTCTGAATCATTAGCTCTTCGATCGGAAATACAACAGTAAGCACAGCTGACTTAGTTCCCGCTTTGAATTGGGTGGACGAACCGGCATGGCTGAAGATCGAAATGTTTGTAATAAGATCTTGCAGGTCGAATTTGAATTCCTCACTGTGGGTGCCTAAACTTCCAGATAGCGAACATTGTAGTCATCTGTGACGAAAACTTGGCTGTACTGTCATAGCAGGACCCAGCCCAAGGCTAATGTCAGGCGGGAGAGCAGCTCCGGCGTGGACATTGGGGGAAGATAAACAATTGCCACCAGGTAATCGTCGTTGCGTCTCAGTCTCAGACTGCACCAGAGTGAGTCTGGGATCATAGTATACATCTCCTTCTCCCTAACAACCAACAAAAATGTGCTATTAGAATTAGGACAGCTTTCTCGATAGTTTTTTAAAGCCTACATTGTACAATGCCTTAAATTGTATTGCGGCACGGTAGCCGAAGTGGGTTTCTCACCCTCGTCTAACATGCATTGATGATGATGATGATGTCTCCCGATCGTCCACCGGTTCGCACTGCAGGTCACTACGCAGTATACAATCAACCCACCGCCATTTCTGGGGCGATTGTTTGGAAGAGTGGATATACCGTATACCACGACTTCGGCGTCGGTAATAGCTAAGTGCAAACAAGATTCATTTACGAATATGAGGTCCCAAGAGTATGGTATTTGACGAATGCACAGTTCGGCAACCTTGTTCAGGAGACCTTGTGCATTGGTGCACATACAGCAGCGTTTCCCTGATCTTAGTAGGGAGTAAGGGGACGTGTGCTTTGTGTGTAATGTTGTACCGATGGGTTGGAGGTCAGTCACCAATTGTTTTCTAAAAGGAGCAGTGACGAACTCACTTTATCAGATCCAGGATTCCCACATAATCAGCTTGGTCTACGATTTGTATGTGACGTATAATGTGTTCACCAGTATCGTCGGCTAGCTGAGTGATATTATCCGAAGCTTCGCCTCGAAGTAGCTCGACTAAAGTGCTGCGCTCGTGTGTTTGCTTAGGGGCGATGTCTTGATCCGGAGCTCTAAAGGGAGGTTGCTGTGACCTTCATGCGAGCACTATAACGTCAATGTTGACAGTTGCCTGAAATGGAGCTATTACAAGACCTCGCTTCGCCTCTGTAATACCACTTCGGAATGTGTTCGCGAATCCTATGAGATAGGCGCCTCGTATCGTGCACCACAGGAGCAGGAGTATTGCTAAACAAGCGTTGATAGAGTTAACGGAGGTAGCCTATGTTTCAAAGGTTTTGCGAGTAAAGGCTTGTTGTAGTATAGTATGCGCAGGCCAGCTAGGAAATAGGTCTTTCAGCTGCGTCTCTCAGGCGTTTGGATAGCGCATCAGCCGCACTGTTTCATTTGAAAATAAAATGTACACTGAGTTCTATCTTGGGTACACTCCTCCTCGGTGGTTGTGTGTTGCGTTCTTGCAAATGTTTGAGGATGAATTTATCTGTACACCCATTCGCTCCTAAATCGTCACTGATTCTCTACAATGCCTTGGACGTCCTCTACTTCTACCGTGAGCTACAACTTCCTTTGATTTGTATCCAAGTTTATTTTTGCCTGTGAAAGTGATTTTTCCCTTGTATATAAGCTGTTAGCTTCATTCACCGCGTAATTCATTGATTCGTTTCCGTTGAAATTAAGCATTCCAATCAATACGTCGTCTATCTGGCACATTTGGTATATAATTACCATCATGTAAAGTTTGAGTCTGATGAGAATTATCAAAAAGAATTGTTTACTCAGAATCCGTCTCCTTTGATTCAATCCAATGAAGTGGCTGAAGAGTCTGTTTAACTTCAACAAAACATTTTCCAACTTCAGCAATGTTAAAGGGGCAGGCACTCCTTTCCTAGCATCCGGAACAGTTGACCATGAGGCAGGCCGAAGCTTATTGGCCAACAAACGAGAGCAGACTAATGGTGATCTTTCAGCTTGAACGCTTCCAATAAGGACGGTCTACGTTGAAGCCCGCCAGTGAGCACCAGACCATTCCTATCTTAACCATGGATTCGACCCCATGATTTGAATTGCTTATACAACTAGCCGGGCGCGCAATACAGTTTTCGCCTGAAGCCTTATCTAATCTGGAAGGTCGGCCGGTCAGCTTGAGCGGTTATCCGTATAGTCAGCGGGAGCCACAACAGATTTTGGCGATGTGAACTAAATCAGAATGTCAATCTCATCAGAAGACCTGAAGGCTACTTTGTTAAAACAGCAGCAGCAATTTGAAGCGGCACCGTTACGAATGATTGAGACTCTCCCCCAAACGTCATCTTTTTAGTCCACACCTCTCCAGAATACTGGGAAGCATTCAGCGGAAGCAGTAATCAGCAGCGTTAGTGAGTTTGTTTTCGACCCTGATTCCGGCCTAATATTCGATGCTTGCTTCAGGCGCAATGAAGTACAGAGTTGTCAAGTCTCGATAATGCATCAACAGTTCGTCTGCTGTTACAAAATCTGAGACGGATTAGCATGACAGATAACTACATTTTGCCAAAGAGCGCCCAAGATTTCAGCTTTGATGACACAGTTGGCCGGCGCACAGAAATGTTTGGAGAGCAGTCATCGCTTTTGAATAATCGGTACAACTGTTTGAAAAGTTGCAAGAAAGACAGTGAGTCTTATTACTCATGAAGCGACAATGAAGCGTGAATGCCAGAAATTTAAACTAAATTCACTTAAAGCAGATATAGTTCAATAGTGTATGATGGGATAAAAAGCATTGGCTTTACAAGACCCATAGGATGGTAAATGCAAAATAGATAAAAATCATTAGATTCCGACACCACAATGTGTTGTTTGTCACTCAGATGAATGTCTAACAATTGTTTGAAGGCTGTAATGTTCGGAGCGTTTACCACATGCGTTGGCAAGTCATTCCATTGTGAACAGATTCTAAGAGAGTAAAAGTATTTTCTACAGTCTAATCGGGAGTGTTGGATTATCAGCTTGAGGTTATGACCTCTCGATCGCTTATATGAGGCTAGGGTGAGCAGCGATTTGCACGGGTGATCGCTTTCCGTTAATATCCGGTATGCGAGAATGAGATCTCCGCGTAGTCGTCGGTATTCGGAGGAAAACATTCCGATTAAACTGAGACGCACTTCATAATGGAGACCAGATAATCCGCGTGTTGCCTTAGTAGCCCTTCGTTGGGGCTGCTCTAAGAGATGAATGTCCCGTTTTAACCATGGGCACCAAGCCTGGACGGCATATTCGACGTGGGGACGGATATAGGAGTTGACAAGCATGGGTACCAACCGTCGTTCAAAAACACCAAAAGCTCGCCTCAAAAGTCTCAGGTTCATGTTCGCCACGTTCGCTGCTTTGGAACATTGGAGCGAATTCCCCAGACTTTCTTGCACAATGATACCTAAGTCTTTTTCTGTGGTCACGCGCCGTAAAACGTACTGCCCCAAGAGGTACGTGTTGGCAAGACTGCTGCGCAATGACAGTAGGTGACACTTGGCAGGATTCAGGGGGAGGTGGTTTATATCTGCCCATTTGTTGATTCGATCCAAATCATTCTGGAGGAGGGCACAGTCTGATGTTGAGCGAATAGCTCTCCAGATTTTTGCGTCATCTGCAAAAATTTGCATCTAGGATTGAATATTATCCGGGAGGTCGTTAATGTAGACCAGAAAAAGGAGGGGACCAAGGACGGATCCTTGAGGAACACCGCTGGAGATGCAGAGGGTTTCCGAGAGGGCATCGGCGACTCTGACCTTGATCGTTCTGTCATGCAAATATGCCGCTAGCCAGGTGAGTAGGGAACCATGGATATCATAGGCACGAAGCTTATGAAGCAGAGCTAAGTGATTGACTCTGTCGAATGCCTTCGAAAAGTCTAGGTAAATCACATCAATGGGGATCCTTCATCAAGCGCTTTGGTCCATGAATCCCGAGCAAGAAGCAGATTTGTGAGGCAAGATCGTCTGCGCCTAAAGCCGTGTTGGAGGTGAGAAATTAGCTTCAGACTCTCAAAATATCGTGTAATTTCATCTGCAACTAACGATTCCATTACTTTTGATAAAACAGGGAGGAGAGTAATGGGTCGGTAGTTGGCAGGATCCGATCGCTTACCTCCTTTGTATATCGGAGTGACTATCCCGCTTTTCCACTCAGACGGAAGTGTTTGGGAATTGAGTAGACTTTGAAAAAAGCTTGCTAGGTGTGCTGCTATGGTGGGAGCAAGAGTTTTAAGAACTTTGGGTCTGATCTTGTCGACTCCCGGAGCGCTATTTTCTCTTAGAGACCGTAATTTGCTAGCGACAGCTGCTGAGGTAAAAGTGACAGTTGATATGCCGACCACGTTGGGTGAATGCTGGTTTGGCAAAGGTTCAATGGCGTTTGCAGTCACTGTGCCAAACTGCAGAAGTAATGCGTTCGCAGCATCCACAGCAGTAGTCGTTAGGCCACCATCCGTCTTGAGTGGTGGTATTCCTGTTTTAACTTTCCTTCTGCTGTTCACGTACCTGTACAGCAGCTTTGTATTGTTCGTGAATTTAAGTACCATGTCTTTTTGCCATTCGTGCTTATCGGCTCTAATCAGTGATGTGCAATAGTTCCTCACTATTTTGTAATTCTCCCAGGTGGCGTCGCAATTGTTCAGCGCGTATTGTCTCCAGATCTCGTCTCTGGTGCTAATCCATTTACGCGTTCTGCTTCGGATTCAGGTATTGGTCCGGCGCGGCACTCGTAATGGTATGACTTTTGAGGCTGCTTGCGTGACACAGCTAATTTTGTCTTTTAGTTCGTTCCACGCGTCGTCTGTCGTGCTCTGTAGATTGAGGTCCCAGTTGACGGTTGTCGCTAGGCTGTGAAGCACGGAGTAGTTGGTTATAGTTCGTCGGTTTTCATGTCTGATTTCAGTAGTATTGGCGTAACACACATAGGCAAAATTTAACACTGAGTGGTCACTGTTGCCTAATGGTGGATCGTGTGAAATTGTCGCAATCATCAACTCTTCGTTGGTTAGGATTAAATCCAGGAGCGATGGCTTATTTGAACCGCGGTGTCTAGTTGGTCGGTGCACGTGGTTGTACAGAGCTGCTGTATCCATAAACTCGAGAATCTTTGATTTGAAGTAAGGACCACTAGAAGTCGCTGAGACAATTGAGGGTACATTAAAATCGCCCATGATTAGACAATGTGAGTACTTTTGAGAAACTGCATAATGAAGCGCGTTTAACAGAATGTCATCTCGGTCTGCGGTGGAGTTCGGTGGCCTGTAGACAACTGCCAACAGACAAGCATCCCACGTCTTCTTTGAAGGTTCACCACCTCGGCCATTTAGCTGCATTCGGCAAAACAAAGCGTCGGAGACAGCAAGGTGACGTTCGTTAATAGCCTCACATCTCAGGCAGTTCCGATAGTACAGAGCAACGCCGCCACCGCGAGATGGACGATCATTGCGAATAACTGACATATCACTGATTTCGATTTCCGTGTCGAGCATGTCATTGGAGAGCCAGGTTTCAGTTACAGCTATGATATCCCAATTGATTGTGTTATGTCGATGGCGCAATTCAGGTAGCTTAGAGTTGAGCCCCTGAGCGTTTGTGTAGCAGCACTGTATCTGTTGACACAGCTTGTGCCGGTCTGCTTACGTTTTTTGTCACAGGTGTTTGCACATTTGTCTGACCTGAGTTAGGAACAACCGAGTCCGGTTCGTCTGTATCTGTGGCCCGTACTTTGTTTAGGTACGGTCTTAAACGTACTTCAGGTGGCCCACGTTTTCTGTTGTCGTGCCACGCTTGGACGGCCGTTGATACCATCTCAGGTGTAGCCACGGTGACTTTCAAAATTTTTGGCCCGTTACCCTGATAGTTTAAGGAGGCCGCTAGACGGGTGACATCGAAAGTCACGATATTTTGTATGTTCTAGAGCTCCGTTATGTACCTCCACTCTTCCATATCGTGCTTCTGATGTTCATTTATATCGCCATGGTGAAGTTCTGGAACACCGTGGACCAGCACTACTTTCTTCGTCGCATCATGTCGTGACGCGACTGGGTCGGATTTCCATTTTTGCCTTTCTATCCATGGTTTATCTGGGAAAATGCGGGCGCTGAGAGAGGAATTCGTTAGCTTGTGGCCTGTCAGGAGCACATCCTCCAGGTCGCGTGTGTTACCAAATGTTACTCGTAATAACCGAGGTTGTCCTAAATGCGGCGAGGATGAATTTCGGGAAATGCGCGTAAGACTAGTTGGAGGAACGTTAATTTCGAGAGCACAGCATATCTCTGCCCAGCGGTTTTGTTCTTCCACTTGCCTACCTTTTAGCGACTCGCTCGTGGGCTCTGGTACATTTGAACACATAATTGTCAGAGCGATTTTGTTGTACACTAACTGCGTATCCTGAGAGTTGTTACTGGTGGACATTTGTCTAGGTTGACTACTCATCTTGTCCCTTGTGCAGGGAGAGCCTGCGCTGCTACATGGCTGCATACGCGGAACGCCGTTTGTTGTGCTGTTTGTGGGGGTCAAATGTTGCTGTCAGACCCGTGACAGGGTTGAGCGTGCAGTTTGTGCATAGCTGTTTAAGCCTTGAGACACTTCACAAAACTTGGGAGGTCGTTCGACAGGCCTGTCTTCGCTGGCGTCCATCAACAATGGTGTGCTATTTTCACCGTACTGTGTGGCTTCTTTACTAAATGGCTCTCGCCTTTTGACAGGTCTGGGATTCGGGCTACTTAATACACTAATCTGCGACTCAAGTTCAGTGGTTCTTTTTACCAAGCTAGCGGTCAATTCCTTTTGTTCTGTGACCGTTAGGGCTAAACTTTCACATTTCGCCATAAGCGCTTGAATGACCCTAGCCAACGGTTTGGTTGAACATGCGTCACACACACAAGCCGTCGATCGACATACAGTGTGTTGTAGCCCCATCGAAGGAATTGGAACAAAGCGAGCATTTGGTGACCGACGTGTCTGTACCACTATTGACCTTGGATTTGTTGTTCATTTGCGTAGCTGAGACACTGCGTCGGCCCATCATGTGCACACGATGAACAGTGGGCATCGAGATATCACAAAGGCTTTGCGTGGCAAAACGCGCTAAGTGAGTTACAGCGGTAATTGCGTGATCACAAAATAGCCTCTATTTGTGGTACCTAGAGGTGCACTACAATAAGTAAGGTGCTGTCTAGTAGCCTTAAAAAAGCTCCGTCGAATGGTATCCCAATGTAGTGGGAAAAATAAAAAACAACGCAGTTTCACAAGCAGGTCATACCGAATGATCTGTCAAAGACGGTGTTCAGGATTTACCAGTGTGTCGTTAGTAGTACTGCAGAAAGACTGAATCCGTTGGATAGGTCTCGACGATCCGAGACGATTGAGTGTACTTCCGAAGATGTGGCACAAAATGGAAGGCGAATAGAGAGAAGTAACACAATTATCCAGGAGCGCGCGTCACGCGGTCACACACACAAAATCATCAATTCGAGTGCCTGATATTAGTATGCAGTTGACAGTCCCCCAAAGATGTCGACATCCGGACAAGAATACTTGGTATGTTGGAACGCGACCCAGATTTTATCGTACAGAACGTCGTTTCTGAAACGCAGAGGATCGTGAATTTAAAGCAGGACGCAGCTATAATAGAGGATTCAAAGTTGCCTACTGGTGATATTACTGTCCAGAAAGTTTAAAGGAGCAACACCCCAGCAAATAAGCGCAGGAGAAGTCCATAAGCTAAACCCCCATCAGTTTGCTGGTAATGCGGAGGTTGGCATTTTGTGAGATGGTGCCCTTTCAGTAAACATGTCTGCCAGAAGTGCCATAGAAGTGGACACAAGGAGATTCACTACAGGTCCAAACTACGGTTCCGACCACCATACACTGCCCGAAAACAAAATCGCGGCAGGCCTACAAAAAGGGTAAACGCCAACTACACCGAAGATGTTCAGGATAGAATTTTTTCACTATCGGTATCAACGGGAGTTTGGCACGTTTGCAAATTGACGCGGTATCCGACACCACTGCTATTTCGGAAGACCTATCGAAAACTATGGGTGCACCTGACATTAAACCGACCGGCCAACAAGCGAGGAGCACAGCAGGCACAAAAATTGAATTTATTCAGTCAGATTGAATGTGAGTGCCACTTTGCTGATTTTACCGTTTGGAGAAACATTTTCGTCACAAATCACGAGAACTTGAACCTACTTGGGCTAGAGCGAATCGAACGCTGCAACGTACTCGATGTTCCCATCAACCACATCTGTACAAGCGCTCATCCCAAAAAGCTCCATGCTGTATATTCCTTGCTGCCCCGAGGCATACTATCTCGCAAGAAAGGAATCCTCGAATGGAAAGGTATTACAACGAGAGACACAGAACTCAAGCACGTCAGTTTTTCCCAGGACAATATGTTTCGGTCAGAGACTATTGCAGGGGAACTCCTCAGTGGGCGATAGGATCGATCCGGAGAAGACTTGGTTGAGTACTCGATGAGGTCAGAAAGGGTACTTTGATTTGGACCAGATGTGTTAATCAGCTTAAACCAACTAGCATCCTGGCAACCACTAGTCATCGCTAGATATTCTAGTGGACAGTTTCGATATGCCACCAAATATTCCGAAAGCTTCGAATGCATCTCACACAGAAATTCCAGGACAGAAAATGAAATCACGGCGCCGGACTGATCGAGTACAGAGATAGGTCATCAGAATGCAGCTGGATCCAAAAAGGAAGCCGCATGTAAATGTTGGCGGGGAAGGAGTTAACGGGGCAGGCACCCCTTTCTGAGCATCCGGAACAGTTGACCATGACGCAGGTCGAGGCTTATTGGCCAACCAATGAGAGCGGCGTAACGATGAAGCCTCGACTTAAACGCTGCCAATGAGGAATACAGCGGGTTCTTGCATGGTTGCAAAATTCATCTGCAACGTGTTATCGGTTGGCAATTGGATTGTACTTTTCCGATCATTCAGCTGACTTCATCCTAGGTGCTCGCGCACTAAATCATGTCCAAAAAGACCCGGTTAATGTGATCACTCTCATATCCCCCTCAAATGTACTCACCTTGGTAACTGTCCAATTCTCCGTACCCTCACACCATTGTCCTGTGGTTCACTTGCATTCCCTCCCTAACGATAGTTGACCTTATTTGATTTTGTTTCGTAGTTAACAGATGCCCCATGCACTATGCATGATGTCGCTATCTCAATGGCATTGTAACATAGTTACCGCTTTCTCTGAGTGATGCTGAGGTCGTCAAATCTGATACCTGTTTATTTGTGTGTGCTTTCGGTAAACCCCTCACCCTGTGCTTGGGCCATCGGTGATTGTCCAGTGTTCTTGCTAATATTCCCACACGTATACGGTTCTCTGCCGTGTATAGTAGTGCATGCGCGCATGAGTTGCAGCACATGAGTAGTGCTCCGGCTTCGACAGCGGCAAAATTGGTGCTCGCCACCAACACATCACACATCATGTGAGCCGCATGGATTCGACGCGGATACCGAAGCAGCTATTATATGGTCAGCTGAGTATAGGGAAGCGGCACGTGCAGAAACCAAAGTTACGTTACCAGGACATGATTAAAGTGAGCCTCACAAGTTCTAATCTTGATTACAGATCATGGGAATCGAAGGCGGTTGATCGGTGCGCATGGCGCGATCTGATCACGAAGGCAGTTGCCGAGGTGCAGGAGAAAGCCCTCATACATGAAGAGAAGAAGCGGCAAGCACCGATGGATTTTACTCCATCAACATCAAGCGCATGGGGCTGTAGAAGATGCGGTCGCGAGTGCCTTAGTCAGGCAGGCCTAGTGAACCCTTAGCGAGGCCACTCGGGACCACTACAGAAGCGACGACGGGTCCTGCAGAGAAAGTAGGCAGAACCGGCGCAGCGTTTGCAGGTACGCTGTATTCGATTTGCTAACCGCGTGCTTGCATGCTAAGTCTCTTTTTTTCAGGTGGTGGGTTTTCAATTTTGCCTTAATGCTTTTCTTTCTCATATAAATGTCTACCTGTTCTCTATTCCATTAACTTGCACACCTCGTTTAAGCCAATTGTATTCGATTTCCATAACATTTTTGTGTTCGTGGCATTTCCGTAAAGTATACTTTCTGAACTCGTGAACTTACCTAGGATTCGTTTGTAAACAACTTATCTCAAATGCTCATTAACTTAAGGTTTATGTCACGGTTTCCTTATGCATTAGTAGAGTTATTTTCTTTGTATCTCTCTCTCTCTCTCTCAAGTGATTGGCTGTTACTTAATATCCCCGGTGTGGCTGCGATTGATAGCATGTTGACAAGGTGCCCATTACCCACTACCTCTTCCATACTGGTTCCAAGAGACGGTTGTTGCTGGAGGAGACGGGGTGCACGGTCCTTGTGGTCGTGTTAGGCTCGAAGAGTGGTTCCATGCACTCAGTGTGGAGTGGACTACGGTCCAGCCACCGCCTTGTGTGCGCTTGATTTCCCCAAATACAGCGTGCTTGTGTTTGCCTGTGAAGGAGTGTGGGCCGGCTCCGTTGATGAAACGTGGTTCCCATCCGCATGCCTCCCGGTCTTATTCCTTCGGGTTTACACTGGATATGGGGTGTGTGGTTGGAGCTGTGGGTGGTGCAGCGCAAGCCATCCATGGTCCCTCTGTAGGCGCAGGCGTACTGTGGCTGGCCACAGTGACAGGCAAATCCGAAACCGGATGCCACCAACCATATGGTGTGCTCACTTGTCCTCTGGCGATCTGCTTGAACAGCGCTTTCCTTCCCGTTGTGTATTTGCATTTTGTTGCTTACGGCGATACACCGGAATGCTGAACAATTAAGGTATACCAGATGTACTTGACTGTATGTGATTTAATAGTACCGTAGTTGTTGCGATCCAAATTTGTTCTGTTTTTGGGATCACTGGCTACGCATCATTCAACGTTCGACCGGTGAAAGCTACAAGGACGGTCTACCTTGAAGCCCGCCAGTGAGCACCAGACCATTCCTTTTTTAACTATGGATTCGACCCCACGATTTGAATTACTTATACAGCTTGCCGGGTGCGCAATATAGCTTTCGTATGAGACCTTATCTTCTAATTTGGAAGGTCAGCCGGTCAGCTTGAGCGGTAGCAGCAGGTTATCTGCATACTCAGTGAAAACCATAACAAGCAAAGGCTTCGACAAGGACATTTTTAACGCTGACTGATGGAGGTCCATTTTTCAAAGTGATACCTAACAGATTTGTTGTAAAATAGTGACAAATTAAGAGTGGAAAACAATTCAAAGAACGTTTCACAATTCTGTTGTGTGCTAACAGAAATGGTGAGAAGCTAAAGCTAAATCGACTAAACCATGTGCGTTCAAAAACCTAAATCCTGGGAACCTTTCAGTCAACTGAAGATCAAAGGTATCCGCGTAGATGACTGCTGCCATAGTTGAGAAGTGGATCAGAAGTATCGACAAAGGAACGCTTCATTATGTTAACAGCGGACAACTACCCATGTTAATAAGCTTACAGTTGTATTTCTACTTAGAACATGACCTCTGGACCAAGGGATCAGCAAAATATTCAAAATGCACTACCGAGCCCAGCTCATGCAATGGTCTAAGCCAAAAATGAATAATAATGATTCTCATGCGGAAGGAATTTCATCTATTGCTTCAGTTAATGACTTGGAGGTAGTGCTTGGGGTAAGTTCACTTTGGTTCAAAGTGTAACCAGAAATAATACATAAATGTTTCAGAAAAACCGGATTTGTTCAACCATTCCAGGTGGATGCCGTCGTCTTATTTGGCATTATATCTCCAATAACAGTATTCGACAGAACAGACTCTATAATGCTAAAATGGATGATGACTTAGTGACTTGCAGTGAACTGGAACCAGATGCTATTTTTAAAGAGGTGGCCCCCTGAGGAAACAAAGAAGAAACACCTGATGATGATGTTGAAGAAAAAGGACTGAATGACGGTGATCAGTAAATCAGAGTTCCAAAAGAAGTGGGAATCAGACATCTTTTCATGCAACTGAAATCATATGCTACGGAAAAATGTCAAAGCATGCAGAGCAGCGTGACTTATGCTGACAGCGCATTTTCCAGTTGCCTTCGTGACAGAAAAGAAACAGAAAGATTGAATTTTTCCACAAAAGGTGACAACTTACGAAATGCACAATGCGTTCTGATGTGGTATAACAATGTATGGAGGAAGTGCATTTGCTGCTATATATATATATATATATATATATATATATATATATATATATATATTGAAATGTATGTCTGCACAGTGGTATGCGAGCGAGGGTGCAGCTGAGTGGACAGACCTCAGATGACTTCGCAGTTGTCTCTGGTGTGAAGCAAGGCTGTGTCCTAGCTCCTGCCCTGTGTTTTATTTATCTTCATGCCATGCTGTCTTGTGCTTTTGATGCCATTTGTGCTTACGGTGTTCGTGTGGAGCACCGCATCGATGGTGGATTGATGAACATCCGCCGTTTCTGTGCGAGAACCCTAGTCTGTGAGAAAACTATCCGTATGTTGCTGTTCGCTGACAACTGTGCGTTGTTTGCACATTGCGCGGATGAATTGCAGTACATGACTAGTGTTCTGGCTTGGGTTCACCATCAACACAAGCAAAATTATCTCTCTTTCAGCCTTCACTGGCGGTGCAATCCTCAATATTGCTGCAAATCAGCATCGGTGATGACATATTGGAAGCCACTCCCACTTCTGCTAGCTTGGGAGTGTGATGTCCACTGACCAACAACTATCCAGTGAGCTTTGTATCCGCGACTCGAAGGTGGTGACGGTATTCGGGAAGCTTGAGTATCGAGTGTAGAACAACCACCAGCCTACCGTCGTCACGAAGCTGATGGTGTACAAATCCATGGTGCTATCCGTTCTTCTATACGGCAGCGAAACGTGGACGATGTGCCGACGAGAAGTGCGAGATCTCGAGAGGTCCCATCAACAGTGTCTGCTACGGATTCTGCGCATCGGTTGATGTGACAGAATTGTGGACACGGAAGTGTTACGCCAGTGAAATGCATACAGTGGACAGCATAGTTTTGCTGAGACTCCTTAGGTGGCTTGGTCATGTGTGGCGTATGGATTCGACGCGGATACCGAAACAACTATTATATAGTCAACAGAGTTTGGGGAAGCGGCAAGAGTGGAGACCGAAGCTTCGCTACCGGGACATGATCAAAGTGAGCCTCTCACGTTCTGATCTTGATTGCTGGTCATGTGAATCGAAAACGGTTGATCGGCGTGCATTTCGCGATCTCATCGCGAAAGCAGTTGTCGAGATGCAGGAGAAAGTCCTCTTGCATGAGGAGAAGAAAAAGTAAGTGCGGAAGCGGCAGCCGCCGATGAGCTGCAATCCATCGACCTCGAGTGCATGTAGCTGTAGTACATGTGGTCGCGAGTGCCTGTCAGACAGGCCTAGTGAGCCATAAGCGAAGCCACTCGGGGCCACCACCTAAACGACGACGTGCTCTGCAGAGAACGTAAGCAGAACCGGCGCAGCGTTGGTAGGTACGCTGCATTTGATCTACTAAACGCCTGCATGCATGATGGGTCTCTTTATTTCAGGGGGTGAGTTTGCTATCATATTTTAATGCATATCACTTTTCGCCTCATCTTAAAGTTTACCTGAACTTGCACACGTTGCTTGAGCTAATTGTGGTTAAGTTCGCTAAAATTTTGCGTTTGTGGCATTTGTTAAATATATATTTTGACAGCTTGCACTTATCGCGGACTTGCCGGTAAGCACTTTATTACATATTTATAATTTAATTTAATTTATTACGTATACTCATTTAGCGTAGATTTATGTCGGCATTTCCGTATGCTTTATTCGACATATAATGTTTGTTATTTTCATGTCAAGTGATTGGCTGTTGTTTGACATCCTCATTGTGGCTGCGCTTGATGTGAATGTTGACAAGGTGCCTACATGCCCATTACCCACTACCTAGTCCATATTGACTCCAGGAGACAGTTGGTCGTTGCTGGAGGGGACGGGGTGCACGATCCTAGTGACCATGCTAGACTCGAAGTGGTTTCAAGCACACAATGTGAAACGGACTACGGACTTGTGTGCGTTTGATTCCCTAAATACAGCGTGCTTATGTTTGCCTGTGCAGGAGTATGGGCCGGCTCCGTTGATGAAACGTTGATTCCATCCACATGCCTCCTGGTGTTATTCCTAAGGGTTTACACTGGATAAGGGGTGTGTGGGTGGTGCACGCAAGCACCCATGGTCCATCTGTAGGCGCAGGCGTCCTGTGGCTGGCCACAGTGACAGGCAAATCCGAAATCGGATGTCGTCAACCATATATATATATATATATATATATATATATATATATATATAAACATTGATCTGTCTAATTTTTTGCAGGAGGCATATCTTCTGGAAGAAAGCGGTCCTACAAAAAAGCTTTCCTGCAATGGGGCTTCACCAATTTCGTCGATAAAAATGTTGAGAAACCGCAAAAGTGCTCACGACAGAGGGCATATAATCAAGCAAATTGAAAAACCACTCCGAACTAAGTCCTTCTCAGCTAGTAGGAAAAATCGTTACATTCTTCAAACGGAAAAAGGTTGCGCTAAAATGTTCGGGTCTGGATACATTGAGCGCCGTTATTTAGTCAACTGAAACTTGTCTTAAAGCTTCATACCGCATCGCTCATCGAATCGCCAAAAGTAAGAAACCACATCATATAGGAGAGAATCTCACTAAACCTTGTATCATGGATGCCGTGATGCTCATTCTTGGAGAGCAATATGCGGATAAGTAAAGTTGGATATCACTTATTAACAACACCATCAAAAGTCGTATCGACGACATGAGCAAGAATATTTTGAGCAGGGTGCTCAACGAAATAGTCAAGCGCTTTCTTTGCAATACAGTTAGATGAGCCTACCCACGTGGCATCTTGTTCCCAGCTACTCGTCTATGTTCGGTACATAAAAGGCGACGGCTTCAAAGAGGTGTACTTGTTCACATAATTATTGAGCACAACTGCATGTGACGAAGATGTCTTCCGAACAGAGAAGGATTTCGTAGAGGAAAAGGACCTACAGTGGTTGAAGTTGGTGGGTGTCTGTACAGACGGAGCACCGTCCATGTTGGGCGTCCGCTCTGGATTCCAAACATTAGTCAAAAAATTTCCTCCACACGCTACTTTTAGCCACTGTATCATGCATCGTTATGCTTTAGCAGTGAAAGCTCTTCCACCCACTTTGCTGGATACGTTAACCAACGTACTGAAAATGGTAAATGTCATCCGTGGTAGTGCGACCTATACAAAGAGTTGTGCAATGAATTTGGAGGCACATTCGAAGTGCTGTTATTGCACAAAGAAGTGCGTTGCTTATCAAGGTGCAGAGTGTTGCACCGAGTGCTCAAGCTTCGAAGAGAAACTGCAATGTTTCTTGAAAGGAAGGAGTTGCAGAAGAGTAAGGGGAACGGATTACACGTGATGATAAATGACAACGTATTTATTTAAAAAGTTGCATATATTGCAGACTTCTTTGGAGAAATAAATGCGCTGAACCTCAGCTAGCAAGGAAATATGAATAATATTTAGCTACTCAGGATAAGGTTACTGATTTTCTTTGCAAATTGTAGCTTTGCCAACGCAAAGCTACGGTTGGCGACGTGTCAATGTTACCAGAACTAACAATGGTGCTCGTTGGAAGAAATGAAAAATGCACATTCGCAGATGATATAACTTGCCACTTGGCATCAGTGGTGCGTTCTATCAGCAAATATTTTTATGATTTGGAAAATCTCCAAGTAAACGCCCGGACGCTAAGACCCTTTTTCAGTGGATGAAGAAGTTTCCAGGTACTGAAATCGAAGTCAAACCACAATTCCTAAGAATGCGCGAAAACAGTGAATTAAAAATAGTTTTTCAAAGCACACAACTGATAGCACTTTGGGCAAAGATAGGTAGTGAGTATCCATTGATATGGGAAAGAGCATTGAGAATATTGATCCAATTCGCAACAACTTATAGATGTGAACGGGGATTTTCGACAATGGTAGCAGTGAAAACAAAAGCGGGAAATCGGATGAAGTTGGAGGACGATATACGAGGTGCATTAGCCAAAACTGCACGAAATATACCAGAAATTGTCAGCGCTAAGCAATATCAGCCGTCTCATTGATGTATATCGCCACTTCATTGCATACAATGTTGCGTTAAAATAAGTTTTCTTTCATTTATTGATCGAGAATCATTCCAAATAGCTATCAGTTCCCGTAATTAAAAGCAAAAGCGCGATAGTTATTCATCAGTTAGCGTTTGAAAAGAAAGTTGGGGAGTTCGATTATAGTAAACCCGAATTATGAGTAATAGCCTCAAAAAAGTTTAGAAACGCTGGTGTACAGCACTGTGTGGAAAAGATAAGTGTGGTATTGCTTTCAACAGCGTCATCAAACAGCACCAGGACATGAGTAGGCATACTTTTGGCGCGGTACTTAATGAAAGAAAATTGTCTTTTCTTCGTACTACACTCAGCTGAGCGGACTGACGTTACATCTTGATTCGAGCTACTTATTTATGTTCAGTGCATAAAAGGCGGCGGCTTCGAAGTGCTTATTCTCAGAATCACTGAGCACCATTATACGACTTATGATATGCATTAGACGAAACCGCACCAAATGTGCCAGAAACAGTTTATACATCACTTGATTTAATAGAAAATTGCTCAAAATGGGGGATTATTCTTATTTGCATGATATATGGTATCCGTTTTCCGTACTTTAAAGCAAAAAGTGCAATGGTAATTGGCTCTTAAAGTTTGGACAGCAACTAAATAAAATAATAATGTGTCAGCTGCACGCCGTAACGGCGCTTCGCTGCCGCGCGATCACCACCAGTCGCGCGTGGGCTGCGTATACCGTGAGTACGCCCACCCCTACGCGGATTCGAACCGGTGACCTTATGGTTGCAAACGAGACGCGCATACCACTCGGCCACCGGCCTTGGAGAGCAACTATTTATAGTGAGTCCTTTTGTGAGCAACAGCCTCAAAAAGGTTGGGGAACCACTGCTCTAGAGTTTATTCAGGGTTGACTGTACTGCTCCAACATCAATAAACACAATGACAATATCGTCCACATAGGCAAGATCAAGTAGCCTTTCACCAGGCAATATCTGAATGATTACGTCGTGAGGTTGAAAAAGGGAACACTCTATGGTGGAGTCCACGATGAAGTTGAACAAAATGCGGAAATTGGACAACCTTGACGAGTCACTTGTTGTCAGAAAGACATCGGATAAATCACCATAGACAATGACCCGGTCCGTGGCATCGAAGTCCAGGGTAGGCAGAATGTCCACATATTTCACGGGAACACACACACACACACAAGTATCTTGAACAAAATGGATCAATCGACTGAACCGAACGCACTGTTGACGTGGTGGTATACAGCTAGTGTCGATCTGCGGTACGTGTGGTACTGTTCTAGCGCCCGCCACAAAGTGAATTTGAGGATCATACAGCCACGTTCTGGGCGAAAACCTGCTTGTTCTTCCTTAACCCGGGATTCCCGTCCCGCAGTGAGGTGATGAACGAGAATTGAGAATAGTAACTTTGGCATCATGGACATGAGGCTAACAACCATGTGGTTAGCACAGTCGGTGCGATTAACGGTCAGCTGAGATGGACGTCACCGCAGCAGTGCATATAAGCTGAAAGAGATAGCGATAATTGCCTCCGCCATTCCTCTACGTCTGATGAGGCCTCCAACCATTAGGGTGGATAATCCCGGGGCCCCCATCCACGAAGACTGCACTTACCAGCATGGCCAAATCTCTCAGTCAATTTCGTCGTGCATTTATGTCATTTTATCGAATGGCACTTTGCGGTTTCGCCCAACCTGGTGCAGTGACAGCATATAATGACCGTCAAGAAATCTGATCAAGGCGTATACGGAGGACATGATCAGACCAACAAGCGGTTAAGATTCAGCAAGCACTCGAATAAGGCACCAGAAAGCTTCTTGTAAAAAGCAAACCGCAGAGCACAGCATTCGTCACTCAGTGTTCCCACCAAAGGTCGGCAATACACCGCAAACACCAGTGGTCAAACACGACCAAGCGTTTAATGCCTTCATTACAAACTGGTTTGATCTCTTATCCATACAGTAACCCGGGCCTAATCCAAACATTATACACCCTACCTTTCACTGACAGGCTGATATTCAGCCGTCTCCACTGATGGTTGAGTCTCTGGAAAGTCACACGGGTGTTGCTCATACACAAAGTAAAGTACTCAGCGATGTGACCACCAGCTACCAAGGTAAGTGAACCGATGCACCACTTCCAGTGGCTGTACGCTGATAGTTAAAACAATCGTGTATCGGCCCAGTCCTGCAACAGTAGTTTGCACTATGAAGGTGCAACGAACGTACCGAAGCGTGCAGCGCTACGCACAAGTCTGTGCAGGGGTGTTCGCATAGTCACTGGGGTCAGACCCAAGAAGAGCTATGTCGTCCGCATACTCCAGTCCGTAGCCTGGCAGAACTTCCACTCCGGTAGAGCCTGAAAGAACCGATTCATTTATGATCACTTTAATCGCAAAATTAAAGAGGAAAGGAGATACAGTACCGTGACTAACCCTGTGTTTTGGGAAAAACTCAGAGGACAGTTTCCCGTAGAGGCTTACAGGTGCTCGGAAGTCACGGCAGAGGGACTACAGATAGGGAAAGAAGTGAACCGGCATGTCCTTCATGGATAGGCAGCACCAGAAGTTGGTGTGCACAACAGAGTCGAAGACAGCTTTCAAGTCAAGGAAACCCACTATAGTCGGTCGTCTGTAAATGTGTCTCTACTCTAACACTTGAAGATAAATAACCATGTGGTCGATGCGACCACAACCAAGGCGAAAGCCAGTCTGGATTTCATTGCTTCGGCGAATAACAGGACTTGTACGCAGTGGAAGAATGATCCCGGTTACAATGCTACTTATCTCTGGTCCCCGAAAACATGTTTAACCAGCTGAGCAAACGAAATGGGTTCCGTAAATGGAATACGTTTGGAATTAGGATTTCAAACGAGTTGTGTGAAAAAAGAATCCCAAGCTGGATCTCAGAAAACAGTGTCGCATAACGGTACCGAGACATTCCGAGTGTGTCGCCCAGACGTCTATCCGGCGATGGTTTTGGAAAGTGTTGCTTCATAACCTGAGGAAAGACAATGCGATGAGACGCCAATACTTCTAAGTAAATGAAGAGAATCGACATTATTATTATATGTACATATAAATGTTAATGACAGTTGGTTCAGGGCAAAGTCAACATTGGAAGTCAAAAAGCGTTAAGGGGTACACGTACGCCTAAGAAATTTCAAACATCCCATAGGAAGCAATACCCTGGATTGCGCATGCAAATATTGCATATATACAAACGGAAAATGTAACATGTTGACAAATGCGCAAAATGAACTGGACGCGTGACTGTTGTTCAGTGAAAGCAAGAGGCGACACTATGTGTTTATTTCCTTGTCCTTCTTCTTGTGATGTTTGCGTCGCTTCTTCTTTTTGCGTTCACCCTTAACGTGATGAAGATCAGTCGAAGAATCGGAAGACGCGTGATCCCGGGACCTTTCATGTTTTCTACAAGAGGAAGTTCACAAGCAGAGGTGTGAATCACTTCTTTTTCCGTTTTTCCCGATTAGATTTTTTCTGTTCTTTTTTCTTCTCAAGTTTAGCAGCTAAAACAGTAGAGGAGAAGAAGGTGAGTTCGACTGCATGCAGCCAGTAGACCTACAACAAATTCCCATGTGTCGACGACGGGTTGGAGAATGTAGAAAACAATCGTCCTGTGCAGTAGTAGGATGAGTTGGAATCAAGGAGGAAATAGAAGGCTTAAGAGATACACAGGGCAGAAACGCAAACAGGTGATTAATTTAAGAGGTAAAGTGGTGGGCAGTCCAAATGTCGGGCTTATAAGAATAGAAATTGGTCAAAAACTGACAGCATCAAATTCAACATGAGAAATTAGGGTAAGCGTTTTGATGGTGCAAAGCATAGGGTAATAGTAAGACGATAGAAAAAACAACACTACCAAGGAGAAAACAATGTGGATGAAAACGTAGGAGCAAGCAGTTCGAGTTATTTGTAAAACAATTAAACGAATGAGAACCACGATTAACTATGATCTATGCACCAAGATATGACGGATCTAGTGATTTAGACTTTTACTGACAAGAGAATAATGATAATAGTGATGGAAAAAGTATGGAAAAAAGTAAAAGTTTCGGCGGGGTGGTTAAGAGTCAGTTAAGTTCAGTTAAACAAATATGACTCGGGCAACGAAGTGCGGCAGAACCAGTTGCTATGACACGCGTCTCCAATGTAACAATAAGTATCCGTAGCACAAAACAGGGTTGAAGTAAGGGACCACAGCCACGTAAGTGAGGCGGTGATATCCGGTTGGGTAACACACCAGTCTCGAGCACCTGATAAAGGAGGATGACATGTGCCAAATGCACAAACAACCTATCGATGACATTGTCGATGCGCCTTTGCCAGCTTTACTAGGCCGGTGCAGGATACTTGAGTAAAGTGTTGAGAATTGCTTGGAAGATCTGACTGATTCAGACGTGACTAGTGCGACAAAGTGCGAGTGATACAGCTGTCATGATCTAAGACGCTACGATAACAATGATAACAATGAGGAAGGAGAGAAGACAAAGTAAAAAGGGCAAACACGAAAAGAGAAAAGTAGAAAGATGCAACCAGTGTGGTCGGCAATCTTAAGTAGTCTGTTGGAAGAAAATTGACCACAGACGGAGATTGTCTTCGATACTGGGGAATTTGGTGGAGAGGGCGTTGATATTCCATTCGGACTTCGGAACTATCCGTCGTCACCTATTAAACTGGCTGGACGCAAGGCACTAGACAGCCCTACTCTTTCTACTCTACTCACGCAGTTGTTAGTTCTGTTTGATAAGCGTCGGCGGATGGATGCGAAGTCGGAATGTACTATTAACACAACCTTCACCGAATCCCAAGTATCAAAGACAATTTTCATAAGTGACCAATTGCTTTGCAACAGACCACTTAAGATTGCTCGCCCATACCGATAACTGCCTTCTGACTAGCATTTTCGTTTCCTATTTGACAGTGGTTGAAACCCACGGTGTACCCAAGATTCTAGTGACCTTTGACTGCTGCAACCTTTTACCAATGAACTGTAAGTCTCTGTATGTAGCTTACACATGATCGGTACAAAGTGCCACCCAACTTTAAGCTAATTCACTTCGTCTGAAGAAGCTTTTGGGTCAAAAGCGAAAAGTTGTGCATTTGACTAATATATTAACCGGCCATCTACTAAGCTCTCTGAAATGACGACTTCCCTATAGGTTCCAAAATATCGAAGCTGGCCGCATGACTGAGTTGCGCCAAGCTTAGAGAAAAGCAAAAACGATGCTTCTAACAAACAATTGCTTTCGATTAATTAGTTTCAGGCTCATACGTTAATTAATTAATTAATAGGTTAGATTGAGGTGATGGATGGGTATTCTTCAAGAGAGTGAGTTGCGTTGCCGCGAGTTACCGTGTTTTGGTACCGACCATACCAATGTTTGCAGACCAGACAAACATGGCACCATCATGAAGTCAGTGGGGCTCATGAATTCGCCCATTGGTTTGGATGCTAAGTCTTCTGAGTAACGATTCCAAATATTTTGGTTCCCCTTGAAATGACGCTTTTTCCAACTCACAGTCTAGGTCAATATTTTTTCGTTTTACGGTGACGTGAATCAAAGAATGTGGATTCACCAAGATTCGGTGTAGGAAACAGCGCTTAAAACTATTATGTGATCAGCAGAATTGGTAGTTAAAAGACAGTTCAATAAGTCTGATGGCAAGTCGAGGTACGTCCTCACACGCACGGAAAAGAGACAGAAGCGTCTGCTGGAGTACCATGCGCCGGAGTTCAATGGACCCAGACGCATCGACCAAGGTCGCAAAATAGGAACAACGCGATTATTGACACCAATACTGCCGCTGCTGTATCTATCGCCACTAGTAGTGTTGCGAGAGGAATAGACAGTAAACGATTTCTCCAGAGGGAGTAGTTAAGAACGAAACATAATGGAGTGCCTGAAAGAGTGCAACTGACTCGGCGATTGCACCCTAACCCGATAAAATGTTCTCCCATTGGTGCGGATAATCCGAAAACGCCGATTCAAAGCAATGAACATCAACCCAGTTTACCCAGTCGGTTTTGCCATTTTACCGGGGTTCCAATTAACTAGGTACAGTACTGATAAACAACGCATAGGCGAAACGTTCTTAAAAGCCCCGTGAGCTACACCACTTCATCGATACGACCCCCATATGCAATAAGACCGTCTAGATAAGTTCATGGTTTCACTAGTTGGACCGGTTGTTCAGAGACAATGAGATGCGTCTGACAGTTACTGTATATTGCAGTTTAAAGGTGTGGATTAGATAACAAAATGTACAGCACCATGAGCATCTGCAAAGAAGTCACGTCCGAAGAGAGCGGTGCTGTCGGAGTAATACAATTTTGTTGACCGATTACCCAACGGAACCTCGAATGCAGAAGTGGAAGATGGCGAAAGTGAGCAATTCGTGATTATTTTAAATACAAATAGGAGGAAAACAGAGCAAGCGGAGTGACCCTTCACCCACATAACTTGTCGTGGAGAAATGAAGTAGCAGCTTTCCGTGAACAAGTACACGGACCAGGGGTATGGTGAATTGTGAACGAAAAGAACCTTCTCCAGTATACCATCAAACGTTGCTATAAGTCAGTACAATGAAAGTAATCGAATGTGTTTCACAAGCCAAGAAGGATTACCCCCACTAGTCCGCTTGTACGTGTGTGATAAAGAAACTAGTGAGACGAAAAATGTAATCGACGTATAGTGCAAAAGCAAAAAGTGACCGGACTTAATGGATTTATGCGAAAAACATTGAGTCACCGCAGCACAATGCATGTGAGCACTTTAGAAACAGTGGAGATAGGATTGACTACGGCGATTCTTGCAATATGTTCAAAGACCCTTTTTCAATATGAATAAAAGTCAGTTCCCTTCCTCATTGCGTCCAGTGATGTACAACGGCGTAGACCCGTAACTACCAGTTTTTCAGTGATAAAAGAGATTCATCGTGGACAGCTGGTATAGTTAGCTTCAGAATTGACAAATGGGACAGGGTGTGAATCTAATGGGAAATGTAGCTGCAAATGCTGACGGAATGAGTTTAGAAACTTTAGTTCAACAACTCTAAACCCGAAGAATATGCCAACCCGATTCAAATGAGCAGACCGTCTCTTCTCAGCTACCACCTCAATCATGGGAGAGGTCCTCTGAGTTTGTGCTGGAAGCAACATCATCATTGTCAAAAGCAGTACATCAACCAATCGGACTGATGGTTCGCTAAGGAATGAAGAAGAAAAGAAGCCGGACCTAGTGTAATGCCTTAATACACTAAGCTAACATTCAGGGTCAAGGCGCGCAACAACATACATCACAAACAAATGGCTATCGTGTAAAGATAAGGCGGAGTCAGTGATACAGCTTCTTTGCGAATTCCATTGCCCCGCGTCATACTCTTGTGGTGGAAACGAGGGATCAGCTACTTGGTAGGTCCAAAAATATCGACCATCCGCACTTTCAAGAGTCAGCTTTATCCGCATGAGCTTCCGGCTGATCACAAGTGCAAACAACAACGGGAAACATTACCAAACGGAGTAACTGAACGCAACCCAACTAAAGTTACTAGCACATCTAAAGCCATCACTTATTCGAACACCTCACGTTCCAACGCGACGTGACTGTACATTAACATGGTGCGATGATTTGCGTACTTCCGTGACTGAGCAACGCTAGGTGGGACTTTCCAAGTGTCTTCACAGCTTCTCATACCAGACAGATAAACAGTTAGAGTTTAGACTAACTCAGTCTCACAATCCGATCATATTGAAGGTCAAGGAGAGGTTGACAGACCTCTTACATAAAAATTAGTCATAGGAGACAACAGCACAATTACCATTTATCCATACTGAAATCCCCTAATACCTGATTTTGAACACCATCGGAAAATATGAAATAACAAGTGCATCTTGAGATCAAGTTGTACAATATGATTACTCTAAGCAGTCAGACTGTAAATCCGGAGCATCTCCACTTCACAAACGGCATTCAATTCGAAAAGTTCCATTAATCCCTCCAAACGATGGCGAACACAGCAAACAAACTCACGAATCCAGTCACACCTCACAAGTTCATTCACCATGCCCACTAACAAATATGGTTGGCAGTACGTGGTTTCGGATTTGCCTGTCATTGTGGCCAGCCACAGGATGCCTGCACCTAGAGAGGGACCATGGGTGGCTTGCGCTGCACCACCCATAGCTCCAACCACACACCCCATATCCAGTGTAAACCCGAAGGAATAAGACCGGGAGGCATGTGGATGGGAGCCACGTTTCATCAACGGAGCCGGCCCACACTCCTTCACAGGTAAACACAAGCACGCTGTATTTGGGAATCAAGCGCACACAAGGCGGTGTCTGGACCATAGTCCGATCCACACTGTGTGACTGGAACCACTTTTCGAGCGTAGATTAGTCACAATGACCGTGCACCCCGTCCCCTCCAGCAACGAACAATAGTCTCCTGGATCCAGTATGGACGAGGTAGTGGGTAATAGACAGATAGGTACCTTGTCAACATTCACATCAAGGGCAGCCACACTGGGGATATCAAGCAACCGCCAATCACTTGAAACGATGAGATCAAATAAAGTAAGTCAAATAATGCACACAGATACGATGACATAACTCTTCACTAAATGAGTGTAGAAAATAAATTGGTTACGAACAAATGTGCGGGAAGTTCAAGACGTCAGAACATATATTTTAAGATGTCACAAACGCGAAAATATTTTCAAAGTTAACTGCAATTAAGTGATGTTCTTCGCAGCCAGTTTCAAATCAGATAGTCGTCCACACGCCCGGAAAAGCACCAGGCTGCAGTTTCAGCCTGTTGCGCATCGTCAGTAGTGCGCAGCCATCGGATCCATCAGGATTCGAACCCATGACCACCAGCGGCTTGAACCGTCAGTTAGCAGCTTATGCCACTGGGCCACGAGGGACAGCTTCGGACCTGCCCTGACAGTTTCTAAATGCTGTAGTACATAGCTACTGTAAGTGGACGTCGTGTCTTTCGGGGCCAACCCTGTCCTCTGCAACGTTCGTAACGTGCATGGCAGTGGAGGATAAGACGCGATATATCGCAGTTAGCTTGTAAATCATGACGGTCCGAAGCTGTCCCCCATGGCCCAGTGGCATAAGCTGCTAACTGGCGGTTCAAGCTGCTGGTGGTCATGGGTTCGAATCCTGATGGATTCGATGGCTGCGCACTACTGACGATGCCCAACAGGCCGAAACTGCAGTCTAATGCTTTTCCAGGCATGTGGACGACTATCTGATTTGGAAACTGGCTGTGAAGAACATCACTTAAATACATCAAAAATCCCCTACTCATGAGTATAACTACACTTAACTTGAGCGACGTTTGAAAGTTAACAGAAGAAAGTTCACGTAGACATCAATGAGACAATAAAGCAAACTCACCCCCTGAAATAAAGAGACACGGCATGCAGCGTACCTACCAATGTTGCGCCGGTTCTGCATACGTCCTCTGCAGCAACCGCCGTCGTTTCGGTATCAGCCCAGAGTGACAGCCCTAATGGCTCACGAGGTCTGCCTGACTCAGACACTAGCGACCGCATGTGCCACACCACCATGCGCTCAATGTAAGGGGAGTAAAAAAACCTGCGCCTGCCGCTTCCGCAATTGCCGCTATCGCTCCGCAAGCAAGAGGTCTTACTCCTGCACCTCGGCAACTGCATTCGCGATGACATCGCGAGACGTACGCCGAGAAATTAACTTCGATTTCCATGATCTGCAAACAAGATTACAACCTGAGAGGCTCACTTTGATCATGTCCTGGTAACGAAGCTTTAGTTTGCCCACACGCCGTTTCCCAAGACACATAATACCTGCTTCGGTATCCGCATCAAATCCATACGCCACACATAACCACACCAGCTAAGGAGTCTCAGCAAAGTATGCTGTCCGCTGCATACTTTCCACTTTGGCTCAACACTTCTGTGTCCGCAACTCTGTCGCACCAACCGATGCGCAGAATCCGACGCAAACACTGTTGATGGAACCGCTGGAGACATCGCACATCCCGCCGGCACATCGTCTACGTTTCGCTGCCAGATAGAAGAACGGACAGCACTATGCATTTGCACACCATCAGTTTCGTGCCAACGGTAAGCGGATGGTTGTTCCACACTCGATACTCAAGCTTCCCGAATGCCGCCGCTGCCTTCGAGACGCGAATACGAAGCTCACTGTGTAGATGCTGATCTGTCGACATCACACTGCCATGGTAGCAGAAGCGGGAGGCGGTTTCTAATACTTCAGCACCAATGTTGATTCGCGGCACCATTGCAGATTGCACCTCCGGTGAAGGCTGAAAGAGACAGACAGTTTTGCTTGTGCTGATGCTGAGCCCGAATTTGGCTGCTGTCGAAGCCAGAGCACTAGTCATGTACTGCAACTCATCCGCGCTGTGTGCAAACAATGCACAGTCGTCAGCGAACAGCAACATCCGGATAGTTGCCTCACAGACTAGGGTTCTAGCATCGAAACGACGGATGGTCAGCAACCCAACATCACTACGGTGCTCCACAAGAATACCGTAAGCACAAGTGGCATCACAAGCATGAGACATCATGGCATGAAGATAGATATTAAACAGCGCAGGAGCTAGGACACAGCCTTGCTTCACACCAGAGACAACTGCAAAGTCAACCGAGGTCTGTCCACTCAGCTGCGCCCTCGCCCGCATACCACTGTGCAGACATACAATTAAACTTACAAATTTACTTGGGAAACCAAACTTACTCCACACCAACCACAATGCCTCGCAGTTCACCATATCAAATGTCTCGGTGAAATCAACAGAAAGCGAGTACAATGGCTGATTCGTTCTCTACACTTCTCCTGCAACTGTCGAGCCGCAAACACCATATCTATAATGTTGCGACCTGAACGGAATCCACATTGCTCTTCCGCCACGTTCGTATCTACAACCTGACTGACGAGGCGGTTGAACAGGATTCGTGCAATCACTTTGCCCACACAACAGCAAATTGATACCACGATAATTCGTGCAACATTGATTGCTTCCTTTGCCTTTGTACACTGGTAGCACAGGGGCATCCTTCAGCTCAGTAGACACCTGAATCCACACGCGCTGCACCAAGTGGTGCACCAACGCAGGTCCGCCGTGTTTCAATATTTCAGGCGGGAACCCGTCGGCACCCGCACACTTGCCGTTTCGCAGCTGAGCAAGTGCTCTCTGCGCCTCATCCAGTGAGCGCGTCCGCCAGACTCGTCTTCACATCGCGCTGTTTCAGGCCGTTCAAAGTAGGCCAGTCGATCTCTGAACGGTTGTTCAAGATACACTCAAAGTGTTTCCGCCAGACCTGCATTATCTCTGCCGTCTGTCTGCAGGTAGCGCCTGAACTACCATCGATCAGTGTCCTCAGCGGCTCCTATCTCCGTCCATACACCGCCTTCAAGGAGTCAGAGAATTCCTTGTGTTGGCTGCGTTCGGTGTAGCATTCCATCTGCTTCACCTTCTCCATTCACCATGCATTTTTAATGACACGCAGCTCTCGGATCAGTCGCAGTCGAAGTTTGCGAAGCTGACTACTCTTCCCCAACTCACTGCGGTCTGCCACATTTGCAGCATACTTCTTTGTTGCTTACTTCTTACACACCAATGCGCCAATCGTCGCATTGTTCTCATCAAACCAATCAGGTCGCTTACCGTTTGCGCGCCCGATGGTTTCCTCGGCAGCGACTGTCACCTGGTCGCGAATGTGGTGCCACAGGTCGCGCACTGTGGCTATGCATTCCACATCACGCAGGCGTACAGCCATCGCCTTCTCCAACGCAATACGTTTCTCCACAATACCGAGGGAGAGAATGTTAACTTTACGCCGATTCACGGCGGGAGTGCAATACATAGATTTACGAAAGTATATGTACAGTTTGGTTCGTACCAATTTGTGATCAGTGCCACACTCAGCTCCACTCAGTGCACGTGTCATGCGTACTTCACGCTGACATACGACGACATAGTCGAGCAGATGAGCGTGACCACTCCGTGGGTGCGTCCAAATTGCTATATCACTCGCACTCAGTGCAAACCGAGTGTTCGTGATCATCAGGCCGTGAGTGGCACACACAGTGAGAGCAGTCTGTCACCGTTCGCATTCGCTGAACCAATGCTATGCGGACCGATAACATTTGTCCACGCCGGTGCATCACGCCCAACGCGCACGCTGAAATCACCCAGCAGAAGTAGTCGGTCGCTCCTCGGCACAGATCTTGTCACGGAGGGTTTCTGAGTGTAGAATTGAGCACGCATGTCATCAGGATAACATATGGTCGGACCGTGCATGCTAATTAAAGTGGCGAACTTACCTCTTCCGAGTCGTAGGCGAACAGTCATTAGTCGCGCATTGATGCCTGTTGGTTCACCCACGAGCTGACCATGAAAGCGATAGGCTATTGCAAATCCGACTGCATGTTCACGTGGTGCTGTTGCCCACCCATTATAACTTATAACCTGCACCTGTTTCATGCAACTTACCTTGCTCAGCGAGCCGGATCTCACTGAGTAGCTGGCAAGTAATGGTGTCTGAATGTCAAAAAAGGCTATGGTTTGTTCACACGGAAACTACGAGTCCGACAGCTGGCTATGGTAAAGCCGGAGGTTTTGACGAATTGTTCACGCACACACAACGGAGAGTTGTTGAGAGGAATCGCCGTCGCCTCCGTGATTGCAAGGCTTTGTAGATAACAACGGGATGACTGGTTTGAACTTGGTGTGCGAATATTGCGGTGATGCAGGTTTTATTCATTCCTCGGCTTAGCCACGCTGGGAGATGCTCGTGGATGTGTTCAGACTAACGTCTCAAGATGCGACCTATGTAACTTGTTTTACAGAGGTAGGTAACATCCACAGATAGATTATACTTCAGTATGGGCGTGTAAGTAAAAATATTGTGTGACTGTGCGGCATCATAGGTATTCATAACGGCCGCTCATAATCAGGCTTACTGTGGTGCTCCGACCTGTTGCCTTCCTTGTATGGCAACTATAATAGACGGGGTTTCTTTCCTCCTGTGGGTGCTTTGGCGACCACACAATCACTCCGCATATTTCTGAGGATATTTGTTAATAAGGAACCATTTTCTTGGTACGGCGCGCTATGCTCCGATTGTGTCCTCGGGGCATATTTTCATCGCTGTTCCGGACTGGGTTCACTTTTCTGTCGAATTGGCACAAAGTTATCAAAGTGTGTATATTGACCCGTCCATGTCGCTTTCCTGTGAATTCTGCGCGGCAGCGGGCCATCTGGTCGACGTGACCTTTGAACATCCAGGAAAACTAGATCTTCGTTAGTCTCGGGTTGCATGCCAAACTGAATGTCTATGTGAGTCCGATTGAATTTCCCTAATAATTCAACGTCTACCGAGCCGTCAGCTATGCGCATCACGTCATCGACATAGCGCTTCTAGATTGGCATCTGCTCAATCATTTCACTGAACGGATCCTTCTCAACTTTAGCCGACCGAACAAGGGACCCAACAGCGACTCCATAGTTAGCCCGTCTTTTTGTCGGTATAACTGTCCGGCAAAGCACAACTGCACGTTATGGGTACATTTATGAGGTATCGTCTTCAGTTCTTCCACCAATAAGGCAATTCGTTGGCCTGTGCGCTCGATGTATTCGGCAAGTTAATCGATTGTCTCTTCAACGGGAATATTAGTAAACACTGACGTCACTTCGATCGACTATTGCTGCTTGTTCAGCTCTTATTTTATCGACGAACTCGAAAGTCTCAAGCGAACTTTGACTCGCTAGATGTCTTCTTCTTGGTTCCGGTAGTTCGGCCAATCACTTTGTCAATGTATGATACAGGGACTAACTTATATCTAGTATAGGTCGTAAAGGTGCTCCCTCGTTATGTAATTCATGCAATAAGGGCAGAATACTGTTGGTTCCTGGACGAAATTGGTCCACTCAACGTAATGCTCACAAAAGCTTGGCGGACCTTCGGAGCAACCTTACTTCCGAATGGGTGCAGTAGGAAAGGGCCACCTGTGTCATTGGAAAGGCATCATCAGGTTCGAGCCTTTCGCATATTTTTCTGATAAGCATCAGATATCGATCGCTATTGTTTCTAATGTTAGAGCAAGTGCTGTCTGTTACCCAACCAAGTAGGCACGTCGAGTCGCACCAGTTTTCGCGGGCATAAAGGGTCTCAACCAGCACCGGATGAACTGAGGTTGTTTGCTTGGCTGAACACGGAATTGTATAGAGGGCCGGTGTGACACTCCGCAGTTACGTGTGGTTCAAAATCAGAAGACAAACGCCTGCCTAGGCAAGATGGGAAGGGCCAAGAGCTATTGGGTTAGAAAGAAAAGACAATTGAGGATGGATCTGGACAATAGGAATGAAAATTTTAAGAGAGGAATAGGAAGACCGGAGGACCTGAGATGTAGCGTCCTCACCGCTATTCGCCCAGTTTAGCTGCTCAGTGTTCCCTGCCAAGGTTAGAGCACCAGGATACTATTCGAAGAGCCATCCATTTCATTGCATGCTAAGAAACCGTCAGGTTGCCCAAGTGCAAATGGAAGGATTAGGGTTCTCAATCAGAAACTGGTTCAATAGCCTAGTCGTAGGGTAACGGAAGTTTGCAGTTGGCTACAGGTAATCTGTTTTGTGGAATAACGAATCACTCTTTCTCTAACCCCAAACGTTAGACACAAAAGGCACCACTCGGTGTAGCTCATTGGATCCTCTAAACACGCAAGCCATCACATCATGTTAGAGTCCAGCCTCATGGCGAAGGTGTGATGCTCAGAAGCAATCAAGACAATTAAATATAAAAAATTGTATGCGTCAATCCATTCCCTAATCCAACCGACCGTGACTGCTTATACGGTAATGCTCGGACCGTCCTCATATCCAGTTTGTATATCGATGGCTGTGGTGCCCTTGTTCTCGCCGCAGTATCAAAAGGGACCCCTCACGGGTGTGCACCCATGGCAGCATTTATACCCGCAGTGGAGTCTGCCCTCATTTGACTTTCCATCGGGGTACAACGATACTTTGTTCGTATCACTGTCAGCTTTAGATCGTGCACGCTGATCCTAAGCGGTTATCGACTTAGGCCGGCCTGTGACCAAAGGTAACGGGTTCTAACTCTCGTAAGTGCAGGTAAGCTCGTAGGATCCAAGGTTCGCGCTCTACTCCTGGTGGTCGCGTGGCGGCGAAGCGTCTATATAACCATCCGGCGTTCTGCCTATGCCTTGTCTGAATCGACTTGGCCACTTCAAGTTCGACCACATCTTTCACGTACGCATAACACTCGCTGTTCTATTTTCATCAAAATCCATGGCTTTGAAAGTGCACACAGTCTACGTGTTCTCGACACCACTGTGTATTACAACATCAGTGGTCATTAACGAACGCAGTGCGACAACCGGGCGCGGATTGGAAGCGCTTTCGATGCACCACACAAAAGGTCTTTTGATTTAGCTGTTAACCCAGTTCAGTTAAGTGCAGTTAACCGACTAATATCCGGGAACCGAAGTGCGGTGGACCCAGTTGCCCTGTAGCAATAACAATAACCATAAATCACAACGGCGAGAAATGATATTCAGTGAAAATACAATGTAAAAATGAAATCGAGAGAAAGGTGTTAGACGGATCAGGATGGAATGAAAATTAACGGCTAGATGCAAGAAACCGAATACCAGAACTCCACTGTCTGCGCGACTGCACTATGTCCGATAAGGTCTCCAACCATTAGTGTGGACAATCCCGAGGTACTCATACAGGAAGACAGCACGCACCAGCCTGACCAAGTCTCTCAGTCAATTTCCTTTAGCATTTATGTCATTTCACTGAACGGCACCTTGCGTTTTCGCCCAACCTGGTGCAGCGACAGCATATACTGCACGCTGAAGAAGGCGTTCGACGGGCATACCGAGGACATGACGTAGCCCATGTAGGTCGTCGAGATTCAGCAAACACTGTAGTGAGGCGTCAAAAGGATTTTTACCGAAAACAAACTGGATGAGCTCAGCATGACTCACCCCGTGTTCCCACCTGATGTTAGCAGCAACGTTCCACAGCCACCAGTGATCTAAAACGGTCAAGCGTTTAATGCCTACATTATCCTTACAGTAACACTAGTCTTATCAAAGCGTTACACGCCCTACTTTTCACTGACAGGCTGATAGTCAGCCGTCTCCATTGATGACCGAGCTTTTGGTAAGTCACACGGGCCTCGCTGATACGCGAAATAACCTCCTCAGTGATGTGGCTACCAGAGGTGATACAGCTACTATAGTAAGTGAGCAGATCCAACACTTCCAAGGCTGTCCGATGACGGCTAGATCAGGTGGCATATCGATCCAGTTCTGTAATGATACTTTTCACTTCAAAGCGTGCAGCGCTACGCATCAGTCTATACAGCAGTATTTGCACGGTCGCTAATTTAGATCCAAAAAGAGCAGTATCTTCTGAATATGCAAGGTTTGTTAGTCGTTTACCTGACAACTTCTACTCCAGTAGAGCCCTGTAAGAACAGTCATTTATAAACATTCTAACCATAAAATTAAAGGAGATGTAGATGGCCGCTGGCGGACCCTACCTTTTATGACGAACTAGGGGGGTAGTTTCTCGTATATCCTTCATAGCTTCGGGAATCACGGTAGGTGGACCATAGAATGGGTAGGAATTTAATCTGCGCGCCCTTCATGCATGGGCAGTACCACATGCAAGCGCGGTCAACGGAGTCGAAGACGGCCTTCTAAGTCAACGAAAATTAGCATAGTCGATCATCTGTGTGTCTGTTTTAACACTTGGCGAAGAGTAGGTATGTGATCGATGTGACCACGACCAGGGCCGAGTACGGCCTGGCTTCCAATGATTCAGCTCTCTCCAGAGCCAGTAAGTTGTCGAGGAATGATAACTGTGAGAAGATTTTGCTGCGAATGAAATAATACTTAAATCTCGATGATTTCCTCACAACGTAAGCTGATCCATTTTGAAGATGGGCACGACCGTTGGCAGTTGCCAGGCTGTAGACATCTTTTCAGTGTCCCCCATAATCTTAAATAAAGAAGCAAGTCCAGCCAACAAAGACTCACCTCCGTCCTTCAATAAATACGGAAGACGTTGGATACAGGAGCCTTGTTTCTTTTAAACCCGACGAGTTCATGTCGAATCGCAGCTGAAGTGGGATGTGTGACGTAACAATCTCACGTTCACTCAGTTGATTTAACAAGCGACGATGTCGCAGTAGACCCACTGAACTGATCTTCAAAATGTTCTGCCCAGCGGGCTAGTTAACGATGCTAAGAATGGATCGAATCTTCGTCTTTCTCAACTGTCGTCGCTGTGGCTGATGACTTTCTCAGACCCGTGTTCCGTATAAGCTGAGATAGCACACGGCTGTTCCCAATAGCATTAGTTCTATCCATCTCACGGGCTCTTTTTCTGATCGTCAACGTTCCTTGTCAATACAAAAACTCCTTATCAGACGTCGTTTCAGGACAAACCCAAACTCAGTGTTTCTTAAGGACTGTTTTCCCTCATCTCTCATTCTGATGGACGCCTCAATGATCCCTTCACAGTTCAGGCATCTCAAGTTGGGTGCACAGCAGGCGTCAAATGCATACTCCACTGCACACTTGAGACGGTCCCAATCAGAATTCGCCTCACTAACCTCATTCATCCTTGACCAATCCAGCATGATACTGTTGCACTGCATACTACGAGTGCAAGTTACAAATAAGAAAGTTACAACATGGGCGCTCCTTTGAAGCGAGAAGAGTGAGTACCAGGGATGCGCGCACTAAGGCATGATCGGAATCTAGGCGGTGCTCTAAATAGACCGACAGCCGTGCGAATAGCAATATGGTCAGTTCGGGAGCAGGTCATTGGGAATTCGGTGGGCACCAGGTGACGCGATGTGAACGTTTGTGGTGGAAAGCATTGCCGCCAATATATATATATATATATATATATATATATATATATATATATATATATATATATATATAACTGTTTTATTTCCGCGTACGAAGGCATGATCATGAGAATACAAAGCGGTATGGTCGGTAAGTGTATAAAAATATGGCATGTTAATCAGTAACCCACTGAATTTATGTGTGACTGCCGTGAAGCAGATCTCAATCGGTCTCTGCAATCACATTCCCGAGCTGGATCTGCTCCCCACTGCCTTGTGGGTCAGGCTATTGAGCCAAAGACTCCGGGCAGAGTCCCTCCAGCAAACCTCCAAATTCCTCTGCCTTGTGGGTCAAGCTATTAAGCCAACGGCTCCGACTGTAGTCCGTCAAGCAAACCTCAGAAGCACAACCGACACCTCGCATGTGATTGCCCACCAATGCAATTCTATGCCTGCGCGCAAAGCAATCAGCATCGGGTGATGGAAAGTGTGCACACTGCTGCACCGGAACTCGAGTGAACGCCCCGAGAGAAGCACTGCACTCATCAAAATGGAACTAGCGCGGTAAAACATCAATATTGCGTCGTTCAGTGAGACCTGGCTCGCTGAGCAAGATAAGTTGCATGAAACAAGTGCAGGTTATAAGTTATAATGGGTGGACAACAGCACCACGTGAACATGCAGTCGGATTTGCAATAGCCTATCGCTTTCATGGTCAGCTCGTGGGTGAACCAACAGGCATCAATGCGCGACTAATGACTGTTCGCCTACGACTCGGAAGAGGTAAGTTCGCCACTTTAATTAGCATGTACGGTCCGACCATGTGTTATCCTGATGACATGCGTGCTCAATTCTACACTCAGAAACCCTCCGTGACAAGATCTGTGCCGAGGAGCGCGTCGGCCTTACCACTAAGTGCTATACCTACACCAGCCAAACCCGCTGAGGCTGTCTCTGGATCTCCAAAAAGAGGTAGGTGATATTTGGCACCCAAATTTTGAACTTCAACAGCAACCACCCAAAGTTCCACAAAATAACCTGCGTGCGGACACTACTTCGCAGGATTGGAAGACACTGCAGCACAGCGGAAGACAAACGGGAAGAAGAAACATCTATTCGATTCGTTTGGGCGCAATTGGATACCCACGCAGATTCATCCGCAGATGTCTAAACCACAAACCTACAAACACCGAGCCGATACCAAATGCAAGCAAGTGTCGTTTGCCGTATATGAAGAACATATTTTAAATGACTGCTCAAATGACTTGCTCAAACAACACCGCATCGTGGTCGCTCACAAGCCAACCGCTACTTTGAGAAGTATACTGTCAAACCCAAAAGACAATCGGAAAGCACAAGAACGAACAAACTTCGTGTATAAAATAAATTGCAATAATTGGGAAATTAACTATGTGGGACAGACAGGAAGAAAACTATCCACAAGAATACAAGAACATCAGAGAGTTTGTAAAAAAAACATTATGCATCGTCTCTTGTCTCAGCGCATGGGGATGAGGAGGGACATAGCTTCAATTGGAACAAAACGGAGATTCTAGCTCAAACAACAACACAGAAAGGAAGATAATTCCTAGAAGCATAGTACTCCTCCAATAATTCGATCAACGTGCGCATCGACATCGACCCCGTATACCATCAGCTCAGAAAGAAAGATCTCCGGCGAATAGAAAGATATGATTCAGCCGCGGAAGCAAATGGGCAGAGATCACTTGACGCAAATCGAAATTGTCACCTTCAAAAGTCACCTGCTCGTCGATCACAGACTGACGATGTAATAAGCAGAATTGTACACTGTATATCACTGCATTGAAGATGCTACCTCACATGGTGGTGAAGCGTATTCGATCCCTTTATCAAGCTCAGAGAAATGATCAACAGGTAAGGATTGTTGGTAGACAAACGACTGACGTGTGATGAAGTCACGTGAATGTGAGAGGCAGAAACGGTAGCTGATGAGCACGTTTAAGGACAGTCCATGGTTTTGTGAGAGGGCGTGATACTACCCGGTTGCCCAAGCCGAAGTAGGGAGTTGAATTAGGTGAGTCCACCCCGAGACTTTAGTTGGAAAACCTACTCGCAAAGCAGCGGGGCGAATTTAGAGAATCACGCCTACTGGGAGGCGATGACTGAATGCTCAGTTCATGCCTTTTTGTTTCGGAGATCACCAAACAGGGGCCGAATACTACCAATGAAATCAGCACAGTTGCTGGAATACAATGACCCACGGAGGTAGAACATTGTCACCGAACACTTCGCTGGAGTGGGGTACACCCGAACCAAGCAGCTGGCACCATGAAGAGGTAGTTCGGAAAGCCAGCAGGAGAAATACTTCTTGTACTCCATCGACATCGAGCGCATGGTGCTGCAGCACATGCGGTCACGAGTATCTCAATCAGGCAGGCCTGGTGAGTCATGAGCGAGACCACTCAAAGCCAACACGGAAACGACGACGGGTCCTGCAGAGAACGTAGGCAGAACCGGCGCAGCGTTTGTACGTACGCTGCATTCGATCTATTAACCAGGTGCATGAATGCTGTCACTTTATTTCAGGTAGTGGGTTTGCTATGTTGTCCTAATGCTTTTTTAGCTCATATAAACGTCTACCTGAACTATCTTCCATAAACCTACCGCCTAACATTTTCGCGTTTGTGACATCTTAAAATATATGTTCTGACGTATTGAACATCCCGCACATTTGCTCGTAACCAATTTATTGTATATGTTTATTTAGTGAAGAGTTATGTCATCATATCTGTATGCACTGTTGGATTTATTTTATTTGATCTCGTCGTTTCAAGTGATTGACTGTTGTTTGACATCCCCAGTGTGGCTGCGCTTGATCTAAATGTTGACAGGGTGCCTATATTTCTAGTACCCACTACCTCGTCCATACTGGTTCCAGGAGACAGTTGATCGTTGCTGGATGGGACGGGGTGCACTGTCCTTGTGGCCGTGCTAGACTCGAAGAGCGGTTCCATGCACTCAGTGTGGAGCAGACTACGGTCCAGCCACCGCCTTGTGTGCGCTGGATTCCTAAATACGGCGTGCTTGTGCTTGCCTGTGAAGGAGTGTAGGCCGGCTCCGTTGAGAAAACGTGGCTCCCATCCACATACCTCCTGGTCTTATTCCTTCGGGTTTACACTGGATATGCGGTGTGTGGTTGTATCTATGAGTAGGGCAGCGCAAGCCACCCATGGTCCCTCTGTAGGCGCAGGCGTCCCGTGGCTGCACACAGTGACAGCGAAATCAGAAATCGGATGCTGCAAATGATATATTTATTTCTTTATTTCTGGAGACTGTTCATAATCCTGAACATTCCCATCAGGTCGCTGCTCTCTCCACGCTGTTCTATGGAAAGCAACCCTAGGCTCCTACGGCGTTCATCATCAGATTTCTAACCTTGGCGCGCAATCACCCGATTTTTGGACATTTATTATGTAAGTAACATCCTCTTGGAGATACGGTTCCCAAGCCTGCACAACGTATTCTAAGTGATGTCGTACCACTGCGCATTAAAAGGGAAGGAAAACCGCAGTGTAACGTTGCACAACGCTCTGCTGAGACGGAAAAGCTTCTGTCGCGCCTTGTTGGCGGCGTACTAACATTGTGCTGATGGTTTGAAGTTCTTCACCACTACGATGCCCATGTGACTGCTTTATCGACGCACCGCAACGTCAGAGTACTGGAAGTAGTTTGCATTGGAACACCATCGTTGGTATAGGATGAGTTGACATTTTTTGGTATTAAGAGACAAGTCCCACAAGGATGACCACCTCGCTAGATTGCAGATGTGCTTCGATAGCGTGTTTCGGTTACCTCTGTCTATGAGTTTTTCATTGTCCGCAAAGATATGGTAAGGGTTTTCAAGGAGGGAGGCAAGTCATTTATGAACATAAGGAACCACACTCAGCCTAAAACAGAACCTTGAAAAACACTACTGTGAGCGGTGTCTGTGCTTGGTCTGGAGTCATCAACTCTAACGTGGAAGGTACTTCTGCAAAGAAATTCCGCTATCTAATTCAATAGTTGTGAACGTATCCAAAACAATGTCAGCTTTTGCAGTAAGAAATAACAGTTGACAGGGTCAAAAATGAAAACCTCCACTGAAACCCATCGTCGAGATAGTGAGTAGCATCAATCGAGAAACATAAAATATTGCTGAGGCGTGCTGCTCTACTCCTATCAAGTTATGCGCAACTACGTGCCTACAAATCCGGTTCCTGATCAGCTTTTCCAAGCAGAACACCAGCGAGGTTGACAGGTCTACAGTTGACGGGACTGATGTAGAGCCCCTTTGTGTGTTGTTATAAGACCTGCCTCCTCCTAATCTTGTGACAGCCTAACTCGCTGAAGAGGCATATTGAACAGGTCCAAGATAGGCTACTGAAGTACTACAGCGAGCGGGTTGGTAATGGTAAGACGTAAATTATCAGATCCAACATCCGAAGGCAACAAGCACCTCTGAGGCTGTTAATGGATCAGTTGGCATCATACTCGCAAGTTGACGATGAAGCTGCAAGGGGATAGAACACCCGTTATCCGCACGATATATGTCTTGAAAAACGCGCAGTAACATCTGCCTTCCCCGCATTCCATGTAGCATGAATACCGTGCTTCGCCATTAAGTTACCAACCCCCTCTCTCAAAAAGCATTCGATGAAACATAACTGTAGTGTATCTTCGGTCTTGCTTTTGCACTCTGATTTAACCTAGCTAATAGCAGTATTACATGTCTGTAATTCGACTGTCGATTTTCGATATTTTTATGATGTAGCCAAGCCTTAAAACCTCCGGAATCCGGAAGGGCTTTCCACGATCAATACTCCAACGCCACCGGCGGGGCTTATTGATATGCCTTCTGTGGTGCAGTGGAGCGCACTCATGTAGAAGTTGAACAATTAGTACTTGTATTACGCTCCATTGCTGTACTTATGTGTTGTGCGCTTGTTCGCGAACGCAGCCGACCTGCAGTGGTCTGTTCTGTAAGTGAGTAGGGTTGGTGTGGCCAGTCGGCCAGTGACCGAGTGGTCTGCGCGTCTGTTTTGCGACCATATGGTCACTAGTTCGAATTCGCGTAGGGCGCACATCCTCGTGGTATACTCAGCCCACATGCGGCCGTTGGTGATCGCGTGGCAGAGAAGCGCCGTTACGGCGTACATCTGGCGATTCATTTTCTGACGCGGTCAAGGTACTTCACTAGTCATTTTTCCGGGAATCAGTATTAATTGAGGTCAGAACGTAGTGGTCACTCTTACGTATGGAATCTTATGTATGAAGTTATGGCAAGTGACCATAATGTAGTTAGTACAACACCTTAGGTCGAAGGAGGGCAGCCAATGCGATTTTGAATTGGAAAGCTAATGTGCTGAACAAAAGCATTCAGGTGTACCCATTCTACCAGTCCCCTTTAATGCATTTACATTGCAATCTGCATGCCCCGAATCCACACGAGGGAAGTATCAATCCCCGACGATAACAAAGTTCGGTGCATCTGCTGCTGTCTATCTGAACACGCTACTACGTTCCGTGTTCTCCACTCGCGTAGTGGAGCCACGGCACACACATGTAATTATCTAAAACTGTCCCTCCAATCTCAGGAAGCAAGAGACAACTTGAACATCCCATTCCTCATAGAGAAGGGAGCCTCGCAGATTCTATAGTGGCCCTTAGTGAGCAAAAGCATAGCCATACCAATCCGATTTCCAGATCTATCTATTTTATACTCGGAGAACTCCGTCAGTAAGTCACAAATTCGATCAGTTTGGTAAAAACAGGTCTCAGTGACCGTAAGTACGTCAGCAAGTTTACGGCTGACTGCCAATTCCTCCCATTTATTTCTTATGATGCAGCAGTTGGTACAATACACTCTCAACTCCCTTCGTTGTTCCTTCATCTCCGCTACATCTGTTTTACATTTTCCATCGGGCATAAAACAGGAAGAGATAAGCCGGTAGTTAGGACCAATCTATAGATAATCATCCACTCCAACAGCCAAAGTCGTAAACCACCACAAGACAATTCCTTACCAGCTAGGAACATTACGCATAACGACTGTGTACGACACAGCACTTATGAGCTATACAGAGGGATTTGAGATTACTCATGAATAGTAGGGATTTTGGTGGTTCGTGGGGCTTACTGCTATCCCCTGCACAGTTCGTAACTGGCATGGCAGTGGAAGATGAGCCGGGCTATATCACAGCCAACGGTCAATCACGCATGTCCGCGGCCGTCAACCCATGGCTTAGTGGCACAAGCTGGTGGCACCCGGAAGTCCTGGAATCGGAACCCGGCAGGAGTCCGAGGAAGGCGCAGCATTGAAGAGACAGGTCGAAACAGCGCTGCCTGGTGCTCTTCCGGAGATGCCAATGCCTGCTGGCTGAGAGTGGATGTGATGAATTGCTTCTGAATTCCTGATCTATCGACCTTGAATTGTTTTCTCCTTTTAACAGAGCCGTCAACCATCCTATTCATTGTGGTCGGATAAGGCCCACCTACACTACTCGTTGTAGTATCAATATGACCACTCCGCGCTTTGTACGAACGTGTTCGGTGTCATCCAACATACACCTGTGGTTAGCCACTAAAGTGCTGTTCACTACCACGGGTATCGACGTTACCGTTTTTGAGCCTGCAACCTCAGACGACTTTGATCGCCTGTACTTTGTTAAGAAGTCATAGGTCGTTATTTTGTTTCTACTTTCCATCGTCGACGGTGAAATCACGTTACCAGAAAGCACATATTCCATGGTCACATACAGAACATGAGCTCCTTTGCAAAAAGTCTGAGCTGGGTTACAACGCGAGTTATAGGCCTCAAAGTGGTCGTTGTCATGCCACTTGAAGTTAGTGCTTTCTGTGGTTAGGCTATACGGTGCTCCTAAACAAGTGGTCCATGAACTGGCGCTACTTTCGGTTCCCTGCCAGACTAATCATAAGCAAGAAGCTCAACAACTTGTGCAGTTGGTGATTATGTCATACTTTTGACCTAGTGAGCAACTTTTCCCCTTGAAGCTAGTGTATCCGATACCAATTGATATCGATCGTTGGTATAATGTGTTAGTATGCCCGCTCGGTCAAGGGGCAAATCACTCTCAATCACACTCAACCAAAATAGGCCTTGCAAAACCCTCTGGGTGTGTCATCTCACCGTCCAACAATCGATCCTGTGGACTCTTTTCATGCCCACATGCGGTGATAGCCCAAAAATGTAAAGAATAACCTGCATGCGCCTACCATATAAATGGCATATAACTATAGACACAAGTATTACCAGCTCCTCTTTGGCGACCGGTTGTAAATGCCGCGCTACGCACATGGTGCACGGAACACGATTACATTTCATCAATCTGCACTTTTAAAGCGTTACTGACAGGTCTCTGCTCTTGGGTTAACTTTTCTTCCGCGTTCAGCCTTCGCAAACAGTCAGTATCCTCAGCATCCCCAACAGATGGTTTCGCCTGGCGGGCACGTAGTAGACGTTAGCAAGTGTCAGCGAAAAAAAACCCAATGAAAACAGATCCAATTCAATTTGGGAAAACGAGCGTGCAAATTGATGGAAGCCTAACCTAATCTAGAACAGTTGTTGCGATACTACTGAATTCACTGTGACTGCGGCGTCACAGACATACTCTTCACATGCACAAAGAACTTGAAAATCCATAATAAATACGAGATAAGCGAGCAGTTCAGTTCAGTTGAACAACTATGATCCGAGCACCGAGGTGTAGTGCATCTAGCTGCCACAACTCACACCACAAGAATAACATCGAATAACGACGTCAAAATGGTGGGTCTGAATGCAAACAGAATGTAAAGAAAGTGAAAGCAAGAAGGAAGTGCACCAAATTAATCGGAATGGAACGAAAATTAACAACCAGATGCAAGAAACCTAATGCAGGTATGTTAGTGACTGCGTGACTGCTCCATGTCTGATACGGCCTTCAACCACTGGTGTGGACCATACCGAAGATGGCATGAAGATGGCACACACCAGCCTGACCAAATCTCTCAGTTAGTTCCTCCATGCCTCTATGCTACGTCATGGACTAGCCACCTCGCGGCTTCACAAACATGGTGCAGCCACGGCGTATATTGCACGCAGAGGAAGCCGGTCAAAGGGCATACAGTGAACATGGACTAACCAACGTAAGCGATTAGGATTCAGCAAACTCTCGAGGGATGCATTAGAAGGATTCTTGGCACAAACCAACTGGCGGATAACAGCATTCCTCACTCGGTGTTCCCACCAAACGTCAGCAATACACTGTAAGCACCGGTGGTCAAACACGGCTAAGCGTTTAATGTCTTCGTCGCAAACTGGCTAGGTTCATTCAGTAACATAGGTCTTATCGCAGCGTTATACACGCTACCTTTCACTGACAGGCTGATTTCCTGCCGTCTGCATAGACGATTGAGTCTCTGGAAAGCCACAAGGGTCTCATTAATACACAAAGTAATATCCTCAGTGATGTGATCACGATAGGCGACACAGCGACCATGGTAACTGAACTGATCCACCACTTCCAGTGGCTGTTCGGTAATAGCTAGAAACGGTGGCGCATCGGTCCAGTTCTGTAAATGTACTTCGCAATTTGAAGGTGCAAAGCATATGTCGAAGCGTGCAGCGCTACACACCAGTCTTTATAATAGTGTCGCATAGCCACTTCGTCAGACCCAAGGATAGTTACGTCGTCCGCATACTCAAGGCTTGTCATTCAGTCACCTGACAGTATTTCTATTCCGGTTGAGACTGAAAGAATCGAACAGCTTGTGAACATTACGATAACAAAGTTCGAAAGGAAAGGAGATATGGGACAACACTGGCAAAAACCACTTGTGGGGAACTCAGGAAAATGTCGCCCGTAGACTCTTACGCGGCCTCGAGTCACGGTAGAGAGACTGCACATTGGAAAGCAATTTAGCCGATTCGTCCTTCATGGATAGGCAGCACAACAAACTGGTGAGGTGAACAGAGTCGAAGACGGCTTTCAAGTCAAGGAAAACCACCATATTCGGTCGTCTGCGTGTTGTGGTTTCCGCTGATTGTACGGATAACCTACTAGAATCTGTTGTACAGAACCCAACCAGTTCAACCCGCACGATAAGGAGAACGCCAACGACCAGCCGGACCGAGAGTTCTATTGCATGAGAGCATAGCGGAATATGTTGAATGCAGCTACCAAACACAACAACGTCGGAGATGATAAGTAATATCAATTAACACAGCTCAAAACGGTTCAAGTTCAAGGTTCAACTTGCTGCTGACCCCACCTAGATTGGCGTTTGACCTCTGCTTGAGTTCGATCTCCAAATGTAGATCGAATCAATGTTGCGTCACGGCTCTCGATAAGAACGATGGCTGTAACCTGGCACTACGTAACACCTCCGTCGCTCAAACTGAAGTAGGACATCTTGGGGCCAGCTGCATTCTGATGACAGGTCTCCGTACCTGATCAGTCCATCACCGTGGCTGCAAGCTCGTTCTATTTTGTGGCCATTGTTCAAAGCTTATTAAGTCCATGCAAGGTCCACGGGTGAGTTGTCCACCCGGTGGAGAACTCCTGTTATTTAAGCGATCGTGTTGTAATCTACCACGTTCTGGCGAGATTCCGGTTGTACTGAATTCGTCCCCTGCTTGCTCCGAACCCCAGCCGAAAACCAGAAATCAACGCCTAGAGGCAAAAGCGTGTTGCGGAACAAGCTACCGAAACGGGTAACAGTAGTGTGGAAACTAGTGAATATTTATTTGCCTACCGAGGAATGTTCGCGTTTCAGAACAGCTAGGTCAGCTGCCCTGATTGGTAGTTCAGTTCCGCTATCCAATGGGAATGTTGGTGAGCATGTCGTAAGGACGCGAACGTTCCTGAGATCACTTAATGTTTTCATCGTACACCATTGGCTCAGCTTGTTTTCCCACTGAATTACTCAGTATTCCGGGGAGATTTTTTTTCTCTCCTCTTGAGATCGCGGCTGCGGTGTAGGATGATAGCCTCGGGTTCACTTGCAGTCTTGAAGACGATGTTCTGCATCTGTCCTTCCATCGCCTGGGTTTAAGTGTTTTTAGAGTTGGTTCTGGACTATCGGACGCATCGTTTGATTGACTGTGACCATCCCTGTCCAGTCTCGGTAAGTTGAAAGGCAGCTTGGCTGACTTTCTCGATTCTGGACGGCACAGCGTGTGGCGTAACTGATTTGCATGGCGGACCCACGTTTGTGATTCAACGAGCAGATCGTGAATGAAGTCCCTTCGTTTAGGTTTGATGTCACCTGGAGCCTATGCTGAATGGCCTTTCCGATAGTCATGTGCGAGCACTAAATCTCCGGGCTTGAATGATTGTTGCGTTGCTCCATGCCGCTGATTGAATTCCTGCTTCATTTTCTGGTTCCTTCCGTCGTATGAGGACTCAGGAGCTTGTCGAAGTGTGTGGGATGGTTTGCAGAGCCATTTGCTCGTCGATTCTGTTGGGGAAACACCGTTCGGTGCTTGAAGCTTCGGCGTATAACTGTTGCAAATCTGGTTCAAGGGGACATCAAAAAGTACTAGCCTTTCGATCCAGTCGATTCCAAGAAGGTTTAGGTTCGGTCGGTCCGTCAGGTAGCATGTTCCAGTCTTTCTACTTCGTCAAATGCAATTTTGCGGGTGATTTCTCCAAACAGACTCAGCACTCCGCCAGATGTGTTGTGAGTCACCTTGTCAGAAGCAGCAACCGCCGGCCACTTGATGTGGTTCCATGTGCTCCGTGTCAAACTGTAAACTGGACGTATTCATGTTGATAGGTGTTGCAACCCGGTGTTAAAAGAATGGGCACATTTCCAGAATCTATATATTTGATCAAGTTGGGCTACAGGCCTGAAGTTCGACAACCGTACTACATCAGCCCATGATGTCGGATGCGAACGCTGCTCTGGCTATGACGGAGTGTTCAATACAGTTGATTGATGATCACTGTGGTTGGGGTAGTTAGGACTGGTCTAATCCTAACACCTTCCTCGCAAAAGAAGTTTTAATGGCATGACATCCTTGAGGGTCTTCTGGATTCTTGCAGCTGCAAAGGAAGTAGGACTGTTGTTGTTCCTTATTTGCAGCACGGAAGGTTTGCTATAAGCCACAGTTGATTGTTGCGTCATCTGAAGGCTCTTCGGTGTTCTGGCACCTGCCGACTGGAAAGGCAAATGTCCAGTGACTGTCCCGATCATTCAGAATTGCCTGAGGACTGCCGACTGAAAATATAAATTGTTGAGTGACGGTCTCAATCATGGTTAAGTGCCGAATCTTCACTTGGATGGAAAGATAAGTGCCTGGTGAAATCGAGATCATGTGTAACAGAGCGGCTCCAAATTGCTCACGTTCTTATGAAAAAATTACATTCCAAGTCACTGTAAAAACATTGTCCTGATCCATCCCACCTGTCCCCAGAAATCTGTTGTGGTACCGCTGATTGTACGGCTAACCTGCTGCTACCGTGAAGCTGACCATTTCCAGAAATGTGTTGTGGTTTCCGCTGACTTTACAGATAACTTGCCCGGATCTGCTGTGCCACTCCCAACCAGTTCAACCCAACAAGAAGTGAGAATGCCAAGACCAGCCGCACCGAGGGATTCTGATTCTGATCCTGAGCCTATTGTATGGGAGTATGGTGCAATATATAGGTTGTAGAAAACCAATGACACAAAATTGGAACTGCCGATTAATAGTAATAAACACAATTCAAACGGTTCAAATTCATGGTTCGACTTTCCGTTAACTCCTCATAGATTCGCATTTTGATCTACATTCGCGTTCGATCTCTCATTGTGGATCGACCCACTGTTGCGGCACTGTTCTCGGCCTGAACTCTGACAATAGGTACGGTAATGTAACGGCTGCGGGGTTTAAACTCACTCCGGAAAGCGGCAACGACTGATAGGGAGTCTGCAACGGTATTTTTGACTCTATTCTTGGGATGGACGGTTGTGTTCACTGGTCGAGATTGCTTGCAGTTTTTCCTTGTGGTCTCGTTTATGGCACTTCTGGCAAATATGCTACTTGAATGAACAGAATCGGACGAAATGCCACTCACGGCTTGACCAACAGACAGTAGGCAGTGTGTTCTGTGACTTCTGAGCGGAACTGTCAGCCCTGTTTTGCTTGGAACCTGTCACGGCATGGACATTTCGTGGTTGTGTGGAGAAATTCTCGACCATGGTGGTGTCGTGTTTCAGAGTCGTCAATTACTTGCACTAGGCAGCGAGAGATTTCAGCGTCATTTCTGGGCCTTGGTCCAGCTTAGCGAGTAGTATGTGTGGATCTCGGCATCCTGCAGAGATTGTAAGGCACTGATAAATATGAGACACTTGAATTTCTCATCTGTCAAAGAGCGTAGCTTGAAGCGTACACACTCACGGTTGACCAAGTCTGCCAGCACCCCATTTCCGTCTGCGTCCCGCTTCGCGATTTTCAGACACTGATATGAATGTTGAAAAACGATGATGACTCACCAAAAATTTCGCTGAGTTGTGACACCGCTGCGGGAAAACTGAGATCATTCGGATGTTTAAGCAGTATGTGATCAATGAATCGTGAATGTTCATTTATGCCAAGTTTAGGGAGCAGCAGTCGCACATTCCAGGAGTCGTGCAGACGGTTGAAATCCATTCCCAGCGTTTGAACCACGCATCGTAAATGCTTCCGGAATTAGGACAATAACTGAATTCAGTGATGAAATTTTAGAGGAGATCAAGTGAACTTGCCTGCGTGTGCCGTGAAGCTGTTTCTGAAAAGTGCAACCTAAGCCGCTGCGTCCAAGTTTCGATCCGCCTCATTTGAGCCTCTATTCGTGCCTGCTGTTGCCGTAGCAGCAGTTGAAATTGGTCTGCAGAAAAGTACATTGCATTGGCACCTTTGTCCGTCGCCATTTGTTATATACTACCTCTGTCTGGCGCGATTCCGGTTGAACTGAATTCGTCCCCTGCTAGCTCCGAACCCCCAGCTGAAAACCGGAAGTTAATGCCTAGGGGCAAAAGCGTGTTGCGGAACAAGCTACCGAAACGGGTAACAGTAGTGTAGAAACTAGTGAATATTTACTTGAACAAAGCCGTAAGAAGACGAACACTGGCAGGTGTCAACATTTCGTATTGTCTCTTCAGTGCCAACACAATAACATGAAAATACATAAGACGACAGGTAAGGTGAGACCGGAACAAGTTAGAACAGAGCAGAGGGCAGGCGTGACACCCCTACGCCCAGGGAAGCCGTAGGCTTATGAACAATTGTTTCGGCACACAGAGTGCGAGTTCCATACGGCTAATCGCGACTGCCTCTGTGAAACGTAGGAAACGGGCGTTAGCATGTCTTAACACGATTGTAAACATTCTGGCCGGATAAAACTGATGACAGGTGGCCAGTAAATGCCTTCCTATGGATGAAGCAGGTGGCTTACTTGAACTGGTAGTATGAGCAAATGGATGATTTGACGCTGCAACCACTTAGGTGCATGTTTCCCTATTCTGGAGTTCAACAGTCCATTGGTAAAGTCGGTCGGAATCGTTGGATTTCTCGCCGACCAGTGATCGCCCTGCTCCGTGGGCTGTTACTTTGGATCCACCATCTCGTTCAGAAGTTGAACGTGAGATCGAACTGTTGAAGTTGAATAAAGCCGCGGGACCAGATGACCTTCCTCCAGCCCTCTTCAAATTCGGGGGACCAGCTTTTGTTGATGATTTACACGAGTTACTAGTCAAACTGTGGGAGCAGGAAACTGTTCCAACCGATTGGAGCCGCTCCATCATAGTCCCAATTTTCAAAGGAGGCTCACGGTCGGAATGCGACAACCATAGAGGAATCAGTCTGATCTCCATCGCCTCCAAATTGCTTGCGTCTGTCATCCTTCACAGACTGACTGACACTCGTGAAAGCCAGATTCGTGAAGAACAAACTGGATTTCGTCGAGGTCGTGGCTGCACTGACCACATCTTCACTTTGCGTCAGTTGTTGGAGCACCGTCACGCATATTGGCGGTCCACCCTTGTCGTGTTCCTCGATATCAAATGTGCATTCGATTCGGTGGATAGACATGCACTTTGGGACTGTCTACTCAGGAAAGGTGTACCCGAGAAATATGTAAATATTATCCGAGCATTATACGCGCGTAGCTCGAGCAGAGTGAGGGCTTACGGCAGTTGTCGTCGCCCTTTAACATCTCCAGCGGCGTGAGACAAGGATGTCCGCTGTCACCTTTCCTCTTCAACTTCGCTGTTGACGAAGTCATGGAAATCGCGTTTACAGGACACGACTTAGAAGGTGTGGAGCTACTCCCAGGAGAACGACTTCTTGACTTGGAGTATGCAGACGACATTGCCCTCATCTGTGACAGCTCACAAACGTGCCAAGCGGCACTGGACAGATTAGCACTAGCTGTCCGTCACTTCGGGCTTTGCTTCGCACCCTCGAAGTGCAAAGTGTTCCTCCAAGATTGACAGGGACCGCCTCCTTCGCTGACCCTTGGTGGGGATCAGCTAGAAGTCGTTCAAAAATTCAACTACCTGGGAAGTTGTATCAGCGCCCGTGGGATCGAAGATGAAATCACAAATCGTATAGCAAAAGCTCGGGGCGCTTTTGCTAACCTTCGCCACTTATGGCGCCGGCGCGACATCACTCTCACCCTGAAGGGTAGAGTGTACAATGCAGCGGTACGTTCGACCCTACTGTACGGTTGTGAAACCTGGCCGCTTAAAGCAGCGGACCTGAAGAGGTTAGTTACGTTTGACCACCGGTGCCTTCGTAATTTAGCTCACATCTGGTGGGAACACCGCGTGAGCAACGAGCGTGTTCGACGCCTTGTTTATGGCACAGGAAAAGGAACTGAACCGCTCAGCAACGTTATTTCACGCATCAGGCTCCGATGGCTGGGCCACGTGTTACGCATGCCAGCCCACCGACTCCCGCGACGTGCGTTGTTTGCGCGCCGGGGGTGTGGATGGAAGAAGAGAAGGGGTGGCCAAGCGATGACTTGGTCCAGAGGAATGAAGACCCTCACTTCTGAGCTGGCCTCGGTTGGAGCGTCTCGGCTCCCTGGTTGGGGTCCAAAAGACGGTGAACACGTTTGGCTGGATACACTTGCTGACATGGCTAGGATCCGACCTCAGTGGCGTTCGTGCTGTGAGTTTCTTTGTCCCACCCCATCCTTCTTAGCCTCCCCCTCCAACCACGATCTCATTATTTAGCCTTATATAATTTTGCATAGTAATTTTTTTCTTGGTGCACAGTAGCCGGCTGGTAGCTTACCAGAACGATGCCCATTCGTTACCGGTAGCTCGGCCAACTTGCCCCAGTTGCTTTTTTTCCCCTTTTTTCTATGTATTGCGGTACAGTAGCTGAGGTGTTCCCCACCTCTAGCTAACGTGTATGATGATGGTAAAGCCGATGTAGCGTATATCACAACTACAAGTAAATTGGTAAATACAATGTGAGTTGGCGCCAATAGGTTGTCTTGCCGTCATTGGAGTAACAAGTATTAGATTAGTCCGGTTGATAAAAACAGTTTTCGCAGCATAATAGGTTATCTAGAATGCGGAAATTATGCACTTCCTTGTCCTCATATTGGCAAAATCACCCTGAAATGGTAACTCGATGTAGATCTCCTTTTTAGACACTGTCGAGGAATGTTCGCATTTCAAAACAGCTAGGTCAGTTGCCCTGGTTGGTAGTTCAGTTCCGCTATCCAATGGGAATGTAGTTGCGTACGTCGCATGGACGCGAACGTTCCTGAAGCGGACGTTCCTGAAATCACTTGATGTTTCTATTGTACATCATTGGCTCAACTTGTTTTCCCACTGAATTACTCCGTTTTCGAGAGAGGTTTTCCCTTCCCTGACAGCAAGCTTCTGGAAAACCATTGGTGTTGCTGCGTAAGGTGTAGGGCGTCTCGTGCGAAACATTGGAACGGTGTATGGCTTATGGGACAGTGAAGATTGTGCCTTAGTCTTGCACTTCATTCTGGGCAGATTGTCTGTACAACTGGTTGGGTAGGTTGTTGCACAGTTGCAGACGTATGCATTTCGGTTAGCAGTCGATTTCTTCGTCTAGCGACAAGTGACCTCCTGATGTGTTTTGACTACTGCGGAATGCGGCAAGATACGCAGTGGGGGGCCTTTGGTTCAGAACACTGATTCCCCCTCTGGTCTCTATTAGGTATGTGGCGAATCTGGAGTCCACTACTGGTATCCGAATTTTCACACTTTTTGGTGTCTAAGTCCAAGTTGAGCAACTTGTAACATTCAGCTGCAATGTTCTCTGATGTCAGCTCTGGTTCCGATTCTCATTCAGCTTGAAGGTTCAACTTCTGTGCCAGCAACTCTGTCGATTGAAGCTGTGATTCTTCAAACATTGACTGCGGAAGCCGAAAGAACGACTGCGTTCGCTCGGAATAGATGAATGTAAAGCGGATCGTCAGTGTTCTCGTGAGAGTCTCGATCATTCGCAGCTGTGCGGCCCCGAACTGCTGCTGCTGCTGCTGTTGTAGCAAAATAGCTTTCAGGCCTGCTGAGATGGACATCTTGATTAAGTTAACCTTCCGTCACCATAAATCTGTTGTGATTTTCGATGATTGTACGGACAACCTGCCAGAATCTGTTGTGCCGAACCCAACCCACACGATAAGGAGAACGCCAACGACCAGTCGGATCGAGAGTTCTTCGCATGACGGCGTAGCGGAATGAATACGTTGAATGCAGTTATTAAACACGACAACATCGGAGATGTTAATTAATATCAAGTGAAACAGCTCAAAACGGTTCAAGTTCAAGGTTCAACTTGCTGCTGACCCCACCTAGATTCGCGTTCGATCTCTGCATAAGTTCGATCTCCAATCTTGCGCCACGGCTCTCGGTTTGAACGCTGGCTGTAAGCTGGCCCCCCGTAACAGTATGTCTTGGCTCTAAAACTTGGCGAAGATAAATATGTGGTCAAAACAACGACGACCAGAGCGGATGCTAGCCTGGTTTTCAATGATTCGGTTCTCCGTGAGAAGTTTGGACGCAACGGAAGCAAGGCGAATGCTTCGATTATTTTTTGAAGTTGGGCACGACGGTTGACAATCCCCAGTCTGAAGGCACCTCTTCAGTGCTCCAAATCGTGTTAAATGGAGAAGCGAGTACAGTCAACAAAGTAAACACCATATTTCAGCAAAGATGGAGGAAGATCGTCGGGTCCAGGAGCCTTGTTACGTTTGAGCACGGAAGGCTCATGACGAATCACTTCCAAAGTGGGAGGTGACACTTAGTTCCCAAGTCGGCTCCGGAGATTCGGCAAGCGGCAGTGTCGTAGCAGGCTTGTTGAACTGCTCTTCAAAAATTTCCGCCCAACAGGCTAGTCGACGACGTTGAGAATGGATCAACTGTCCATCTTCCCCAACTATTATCTCGCTAACTGATAGTTTTCTCGAACCCGTGTCCCGGATGGGTCGGAGTAGCACGTGGCTGTTCCCCATAGCATTGGCTTCCTCCATTTCACGAGCCCTTGCCACCCACTAAGGTTCCCGGGACATTCGAAGACTCCTTGTCAGACGTCGTTTTAGGGAATTACGGACACGCTGAAACACGGTGCCCGTTGGAACTTGTTTCCGTGCTTCGATCAAGCTGGTCGATGCTTCTGAGATCCATTCACAGTTATGACGTCTCCAGTTGGATGCACAGCATGTGTCAGTCATTCTTCATGGCACATTTGAGAGATCTGTCAGCGTTAGGTTCACCAACCACATGTGTACAGTAATAAGACAGACTGAGTAATCAATGACAAGGAAAAGACCCGTACGAACTCTCCGCGATAAAAGGCGGTGATATAAAGATTGAGAACGCAATACTACACTAGAAGTCTACAAGTGCACAGTATACTGACGATAACAACAACAAAGCTAGTTAACGGACAATACACAAAAAGTAACGGAACGAACTCATGGGAGTGACAATATGGCTAGCAGCACGGAGACCGGGACACACGGTGAGAAATCCGTATGCCCGTGATTCCGCTTCATTCAGGGACTGGCAACCTTGTCTGCACAGTATTTTTAAAACGGCGCTTCTAAACTATGAACGATAGACACACATGAAATGTACCGGTCGACTGAAATAATCGGTCAACAAACTTGTATTTCAAGCGTTGTTCTGTCGCAATGACGCCTCGACACACAACTGCTATGGTGGCCAAATAAATCATTCTAAATACTCCTAGCTTGTAGGGTATGCCCCAAAAGATCGAGGTGGAAAATGCAACGTGAAATGCAGGTGCGCATAAAAGTTCAAGCAAACAAGGCACTTACCGAGGGCCACACGTTTGAGTTCAATAGCCGAAGCAATCAAGGCATCATCATCTGACTGAGAACTAGTGCTACTAACGTCAAGGACAACGTCGCCAGAAATTTCCCCACGGAGGTAATTCCTACACTGGAATGTCAAGTGGCCGGCTGGCGCACAGGAGAAAACAACCCTTCACTTACTGAAGCCACACTTTTTGCAGCCCACGCGAAATGCGCCAGTACCTTGTCCAGAGCTTTGTGAGGCTTAGGAGTTCACCTGGAATAATAAATATAAAAACTCACATTCCATCAAAGGTGTAGAAGGACACCAGTCGAGGGTCCTGAGGGCTTCCTTGTTCAGAGCGTACGTGAGTCGTGATGCACCGAGGGGACTGAAAGGCAAAACAGATACCTCGTAGGCGGCTGAACAGTTTCACGACAAACACGCAGTAAGAGTCGGAGCTGTATGAAATGTGCGCCTTACACCTCGTAGCGAGCTGGACGGCATTGTCACAGCTGCCGATGAAGCACCGAGCGTGTGGTGGCTGGAAGGATGGTGAGAACACGCACGGGAGATGGTCGCTCTAACGACATCAAAGAAGAAATGGTAAGGGAAAAAGACGAAACGATGGTAAACTTCTAGGCTAGGCTCGACGATATTTTGCCTTTGATTTCATTGGGTTAAAGGGAGCAGGAAGGGAATCCTTTGTCAGCTCTATCACCTTAAATTCAGTGCAGGGACGATGCAAGTCGCTGTGAGCGAGTTTTCCACAAGGGACCACAACGGTCGCAGCAAAAACAACAGGATCCTTGATTACGAATCAAAATGGAATCCGGTAATCATTTGAAAAATCTTTCGGTTTGCGCACCAACGACTGGATCAGATAGGCTGTTTCAGTCGTCCACTACACGAGTAAACAAGGTGACATCAGAGGAGGCACGGAGCCAGCTCGTAGTCTTAAGGATCACAAACCTGCCTTGTAATCCGAGGGCGCGGGTTTCAGCCTGTGTAGGGACCGGGCGACCCTGGCAATATCCTTAGCCCACGTGCGAATGGTGGTGGTGGCGTGGCGACGAAGCGTCGGTACTGCGTACCGGCGTACTACTGACGCCTAGGTCTAAACAGTTTCCAATGATGACCTCGAGATGAAGTAACGGCATCGATTTAAAAAAACTCCAGTAGTCGACTGCTCATCAATCGTTGTAAAATACGTCCGACGTAAATCATGTAGCCAGTACGACGGCGATAATCCATGTAATCCATGTTCATCTGTCGAAGTTGATAAAAGTAAGGAAGATTCCGGAGCACCGAGACAGAATTCGATGCACACCGCTGAATCTTCTCAACAGAGATGCACTCGGCCTTTAAAAGAGGGTGGGCCGCTGGTAGCCCATCTTCAAGAATTGGGTGAACATGAGATGTAAACAGTGGTCTGAAGATTTCAGGCGTCGTTTGAGAAAACGATCTACCTAAAGTACGGAAAATTCTATTGGCAGCCGCAACCTTCAAGGTGTCCTGAGTTGTGCTTAGATCCGGAGAAGTGAAGACGCCGTGGTCCTTCTCACAGGTCGTATTCTTAAGAAGGGAAATCGTCAATGTGATAGGCACCAAATGGAGCAGAAGTACCGATAAAGTGTACAGAACACTTGTCCCGATTGATGGGTAACAACTACTTAATCCACCCGCAGTGTAACAGATGTAACGTTGCCGACAAACGAACCAGCATCTTCAGCTCTGGAGACATCTGGAGGTCATCATTGTAGATTAAACAGTCAGTTTAAAGCTTCGATAGGTGGTCACTGACGTAGATAGTAAAAAGTTCAAGACCAAAAACAGCCCTGTGGAACTCCACTGGTCAGGGAAACAGGCGCGGAAAAGGATTGATTCATTTTCACTTGCATGCTACGCCCGACCAATAAGTCATTAATAAAAGAAATATCCCTCAGAGACACAAATACCCCGGGGTTTATAAAGAAGTCTTTCGTAGAAGACGACGTCCAACGATCGCCAGCATCTAACGAGTGCACCCACGTTTTCCTGACCCGGAAGCCGGAGTGAGCGGTGAGCAATATATTCAGCTTCTCAAGATGTAGCTGCAAGGCTCGTTTGAGAATTATTTCCATGATTTTGAGGTTATACAGATCGGCCAGTAGTTATCGGGGTCCTGAGGACTCTCATTTTTGTTTACAGGCTTGACAACGCCCGTTTTCTAAGCAAGTGGTAGAAGGCCAGCGTCAATGGAAAGCCGAAATAGTTGGCAAATAAGTGCTGAAATGTAGTCTTCCACTGTTTTAAGGAACAATGGGTTTAGCTCATCAGGCCCTGATGAAAAGGTTGGGTTTAATTCCAAGAGCTATTGCTCAACAAATTTAGTATTAAATGCCAAGTGATCTAAGTAAGAGTGAGACGCAGGTGCAAACCTGGTGGTATAATGGGCCTCGACCGAAAAATGGAGTACGGCGATACGAAGAGGCTGGTGTTATCATCATCTTCGCAGGAATACAAGGCGGGTATCCTGTAGCGATTGTAAAATTTTATCCTTCCAACTGTACCTTCCTATCCCCGTTTTCAGTTTCGTTTTCACTGCCCAAAAACTGAAAAACACCTTCGAATTTTGAGTTGCCTTCTGGTTTCGGCTACGCGTGTTGTACTGCCGATTGTCGGTCTGCTTGCTACGGATGTCGATCATCGGATCTACTCTCAATTCGTTGCATCGTTACCCCAAATGCTTGCATCGGTCACGCTTGAAGCTGTATCGCGTGCGTCATGTGACACGTTGCACGTATGCAGTCGCATGAGCCATACTCATGTAACGTGCAACGTGTCACATGACGCATGTGATGCAGCTCCAAGCGTGACCCGATGCAAACATTTGGGGGAACGATGCAACGAATTGAAAAAAGGCATACTGCGCCGAAGTATCGTACTGACTATAGTTTCGTCTTCCGAACCGGATTATGCAACTAACTGACGGCCTACCGAGGATCGCGCTTTATCGAAGGTCAGGTCTAACATTCTTATTACAAGGATTGAGCGTCCTTTTATGCAATCGAGCACTTTTAGTTTAGTTTCTTCCACAACAATTCTATTGTCAGCTTTCGAATTTCTTTTCAGGTACGATAAAGTACTTTGGGATAGCTACGGACTGCTTACCTAGGCGAAGTTCATACATATGTCTTTTCTCACATTTCGGCGTGGTACACATATTCCTGAAGTTTGTAGATGGAACAGTCTAACGTCGACTGGGAAGACTTGAACCTATCCCACAGCTTGCGTCGTTTGTAGGTAAGGGATCTCATTTCGCGAACAATCTAACGACGGTCCCCGGAAAAGTCTCATCCAAGAAACCGAAACGACCTGATTAATAATTAACATCAGGTTGGAGTACAAAACGCTTCAAGCGTTATCCAGATCCAAATAATGCGGAGAAATCCAGCCCAAATTATTCGCAGCATTTCTCAAGCGTTGTGGATCAAATGCAAATGCAAACGAGGTAGGAACAAAAGGAGATTCCTATGGTCGCTCCATCTTGAATGCGTCCTTAGTCCACGTTCGAGTTCGGTGTACGATTGGCCAGTTGTATGAGGCATATCAGAACGTGCAGAACACGTCATGCTTAACCAATCAAGATCCACGCGCCCCGCTGCGCCGGCCAAGTGCAATAAGAAAAGGAAGAGTAAAATTGTAGTCTAGATATCAAGTGGGAGAGACAAAATTTGAAGGGGAATTTATTACGAGCAATTAAGAAGAAAAGGAACTGAAGGGTAATCAAAATAAAAATTAGGGAAAGGGAAGATTCGGAGCAGTAAGTGGGTGACAATACGATGTCCTCGGGCAACGCATTATAGAAATTTATCCCTCTACGCGACAAACGAGTGTCAACCCAAACCCGATCACATCGGAATGTGTGCAACTTCAACGGATGCTCACGAAAAGTAGGTAAGCGAGCAAGATGAAAAAGCCAGGGTAGCTCTAGGCCGATCCGCCCTGTTATTCAAATTATCTGCTTCACTTCATGGATGTTAACTCTCCAAGCCGATGATTTCCTTTAAACCCTTCTCACGCCGAAGACCTGACTGAATACAACCCCAAACGCAGCGCAATGTTAACACACTCAGGCAACAAAGGGAAGCAAATGTATAACTACATACACTCATGTACACATACGTAAATAGATCCAATATATCAGTGGTAATTTTACAACACTTATGTACAATTATCTATCAATCCTGTTGATACTACTATGATCATGCCTATACAGACTTGCCTCGCATTGTCTAGAAGAAAAAATTTATTTCGTTATTTATTTAGGAGTGAGTACTGAATCGCCACGAAGGCGGCGATAGTGTAGTGAGAACATTCTTAGCTTGAGCAATTTGTCAGGGTAGGACAGGTACCGCAGCCCTCGGATCATATTGGTACCACTCCTCAAGATCAACTATACGGCCATCATGTCACGAGTGAGACAAGGAGAACAAGCCTGGCAGCAGTACTCCAGGTACGGTCTAACAAAGGCCGTAAAAAATTTAATAAACATTTCCGTCAGCATCCCAAATGAACTACGGATCATCCAGAGGGTTCGGAAGCCCTTGCTAGCCGCTCGTTTCCGGAGCTAACGTAACACCTAAATCAACTTGTTGGGATACATGAGGTAATTCGTTCCCACCAACCATGTAGTGCGTCGTCGAACCATTTGATCCTACGCGCATAACTGAACACTGTGTGGTTTACTGGCATCTGTCACAGAACGGACCATTCAGTCTGTCGACAGCTTTTTGCAAAGCTTGGGAGCCAGTACAGTCGCTCACCGTATATCAGAACTTCAAGTCGTCCGCGAACATGAGGGTAGGCACCCCCAGCACTTCCGACAGTCCCTTAACGTACACAGCAAAAAGCATTGCAACATTGTATTTAATGGGAATAAAAGCTCGAGCTTTACATGACCCATAGGGTGAAAAGAGTTCGGGTCGGGTCTAATGAAAGGCTAAGCAATCTTATAGCGGGTTGGACTCGCGTGTTAGCCGTATCTTCATCGGGCTTATGCGGCATTTAAACTAAATGCACGCCGGCTCAAAGCGTGACATCCCACCACGCCCTCCGAAACGGCTATGGAAAGGAATTAGGTAGAAGAGAAATAAGGAAGGAAACTCTATCAAGTAGAAGGTAGTTATATCATGGAATATCGCGGTGTAGCTAGGCCAGATGGCAGTTCAGGCGGGTCTTAAAATCCGCCACAGTGGGTGCCAAGACTAAATCGGCAGACAGAGCATTCCACGGTCGGTAGGTCCGCAAAGCGAAGTAGTGTCGTCTGCAGTTCAGCAGACTGTGCTGACGTGTGAGCCTCAGTGGGCGGCCATGTAGGTGGGAACACGATTGGTGCAGTGTGAGTAGGTGGCGACAGGGATGTCCAGGGTTGGGTAAGATCATGAACACAAGAATCAAGTCACCCGTAGACGTCGGTACTTAAGCGAGTAGAGGCTCAGGCAGTGAAATCGTTAATGATAATCTAGGTGTTTGAGACCTCGGACCAGTTTTGCAGCTCGACGTTGTGGGGCTTCGAGTATACGTTGGTCCTTCAACAATCAGGGACTTTAAGCCTGAATAGCAAACTCCAAGTGAGGTCGAAGAAAAGCGTTGATGAAGAGGCAGAAATTGCTAGAATCAATTTGACCGGAGGCTCGTGTCAGCAATCCCAGCGTGCGGTTAGCAGCAGCTGCTGCTTTCCGGCAAGAAGCGGATACGGAAAGACTCGTCTGGGTAATGATACCCAAGTCTCTTTCGGCTGAAGAGATCTGGAGGACAGACGCTCCTATAAAGGAGAAAAAGCGGAAGGGCGGATAGAAAGGATGCGAAATTTCAAAGCGTTAAATGGAAGGTTGTTTTCTATGGACCACTGATGTAGACGGTCGAGGTCTGTCTGAAGTGCGTGTGCATTGACCGGAACGTTAATTGTGCGCCACAACTTCGCGTCATCCGCATATAGCAGCAGCGAAGACTCCACTTGCAGTGTGACGTCATCAATGAAGGCTAGGAAGAGGTCCGGTCCGAGAACAGACCCCTGTGGAACTCCGCTTGTGGCAAAAATGTGGGAGGACAACGCTCAGTCGACGCGTACTTGGACGGTACGGTTTTGAAGGTAATTGCGGATTCAGTCTATCAAGACCCCTGAAACGCCGTAAGACAACAGTTTCTGAAATAGAAGGTTATGGTCTACCTCGTTAAAGGCTTTGGCGAAATCCAAGAATATAACATGCGTTTCTAGGCCAGAATCGACAGCAGTCGTCCAGCTATCCCTGGCAAGTAGCAGGTTACTCAAGCACGACTGTTGCCGCCGGAAGCCGTGCTGGCAATCGGAGAGCAGTTTCTGGACCTCCATGTGGTCCATTAAAGCGTCTGTGACGATCGATTCCATCACTTCGGAGATCGTAGAGAGGAGGGTTATCGGTCGGTAATTGGCCGGGTCTTTGCGAGTACCGCCTCTGTAGATTGGCGTAATAGTCCCACATTTCCAATTATTGGGAACTTCGCCTTGCAAGAAGTGGGTGAACAGCTCCGCTAGGGTTAAAGCTAGAGCTGCAGCACAGGCTCGCAAGAGACTTGGGTGGAAACCATCCGCGCCAGGAGAGGCCGTTAGCCGCAAGGATTTGAGTTTCGCCAGGACCTTCTCCGGAGTGAACTGTACAGTCGTCAGGGAAGTTGGGGTGAGACCGAAGAAGGTACTATCGTTGTATGCATTGATGGAACGAAGAATGTGAATGCGTACTGCTGGCACAGGACTTCTGCTGCCTCGTTAGTTGACTTTGTGAGCCCTGTGGGGGTCGTCAGTGCGGTGACACCGTAGTTGACCTGTTAAAGATTGTGGACGTGACTATACAAGGCTTTGGGATTGGATGAAAATTTACGCATAAGCTGACGCTGATGCTCACTCTTATCTTCGCGTACAAGATGGAAACATTGGTTACGGATGGATCGGTAATATTCCCACTGAGCAGCCGTTGGATGGGGGCGATAGTTTCTTCATGCTATGTCCCCGGAAGCGATCCACTTCCGTGTACAACTTCGGATGAGTTCTGGGCGGCTCTTCCCTATGGAAATTTATTTGCAGGTCGTGGTAGTGGAGCAGAGTTCACGTAGGTTAAGGCGAAAGGTTGACCACACGTTGTCGGCACTCGATTGGGACTCGGGTGACCAGCTGTTAGCGGAAATGAGAAGGTTCAAGTTTCCGTAATCAGTCCAGCGTTTAATATAAGTTGGCGTGCTGACGGGTTTTTCGGCGAAGCATACAAAATCGAAACGGAGGAAGCAGTGGTCGCTGAGCCCCAGAGGGGCCTCATACTCAACGTGCTCAACCATCAGTTCTTCGTTAGTGAGGATGAGATCTAACAGGGATGGTTGGTTGTTGGATCGGAATCTTGTCGGCTGATAGATGTGGTTGTACAACGGGGCCATGTGAAGATCAATGAGGCCTGGTGCAAGGGAGTCAGTAGACGGGACAGAGTGAAATCTCCCATGATAAGGAACTGTGTGCGCCTGTGAGATAACAAGGTGGACGTCGTGCAGTAGTCGTGCGTCCTTGTCGGCAGAGTTGTTAGGGGGACGGTAAAAGATACCAAGACAGCTGGAGTGTTTGCGGGTTAGCACGACCTCACACCACATGGTGTCTGGAGACTGGATGGTAATATCTGTTGAGATGCCGCAACTGAGGGAGATGTCATAATAAAGTGCGACGCCGCCACCTGGGGTTGCGCGGTCAGAGTGGAGAACTGACATGCGAGGAAGTTGGATTTCACCCTCAGTTACGTTGTCGGAGAACCACATTTCCGTTATGGCTATTAGGTCCGCTGGTGTTGATAGAAGTCGGGATTGGAGTTCCGGAAGTTTAGGCATGAGGCTATGTGCGTGCGTGTACATACAGGCGAGGCCCGTTTGAGTGATGAACAGGACAGCTTGTCGGAAGGAAGGACTAGTGCCTACTCGAACATACATCTCTCTTCCTTCAAGAACTGCTGATAGTCATTGAAACACGTGTCTGGAGACGCTGCAAGAACGCATCGTAAGGGAAAGACGAGAATGTGGTACGGAGTCAAACGCTTTGGAGAAGTTAGTGAACAATACGTCCTCCACTTAACCCAGGTCGACAGGCTCCGCTCAGCTCTCTCGAGAAACCAGTAGATTGGTCAGACAGGAATATCCTTTGCGAAGACCCGAAAAGTATGTCACCTTACTTCAAGCCAACTACTCTCAAACCTATGGCCGAGTGGGGGCGTACGGCGGACTCTCGCCCCCATTGGTATCACCAGTGGCGTGAGACAGGGTTGCCCAGCATCCCCCTTCTTGTTCAATTTCGCTACAGACGCAATCTTGGAGAGTGCTGTGGAGAACTGCGAACCCAGCGGCGTTGAGCTGTTTCCAGGGAACCGACTTCGGGATTTGGAGTGTGCAGACGACATCGCCGTAATCTGCGCTTCCTCACAGGCCGCCCAAAATGTCCTGTGTAGTTTGGAGATGTCTGTCTCCCAGTTTGGAATGACCTTCGCACCATCGAAATGTAAGGGTTTCCTTCAGGACTGGCTAGGCGCTGCTCCTGACCTTACTCTTCTAGATCATACATTGGAAGTGGTGTACAAGTTCTTTTACCTCGGAAGCTGCCTCAGTGCAAATGGTTTAACGGATGAGATCTCCTTGCGCGTCTCCAAGGCTCGGGTGGCTTTTGCCAATTTCCGCCATCTCTGGCGTCAAACTGAGCTGAGTCTAGTTCTGAAGGGCCGAGTTAACAATGCCACAAAGAGGGCGGTTCTTCTCTATTGCTGCAAGACATGGCCTGCCCGCGCAAAGGATGTTGAGAGGCTGTCTGTTTTTGATCACCGCTGCCTTCGGAGCATTGCTGGTGTACGATGGCAACATCACACTAAAAATGAAGATATTCGACGAAGGATTTTCAGGTCAGACAGACTTTGCCGGCCACTGAGCAGTGTAATTTCTCTGCGTAGACTTCAGTGGCTTGGGTACATTCTCCGCATGCCTACTCATCGTTTATCTCGCCGTGCCCACTTCGCGCATGCAGAAGTCGGCTGGAAGCGAAAGCAAGGTGACCAACATATAACTTGGGCCAGGAGCATGAAGGGATTAGCGTCAAAGTTAGTCGTGGTCTGGCGCTCTCGGATCCCTCGCTGGAGTAAGAAGGACCCGGAACACGTATCGCTGGAAACACTCTCGGATATGGCAAGAAATCGTGTAAAATGGCGGACTTGTGGGGACTTACTATTCCCATGAACATCGGTTTTCTTTTCCTCTGTCTCCGCATGTTTATTGCATTTTTCCATATGTTGTGACACTATGTCAATTGTACTATTGGCCGTGTTGAATATCTATTTGCTAAGACCATGCTGAAATGGGCTGAGAATGTCAAACACCCTGAAATGGTTTTCGAGGGCATCCCTCCCCAGCTTATTTAGCAACTTAACCAGCACGCTGATTAAACTAATTGAAGTGTAATTGACAGGAAGGTGCCTGTCACACTTTTTAAAGAGGTGAAAGACAACAGTTTTTTCCAGGCAGTAGGTAGCGCGTAGCTGGCAACACTTCGTAAACAAGTGTTACCGGTTCACAAACTGCAGTTGCCAGTTCAAATAGCAGCTTCGGATGACTTCGATACCAGCGGCTTTGGTAGGATTTATGTCTAGCAACAGTGAAAGCAATTTGGCCTCTGATACGGAGATTTCAGTCAACAGAGTTAGCCGGGACTTTCTCCTTTAAATCGATAGTTAGTAAACGTGACTAGAACCAACGTACCCGCATATCGTTCTCCGAGAAGACAGACGTTGTCGTAATCAGTGTGTGTGGTAATCCCACTGGGTCCGTGCAACACCGGGATCGATGAATTAGCACGACATCGTCTTCTGACATGAGTGAAAAACCGCTTCGGGTTGGCTGAAGCCCTGTTTGCTAGTTCCATTTCATAAGGAAGTCGATAGTTCCTTCGACGCTGCTTATATGCGTACCGTGCGGTTCGATAACAACGTAAGTCACCGTCTGAATGAGTCAAAATGTAGCTCCGCCAACATTTGGACCGTCCGTCCAACAGTTGACGCGCATTTAACTCAAACCAGGGTGGTCTGGCGTTTCCTTGCTTCCTAAGTGAAAGCGGAATGTGGGGAAAGTAACCCACAGAAAGGGATACTTTGAACTTATCCCAAGTCGTCTGAATATCGTCTGCTGCCAAAAACAGTGCAGGGTGATAAAATAGCACTGGATCTACTTGCATCAAAATCAGCATGCCAGATGTTCGGTCGCCAGCAGCGCATTTCTCTTGGACTCTAGTAAAATCACAGTGGAATGGGAAGCAGGTGTGATCACTAGCTCCAAGTGGCTGACCGTAAACGATGTTACTTACGAAGTCGATTGACTTGGCAAAAATAAGATCAAGAATGGACGGAGATTGCCCCTCCATGAACCATGTGGGCTGATTCACAAAATGATGTAGGGGGATTGCAACGTCAGCTCTATTAGTTCGGCGGTTAAGCTTATGGTCGCAGTCTCGCAGGAGAGGTAATGGCAGTCTACCTCTGGAAAGTTAAAGCCACCCAGCGCTGAGCACCGGTTAGTGGAATGATCGCGAGTGAAATCAATAAAAACTGGAAGCGCTGTCAGGGCTTCTATACACTAACACAATTATAAACTGCGAAGACAAGATGCACACTACAACCGAAAGGGCTTCAACAGTCCTATCAGATAGATGGAACTTATATGTCCAGATGTGCCCCATGCTGAGGCTGATGTTGCATTCTTGATGCTTCTTCACCGCAGTTGGGCTAAACCAACTTAAACTAGGTCTTTTTAAGCTGGATAAATTTCATTCCACCTTATTTGGTTTGTTCTGCCTACCTGAATAATGTTCTATTAATTGGCCACGCTGCTTACGCTAATTGCGCTTATCTTCGGTAATTTTGTTGTGTTTGTAGCATTTTTAAGTAACTTGTGGAAATTGCTTACTTATCGCGGATTCGTTGCTAACCAACTTACTTCAAATGGTAATTTAGGGAAGAGTTATGCCATAGTATCTGTATGCATTTTTGGATTTATTTTGTTTCAGCCTGTCGTTTCAAGTGATTGGCTGTTGTTTGACATCCCAGGTGTGGCTGCGCTTGATGTGCATGTTGACAAGGTGCCTACCTGTCTATTATCCACTACCTCCTCCATACTGGCTCCAGGAGACAGTTGGTCGTTGCTGGAGGGGACGGGGTGCATGGTCCTTGTGGTCGTGCTAGGCTCAAAGAGCGGTTCCATGCACTCAGTGTGGAGCGGACTACGGTCCAGCCACCGCCTTGTGTGCGCTTGATTTCCAAATACAGCGTGCTTGTGTTTGCCTGTGAAGGAGTGTGGGCCGGCTCCGTTGATGAAACGTGGCTCCCATCCACACGTCTCCCGGTCTTATTCCTTCGGGTTTACACTGGATATGGGGTGTGTGGTTGGAGCTGTAGGTGGTGCAGCGCAAGGTACCCATGGTCCCTCTGTAGGCGCAGGCGTCCTGTGGCTGGTCACAGTGACAGGCAAATCCGAAACCGGATGCCGCCAACCATATGTCCAGATAGAGCGCAACTTCACTTCCGCGACGGTCGCAGGGACGATCTGATCTCAGTAGTGCGTAGCCAGGTACGAGTATTTCACTATCCATGACCTCCGAAGATAGCCAAGTTTCAGTAACAGCAATGACATGTGAAGAAGAGGTTCACAAGAGCGCCAACTCAAACATTTCGTTACGCAAGCTACGCAAGTTACTGTGCACTACATGAAACGTACTGGTATGGTACGTCCAGGATCGTAGGCTACCAGGATGGGCTCTGAATGGCGGAAGCGGGCCGGCGGCGCATCCCGCAAAACCCACCAACCGCAGACCACTTTCACCAGCAGCGCGACGCGTCTTGAGGTCTTGGATAGCTGCTTTCAGCTTCACCCTGTCCGCTAGAGGAAGGTCTGGTTGTATGCTGACTCCAGAAACCTTTCATTCATTCACTATACACGTCAGAAAGAGGTGGGAAACACCTCAGCTACGGTGTCACAATACATAAAGGAAAAGGAAAATAAATACAACAGTTGCATGCCAGCTGAGCTACCAGTAACGGAGAGGCATCGTTCCGGTAAGCTACAAACCGGTTAGTAGGCAAAAAGAAAAATTATTATGTTTTACCTTACGAAATGAGATTGTAGATGGAGGGGGAGGCTAAAGCAATCGGGTTGGACAAAGAAACTCACAGCAGGAACGCCAATGAGGTCGGCTCCTTGCCATGTCAGCAAGTGTATCCAGCCAAACGTGTTCACCGTCTTTTGGACCCCAACCAGAGAGCCGTGACGCTCCAATCGAGGCCAGCATAGAAGTGAGGGCCTTCATTCCTCTGGACCAAGTCATCGTTTGGCCACCCCTCCGCTTCTTCCATCCACATCCCCGGTGAGCAAACAACGCACGTCGTAGAAGTCGGTGGGCTGGCATGCGCAACACGTGGCCCAGCCATCGGAGCCTGGTGCGTGAAATGACGATGCTGAGCGGTTCAGTTCCTTTTCCTGTGCCGTAAACAAAGCGTCGAACACGCTCGTTACTCACGCGGTGTTCCCACCAGATGTGAGCCAAACTGCGAAGGCACCGATGGTCGAACGTAACTAGCCTCTTCAGGTCCGCCGATCTTAGGGGCCAGGTTTCGCAACCGTACAATAGGGTGGAACGTACCGCTGCATTGCACACTCTACCCTTCAGGGCGAGAGTAATGTCGCGCCGTCGCCATAGGTGGCGAAGACTAGAAAATGCACTGCGAGCTTTTGCTATACGGTTCGTGATCTCGTCTTCGATCCCAAGGGCGCTGATACAACTTCCCAGGTAGTTGGATTTCCAAATGACTTCTAGCTGATCCCCACCAAGGGTCAGCGCAAGAGGCGGTCCCTGCCAATCTTGGAGGAACGCTTTGCATTTCGATGGTGAAAAGCAAAACCCGAAGCGGCTGACAGCCAGTGCTAATCTGTCCAGCGCGGCTTGGCACGTCTGTGAGTTGTCATAGATGAGGGCAATGTCGTCTGCATACTCCAAGTCAACAAGTCGTTCTCCTGGGAGTATCTCCACACCTCCCAAGTCATATCTTGTAAATGCAATCTCCATGAGTTCGTCAATAGCGAAGTTGAAGAGGAAAGCTGACAGCGGACATCCTTGTCTCACACCGCTGGAGATATTAAAGGGTGGCGACAGGTTGCCGTAAGCCCTCACTCTGCCCGTGCTACGCGCGTATAATGCTCGGATAATATTTACATATTTCTCGGGCACACCTTTCCTGAGTAGACAATTCCAAAGGGCACATCGATCAACCGAATCGAAGGCACCTATTATATCGAGGAACACGACAACGGTGGGCCGCCAATATGTGTGACGGTGCTTCAACAACTGACGCAAGGTGAAGATGTGGTCGATGCAGCCACGACCCCGATGAAACCCGGCTTGCTCCTCACGAATCTGGCTTTGACGAGCGCCAGTCAGTCTGTGGAGAAGTATGGAGGCAAGTAATTTGGATGCGAGTTAGATCAGACTGATTCCTATATGGTTGCCGCATTCCGAAGGCGAGTCTGCTTTGAAGATGGGAACAATAACGGAGCGGCTCCAGTCGGTTGGGACAGTCTCTTGCTCCCACAGTTTCACTAGTAACTCATGTAAAGCATAAACAAGAGTAGAGCCTTCGAATTTGGAGGGTTGGAGAAAGATCATCTGGTCCCGCGGCTTTGTTCAACTTCAATAGTCCGATCTCACCTTCGACTTCTGAGCGAGATGGTGGGTCCGAAGGGACAGCCCACAGAGCAGGGCGATCACTGGCCGGAGAGGAATCGTATAATTTCGGCCGATTAAATTGCTTTTCAAAATGCTCAGCCCAACGCTCCAAACGTTTTGACAAATTGTGGATATCTCGTAGAGGGTAGAAGTCACAATTAAACTCCACACGAAAATCTGCCTCGACGGGGAATCGAACCCCGGTCCACGAATTTCCGGTCCGTTGCTCTACCACTGAGCTACCGAAGGCTGATGATTAGGTGCGGAATTGTGGATAGGCTGTCCACTCTCGTCACGTATACTTTCACTAACACCAGGTCTCTTGCTGTCCGTTTCCCGTATCAGACGGAATAACTTACGATGGTTGCCAAGGGCAGCGGCCACTTCCATCTCTGACGCACGATGAGACCATCAAGATTAGCGGTCTCTCTTCAGGCTAGCACGGAGTCTTGCCCGGAGCTCTTTGCGAGTTTCATTGTGTTCGCTTCCAGCCGGGATATGCTGGCGAGCGTCGATAAGTTCCAGAGACCGCGAAGAGACCCAATATCCATGTTGGCTATTAGACTTACCCCATGAGGATTTGCCTGATGCCAGTAAGGTCTGGTAAACATGTGACCAGTGGCCATCAATTGTCTCCAATGAGCGCTTACTCAACTCGCATCTCAGCGTACTTCGATACGCATTCAGAACAGCTGGTTTCGTCAGTTGGCTGGTGTCAATGCGCTCACAGCATCGTCGTGGGCGTCCGCCATAACGCATCTGCATGTCAGCACATACAGGTGCATGACCGGTGTCCACACCTGTGCTCCAAATCGAGCGACAGTTCTGGACGCAACCTCTCCAGCGGCATCATCATCATCATCAACAGCAGTACATCAGCCATTTGAACTGATGCTTCGCTGCCATACAACCATGAGGACCTATGAAATAAAGAATAAGAAGAGGGAGAGAAGGGGGACTTACCTGAAAACCTTAATGCCCTAAGCAAACATTCAGGGTCAAGGCGCCTACACCTTGTGTAGACAACATACCGTCACAAACAGCTGGCTATCGTGCAAAGATAAGGCGGCATCGGCGAGACAGCTTCCTTGCGGCTTTCACTGCCACGCGTCATAATCAGCCATTACCCCGCGGATAACTCAGCACCAAACACACTTTAAACAGACAATCCGATTAGGAGACGGCAGCAGACGCGCCACTGGTGTCGGTTGCGAGCCATGTCCTGTAAAGTCTCGAGCCAAGCACAAGGTGAGTCACGTGGACTCCAACCCGGAAGGTGAGACGGACCAACGGCACCCAGTTTGGTCGTCAGTGACTTCATTTCCCGCTGCCAAGTCAACTTCTGTCCACCTCGAGCCTTGCGCCATCCTACACCTGGTAGACTGAACAAGGCCCTCCTAGGTAAGCGGTGACCAGGCATACGTAGCACGTGCCCGAGCCAACGCAACTTATTCAGTGCTATCTGTTGTTCTAGGGAGCTAGCATGATCATCACCACCTAGTACTCGCCTACGCACATCATCGTTGCGGACACGCTGGTGTCATCCGACACCAGCAATGCTTCGCAAACAACGATGATCAAAGACTTGAAGGCGCCTCAGATCTTCAGACCGAAGGGGCCAAGTTTCACTACCATAGAGCAGAACGGCCCTCACTGTGGCCTTGTATACACGGCCTTTCAGACGGAGGGAAACTCCCTTCTGTCGCCAAAGATGACGCAGGTTCAAGAAGGCAGCTCTGGCCTTTGCAATGCGTGAGCTCACGTCAGTTTCTATGCGCCCATCATTGCTGATGCAGCTGCCAAGATAAGTGAATTGATCAACCCCCTCGAGTTCCTCGTTAGCAAGCGTCAAGGGGTCATCGAGTGGCTGGTGGTCCTGCAGCAACACTTTGCACTTTGAAGGTGCGAAGTGCATACCAAATAATGGGACCACTCTGGACAGGCTATTCAGGGTTGATTGTGCCGCCTCAACATTGTCGAAAAGCAACACGATATCGTCCGCATAATCTAGATCAACTAACCGTTCACCAGGCAGCACTTCAACACCTACATCGTGAGATTCCGCAAGGGAACACTCCATGATAGAATCCACGACGAAATTGAACAAAAACGGGGAAATCGGGCAACCCTGTCGAACGCCACTTGTAGTCGAAAAGCTATCCGATAGGGCACCATAGACCCTGACGCGGCCTCTAGTGTTCGAGTATAGAGCACGAAGGATGTTCACATATTTCGTGGGAACACCTTTCCGCGCAAGTATTTCGAACAGAATCGATCGATCGACTGAATCGAACGCACTCTTGAAATCGAGGAACACAGCTATTGTCGGTCTGTGGTATGCGTGGCGCTGCTCTAGCACCTGCCGCAAAGTAAATATATGGTCTATACAGCCACGTCCTGGGCGAAAACCGGCCTGCTCTTCTCTAATCCGAGATTCCCGTTCTGCAGTGAGGCGACGAACGATAATCGAGGCCAGTAATTTTGTCACAACTGGCGTTAGGCTAATACCCCTGTGGTTCGCACAGTCTGTGCGACTGCCCTTCTTGTATATTGCCACTATAATCGATTAACTCCAATTAGCCGGCACACTCTCTTCGTTCCAGATACGTTCGAATAGGGAGGTCAGTGCTTTGCAGAGGACCTCACCTCCATCCTTAAATAGTGCAGGTGGTAGGGAATCCGGGCCAGCGGCACGGAAACGATTGAGGGCCGTGATCGCGTTTCGGACCTCGGCCTCCGACGGAGGCTCTAAACTAACCGTCCATGGCTCGTCCTGCATCAACTGAGTAGAAAGAGGTCCGGGAGCAGGAGGCCAGCTGAACTGATCTTCAAAGTGTTCAGCCCAACGAGCCATACGGCGCTCCTTATTGTGTATCAGCGCACCCGCGCTGTCCCTGATTGTCTCACTGACGCCTGGTTTCCTCGGACCAGTGGTGCGGATTAGCTGGAAGAGCTTCCGGTGATTGCCTACTGCTCCTGCCTCCTCCATTTCTTGAGCCCGACTGGCCCACCAGGCTTCCTTGTCAGCACGTAGGATCCGCTTTAGTTCACGCCTAATAGCCCGTCTGGTCACATTGTGTTCAGAACCAGCCGGGAGGTGCCTTCTAGCTTCCAAAAGGTTCATGGACCTCTCGGATATCCAGTGACTGGTGCGATGACGACTGATAGTGCCACAAGCAGATGCTCCTGCGTCGTGCATGGCAGCCGAGATCCTATTCCACTGAAGTTCAGTATCATTAGGACAAGACAGCGAGAGTTCGTCATGCAGTGCTTCTTGATAGGCTTGCCTGACAGAGGGCTGGGACAATTTCTCCGTTGCCAATCGAGGGAGACGCTTTGTGCGCCTTCCGGTAAAGTTCATGGAGAAACGACAGCGCACCAAGGCATGGTCAGAGTCGACACAGGTACTCCAGTACGAGCGGCAATCCAGAATGGAACCACACCATCTGTAACTTATGGCTATGTGGTCAATTTGGGTCCATCGCTGACCAGCTACAGGTGGACGCCAAGTGGCACTTCGGCGCCCACTGTGTCTAAAAGCAGTGCTAGTAAGAAACAACTGGTGCTCCGCACACAGTTGCAGCAGACGCTCGCTGTTGTCAGTCCGTTCGGCGTTAAGTCCATACTTACCACCCAGCTGAGCTTCTGAAGAGCTCAGACGCCCTACTTGTGCGTTCATATCCCCTGCAACTACTATAATATCTGAACTAGTAGCACTGCGTAGCAGCGTGTTCAGTTCGTGATAGAAAGTGTCCTTGACTGCATTAGAACTGCAGTCCGTGGGAGCATAAGCAGAAATCACAAACAAACAGCGTTTTGTTTTACTTCGCGAATTCACCTTAGCTGATGTCGTCAAACGGGCTGCACATAAACGGCTGTTCACCGGAATCCAATCAACCAACGATGACTCAGCCTTGGAGCTGAGAATGATACCTACACCAGCTTGACCCGTGAGTGCCGCATCGGCGTCTTCGGATGCGTGCAACCAATAACGAGAGGATAAGCCGGGTGCAGTCAATTCAATAACTCCGTTAGGGTCATTAATCCTAGTTTCGGACACACAACACACATCAACACCCAGTGTGTCCAAGGTGCGTGCGAGTGCAGCCTGCTGACCTGTTTGTCTTAGAGTGCGGACGTTGAATGTCGCCATGGAAACGGGACAGCGTGGCCTTATAAGGAACTTTTGCCGATAGGCGTCCGATGGGTGCTGTGGGATGGTGGCTGCAGATGGTTCTACTCCAGTAGCACTTCGGTTGCTGTCAATTAAGCTGGGAATTATAGAAGGAAGGTTAGTAATGGGGGCCGAGATGGGAGTAAGAGAAAAAGGTGGAAAAGAAAGAAGGGAGGCGCCAGCAGTAGCATGCTTTCGCTTATCCGCCCTGCTGTATGCAGCAGATAAGGCGACCCTTGATAATCTGCGCGACGGCCGATGCAGGATGAAGTTTATGTTTGAAGAGAATGTCATGGTTGTATGTAGGCTGGGATACTGCCAGGGCGCCCAGACCTAGACAGGAGAACGATTAGGGTCCTCATCCAAAGCCTTTGGCTCAAAAGCCTGTCCGCAAGGCAGCGGGGTGGCAGTGATTTAGTTTTACAGAAATGGACGCCATCCCATTTCAAACCCCCAACCTGGAGGACCAGGAGACTGAGTTTGTCTGACCTCTCACCATTGATCAACCTGGTAGGAGTAGCTCTCAAGATGCTCGGAGGCATCACCCAGTATAGCTCAATGGGTCAATGAGGTACGTAAACCGTCGCACCACGTTAAGGTCCAGTCTCGTTGCGACGGCAACTGGTAGCAATGTGATCGATCTGCGTCCAAGGCTGGTGGGCGCCAAGTCACTTTCCGGCGGGTGCTGTGTCGGAAGTTAGGGCTCGCAAGAAATAAGCGAGCGTCTTCACACAAATGAAGTAATCGCTCACCGTTATCATTACGGGAGCCTACACCATGTTAGCCGCCCAGATGCATTTCATCAGTGGACAACTTTCCAACTTGTGCGTTCAGATCCCCCGCCAGCACAACAGTGTCCGTGCTTCTTCTGTGACGAAGGAGCTGGGTCAATTGGCGGTAGAAGTCGTTCTTCACCGAATCATCGCTAGTCTGTGGGCGCGTAGGCAGCGATGATGAATAGACACCTACTAGTCCCGCGCAACTTGAAAGCTTTGAACCAGTCAGCCAATCGGACGGCACACATCCGGCTATTGATTGGAATCCAATCAACCAGAGCAACTTCAGCCCGGGGACTCAGGGCAATGCCAACACCAACTTGGCCGGTGCTCGAAGCTGCATCGTCACCGGATAGGCGCAATGAGAAAATACTGCTTGCGTCATCTGAAGGGGGTCGCAGAGTGAACACAAAGCTCGAGTCTTGCAGGCGGGTCTCTGATAAGCAGCAGATATCGATCGAGAGGGTCTCCAATGTTCGGGCAAGTGCTGCCTGTTGACCGATCTGGAGTATTGTGCGTATATTGAGGCATGCCAATCTTAAGGAGGATCGAGAGCTCCAAATGAAAGCCGGTGAACTGGAATGGACCGCTTGGTTGGATATGGGCTTGTCGACAGGAGGGTAGTGACGCTCCGCGTTAGTATGTGAGCTGAAATTAGAAGATAAATGCCTAGCAAAGCATGTTGGGGGAGGGCGAAGAATCGGGGGTTGAAAACTGGGGGATATAGGTGCAGTTGGAAAGGAACGGTAAGAGTGAAAAAACGTAAGAGGGGAATAAGAAGACGAGAAGGCTTGAGTAGTAGCATCCAAACCCCTATCCACTCTACTCGACGCATCAGATAGGGCACCGTTGATGATCCACTGCGGTGGCCAGGGCATCAAGAAATTGTTTGACGAATGATTCACAGAACCCTTTAATTTAAAAGCAAATCGCATAAGCGCTTGGCACTCCGGTGTGGAATCACACGTAGAAGACGAGAGCTGGGGTTGGGGTTACTGACTGGCACGTCTCCAAGTCTGGTTAGTTTACGCACGGCCACTCCAGAGAATCCAAGCGAGGAGTCTAGTAAGGCCAATTTTAAATCATTCGAGATCATATTTCCTTAGGATATGGGGAAGAAGATTCAAGGACATTTCTAAAGATTACGCTACTATCCGTATACAAGTAGCTCCGAAGTGGGGTGTATACAGTGCATGTTACAGAACCACGGGATGAGAACATGTCTGTAAAATTGGTGGCTGTGCAAGACGGAGCTTGTGTAACAACTACAGGACTAAGTTCCGGTTGTGTTGTGCTCAAGAGACTTACCATACACACTGCGTTCCCTTTCGCTTCCACTTTAAGCGAGGGTACCGCGTCCTTAGTCTTGCTTCGCATACTTTTCACAGGCACAGGAACCTTGTGATGAACGGAGTCAAAAGCACTGTCCGAAGGGTCGTCATTAACAGAAGAGTTGATCACATGAAGTGATAAGATCATCAAGCTGCTCGTATCCGAAGAGATGGACAAAGTCTCAATACTCCGCATGGGAGGTACACTAGCGTTTTCAAAGTTAGCTATGATTGCAGTCAGTGTCCGGTCTAGGTAGGGCAACGAGGTAAGCAGATTTTCCATAGTTTCTGATCAAGACACCAGCGCCGAAAATTTTACATCTGGAAGTGGACCACGCTGAGCATTATGTTTGCAGCAAGTAGGACAACTAAAGAGAAGACTCTCAGTGTTCGCCACAACACCATATGGTGCTGAGCTCACGCCAGTGCATCTTTCGTGAAAGCAACGACTGCAGATGTTACAGTGCATTCAGCCAATCGTGTCCTGAGCACTTAAGCATACCGCATTTTGTCTCTGTGTCAGCTGGTGGTAGACTCGGTGATGACTTAAGACAGACTGCTTGAGGTATTACAAGCGGGAAAGTGGGCAAGAGATTAATGGAAAGACGAAGACCGGTTTGCAGAAGTCTGATAAGCAAGGAACAAGAGGTTTGTTCGGATCTTAGCAAAGTGATTCGCTGGTACAGATTTGGACTTATAAACCTTTGGAATCCACAGAGCAAAGAGCTTGTCAGAGGTGAAGCACTGTTCCCTCGAGATACAACAGAGATGCCGATGAGTGGGGAAAGTTCTACAGCAAGTGAGCGGGAAAGTCGAGCAGGACGAAAAGTACGTAAGACCAAGATTCCGGGTTATTCGGGGATTGCGAAACCTTCAGACGTAGTATAAGCCTCGCGACACTTGGCAGGCAGGACGAGAGTGATCAGATGTAAGCGGGTGAGGATCAACCCAAAAAACTACTGAATTGACGAAATATCGATAAGACCCGAATTCGTTTGGAGCAGCGCAATGAGGCAAGGCTCCAGATTCCAGAAAGCAACAGGCAGTTAACCGCAAAACAAGCAGCGAGAAGCCCGCAGACGACAGATTCCGAGTAAGCAGGGAATTGCGAACCACTTTGAAACACAATGGAGCTGACAGCGTCAAGCTATTTGATCAGTGTTATTCAAAATACTGTTTCCACAAAAGCGATACTATGACGCGCCACAATCAGGTGGCGTCAGCGAACCCGATAGATTAGGTACTTCCAGTCCGTTTTGCATCATAAGAAAACTGACAGAGTCAAAGTTTCCGCTCAGTGTTATTCAACACTATTTCAACCAAAGCTCCCGAGAAAAAAGCCTGAACGGTGAAACATGACAAGCACGTCGTGACCACGTAGAAAAGTAGAAGAACGACCAAGCATACTTGCGTTCTAATCCTTCCTTCAAGTACCGTCTGTTAGATGCCGACTAACGATTCAAAGATATAGATCCGACTTCTAGAAAGAAGTGGCGGTAGAACAAGCACAGGTAGTAGCGAACCAAACAAACACGACGCCCATATACACCATGGTCTTAAACGGAGAGCCGCTGAGTCCACTGGAAGAAGAATACAGTGATCGCTGTTTCCAATCAGTTATAGTTGTTGTGTCCGTGTAAACACAAGATCAAAGAATGTGCGGTACCTGGCTCGGTCACATTCTGGTCGGTAGGGAAACATGCTGAAACAGATTCCAAGCACGTACAGTTCCGAGAAAAGAAACGTCCAAAAAAACAAAGACTGATCAAGACAACGACCGAAGGCAGCCCTGGAAAGTTGTACGTTGATCAACTGATTCAGATTCAGTTGGGACAGAAATGATGGGAAAATCCCTTGAGCCAGGAAATGATAAGGTACTAGAAGGCCTTGATAGATCTAAAACGAAACACCCGAAACACACCCCGGTCAAACAATTACTGCCCACCTTCGCTGCACTAGCAGTCCCCGCTGGGTAGGTCACGTAAAGTAAGAAAGAAGTAGAAAGAAAATGGAAGATAAAGAGGAAGGAAAGTCATTTAAACGAAGACTAACACCAAAAAGTGAGGAGAATTACAGTATATGAACCCAAACATGGAAGATGGATATGGTCAGGAGATGGGAAAGGTTTCGTGTTGCAACTCAAGAGGGTCTAACTGACGCTCGAAATCCTTAACCGTAAGCTCACTGACTACCCTTGCCGGAAGCGCGTTCCAGCACTCGATAACTCTAATCGATAACCGAGTTCCCGCTTTGATACGGTCAGAACGCGGCTTGCGTAGCTTCATGGGATGAATGCGAAGACAAGGCAACCCAGCCGAGCTAAACAGTCAGCTCAAGTCCGGTTCAACTTTCAATGTTAAAATACGGTGAGTAAGGATTAGGTCTCTTCGACGCCGTCTGTAGTGCATTGAATACATACCCAAGCTAAGTAGACGCTGGGGTACGATTGCCCCGTAACCCCACGACCAATTTGGTACCTACGCCCAAAATCCTCTCGACCTCCATGTTGTCCCCAACAAAGCAGGGCGGACAAGCCTGGATGTAGTATTCCAGATGGAGCCGAACGAAAGCTGAGAACAGCTTCACAAATATGTCGGCAGTTAAGACCCCGAAAGAACAGCGTATTAAACAACATTCTGAAACCCCTTACTTGCGGTCTTCCAGTTGTCACCAGAATGCAAAGACGAGGAATGAGCGACGCCTAGGTTTACCTGATTGAAGACAAGGGGAGTACGACCACACCGGGCACGTATGTCGAAGGTGGGAAAGTTGCTCCTATACGAAGGACGGAACACAGCCTGATTAATAGGCAGTAGCCACAAAGTAGACCAGTCACAGAGTCTGTCCAGGGCATGCTGAATGGCCTCAGATCTACCAGTGACATTTACAACATTCCAGAGCTTAAGGACATCAGCAAACAATAGCAATGATACTCCAAGCTCTCCAGGGAAATCGATTACGTAGAAGGAGAACAGCATCGATCCATAGACCGAGCCCTGTGGGATACCACTAAGGACCGCTTGCCTAAAGGATAAGCTGCGACATACACGCACACTGCTCTCTTCCCTGCAAGAATGCAGATACCCAGTGAAGGGTGCGGCCAGATACGCAATAGGAGCTCAGCTTTTGTGATAGCCTCAAGTGGGGTACCTTATCAAATGCATTAGAAAAGTCGACGAAAAGCACATCCACCGTGTCGGTTGTCCACTTGCCTCGGCCTAAGCTTCACGAGCAACCAACAAACTCGTCAGACACGGAAACACCTATAGGAATCCGTATTGTGCACTACTGAGTAGATTAAATCTATTCAGGTGACCTTCCAACGAGTCTCTCATCGGCTTTTCAAGCAGTTTGACCACGACCCTAGTCAGACTGGACTGGCCTATAATTGGTTGACAGACTCCTGTCGCCACTTTTGAAGACAGGACAGATGACAGTCTCCTTCCATTCAGAAGGTAATGTATAGCTGTCAAGTGACTTCTGAAGCGCCATCGTCAGCGGTCCACTTTGTTCCACCGCCAACTCATGCAGAAGATTCAGGTGAATTGAATCAGGTCCAGCTGCTTTAGAAGGGTTCAGTTCTTGCAGCAGCCTAAGGACTTGCGTTTCCACCACAGTAAGTTCAGCTAAATGAGAACGCTAGTCAACGCGACCTCACGTACAGAAGCCCCTGCATATTCCTCATTAAGTACACGAGCCTTGTTCGAGTCCGCATACGCATGAGTTCCATCGGTTCGCACCAAAGTCAGAATTAGGGCATTTGAACTACAGCGTCTCTTAACATAAGCGAAGAACTTCAGATTTTCCGAAGCTCCATCAGCCAATTTCTTTTCGTACAACAGCCGAGCTTTCCTTAAGTGTTGTTTACAGCTATTTCTAGCCTCGCGGTACCTATCGTACGTGTTAGTTGATCACTGGATGATAGAGAGCAGAAGGAACTTCCTTTGTCAGCTAAGTCACTTCCTGATCGTTGCGGAGATAGTCTGGGTCATTGCGGAACAACATCCCACAGAGAACCACTGAAGCTGCGCTGGGAACGGCTGGATCCATGTAAACTAAAATGAGGATCCAATAAATGCTTGAAACGTTCCTCGGTCTCGTCATCGACGATGGACTCCGGAAGGCGGTTCCATCGTTCATAACGCGAGTGAATAAAGCCAAGCTGGATCACACTCCATGACTCCTCGGTTTGAGCAGTTTTAAACTGCGGCCTATTGTCAAACTCTGTGTTGAGATGAAAAAACTCCTGTAATTCCCTCCCCAACTCTCCTCTGAGAATACGTCGGGTGAAGAGCAAGTCTCCGCGATGACGACGGTAATCCAGGGGAGAGGTTAAGTTGCTTGAGTCGGAGAGAATAGGACAGGTCCCGCAGCTCAGGAAGAGATTTGGATCCACACAGTTGAACCTTCTCAATCATATCACATTCTAATTTCGTAAGAGGGTAGGCGGCAGGTAGCCCGTATTCAAGTTCAAGTTCAGTTGGGACCGGAACGATAGGATTATCCCGTGAATGTTCCTTCTTTTGCGTGTCGTTGGATCGGGAATTGACAGATCTGCTTGAAATGTTGAAAAGCCTAAAACAAAGACCGCATCCCACCCTGTCCAACCAATTACTGCCCACATTTTCCTGCCCAGCAGTCTCTGCCAGACTGGTTTACGTGAAGTAAAAGAGTGAAGATTAAGCTAAGAAAACAAGAGGAGGAATGTCAACTAAATAACGACAATACCAAGGTGAGAAGAAAATTAAAAAAGAACGAAGGGAAAGTTGAAGACGCAAGTCGGTTAGGAGAAGGGGAAGGTTTGGTACTGCCACCCAAGAGCATCTAACTGACGCTCGAAACCCTCTACCGTAGACTCCCTAACCACGTGCGCCGGAAGCGAGTTCCAACGTTCAATAACTCGACGCGACAAGCGAGTTTCCATCCTTACGCGGTCAGAACACTGGTTGTGCAGCTTCAACCGGTGACCTCGGAGACTAGGCAACTTGGTGGGACTAAATAGCCAGGACAAGTCTGGACCGATCTTACCCGTTAAGATTCGGTAAGTAAGGATCAAGTCTCCTCTAATTCTGCGGTAGTGCATTGAGTATACATCCAAGCTAAGCAAACGTTCGGGATACGTTTGCTCCCGTAATCCTTGCACTAACCTTGTACCCACTCGCAAAACCCTCTCCAGTTCCATTTTGTCCCTTACAAGACAAGGTGGACGAGCCTGGAAACAGTACTCTAAGTGAGGTCGCACAAAAGCTGAGAACAGCTTCACAAAAATATCGGCAGTTAGGACACCGAAGGAGCGGCGAATAAACCACATCATGCGGAACCCTCTACAATCAGCGTTCCTCCAATTTTCCCCAGACTGAAGCAATGAGGTATGGGTGATACCTAGATCAACCTGCTGAATGACAACAGGGAGTTCACTTGCACCAACTACATAGCGCGTGGGGGGACTAGCACTTCCAATGCGGAGGACAGAACATTTCACCTGATTTATGGGCATCAACCATAAGGTTGACCAATCCCAGAGCAGACCCAAGGCACTCTGAAGTGCCTCAGAGCCACCAGGAATATCCACAATATTCCAGAGCTTGAGGTCATCAGCAAACAATAGCGACGGTACTCCAAGCTCCTGGGGTAGGTCATTGACATAAATTGCGAAAAGCAACGGCCCTAGAACCGAGCCCTGCGGAACGCCACTAAGAACAGTTTGTCTAAGCGAAAGGCTACGCCCCACGCGTACACACTGTTCTCTGCCCTCTAGGAAAGCAGAAACCCATTTAAGGGCGGCTCCAGATATCCCATACGATCTCAACTTCAATGAGAGTCGTTGATGTGGGACACTATCAAAGGCTTTCGAGAAGTCAACGAAAAGCACGTCGATGGCGTGATCTTTGTCTACTGCCTTAGCCCAGTTTTCACGAGCTACAAGTAAATTTGCCAGACATGAAAATCCCTTACGTAAGCCGTGCCGGGCCGCACTGAGAAGGTTAAACTTAATCAGGTGATTCTCCATCGAATCCCTGACTAATTTTTCAAACAACTTAACTACTACACTTGTTAAGCTGACAGGCCGGTAGTTCGCAGGCAGAACTCTGTCCCCGCCCTTAAAAATCGGACAGATGACTGCCTTCTTCCATTCCGAAGGTAAGGCGGCTGTCGAGTGATATTGTAAACATGCATGTCAGAGGGCCACTTAGCTCAGCGGCCAATTCATGCATCAACTTCGGATGAAGTGAATCAGGGCCAGAAGCTTTGGAAATATTTAGCCCTTGCAATAGCCCGAAGACTTGTGTCTCCGTTATGCTGATTTCAGTTAGGCAGGAATCCTCCGGAACTTTTGTGACCAGCTCAATCTGAGGTAGAGAGGCCTCATGAGAAAAGACACCAGCATACTGTTCGCTAAGTATACAGGCATTATCATAGTCGGTATACCCATGGGTCCCGTCCGCTCGTAGTAAAGCCGGTACAGACGAGTTTGTACCGCTACGTCTCTTTACGTAAGCAAAGAACTTTGGATTTGTTACGGCTGCGTTAGCCAAATCCTCTTCGTACTGAAGACGAAGAGTTCTAAGATGACGCTTACATTTATTTTTAACCGCTCGATAGCTTTCGTAAGTGCTGGTTGATGAAGCCGCTTGGTAAGTTCGCCAACACTTAGAGCGCTTCCTGAGCAGGTACTTAACTATATGATCTATCCATGGAGGCTGCGCTCGTGTTACCCTTCTCTTGATGAGTGGGATGTGGGGAGCAGAGATCTCGGTGAGGTATGCCTTAAATTTCTCCTAGGCTGTCTCAATGGTGTCAGCCACGGTGATCGCACAACGCAAAACCGAAGCTTTGTCTCGCATTGCGTTGAAGTCTGCCCGCCAAATATTTGAACATGCCTCAGCGGTAGCTTGATGACACTTAGTTAGAGCACATCGAAAGGATATGCAGACATGTTCACTGGCTCCTAGAGGATAGTCGTAGGTAATATCACTTAGGAAATAGTGTGACTTCGCAAAAATGAGATCCAAGGTAGAAGGAATTCGGTTGCGCATATATCTAGTCGGGAGGTCCACGAACTGATGCAAAGGCAGTTGTAATGTTAGCTCAAGGAGATCCGAACCGAAAGTGCCCACCGCCGAACTGCAAGATAGATCAGCCCAGCAGACTTCAGGGAGGTCGAAGTCACCCAGTATTAGACACCTATTGGCAGCCTAAATACGAATAAATTCAATAACCTCCCTGGAGATACTTCCAGGACTTCGATATACCACTACAACTGTAAACTGAGCAGAGGAAGTGCACACAATAATCGAGAGGGCTTCAACAGTTGGATCCGGCGACTGGAACACACAGGTCCTCAACACATCGAGTTTACAACTCACAAAAAGAGCGACGTCCCCACCTTGGCGGCCAACGGAGCGATCGCATCTAAGCAGTGCGTAGCCAGGAAAACATACTTCACCATCTGTGATATCCGGGGACAGCCACGTTTCGGTGATAGCAAGTATGTCGGGACGAGATTTGTCTACAAGTTGACCCACCTCGTGTACCTTGTTCCTTAGGCTACGCACATTACTAAGCACTACCCGAAGGAACTCGGCACGACCAGCCCTGAGTCGTACGCTACCAGGAGAGGTTCTAGTAGGGCAGAATTCGACTTCCGGCTGACCACCTGAAAACCCACAAGACGAAGGCCTTGCTCACCAGCCGCCCGCCTGCTCTTGAGGCTTTTGATGGCTTCCTTGCCAGTGGGTCCGGCTGAACGCTGACATTACTTGAACTTGAACTTCGAGAAGCGGGCGTACATATGAAATAAACAGGAGTCGGAAGAGCCCATGGTTCAGGAGAGAGAACTCTAGGTATAGAGTGAAACATTCTGTAGGCCGCATCAACCGTTTCCTTTGTATTTTCATTAGATTTGAGGTCAGGCGAAAGTATCACCCACTGGCTTATTTAGGCTGGTTCTCAACGTAATGTCGCATAATAAAGGGAGGCCTGATAGCCCACGGTGCTATGGATGGAAGTATCAAGCCTTGAAGACGCCGACCGATTACAAACTACGCTCAATCTACTCCATGACTGGTCGATTAAGTGGCAGTTGCCAGTAAATCGTGATAAATGCTCTGTTCTCCCGTTGACTCATCAAACCCATTTGGAACTTACCATATTGGTGGTTTCTTGCTCAGAAGCGCAACCCAAGAGAGGGATCTTGGAGTGATAGTGTCATCAGACCTCAAATCTATCCAAGACACCCAGAAGAGGGTCGCCGCGGCCTACAGGATGTTCCATTCTATACGTAGAGGCTTTTATCTCCTGACCCCGGGACTTTTCCGACTCCTCTTTGGCTCGCATGTACGCCCGATTCTCGAATACGGACTACCCGCTGCCTACCCTCTCACCAAATCCGAATGTGATATGATAGCGAAGGTTCAACGGCGTGGATGCAAATCCGTCCCTGAGTTGCGAGACCTGTCGTATCCACACCGACTCCAACGACTGAACTTGTTCTCTCTAGCCTACCGCCGTCACCGAGGAGATTTGATTTTCACTCGACGTATTCTCAGAGGAGAACTGGGTTGCGAGTTACAGGACTTCTTTCAACTCAAGACTGAGACTTCGACACGAGGCCGCCGCATGAAACTGTTCAAACCGAGGAATCTCCGTGTGCGGCTCAATTTGGCCTTATCAACTCGCGTGGTGAATGGTTGGAACCGGTTGCCGGATCCTGTTGTTGATGCTGAGACAGAGGAACGTTTCAAACAACTGTTAGATTCTCACCTGAGCGCGCTGGGATTCTGCTGCCTCTAAGGCAGCTACAGTGGTCCTCTGCGGAAACTTCTACCGCAATGAACCACGCTATCTCCGCAATGATCGGGAAGTGAAAGAGCTGACAAAGGATCTTCCTTCTGCTTTCTATCATAAAATGATCCAATGATCACCGTTTTTTAATGATTGACTGCGGATAATGACGTCCTGTTGAGCGTTCTGGTTAATTGAGGGGTTTTGATCCAAGGAAGACGATTCAAGGTAGTTTTAGTTACTCATCTTTTTACTATTAAGACTTCATCTGCTATGACGTCCAAATGCTTGTCACGTTAAAGCGCGAAGCGGGATCGGTACGCTTTAGAACAACTACGCGGATATAAGGCCAACCTCCGGTGAGTGGAGAACACCAAAGGTAACTCTAGGAAAAATTTATTAAGTGGGCGAAAGGCTATCTAGTGCTAAAAATAAGGCACCGAAAGATAGCTAGCTAGAGAAAGGTGTGGTCGCGTGCGCGGAGAGCAAAGATGGCCGCGGAGCCGAGGAGCGTCGCGCCGTTCGAAGGCGGATGCTATGTTGACTCAAACAAGCGCGAGCAACGTTCAAACAGGCGAGCGGCTATTTTGCTATGTACATCGAGAAAATATAATTTTGTGATTTTGTAATATTTTACGCAGCATGCGGCAGCCAAACAGGGGAATCTCCAGGTCACTACACAGCCCCCCTCTTAGAAGGGAACCGTAGGTGACCCTTCGATCTACGTGAGGACTGTCCGTCGCCGGCCAGCCTTCTGCGAGACCAGGCGGTGAAACCTGATGCAGCTGCTGGGGGAGAACCAATGCGATCGGACGCTAGGGGGGCTCCCACCCGTGTCCTCCCTACAGGTGCCAAAAACACAAAATGGGGGAAATGTTCGTAGCGTTCGAGTGCGTAGTGTCAAAGCACACGATGTTTGAGCACGTAGTGTCCGCAAACGTAACGTTCGATTATCGTTGAACGTCCGCGTGTCAGGGATATGAAAAAGAAGCGGAAACGCGGAGTGTCAAACAGGTGCGAGCGACAGAGCTAACAAAAGGCGATAGCACTTACCGAGTGCGATAAGCGAATAAAGCGAGAACCATTTTGTGTTTTCAAAACGATTTTCTCCTTTTTTGGGTTTTCAAAACGTCTTTGCGGTTTTTGGGGTTTTCAAAACGCTTTGCAAATTTTTTTGGGTTTTCAAAACGTTTTTGTTGGGCGGGTTAGGCCACAAGCAAAAAGGAAGCGGGAAAAGAAGAATGAAAAGAAGACTAATCTTTTAATCGCGCTGGCCAATGAACCCGCCTACCTGACCTAGTCGATTTCGGACGTTCGGTCGGAGGCGTTGTCGATCCAGCAGTTTTGTCGGATGAGGACGCTTTCGGCTCGATAGAATCAGAAGGAACTGAGTCGGAAGGAGTTGGTCGGAGAATGCTTCGTAGCATCGGAAGTAGGCGTATCGTCGATCATGGGCTGCGTTGACTCGTCCGAAGGTGGACAGGAGTCATCGTCGATCTCAGGTTCCACATGGGCAACCTTGAGACGGTCGATAGAGACAGCATTCACGTTTACCGTGGCGGTCGATAACGAATACGCGGTCCTTACGTTGAAGAACCTTAAATGGACCTTCGTAAGGGTCGTTCGAGTGGTCTGCGTAGACCATCGACTCGAAGGAAAACGTAAGTGCAATGCAGTAGATCTTGTGGAACGAACGATTTACGTCGTTGTTCTCGCACGTCGGTTACTTTAATATGGCGCATGCTCGTGGCTAACTGCCGAGCGTAATTCGCGTCGTAGCGGGGTGTTCTGGGGTTTCCAGAAAAGAAGTCCCCAGGTAATCGAAGAGGTTGTCCATATACCAGTTCGGCGCTGGACGTGTGCAAATCAGCTTTAAGAGCTGATTGGATATCAAGTAGTATCATGGGCAGTGCTTCGGTCCAGCTTAGTGCATTAGCGGCACTAAGTGAGGCCTTCAGCTGTCGGTGGAAACGTTCCATCATGCCGTTGGATTGCGGGTGATAGGCGGTAGTCCGGATGCGTTGACATCCGAGGACTTTGAGAAGATCGTTGAAAGTCGAGGATTCGAACTGCGGACCGCGGTCGGTAGTCACGGTGGCTGGACAGCCATGTGAAGCGACCCAGCGCTCAACGAAAGCGCGCGTTACGGTGTCCGCGGATACGTCGGGTATGGGTACTGCCTCGGGCCAACGGGTGTATCGGTCGATCATGGTCAGAATGTAGACCATTCCCCTGGATGGTGCCAAGGGTCCAACTATGTCGAGATGGACATGGGCAAAGCGAGCTGAGACTTGCGGAAAACGACCAAGCGGGGCGGACACGTGCCGCTGTATCTTGGCCTGCTGACACGTTAGACAACCGCGTGCCCAGCGCTTAAGATCGCGTTGCATTCCGAGCCAAACGTATCTCTCGGATATGAGCTTGATCGTGCCTCGGATGCCTGGATGAGCGATGTTATGAAGTGTGTCGAAAACTAGACGTCGAAAGGTTTCTGGAACGACGGGTCGAGGTCGTCCAGTAGAAGTATCGCACAAGATTGTGCCATCAGATGACGGCAGTGGATGCGGTGTGATTCGTAGCGAAGAATCTTGTTTGACGTTCTGACAGTCAGTGTCGTTTAGTTGCGCGGTAGCCATGGCAGATAAGTCGATTGCCTGGCCAGCGGTGTGGATTGCGGAGACGCGCGAAAGGGCGTCAGCAACGACGTTATTCTGACCTGAAATGTGTCGGAGGTCAGTAGAAAATTGAGCCACGAAATCCAGCTGACGAACCTCACGTGGTGAGTGTCGAGCTGATTGATTTCGAAAGGCGTAAATAAGCGGCTTATGAGTCGGTGAAGATAACGAAGGAATTACCTTCTAAGACGTGCCTAAAATGTTGAACGGTTGAATAAACTGCCAGCAGTTCGCGGCTGAACGTGCTGTACTTGGCTTCTGCCGGTTGTAAGCTACGGGAGTAGATAGCGAGTGGCTTCCAGCATCCTTCAGTGAATTGCTGCAGGACGGCGCCAATGGCGGTGTCCGATGCATCGACTGCAACGCTGAGTGGAGCCGTGTTTTGAGGTCGAAATGGTGAAGCATGAACGGGCTTCAGTCCAAGGCCTCTCTTGTGCAGGGGCCTTGAAGGCTTCGGGTTGCAGCCGGGGGGCGGTCAAACTCGACGACGTTGCCGTTCTTCCCTTTCTGCGCCGTCGCAGAAGTAAGGTCGGATCAAAAATGAGACTGAGCAAGTACGGCAACAATACCGTGGGCAGAAATCGGAGACGGATAGTATTAGTGATATCAGCCCACTAAAAAGGCGG